>JAOANR010000010.1:27159231-27868664 GCA_030278955.1 Hygrophila difformis
AAAGGATAGGGAAGCAAATCAAACCAAAGATCAACAAGAGAAAGCAAACACGCCCACACGCCACACGTCGTATCCTCAATTCTTCATCAATCCAAAGTGTTGATTGTAATCATCTTGGAGAGCTTCAGATCCAAGTTGATGGAGTTTGCCCAAGAATGAGCATGGTGTGATCCCCCGGAAGAGAGAAACTTGCAAAAATGCAAAGTATTTTTGATTCAAGAAAAGATGCCCACATTGTGAGGTGAGGACATACATATATAGGTCCAAGGGTCCCCACATGTTTACAACACTTAAACATAACTTAAGAAAATAAGTGCATTATCCTAACATCAGTTTGTGCACTATATTACATGGTTAGTGCACTATATTAAACTAGAACAACACAAAAAGAACAACAAAAATAGGCCTGGGTGGCACCATAAAAGAGGGCACGGGTCCAGCTACCAAATGTCGGTCGGTCCATCTAGATGGATCCCGGGCTTTCTTCCGGATTGTACTGAAAGCAACATCTTGGGTCCAGATTGGCATCCTATGGCCTTCAGCATGTCATCATCAAAGTTTTGCTTCAGTAGTTCAGAAATTTGGAAAGTGAACTTCTTGGCTCGAATCCTCGAACAAGGACCAGTGGAAAATTGTAAGTGCTACAAGTTGCGGCTTCCATGCATTCCCTCCCACCTTCGGGAAGGTTTGATTCATCAACCGAAAAGAGTCTTCCTCGTCCCGTTCGAGCAGTACAAGATCTGCAACATTAAAACTAGGATTAATGTTCCCATACTCATCAGGTAATTCTAATTTATATGCATTATCATTAATCCTTTCTAAAACTTTAAAAGGTCCATCTCCTCGTGGAGATATGTTGTTTGAGTCTCTTTGTTGGGAATCTCTCCTTCCTCAGATGAAGCCACACCCAGTCGCCTGGCTTCAGCACCAATTTCTTTCTACCCCCGGTCCATGGTACTTGGCATATGACTCCGCAGACTTGATCAGGCTATCTTTAACTTTCTGGTGCAGTTCCTTGATAGCTCTAGCCCTGTTCTTGCCATTAACCTTAAGATGTTCATTGCTAGGCAATGGCAGAAGATCAATTGGAGTCAGGGGGTTAAAACCATAAACAACCTCAAAAGGGGACATGTGAGTTGAACTATGGATATGCCTATTGTATGCAAATTCAATGTATGGGCAGCCATTCATCCTAACTTTTGTAATTAGAAGCAGTAATAGTACGAAAGTAAGTTACCTAGAACCCTGTTGACAGCTTCAGTCTGGCCATCGGTTTGAGGGTGGAATGTGGTTGAAAACAACAACCTCGTGCCAATCTCACTCCATAGGGACTTTTAAAAGTAGCTAATGAACTTCACGTCTCTGTCAGACACAATTGACTTTGGAATTCCATGCAACCCTCACGATCTCCCTGAAAAACAACCTTGCAACGTGTAGTGCATCATTAGTTTTTGTGCAAGGCAAGAAATGAGCCATCTTTGAAAATCGATCTACCACCACAAATATTGAATCTTTTCCTCTTGCAGTTCGTGGTAGTCCAAGCACAAAATCCATAGAGATATCCAACCACGGTCCAGTTGGAACAGGTAATGCTTGATACAATCCATGAGGCTTTACCGTGGACTTGGCTTTTAAGCACACAATGCACTTTGCAATAAAATCTTCAACATGTTTTCTCATACCCAGGCCAATAAAACTTCTCTGATAAAATCTCAGCTGTAGCATTCTTCCTAAAATGTCCCATTAGTTGTCCATTATGGGCCTCTTGAATTAGCAAATCACGAACTGAGCCCCTGGGAATACACAGCTTGTTCTCCCGATATAGAAAATCATCCAATCTAGAAAACTCCTTGAAAGCATGTACCTCAGTCTCTCGGTATGCTTCTTCAAATCAGGATCCGTTGCATATAGAGCTTTGATGTGCTCGAATCCTAGTAAGTGAGTTGTGGCAAGAGCAGCAAGGGTCGCCCTTCTAGACAAAGCATCTGCGACAATATTATCTTTTCCCTTTTTATAGCGAATAACATAAGGGAATCCTTCAATGAACTGACTCCATCGCGCATCACGCTTACTAAGTTGATCTTGACCCCGAATATGCTTCAAGGTTTCATGATCTGTGTTGATCACAAATTCTCGACCTCGAAGGTAATGTTGCCACACTCGAAGAGACCTAACCACAGCATAAAGTTCTTTATCATAAGTAGAATAATTTAACTACGCACCTGAGAACTTTTCGCTGTGATAAGCAATCGGTCTTCCTTCCTGAATTAACACTGCTCCCATCCCCGTCCCTGATGCATCACATTCAACTTCGAACGGTAGATCAAAATTTGGCAATGCAAGTACTGGAGCATGTGTCAGCTTCTCTTTCAATGATCCAAATGCCTTTTCTTCTGTTGGCCCCCACTTAAAAGGATTGTCCTTTTTAAGTAGCGTTGTAAGGGGTGCGGCAATCACACTGAACTGTGCAACAAAACGACGAAAAAATCCACAAAGTCCTAAAAACTGGCGGATCTCATGCACATTCTTTGGCGGTGGCCAATCAGAAATGGCTTTCACTTTGGCTTCATCAACCTTAAGACCTCCCTGTCCAACTACAAATCCTAAGAAGTTCAGCTCCCTTTGCATGAAAGGTACACTTCTCCATGTTGACATAAAGCTTCACTTCTCGCAACATGTTTATGACATGTTGGACATGAGAAATGTGATCAGATTCACTAGAACTATAAATCAAAATATCGTCAAAATTAACTACAACAAATTTGCCAATGAAAGAATGAAGAGTCTCATTCATGAGACGCATAAATGTAGACGGAGCATTGGTTAAACCAAATGGCATGACGAGCCATTCGTATAAGCCGAACTTGGTCTTAAAAGCCGTCTTCCATTCATCTCCGGGTTTGACTCAGATTTGATGGTAGCCACCTTCTAAGGTCGATCTTTGAAAATATGTTTGCATGTCCAAGCTCGTCCAACATATCATCAAGGCGTGGGATCGGGTGCCGGTACTTGATCGTGATGGCATTAACTGCACGACAATCTACGCACATTCTCCAAGTGCTATTTTTCTTTGGAACTAAGAGCACTGGTACCGCACAAGGTGACAAGCTTTCTCGCACCCATCCTTTATCAAATAGACTCTGAACTTGCTTCTGAATTTCCTTAGTCTCTTCGGGACTCATTCGGTATGCTGGCCGATTTGGAATTGAAGTTCCAGGCACAAAATCGATCTGGTGTTCAATGCCTCTCAAAGGTGGTAAGCCTGGTGGAACATCTTCAGGAAACACATCTTTATTTTGTTCCAGCATCCTAGAAAAATTCACAGGCAATTCAGATGTGGTATTGCAAGTTCTTTTAATTAAATCAACAGGTTTATAATAAGCAAGGAAACAGTAACCTGTTGTGTCGTCGCCTTGAATAGCTTGTTTGAAATCTGTCTTTGTTAGCAGGAGGCAAGTTTCGGATGAAACATCACAAATTTCCACGGTTGAGACCTTGATTTTACCCCTTTGCTTTGCTTTATGCTCCTCCTCTTTTTTCTTCATATTCTCCCTAAGTATCTCCTGGTCTAACTTTATGATTCTAGGAGGGAGTGGCTTTATAGTGTAGGTCCTGTTACAATATATAAAACTTAAGGAATTGGCACGACCCCTATATGTGACATCTCTATCATACAACCATGGTCGGCCTAAAAGAACATGACATGCGGTCATTGGTACCACATCACAAGTGATCTTCTCAGAATATGAACCCATCTTGATAGGAACTTTAGCTCTTTGGTTCATCTTCAGTGTTCCATTGTCATTCATCCAGTGAAGATGGTATGGCTTCGGATGATCTTCAGTTGGTAGTCCTAGCCTCGCGAATCACATAAGTACTAAACACATTAGTACAACTACCATTATCAACAATAACAGAAGCCAATTCACCGTTTAAATCACAATGACAATGAAAGAGATTCTCCCTTTGTTCATCAAGTGGTGGATCAACTTTATCTGCACTGAGAGATCTCATGGCCACGAAGGTGGTTAAGACTCTTTCTTCTTCTTCAATGATCTCGTGGTAACCACTGACTTCTTCAATGGTAGGAGGTTCCGGTTCTCCTTCAATTTCTTCTTCATCTGATTCCAAAATTTTCAAATGACCACTTTCCAGAATTGCGACTCTTTTGGTGAAAGGGCACTCATTTGCATAATGTCCTTTCCTTTGACATTTAAAGCACATGACATCTTTAATGTCTCTTCGTGGTCTTTCATGTTGTTCCTTAGGTGCTGGAGGTTTATACACCTTGAACTCTTTTGCAAGCTCAAATCCTTTCGGCTTGTTGGACTTATCTTCAGGTTTGGGCCATGATCTGTTGTTCCAATTCTTTGTGGGCCACGGCTTGCTAGAACTAGATGAAGTATTCCCAAAAGTGATTCGTGGTGCCCGACCTTTGTGCTGAGATTCAAACTTGGCTGCTAGATGCACTAAGTCCTCAGTATGTTCATAGCCTCGAAGATCAACCTCATCACGAATATCCTTTCTGAGCCCTTCCATAAACCTGGTATTGGTGATTTCCTCATCCTCTCTAACCCCTGCACGTGTCATTAACTTCTCCATTTCCTGGTAGTACTCGTGCACTGTCTTGTTTCCCTGGGTCAGAGTTTGCACCTTATGATACAAGTCCTTTCTGTAGTGGGAAGGCACAAATCGCTGCTGCATTAGTCGAATAAGATCATCCCAAGTCTCGGTTGGCCTAAAACCACGTTCCCTGATTTCCTTTGCGGTTTTTTGCCACCAAGCCAAAGCATAATCCTTGAACTGTGTAACTGCAATCTGTACTTTCCTCTTTTCTGAATAGTTGTGACATTCAAATATCAACTCCATTGAATCTTTCCACTCAATAAACTCGGCTGGATCTGGAGTTCCTTTGAAGATTGGAATGTCGAATTTGATCCCTTTGATTTCTGATTCATCATCCTGATTATTAATGCGTCGGCCTCTTTGAGCTCTTGGTCCTCGAGGTAACGCTGCTGCAGGAGGGTGTGCCTGCCTAACTCTCCTAATGTTTTGCTGGTGGTCCTCCTCGCCTATCAAAATGTCCCTCGAGTTCTTCCTCGGCCACGGCCATGTCATCATCGAGATTATTTCTCACTGTGTTCACTATCCGGATTGTTATGGGCGGTATCTGGAGCTGGCAGTTCTATATCACCTGTTAAGTGTCTCTGAACCATCCTAACAGCATGTTGTTCAACTGTTTGTCCGTATTGTCTCAGGGCGGGTAGTAACTTCAGTATACAACCCCTCAATTTGACTATCAACCTTGTTATTCATATCATCCATTCGCTTATCGAGGTTATCCGTTTTCACACTGAGTGATTGAAGGACGCTGATAATGTCTGAATTAGATGATCCGGATATACCTGTCATTTCTTCTTCTTCTTTTTTTTCTCTTTTGTTTTTGTTTTTTTTTTTGTTTTTTTTTGTTTTTTTTTCTCTTTTTTTTTTCTTTTTTTTTGCTTTTCCCCTTTTTTTCTTCTTTTTTTTCTTTTTTTTTCAGAATAACAATATATGTATAAAAGTGTTAGTAAAAAACAAACAAAGAAAAATGACACTCGAAGAAATCACAAGAGTCTTACAACCAAATGTTCAAGCTTGGATTTGTCCACAACCGGTCCGATGCTTCCGCAATAGATTTCAATCACACCTTGATAGTGGGAATTGAGGATAGAGTTTGCATACGCACAATGCAAGAACCAGAATTGCTATTGTTCGACTCGATGAAATAAAAGCAAGGAGTGTATGCACAATGTAATGTAAGGAATTATGTTCCGGATATTAATCGACAATTGATCCAATAATTCCAATCCTCAATATAAAAGTGAACTCACTAAAATATAAAAAGTGGTAGCTCACAGCATTCAACTCTCGGATATTTTATTACACACTGATAATTCCCAAATCAAGTTGACAGCAAGCATAAAGGAATGGTGTTGTGGGTCCCGCAGGTGCAACAATTTTCTCAAAAATTTGGTTTGTCACGTGCACTTGAGAAAAAGAAAAGACTCCCACACCACTCTTGTTTAATACAGCCAACAACTTCGACTTTGAGATTAATTTGCTGCCAAACGGTACCCGTTCAATCAAACACTCATTAATGTTCCATCTACCAAGTGCCCTTAATAATTATCCCTAGTAAACTTTTGAAATCAACCGACAATGGGGACTTTATGGATAAGATTTTGAAGGCTCAAGAAATTTTTTGAATTTTAAGATGACTTGTTTGAAGATCATGAAAAATATGAACTCTCAAGAACACTCAAAATTTCACTCTTTGGAATTTTAGATGCAATATATCCAAGTAAGCTCAAGAACAAGTTTCCAAAGCATAACATGAAACATACTAGATGTCACGATGTGTGAAAGCTAGCAAAAACACTCAAACATGAAGATCGAAGAGCAAAACATGGGCTGAGTTCAAGAACCTGTTGAAGATGGGATGAAGATGGTGATGAACACTAAGAACAACCCAAAATCTTCAAAAATTCATAGAACATGATTCCATTGGCCAAATTTTTCAAATCTTATATGAATCTTTAAGTAATCGAGCTAATGATTCCATTTGGACAAGAACAACACATACACTTCAATAGGCCATAACATTGTCATACGAACTCGAAATTGAGCATATCATATATGAAAATTCATCTACTCGACGAGAAGATTCTAAATATACGCCCAGATTTTCAACACTCCAAATATTCAGTTCGGAAATGGCCAAAACAGATTCTGTCCAGATTTTCAGATTTTTTTTTGATTTTTTTTTTTTTTGGTTATTATGGATTTTGATGACGAACACAAGAAAGATCCTATCTTAGGCTCTGATACCAAATTCTAAACTACTGCCATGGATCATAGGATACATTCTTGCAAGGAAGGAACAACAGACAAGGAATTAAAAAGGATAGGGAAGCAAATCAAACTAAAGATCAACAAGAGAAAGCAAACACGCCCACACGTCGTATCCTCAATTCTTCATCAATCCAAAGTGTTGATTGTAATCATCTTGGAGAGCTTCAGATCCAAGTTGATGGAGTTCGCCCAAGAATGAGCATGGTGTGATCCCCCGGAATAGAGAAACTTGCAAAAATGCAAAGTATTTTTGATTCAAGAAAAGATGCCCACATTGTGAGGTGAGGACATACATATATAGGTCCAAGGGTCCCCACATGTTTACAACACTTAAACATAACTTAAGAAAAATAAGTGCATTATCCTAACATAAGTTTGTGCACTATATTACATGGTTAGTGCACTATATTAAACTAGAACAATACAAAAAGAACAATAAAAGATAGGCCTGGGTGCACCATAAAAGAGGGCACGGGTCAGCTACCAAATGTTGGGTCCATCTAGATGGATCCCGGGCTTTCTTCCGGATTGTACTGAAGCAACATCTTGGGTCCAGATTGGCATCCTATGGCCTTCAGCATCTCATCATCAAAGTTTTGCTTCAGTAGTTTAGAAATTTGGAAAGTGAACTTCTTGGCTCGATTCCTCGAACAAGGACCAGTGGAAAATGTAAGTGCTACAGTTGCGGCTTCCATGCCATAAGTTAAATTAGAATTTTAGTTATTCTCAAATCATATTAAAAGTGTTCACTTTTACTATTCTGCACAAATTCCAGTACACTTTTAATTTTCTACACAAAGTCCCTAGCATTTCTTTAATTCTTAATATTTCAAAATTGGTACAAATAAAAATTTTATAAAATATATATTATGAAACTACACGATTAAACGGTTCTAATAAGATCACACTTGAATATTTTTCTCCAATTGTATCATTACATAATATTAAGTCAAAGTTAAACAATAAACAGTATCAAAATTCATTAGAATCTTAAACACAAAATGCATACACCACTTTAACTACTAAACCCCACTACCTAAATTACCGTGTTCAAAAGAAAGTGGTCATATTTCGCAGGACGGAGGGAGTAACACTGATAGAAAATTGCAAGGCCCTCCACAACCTACAGCTAGAGAATGGATTAAAGTGGTGAAGAAAAGGAACACTGGCCTAAAAAAGAAAGGAGAATTGGAGGCCAGCTTTAGTGGGCTAAAGAGTCAAGGAGGAGGGCATAAATCAGAGGGCCCATTACTGAAGACAAGGCCAGAAAGGGTGTGATGAAAACCTTACAAATAATATCCAATACGGTGGGCAAGAGGGATTGGCTCAGAAAGATCGGTCAAAGCCGAGTGGCCCGTAGACCAACACACATAAAGGAAGCGGCTGCCTTGGCTGGGGAAGAGAAGGCAAATGCTAAGAGGCAGTGTTCGACAACTCCCACAAAAACAGATGGAGAGACACAGAAAGGGGGTATCGATTGTGGGGAGGTGGCTGGGACCAGTAATGTGGATAAAACACCGGCTGTCGACGAAGACCTGGTCATGGCGGAAGGGAGGGATTATTGGTGACTCCACTAGAAGAAATTTTCGAGTTGTTTTATGTTGTATTGCTCCAGACAATTTGATCAATATTGAACCCCAGTCGCAAAGAAATAAGGTGACGGATTGTCGCACTAAGAAGGATGGCGATTTGAAGGAGAGGTTCTTTACCACTTGGGCGTTCCCGCCGGATTTCAACTTGGGAGATGTTACTGCAGGACGCCTAGGGTGTTTGTTAGCATAGTTTCTTATCTTATGTTATTATGTTCCTTGCTTGTCTTTTGCTCTTTTCGTCTCTTCCTCTGTGTTGTTTTCTTTTTGTTTCCTTCTTTTGTATTTTTGTGTGGTGTTTGTATTTTCTCCGGTCATTGAATTGGCCTACCAAAAAAACAAAAGCAAAAAAAAAAGAAAAAAAAATTAGTTCATATAATATCAACATCCTCACGTGTACTCTACATCTAAGCCAAGTCATTTTAAACAATAACAATTATACTAAATAATTTAAACAATGGCAATAATTTTTTGTTAGGGTTAAATTTTATTCAAGTCCTCCAATGGTATGAATTAAAATCTTAGACCTATTTATTGGAATAAAAAAACACTAATTAAAGATTAGTGTCCCTGTAAACTTTTTTGTAAAAAAACAATCAATAAATATGAAAATAAATAAATAATCAACCATAAAGTGGAACTTTTTCTAATTTTTACTTTGCCCGCAAAACAAGGCAACTGGTTTCTTTCATTAAGTCATCAAAAATGCCCGATAGGTAGGAGTTAAGAATCGAGTACATCTTAACCCGTCTATCTTCCAACGATGGCTTTATACGTTGAGCTTGTGGTGGCATTGTTTTTCCGGTTGTCACAGGCTCCTTCCCATGTACCTTCACAAAAGTGACGCTTGTTGCCACTACATCTTTTGTTGGCAAGTTTGACTTTTGTTTGCCTCCCTTTTTTCCATTCAACTTCATTATTCGTACGAGGTTGATGAATGGGCGAACCACAAGCTCCACTTGATGAAAAACTTATCTCCATGGCGTGAGCATGAGTTCCATGTTCCTCAAATGTTCGGTGACGAATGTCTTGTAGGATATATAGAACAGCCCATTGCATGCCTTGGATGCACATATCTATTGCCAAAGTCTCAGATAAACGATCCATGTAATTCAGGCTTAGACTTCTCGAGCAGTTGATGTAGTCAATCACCGGTTCATCTTGTGATTGTCGCGTATTCGTTAGTTATATCATGTTAACGGTACGCCAGATGTTATAAAAACGGTTCAAGAATTCTTGCTCGAGTTGGTCTCAACTGTCGATGTTGCTAAGCTCCAAGTCAGTATACAGTCGAACTCATTTGCCTTTAATGAGCGCGAGAACTATTTGAAAAGTTGATCTCCAAACGTACCCGCTTCATTGCGTGTCTCTACGAAGTGGGCAATGTTTTGTTTGGGGTTCCCTTTGTCGTCAAATGGTTGGAATCTTAGGTGGTTGATAGCCAGTCGGCATCCTCAATGAGTCGATGCGGGCAGTGTATGACTTGAAATACGTCATGGAGGATTTTAAGCATGCCGAGACTACTTCTTTCAGTCTCCCCATGATGAACTCTCTCAGTTGATCATCAGTGATGAGGCCTTCTAGGGTGATTTGGATTTCAACAGTTATCTTTCCCTTTGCCGAAGCACCTTGTTGGGAAGTGTCTACCTCTTCGTAGATCTCTATGGGCTTATTGTTCACCGCTTGGCCACCATTTAAGCCTTCCAGCTTGTTTAGGATTATCTTGCAATTCAGATTTCTTTTCAAGCAATTCCGTGATTCGTAAGATTAGTTATTTGCTCTTCAGGAGTGCTCATCTGGGTTGTCATCGCAACAGCATGATGTAGGGGCGGATGTTTCCTCTTGCTCTCCACGCGGGCTTGATGGTGTAGGGGATTCCAGTGCATTAGGATTGCTCTCTTCCAACAATGACATATTTGGATCAATTTCCTTTACGCGTGCATCATCTGCAAACCTATAGTCTTTTTCATGTTTCTTATGGTGACTCTGAGTGTGGCAGCACCTGATGTTGAAGAGTTGCTCCTGGAAGTTTTGTTAGTCGTGATCCTTAAGGCCATTGAATTTCGTTGACGCTGATTGAAGGAGATGAAAGGCAAGTGTCCCACTAGGTGTGCCAAAATTTACAGTGCAATCAAATGCGAGACAAGAAAACTATAAACAATTTTATTAATTTGAAATAAAAAAAAAAGCTTACAAATTACATAATTTAAATATCAAAAGAAATTAGGAAATCAAACTATATGGGTTCGACTTCTGTGACTCCTTTGATTCCTTCAACCTTGAAGACTTCGAAGTGTTTTTGTGCTTCTTCTCCGGCTCCTAAGAATTTCTGTAGCGTTTTGCTGTTATAGGATTATGTATCCCTAATTTGTCAATGGATGCCTCTATTTATAGAGGATATATAGTGGATGATGGGCCGATTTCTATGAGTCGACCCATTGCGAGCGTCCATTGGTTTATATGGCATGTGGGTCTTCTATTTTGATTGTTCTATGCTAGTCCAATATAAGTCCATTTAGCTCCATTTAGCATGTTGGATCCAAATAGCCCATTTGAACATTACAAATTATTCCAAGCATTTATTTTATTTAAAATTCTGTAAGTAATTAATATTTCATGTTAAAATAACATGTGCCCATTTTTATCGGCAAATAAATTTCACGTGTTTACAATTATATATTTAAATATAGAGATAGAACTAGAACTGGTTGAAGCATAAAATCTAGACACCCAAACTCCGAATAGCAAAAGGCTTCAAAAGGATATATTCCCAAAGTGAAGAGAAAATACAAGGGATGTTCTATTTATAGAGACAAAGTGATTACAATGCTAAGACACAATTAACTAGGGGAATTAAACTACCATCTATTACAAGTCAACACGGGAAATAATTAAACTAAACTAAATAGTTTGTGTCATGCATGGCAGCTATCAACATGTCCTTAGTCATGAGGTAAAAGGAAGACAAATAATAGGATGGAGAAAACGTGAAGCATGTCAACGTGTGGAGGAGTGTCAACATGAGAGTGTGAGTATATATATAGAGAACACACACGCCAACATGGCACGTAAAATATGTAAAACTTTGGCTAAGGTATGACTCTGCTGCTTTATTCTCTCTTCTTCTTCCGACTTCACCATTATTCTTTTAAGTTGGTCGGTGGGACCATGATGTATGTGCATGCTTCTCATACAAATTTGGTCCCATGATGTATGTGCATATGCTGCTGCTGCTTCATTCTTCTCCCATCTCGATCAGCACTCTCGCAACTTGGCTTGTGAAATTCATTGACTCGTTTCCGAGAGAATGGACCATACGGAAATATCGGTGTTAGTGTAGATCCAGCAGCATCCCTCTGCCAAATAGCAGCAAGGAGAATCAGCCGACGACTTAACCAACCAAAAATTAATTTATAAATGGTGGAGTACGTAGATCTCATCCATATAAACCAGGAAAAACCAATCACACCCAATATTGGATACCAATAATATCAACTGCTACGTTTTCCCGAGGGAAAAGGGCACCACCTATACACCCAACCATAAAGAAACACTATTCCCATTTGCTAAATTGAAATTCTACTTATCCATCTCATATAAATATTTAATAATATATAAATATATATATATACATACAATTACAAACACATTTGTGTCAAACTACAAGTTTGTACTGTGATAGTCTACCGAGTTCAGAGATCACAAGTCCATAACTATGTGTAATTCAAACACCTAAAAACAGCGAAAAGCCGTTACTCGGAAAGCAAAAGGAATCTAACTAGCTAGCCTCCACAAAGAATAGCCAAAGTATTCGAGTGTCTTCATCTGCACAAGTCTTATACTTTGGGCATCATTTAATTCAGAAGTCAGATTTCAGGAGCCTAGCTCGAGGTTTTATGGTAATGTCATCAAAAGTATTTCGTTGCTCCACATGAATGTAGTCCCTCGTTTTAAGAACCTGGAACACAGACACCAGAAAAACATAAAGAATAGTGCCTGGAAAAAGAAAGATGGATGTCAACCCCCCCCCCACCCCAACCCACAAAAAAAAAAAAAAAAAAAAAAAACCCCAAGAACAATAAGTTAAAAAGAGTAGGACATTTACCAATGCTTCAAAAAACATCCTTGACGCTTCCTTGCGGGATTTCCCAGTTAAGAGGTTGTCCATAGAAAGAGATTTCCTGCCATGCTCTGCCTCTTTGATGAACAATGTCTGAAGATATTTGGAGACCGCCCTACAAAATAAGAAAACAGGGTAATCACACTAACAAGCTAATAATGTCTATTATCAAACATGACGTCTTGTGTATGTTCTGGCAGAAAAGTGAATTGCACCAATCCCATATATTAGAAAATGTTGGGGGCGCTGTGAATTAGGAATGGAGAATAATTGAATATAAAGTAATGCATCAATGAAGCTCTTAGATAACATGATCATTTAACATCTCTACTCAGATATTGGAATACATCTACAAATCATTCCAAGTTCCTAGTTATAGGCAAGACCTTCTGGAAAGTTTTTTGAATATAGGAATTATTAAAATTCCAATATTCAGACATCATTTTGATTCAGTTCCAAGTATACCAGTATCCCAGTATACAAGTCACTTTAATTATCTTGAAAAGTAAAAAAGCAACGAAAGACAATGCCAAACCGACACAAATATGACATAACAGTTTGTTAATTCTTCCATAAACCAAGCAAGGAATCTTTGCAGAACAAATTCTAGTCAAAAATTTTAAAATACGGAGTATAAATTTAGACATAGGTTAATATTAAGTTTGAGAGATTATGTTAAAATTATAAGTTTCATTTAATGGATAAAAGCCGACAATTAATTAAATCCATGTACAACTGAATTATAATGTAGAATATATCTAATCTAATTTACAGAAAGGATAGGAATGGGATACATCCAATCTGCGTGTTGCATTAAAGGCCCAGAATTGTAGTTTTAGCATTAATGATATAAAACATGATATAATTAATTTAATCCAACAGTTGAACAATGCAATAAAATAATTATTCAAAATATTCCACTCATGTCCCTTATCAAAGATCTTAATCCATTGTATTGTAACCTAATCTTATAGATTCCACACTGGTAATTCGTGGTCAAGAAGAATCTTTGTTTCCATCGCATTTGATGGCAACAAGTGATGCATGTAGCTAAATATTGGGATGAGGACTTGCATGAAGATTCATTTCAGAACATCACAGCAAAATGAGACTGATCTCAAAAATTGTTCAAAGGACAGGATAGATTGTGCAAACTTCTTGATAACTGTGGAAATGAAGATGGCTAAATATTTTCCATGGGAAGTAATTTTACAACTAGTAAAGCAAAAAATAGCCAGAAAGATTTGTCAGCAAGGAGACTTTCATTCAAGGACTTCGGCAAATAAACAGATTTTATTTCCTCAGTACATCTAACACACAACTAATTCAGGATATATTAACGAAAACACATACCTTGTGCGAGAAGACCAGCCAGTGTTCTCAGCAAATCGTGCCTCCTCGTCATCCAGAATCTCATCATCAGCCATATCATTTAGATCATCATCATCAACATTCAGAAAATCTGTAAGCTCAAAGAAAATACATGTAACATTGGTGAGAAGATTAGACACAATGTCACTGACATAAGATAAACGAGCTAATAATAACTAGAACTCTGACATCTGACAGCATGGGATTAATGAGAGAATCAAAGAAAAAAGCAATTCAAGAAGATATCTATAAGATCGATGACATGCCTACACTACAGGTCCACACCATCACATTTGTATAGTTACTAATTAGTACCAAGCCCTGGTCAAGAAAGGAATAAGCAAATCAACACCTGGTATTCACTAGGTGGGAAGTACTTTCCAAATCCTATAAAATCGGAATGAAATACCCTCTTCATATGAAGTTATCAATGAAAGTGCCTGCCCAAGCATATGCATGCACGGCCCCATGTGGACAAAATATACAAAATCACAAGTTTAATCTAAGCATTGCACAAATATTATTTAATATAGTTTTACTTCTGAGAAAACTATAGGGATCTAAAATCATAAGCTACTGGGAATACACGTTATTTCATATTTTCTAATGAAGTCCATCAACATGCCATGCAAACAAAACAAATTCCACCATGGGGATTTAAAATACAGGAACTTCATGCTCTAGTATCACATCAAATGACTAATATTGCACTTAAAAATCAAAGCTTTTATGGGGATGCATAATCATTATTATTTTTTCCCTTCCATTCTCATGGTGGAACAGTAAAAGTTAAAATAGTAAAATGGGAGCAAACCTGTGTCATTACCAGCAGCATAGTAGTTCAGTTCCTGCAGCATACATAGAAAATCAACAATTAACCCAAAAAAGCCAGAAAATGTAGGCCAAAGTTGAAGGGATGATACACAAATTACAATTAGACTTCAGACAAGCAAGGTGAGATGTCTGCAATCATTCACAGATGTCCATACTGAGTAGAGGCGGTTCCAGAAAGAGTAAATAACTTCATACACAAATTTATACTGGCCATAATCCTTCAAGAATCTAACTACAACAAACCCTCTTAAGTTTAACAGTCTGAAGAAAAATACAATCTTTTAGATAAATATGTTTACAAGATACTACAACACTTAACAATCAAACAATATCCAAGAGATTTGAACTAAATAACAACAAAAATTTCAAAATTATGACACCTTATCAATCTGTAATATGATTTGTGTTGGCAACAATATATATCATTTGTAGATGTTCTCAGAGGAATTTACCGAGTGGCAAATCAGACGAGGGGACTGGGGAGGGGGGGCTGTATCATGTTTAAACAATGTCATCAATTTAAGGCTACTATAAACTTCTTAACAAACACTTTTAATTGTATTGAACAAGTCACGATTGGTTTTAGTTGTATAGAACAAGTCATGATTGGACTGTCTGACTATAAACCTCATTGAATGGCAAATAATTAATAAGCTTTCCATTTCATTCTGAAGGGAATGACCTAAATTTGAATGCTAGGCACTCAGCCCATGTAAAATAAATTCCAAGGCAGGAATCTGAGTCATCAAACAGAGTCATTTTGAAAAATGTGCGGCAAAGTTTCAGACAAGTGTCATCAAGTATCAACATCAAATACTAGTATATTGATAATATTATTTAAAAAATGCCTGGAAAATAAGTATGGCACTAGAAGCAGAAACATGAGAAAATTGCACATTTACCAAAGTTAGTAATCAAGTCACATATACATAATACACGGAAGGAACAAGGGGTGCACCTCTTGGTCTTGCAGATCAAAGCCAGGATCTGCATTTACCATATAGCTTGGATAACCTTCCAGCTGTTCTGGATTGTCACCATTATTCACGAAACTGTCATCACCGATACCTATATCCGCCTGATAGATGGAAGCTACAATATGCTCGTGCTCAGCATTAGAAAACAACTCAACATTGCCACTATCGTTAACCACCCCAGACAGAAAATCATCCCTGGTGACAGGTACAGGCTCAACTGCAGCATTAATACTGTCATCCTCCATAAAATGTGTACTGATGGTTTGTTCATTGTCAACATCCATCCCACTAGAATCAAACCCAAATGATGGAAGATCCATCTTTTGGTCAGGAAGTGCAGCCGGAGTTTCTGCTTCAGCAGTTGTGTCCATCCCCCTGGTTTCATTTATAGCAGCTTCTTCAACCAAACCTACAGGAGCTTCAACTATATCATCTGATGCATCCCCAGTCGTCTCTGCAAGCTTGACTCCAGCAGAAACAGAAGAATTTACAATGTCTTCATCTTTTTGACTTCTTTCTACTTCAGTTTCATCGGGCAAAAGTCCATGGGAGGAACAATCAACATCCACATGTTCTGTGGTTTCAATCTGCTTATTAGCACTATTTATCTCATCAAATTCTTTCATCCATCTATCACTCAGTTGAGGATTTACACTCTGATTTGCTTCATCATTATCTCCATCTAATAAAACCCCCTCGGTAATCCTCCTGTTAGTTTGCTCTGTAGCATTTAGCACTCCTGGACCATTCTCAACTTTTGTGTCTACGTTTTGACCCTTTTCAGCACTATGGGAAGTTAAATGTGGTGGTTCAGCTGCAGCCGAAAGAGAATCATCATTTTTAGCATCAAGAGAAGTTGGACTTGGTTCAGCCACTGTTTCACGAAAGACGTCTTTCTCATTGTTTTCAGAAGGCCGTACTGTTTCAACCATAATTTGACCAGATACATCATTGAGATCATTCTTGCAGACTTTGATTCTACTCAAATCCCATACCTGACTTTGTAAAGATGACAACTGAATTGACGTCCCTAGGAAAGGGAAGCAAAATAGTACAGTGAGAAATCTAAATGAAGTTCTGCAGAGTGTGACAAAATCAATGTTACAAACATGAGAAAATGGATGATTAAGAAGAGAACACACTGAATACAGAGATTATCATTTCTGAAAAGATAACCAACTAAATGCATATGTTTAATATAAAAAAGAGTAACTAAAAAAGTAAGCGTGTATGGATGGTAATCACATCAACAATTTTACGGTGAACCAAAAAGAAACAGGGAGTGGATATCTCCAGAATACATTAAAAATGTCAAACGCATCATAGAAAACCAATAATTTGAGAAATTGGTATAGGCTGTGGGTTTGCAAGTGATTACACATGAAGGTAAGAATCAAAATGTGAAAAGTCACAAGGATAATGTAGTTCAAGGAAATCAGTTATCATATGATATTTGAATAAAAACCTCACCAGAGAATGTGGGTCCCAGAAAAATTTCATCATCCAAATGTTGTTTCTGAATCACTGAAATTTCAGCAAGTGTGCAAGGAGCTTTCTTTCTCACACGGCGTATGTCCTCGGTGTTTGTAAGCTGCTGTCGTATTGTGCTATTAATGAACAATAAAAATGTAAGTTTTCAGAATACTCTCAACAAGATCAACGAGTAGGAAAACAAGTGCCACACAAAAATACTAAACTAGTAAACAAAGTCGCATTCTCATGTGTGAGCCAACTAATAAATTATACATGTATGTAATAATTATTACATGAATCGTTATGACGCAGATGAAAAATAGCTTGGTGGTTAAGGTGGTGTATTAGGTGTTGAAGGTCATGGATTCAAATTCTCATTTATACAATATGACCTTTTTTTTATATATTTAAAATTTAAATTAGATAAAAAGGCCAGAAGTTTTAAATTTAAAAATCTTGTAAGGGACCAAATGGCTGCTGTTCTATGCATTTCACACTTAAAACATAGTACAGATAAGCCTCTGAATTCTGAACAGTGGACTGTGATTGTGCAACAATAGAGTTGAGTAAATTAATCGTTGATATGATTTTCATATTGAACTGATTAATAAAGTACCATGAACAACAATAATTGATATACAAAACATAAACATGTGTAAAGAAGAGGAACATACTCGCCATGCAAAACCATTGTATCGTCCATAAGCACTTTCCTTTTCGGAGTAGCAGTGCGGGAAGCTAAACGAGTACGTTTCACAGAAGTTGCCTCAGATAGACGAGGAGTGGGTTTTACTTTAAGAACTGAAGATCTTCCAACTGGAATCCGTAGCAATTAGAATCACATATTAGAAATTTATAGAACAATTACAACTACAAAAAAGTAACATACCTAAAATGGAGGATAACAAATCATCATCATCGGGAATGGATTCAACCGTTCTTTTGAAATGGACTAGTCTAGAAGATTCAACTGAATTCAGACTCTGCTCAGTCAATGTACTTTCAGTGAAACTGCGCTTCTTTCCTGAAATGTTTTTACTCCCAGCATGACTTTCATAAAGTCCCACAAATTCTTCGGGGCTCTCTTCTAGCATGTTTTTGTGTTGTTCCAAAAAACCTGGTACTGACAATAGCTTTTCTGGAGCCAGCAACTCAGTCTCTGTAGGCTTAACTTGATAATCTTCATTATGCACTTCACCTTCAGGTTCTCTCAAAACTGGATGAAAATCTCCTTGCATGTTATTTAGCATCAAATTTTCTTCCATATTATCTGTATCATTATATGTTTTGCCTGTTTCAAATGAAGTCATCCAATGTAAAATCCTATATTCATCCACCTAACAGGATGCTTGGATTGCTCTCTATTTTTCTAAAGCCAAAATCGCCTTTATGCATACAAATATCAAAACTTAAATATCTAGGCAAACTAGGACCTATTTTGACCTATTTTGAATTTCGAGAAAAATTATTATGTTTAAGCTTAACAAACAAACCTTGCATCTCCTCTCCTCCAGAAGTTGCTAGTGCACCATCATCTGCTTGAACCTCAGCAGAGGTAGACATAGCACATCCAGAATCAGGTTCTTGTAGCTGCAACTCTATGCCAGCAGATGCAACATTTTCATGGGCATCAATGCTCAATTGGCTCAAATGAGGGGTCTGGGCATCAAGATTCAGTGACCCCGATTCATCCAGGTTTGTGAAATCTAAACTGGGTGCAATTTGATTCAGTGTAGCTGGATCACTAGCAATTTCCACATTTCTAGGAGTTTCAAACAGAGGTGACTGATGATCCATTGCCGAGAGGCCTTCAGAAGGTTGCTTGCACGTGATAGTTTGACCAGAAATTTCACGAGCACTATTCTCCAAGTCAACATTATAAGAACCTTGATTATTATCACATGGATTGTCAACACGGGAGGAAGAGTGGATGTCTTTGTCCACAGATACATTCTGTAACCCTTCTGCGAAAGTAGCATCAGATGCCTGATCAAATAATGCTTCAGTTATATTTAGCTTTTTATCGGGTGAATTAAAAGTGGGATCAGATGTTTGTGACGGCACATCAACTAAAACATGTCCCATGCCTGCTTCAATGGGAACTTCTCCCTGTTGCTTTGAAAGATTGAGATCCGCATCAACTGACTGAACACCATTCTGTTCAGTTGCATCGGTGTTCTTATTATTGTCTGAACACCAATCTACCTCCTGCTTATCCCCATCGATGTTTTTAGTTTTATCTGTCATGGTAGAATCCGCTAAATGATTTTCAAATTCAAGATGTTCATCACATGCAGAAACTTCTTGGACATTGGTTAAATTAGGTTCATCTAACAATCCAGGAGTACATGGAGCCTGTGCATAGTCCATAAAATCATTATTGTCATCAAGTTCAACCTGCATGCAGAAGCAGAAAAGAATAAAACTTCATTTACAAAATTCTTGTTGCAATATTGTCAAAACTTTTATCCTATCCTGTTTTAGAGAGAGCTATGCAAAGATATGATGAGCATAAGATATGGCCAATGTAACATAAATATTGCATATGTTGACTATCATAACAATGATCATTTCATAAATAATTTCCAGCTAGAGCAATTACCATGGTGTCGGAATTCAGAGTCACAGATTCAGGTTCCTCATCTTGCTTGAGAGGGATAGCAGCTGAGGGCTGGGGATCAACACTAAATTGCAGAGAGAACAGAATGAGAAATCAATATTCAGAAAATTTCAAGAATTATAGCATCCACCGACAACAGTACAAAATGCATATTTAATCTCATATAGCAATTAGCAAGAGAATACAACTAGTCAACAATACTGACTAGTGGCACATAGCCACATATACTTCCGCCGTATTTGAATAATGTTAACGTTTGCATAGTAAACACTATTCATTGAGTAATTTTGATTCAATTTTTTCACATAGTTACATACGATAAAACATAGTCAAGTGAGATCTTGTTAGATTCGTCTAATCACGTAGTTTTATAATATTAAAGTTTTATAATTTTTTATTTATAAAATTTGAGATATTACTCTTTAAAAATGTGTATTGGATTGCGTGAAAACATGGAATGTTAAAAATTTTTGTATACGGAGGGAGTATATTGCAACATAAATCACAATAAATGAGATACGATAGCACATAAAGCAGTAGGGAATAAGCTGGAATTGATAAAATTGTCTTTTACATGTTATCTTTGAACAAACTAATGTACCACTTATATTATCAGGATAAAACTTGCACATAGAACAGAATGCACAAAATTCTCTTATATTGTACCTTTACATGAAACAAATCACGGTTCTTACCAAACAATTTTCTCCCATTAAAAACAAAAATCTGAAATCTACTAAAAAGGATGGCAGTGACACTTTCATAAAATCAAAAAGCATAATGGAATATTTTTCTTAATAGTGTCAGCTTTTAATGCATCATCTGACTAGAGTTTGCAGAGAATCCCATAAAAACTTCCTCATGTACACCCTACTTGGAAATACACAGAGGAGTTAAGTACAATAGAATGTAAAAGTAAAGAACTATTACTCAAAAAGGTCAAATGCCAACAGCACTATAACCCCAAAATAGCCAAGGATTAACAATAGATACAATCAATTCCACAAAATGTTAAAAAGTTAGTCTTACCTTTCATTCACATGGCTGGCAGTGTCAATCTTGCTCAAAAATAATTCCTGCATTCAATTGATAATTCACAAAAAAACCAGTTAAGAAAAGCACAGCAATCACTGGTTATTGAAGAATTATTCTATTCGGATGCATTGGGATCTGCAAAGCACTTTTACTAAATTTCGATTACACATCCAACAACAGAATGTGGTTTGACAGTTATAACTGGTTCCATCACATGTTATAGAAATAATAAAAAGTGTAACTAGATCCAGATAATCAACTAAAGCAACAGTAACAAGAAACAAAGCAACAGTGTCCGTGGCATCACAAACCTCATCAAGATCCAACCCAGAAGCATCACCATCCCCAAATCTCTCTGAGAAGAACACAAGCCATATCAGGAAGAATGGACTAGACACATCACATCAGTATATGTATATATATATATATATATATATATATATATATATATATATATATGCACGGCTTTATGTATGGAGTGAACAGAGCATTAGTATAAGGAGTATGATGCAAACCATCAAGGCCAAATTTTGATGTCGAGTAGCTAACGCCTTCCATGGTATCTTGTAGGGTGATTTGCTCTCTTGAACTAATGTGATGATCCACAAAGTTGCTGCAAAATTGGTACTTGGCATGTCAATGCAGTAACAAATTTTCACATAGCAATGATGGCTTAAGAATTAAAAACTGTTAAACAAGGAACATGAGCTCCAACTCAAAAACAATTGGCAATTAGTAGATTGGCTCCTATCCCACATATATTTAAAGAAGATTTCCTCAATGTGTGATCCTCACACACACCCATCGATATGATATCTCATCTCGAACCGGATCCCATTTAGGATCAGCAACATACCCAACATGGGTACCATCGCTCTGATAACCAGGACATGAGCTTTCAATCAACCAATTGATAATTAGTGAATTGGCACTTATCCTATATATTAGAGGAAACCCAACATTCCCTCATTGTAGGATCCTCAACATGGTATCGGCATTGGGTATGCTGCCGATCCTGAGTGGGATTTGGTTCATGATGAGATTTCAAAGTGTTAATGGATCCACATCAAAGGAATGTCAGGATTTCCTCCAATATATATGCGACATGACCCAATCCACTCATTGCCAATTGGTTTTGAGATGGATTTTAATATAACTACTCCCTTGTTTAAAAAATACCAACATGTTTATACAATAAAAACCTATGTAACGATTAAGACTTTTCCTTTTTGTCAAGAACAATATCCATTTCATTGTTTTAGCCATGCCATTAAATTACTATTTCCTTAAATTTTAAATAGTTGTGTGAGTTCTATATGGAATGTACAAGGAATTTATCCCAAGTTAAATGACCACAAGCATCGTTAAAAGCATTAAAAGTTACCAATTTTCTGGTTCAATGATGCATGAAAAATATTCTCAAGTATGTGTGAAAATACATAATATATTTTTCAGGGAAGATATGAAAACTCAAACTAACTTGTGGAAAACGTCATTATCTGGCAGCTCAAAATCATCAAGATCAAATGTTTCTGGCAAGGTGATAGAATGATATGGCGCCTTTGACTCTTCTGGAGGTAGGTCGACAGCAGCGGACCGAAAAGCCTGCTTAATCTTGAGCAAAGCCTCACTGCAATCATCAAAGAGGTAGTTCACCTTCCTGGAATATATTCTCACCACACCAAGCAAAAGATGGCTGGACAGCCGAAGGGCAATAGGAACATCAGGAGAAAGAATCGAATCTGCACAAGACAAGCAAGATTTTTTTTCAAGTAAAGGTACAACATTTTCTCCTCCAAAATAAGGAATCCTCATTCAATTATTATAATTAAAGTCCAACAACAAATGTACAACAAGATGATACAGTAGTTTAGTTCATCATTTGGACAATGAAGAAATCATGGGAACTTTCAGATCTCCCAACCTCCTGAAGCTCTCAAATCCTGCAGTCTTATTATGTTTTCACATCTGCTAGCACTATAGAGACTATAAGTACTTCTGTCCCTTTTGTAACATCTCAATCCCAAAATCGCGAAATTATCCATAGATTCATTCCCATGCAGGAGTAATCACCAAGATTGGACATTGGCAAGTCAGTAAAACAACTGGACTACAGATTAGCATATGCAATGATTTCGCAACTATTAATATAGTCCTAATTCTGTGTTGCATCTATCAATTATTTGATCATCCGATACAAATGTAAATACGTAACAAATGACCATCTCACAAACAGCTAGTTATGAAAACATGGTGTGCAGTTACAAGATCCAAGTTATTTAAATGCTAAGCGCAGCATCCATATCCATGCAAACCATTAGAAAAGATCAATATTTAATCCATTTTGTTTTATGTGTTACATTTGGGTTTCATACCGTGTTTAAGAAAGAAAGAAATGGGATATTTCAATAGTTGTTATAGAGAAAAACTGAAGTATTTTTTAATGAAGGAGAAAAGAAACAAAAGACTATACCACTATACCTATTTCAAAACAACACACAAAGAATAAGAAAATGTAATTATGTAAAAAAAATAAAAAATAAAAAACAAAACAAAACAAAAAATAAAAAGTTAGTGTGTATTTGTGTAACTAGTTATCAAATAAAGGTTTCCGTTCAAGCATAAAGAGCCCATTCACAATTTATTTATACTGTACTTCCTTACACTGTAAATGCCACAAAAAAATGGCCATGGAAAAAATCTTATCGGGAAGTAAAAGTTTGTGGCCCCTAACCTGGTGAATTTACCATTTCCTTTCCGTTTCAAGATCCTTACCAGTTCCCATTTTTACTAGAGATGTCTACAGATCTTTCTACTAATGCCTTGTCAAGCAAACTTATATGACTGGATGACATAAATGATCCTTTCCAACCATACATCTAGCAACAACCACCACCAAAAAACTTTAAAACGAAGAAATCAATTATCAGATACAACCCATGGAACCCTTTTCAATTTCCCGCTGCTACAAGCAAGGAGCATTCTTTCTAATACTAATATTTTCAACAACTCTTAAGACTTGTTACTTCAGATTCCACAATTCACATCCACTTAGGGATGAGGAGTGGGAGTAATCCACAATTAAGACATGAATATCATCGACTAAATGATAAACTGGGGGGTGGGGGTGACGCGAAAAAAAAATTTAAAAAAAATAAAAAAAGCTAGATAAAACCCTTACCTACAGAGACTCCAATATCAGTATCAGCAACCTGGTTCTTCCGAAGCTTCCGCTCTAAATGTGCAGCTATCCAAATGGTCCCAAGAGGCCCCTTTTTCGCCAATATGAATTGTGAATAAAACATTTTCCCAACTCCCTTCTTTCAATTCTCAATCCTAAAAGAAACAATGCAATCAACTCCTACAAACAGGAACTATAAATACCCTTGCTTTTTCCTACCTATATACACAGACACCGTTGGGAAACACTCAAAATCTAAAAAATGGACCCAACTCACGAGCACAAATAATCAAATTTACACCTTTTCACTTCAGTGAAGACCCACGAGCAAAACCAAAGACAAAATTCCTCTTAATTCCCATCCTCGAGAAAACCCCCAATTCACAAAACCCTAAGCTTGCATAAATAACTACAGCCCGCCACGAAACCACCGAAGGCGCTCCCCTACAACTTACAATTCCCCCACAAATCCACCGAAATTACCGACCTAGCGAATCCAACAACAACAAAAAAAAAAAAACTAAAATAACACAAGAAGAAAAAGAAAGCAAATCTTAATTCCAGCTGAGATCGAAGTACAGAAACATGAACAGACCGGCGCTTGCGTAGTCAGAGAGCCTTACATTCAATGGACCTCCACCCACATCTACAGAGGCGGAAGGTGAGAACGAGAGCGTAAATCTTGCATTCTGAAGCGTGAGAAAAGAAGACAGAAATTTGATTCGAGAGTGCGTGAAATTCGTTGCGCTCTGTGTCTGTCTCTGAGTTTATTTATTTATAAGTATGTCGTTTAAAAAGGAAAAGGGTAGCACCTTTGCCCGGTTAGAACTTGGGAATTGGCTTGAGTAAAGTCAATCCAGTTCGAGTCGATAGGAACGGACCAGATTTGCCTATGGATCAGCAATCGACGGTGCGGATCGAAACTGGTGCAAGTATTTAAAACATTATTATGCGGACAACCAATGCGGGTGGGTGGGTCGGATACAAGGATGACGGCTCGCCCCAGCCCACGTGGCGGTACCTTTTATAACACTCTATAAAATTTTAAACAAAATTAAAAAAATTTAAATAAATAAATATTCTAAATTTCCCATTAAATTTTAAACATTTTAAGAGGATGATATATTTTCGAAACAAAGACTATTTAATCGGATTTAATATAAATTAATTAGTCATTTTAAACCTAAATTCCCCACCTGCATTGTAGCGCAAATTAAATCCTAATCGCGTAATGGGCGGACGCCGAGAACTTTGGAGTATAGATCCATTACTTTATAAATGTTGGATTAATTAATAATGAAGGACTATATTATAAAATTATTCATTATGATTGGATTTAATCATTATAAAATTAAACTCATTTATGGAAATCAATGATGATCCTTTTATTTAAATAAATTATTCAATTAGGAGATTTGAATTATTTTAAGTTCATAGATTTTAATTGCAAGAGTATGATTTAATTTAAAAGATGTATTAAAATGTAGGATGAACCCCTATGACTTGTTTAAAGTACATGGCTAATTAGATTATGAAATTAACAAGTGATCGAATGGTAATTAATAAAATTATCCAATTTAAGGGATTGAAGTCTCGAATCATTTTACTAATGACAACAATTTAATAAGTGATTTAATACATTAAACCCATTAAATTAAATTACAAGTGCAAAGACCATTCGAAATTAAATTAAGTTCCTATAATTAAATCACAATACTTAACACATGTCCGACTTCCAATTGAGATGGTCCCGAATTAAGGAATGTGGGGTATTCAGTATTGGATTACTCGACTAACGATTCCGGGTTGTTAAATAAATTAAGTCCATAATTTAAACAATTAAGGTAGTCAATTAAGCTTGATTTGGGCCAATATATTATTTGATCCAACAAGACAAATAAATACAAAAATGGAGCCCAAATAACAAACCAAGCCCAACCCTTTTTGCAACCCTAGGACAAAACCCTAACCCTAAAGTGTACAGCCGGCGCCGCCGCCACTCCGGCGCCGCCATCGCCGCCGGCGATGCCTCCGGCAACACCTCCTCATGCCCTTTATCGGATTCCAGCCGTCACCACCACCGGGATCCGCCAACACAACACCTCCAGCCAAGATCCCTCCACCACCGCAGCCACCTTACCACCACGCCGCCACCAGCATAGGCCGGGCAGCCTCGCCGCCCTCCTCCACCCTCATCTCATCAACCACCACCACCACCTCTCCGTAAATCCATAAATCGGAAACCAAAACAAAGGAGAAAGAGAAGAGGAAAAAGGGAGAAGGCCGAAGCCATCACCGCCGAGCTCGCCGCCGCCGGCCACTGGTTTCGAATCCTCCATTTCCGCCTCCACCCGAACACCACCATCTTCCCTCCCCCATCGGCAACACCGCAGTCACCAAACCACCACCCCAACCGCGGCTTTCACCTCTGCCACCTCGCGCCACCCACTGCACCACCTCCATCCTCCAATGTCATCCCGGAAGCCACCACCGCCTCGGGTCCACAACAGGAAACGGACCACAAAACCGAGAGTGAAAAGAAGAAGAGAGTGAGAAGAAGTAGAAGAGGAAGGGGACAGAGGCCGAGAAGAGATCCGAGGGAGGGAGGCGAGGACAGCCGCCAGCAGCCTCCGCCGTGCGCCGCCGCTTCCGGCCGCTCCTTCGTCGCCGGCGGGATTGATGGGAGGAAGACAAAAGAAAACAAAGGAAAAGAAAAAAAATAAAGAAAGAAGGGGAAAGAGGAGAAACATGCGTGAGAGGGGGGGGGGGGGACGAGACAGACAAAATAATCTCAAAGGGGAATAGGGCAGCTTTTGACTAAGGAAAATCAGGAGTAATAAATGCAGACAGGAGTGAAAAAAAGGAAAAAGGGGTAAAGTGGGAATTAAGAAAAATTGCAGATAAAACAAAGCTGCAGGATGGCCTATATAAATGCCTCACCAGCAAAGAAAATATTTCACCCCCAACTCTCCATTTTTCACGCCATTCCAGTCCAATTTTCCTAGTTCTGCCGATTGCTTTTCATTGTCTAGTTTTTAGTTTAGTGTTGAAGAATTTCTATTAGCTCGTTAAAAATATAATGGTAGTGCCTTGAGAGTGGAACTTTTGCTATTTGATCCAAAGGAGTATTAGAGCTCGGAGAGAGTTATTACAGATAGCTAGTTCGTGTTAGTGCTCGGGTAAGATTTATTAAATTGGAAAATTTTAGTATTATTTCCATTAAAATATCATTATAGCAAATGATGTTTAATATTATAATTTTTGCTAGTCAAACAGCTGTAAAAGGATATCTGCTCGTAGGCCTG
Organism: Hygrophila difformis; assembly: GCA_030278955.1. Taxonomy (NCBI): domain Eukaryota; kingdom Viridiplantae; phylum Streptophyta; class Magnoliopsida; order Lamiales; family Acanthaceae; genus Hygrophila; species Hygrophila difformis. The sequence goes on from JAOANR010000010.1 coordinate 27,186,631, forward strand.
TGCGTGTGTTGAGTTCCATTCTCCCCACGGTGACTGTAAGTAGATTTTTACTCTTTGGAGTAAGCCTTAAATTATTTAGCTTAAGCATAAATTTTAAATACAGTTTTCTTATTTTTAAATTTATGCTTATAGCTCCCTACTGTTTTTGGATTACTGGTATGCTATTTTACTGTGCTTTATACTGTTCGCAACTATTCTCAAATCCTACGGATTTTTGAGCTCATTGTTACGGGGGCTGGGTCTGGGTATGGGTCGGCTGCCCAACTCCTACGTTGCTGTTGCACTTAATCGCCACACGGGGACTCTTGGGGCTATCCAGGCGGTTCCATATCTGATTCCAGTGGTGGGTTACGAGGAAATTTCTTACCTCCCCCACACCCTTGCGTGTATGTCAGATTTGGGCCCCGTTTGGGCACCTGCACATCACAGTGGCTGAGATTCTACATCTCGGTAACGCATATTGCTGTATTATCTGTTCCCGGGTTTATATTAATATTGTCTTTATGTACAAATTATTCTCGTTTTTAGCATACCATTACCATAACTGTTGTCTTTAAATTATTTCTGCTACCCAACCTCCTCCGGGAGTAAACTTCTACTTACTCAGCGATTGTTTTCGCTGACTCTACACTTGTCACCATTTCCTTTCAGGTTTCGGATCTGCAAGGTTCGTTAGAGCATATTTTGCACGGGCACGGTACGGGGTAATATTTATAAGAATGAATATTTTAAAAAAAAATCCCCTTTGGGGTTAGAACTTATTTCTTGGCATAGCTAAATTTTTATAAGGCAAAGACAAATTTTTATGAAGCCTTGGAAATTATGTATCGAGCGAAAATAAATATTTGGGTTTTATCCCGTTTATGCAAACATGGTACACTACTGTTCAAACAATGCATTTTTGCGTTTAGCGGTGTTATTTTTGAAATACGAGATAGTCAACCCCTTATTATAATATTTTTGAAATACGAGGTACAACCTCTTTTAAAATAAAAATTTCCATGGATTTATTCCATTCCTATTATTGAGCTCATTTGAGGAATGCGTTCCTCCATTTTGGTTGTACAAATCAACCGTTTGGTTACGCTATACCAAACATTTTTATTTAGCTTATTTTATACTCGTTACGGTATTATAAGCTTTTGTGCAGAGTATGTGCTAACTTGCCCGGAAAGTGGTTAGCATATGCATTAAACTCTGATTTTCTGCACTTATTATTTTTAGCCTTAGCGTATTTTGGGCGGTCCGGAATACGTGGCGGTAGCACCCCACCCATTGTTCCCGCACTTTTCTTCCGCTGCATCCTTAGGGAAAATGGGGGTGTTACAGATTGGTATCAGAGCATTTTGCTCTTGGAATTTGTGCATTTAAATTATTTAAAATTTATGCACCAGAAATTATTTTGAAAGCCCTATGGCTATGCAAGTAGTGTATTTAAATTATTAAATTTTTACACGAAAAGCCTTGGAAGTATTTTTACAATGGGAAGATGTGCATTCAAATTACTTAAGTTTTGGGCACATGAGAGATTATTTTAAAGCATGGTTGCTATGCTAGTAGTGCATTTGAAATTTTTAAAATTTGTGCACGAAGGAATTATTTTTGAAGCATTTTTGCCCAAGGAAGTAGTGCATTTAAATTATTACAATTTTTGCACGAAAATAATTTTTGAAAAGACTATGCCAAGTATTTTAAAAGTTATATTTGGGGATGGGAACACACACACATTATGCATATAGGCACGAGCAGAATTTTGGTTGTTATAAGTTATTCTGACAAGGGTTTTTCCCAGATGTCGGACCAGGCACTTTCGGCATTTAGTGACACCGTGGCCCACTTGACTAGGGACGTGGCCAGGCTCGAGCACAAAGTCTGCGGCCTTGAGGCCAAGAAAGCCCAATTGAGGGCAAGGCTGAAGGAGGTGGAAGCTCAGGTGGAGACCGAAACTCGCCTGAGGGTGCAGATGCAGGACTACCTCGAGGCTGTCGCTCAGCGACAGGATGGCGAGATTGCGAGACAGCGACAGAGGATCGCTGCGCTGGAGACACACACCATCTCGCTCTTCAAGGAGCTTCACCATCTTCGGACCGAGTGGGGACCCGAGGGGTGGATGCGCACGGACATACTAGACCGTATTCATAAGTACACTTCTATGGAGAACGCGCCCGCGTCCACCAGTGCAGCGGCAGCTGGGGAACCCGCGCAAGAGGGGTCAGACCACGAGGGATCCGACGAGTAGGATGAGGGACTCGGTCGTTTCCTTCATGAGCCGTCTACCACCTATCTCTAGCTACCTTCACGTATCAGATTTCCTTAGTATCTAGTTCCCAGAACCTAGTCGCTTTATTTAGGACCTATTATGTAGACGATGCCTACAGTAGATGACGGTATTTGCACTTAGTTTTACTTTTGTCATCGGTAAGATCTCGGGGACGTTTACCCCAACAGTAGATCTACCAAATCACGGCGTTATATCGAACCGGCCTTGAGCCATTTTGCGTTATCGGATATATAACTGAGTTTCTACTGTCATGCTTTGCTCTAGCATTATTTATAAGCTTAATTAAGGTTATGCCTTAGGCTTGTAAGAACACGATTTATGTGTTAACCACGATAATCACACGAATAACCAAGAATAAGAATTTTTTTCTAAATATTATGTGGTCTTAAAGATAAGACGCGAGTGTCGAGTAAGGGCACCAAAGAGATTTTTAAACTCACCACGAGTTCTATAAAATATTTACGAAGTTTCCCTAAATTCTTGTGCCGAATGGACAAGGGAAGTTAAAAAAAAAAAATTTTACCAAAAATATTCTTGTAATACCCGAGAATTTTCCAACATAAAATAAAACAATAATTAAATAAATAAATAATAAATAAAATGAATACTATAAATAAATAAACCAATCCAGCAAATAAAAGAAATGAATAAAGATAAGGAAATGAGAAATGAGATTTTTACTTAAAAAGGAATTAAAGGAATTTAATTCAATAAAAGGATGGATAAATGGTACACCAAAACCCGACACTAATGAACTCGAGTATTCGAGTCCAAAACATCCAATTAGACTGAGAATAAAATTAGAGAGAAAGTAAGAACCCGAATATACCCCGGGAATCGGAATTCGGGAGCATAGAGGGATAGAAACCCGAAAGAGAGGCGGAAAAGCACGACGGATCGCACGACCCGCCCGGACCGAAGTCCAGGCGAAGACGGCGCGGTGGCCGCGCGCCCAATGGGGAAAACCGCGCCACGACCGCGCCACCCCACAGATTTGGTTGTTGCGTGAATCTCTCACCCGAACGCGGATTTTTCGACTTTCGGTTGAACATCTCTCGACTCCAGACTTCTAGGTCGGTTGTGGACGCCCTAGGGATTGAGAATTCTATAAATAAGCCCCTTGGGAGCCCCGAACAAGTTTACAAAACCCTAAAACATTCTATACGTTCGAAACCCTAAATCCGGAGTCGTCGGAGGCACGAAACCAAGACGAACGCTGTTGGACGAATTTCTCTACAGATCTCCATAGTCGTGGTAAGTCTCGATCCAATCTTTATTCAATAAACGATTCGAAAACGAATCCTAATCATCTCCTTTTTCTTTCTACACCCCCGTATCGAATCTAGATCGTAGAACCCGACGAACGGAGAGGAGAAACGGTGATCTGGAAGCCACGCCTCCGAATTGGTCATTCCCGACGTTCATAAACTCAGTAAGTTAACCTTACATGGTTTTGGGAGATTTTAAAACATTCGAAACCTAAAAGATATGACAAGAATCATGAATCTGTCCACTTTTGCTTTCCTACCGGCGCAACAGAATTGTTGAATTTTTCCGACCTTTAAAACGAACTCAAACGGAAAAACTTAAAAGACGAAAAACGTTCCTAAGACTTAGACCTAGCTACTGTAAAAATTTTAGAATTTTTGGAGTTGATTTGATATGTGAAAACCCGTTGAAACCGAACTGTTTGATTTTAGATCTTGAAATCTTGGACAGAACTTAGGAATGATCTTGATCACGTTTTTGACATAGGATCTAGGCTGTTTTAGATCTTTGGCCGAACATGAAAGTTGTAGATAAATGTCTTAAGATGATCCCTGTCAAATTTCATTAAATTTGGAGTTGAATTGATATGGTAGAAATTGAAATCTTTGATCTGTGATGTACTAAACTCGGACAGATTTCTTCTTATGTGAAAATTGGCGTTTTTGACCTACTTAGGTATCTCGGATTGAAAAAGTTAAAACACGAAAGTTGTAGATCTTGATGTTTCCGAGTCAGATATGAAATTTTGGAATTTTCGGAATTAAGTCTGATTTTAGACGAATTTTGGAGTAAACTGTGATCTACCGAAACGAAATTTTGAAATCTTGTTGAAACATGGAATTAACCTTTGGGGTTGAAACGAATTGAGATATTGTTTCTAAATTAATACATTGGAAGGCAGATTTTTAAAAACTAAATCCCCTTACAAACTTGATAAATTAAAATTAGGGGTGAGTGCTCTGCAGGGTGCCCCCTAACGATTCACTTCGTGCCGTAATGGACGATGGTGACCCCGCGCGCTATACTTGAAATGTGATATTGCCAAAACGGCGAAACTTAGAGCCTACACTCTCGTGAATATCCGTATGGGTTTCCCGAGGCTCCGGAGTGGTACTGGGTATGGCTGATACGGCTGCGGCCGCGGGGCTACCGGCTAAACTTGTTGACATCGAGATTTTTATCGTGAAACTTTGAAATACCAAATCGGGAATGTAATGGGGATTCTAAATTAAATTAAACTAGAGTAAATGATATTGTTGTCAAATTAAATTATTTAAATGCTTTATTTAAGTTATGGCTATTATTTTGAACCATGTGATCGGTGTTATTAAATAGAGCCTGAGATAAATTATGCTATTGGATATGGATTAAATGAAACTAAATATTATGTTATTATCATGCTTTTGTTAAATTATTAAACTTATGGCTTTTAAACCCTACAGTCATGCATGTGTTAACTTACTCAGCAATTTTGCTGACCAAAACCATTTTTATCCCTTTCTTTACAGAACATGTGGAATGAGCCTGTATGAGCACGAATCATGCATGGGATTTTGGGGATTGTTATTTTGCTTTTAAATTTCGTACTTAGACTATATTATGAACGGGCCTGTTTAACCCGTGTTTTGGCCATGTCGGCCCTTTTTATATTTTCCGCTGCGATACTGTACTAAACTAAATATTTCCGCTGCGCTATGCTATTATTAATTTTGAATTATATTGTATGGGCTATTTTGAATGCTTTAAATGTTTTAAACACTGCTATACCTAGCCTTGCATCTCTTTAGTAAGCTCGAAGAAACCGTGTCTTACTAGGGAGATGTGGCGGTGACATCCCGACCTGGGTTACCAAAAACCGGGGTGTTACAAGTTGGTATCAGAGCCCGGCTATTTTTAAACTATTATTTTTAAACCATTACTATTTTTAAACTATTATTTAAACCATTATTATTTTTAAACTATTATCTTTAAACCATTAATACTTGTAAACTATTATTAATATTTTGACTATTATTTTAAATTTTAAATTTTTATTTCCATGGAGAAATTTTATTTTAAAACCCATGGGAAAAATATATATGGTGCATTAAATTATTATTGGGGGGAAGTATCATTTGCATATGCATGTTGCATCTCTGCTATGAACTTAGAATCTTTGCGAAACTTGAACTTAGCATCTTGGCGAAACTTGAACTTAGAATCTTGGAAACTCGAACTTAGAATCTTGGCGAATTGAACTTAGAATCTTGGCGAATATTAACTTAGATCTCTTGCTTGCGCTAGATGGCTAGTCAAGACATGATGCAGTTGTTGGTCAGGATGATGAGCGTTCATCTCGATTCCCACCAAACCCTAGAGCAAATGAAGTACCGTATGGCTCAATTGGAGGCCAATTTACATCACATGGGCAACTTGAGAGAGGCGGATCATCACCGCATAAACCAACTCGAGCGCCAAGTCCAAACCCTCACTACACAAAACTTAATACTAAAGGAATACATCGATGCCCACGGGCAAGACTTAAACACTATCTTTGACGACCTACTACCGCCGAGTTCGGAGGAGGAAGATCCGGAGGAAGATCCTGCTACCCCGCCGAGAGACGTCATGAGGCACTAGAGATTCTACTATTAGACATTGTTTTGCTAGAAAAATATTTCTACTTTTGTACTAAAATTTCTTTTGAGGAAATAAAATGCCCGAGTTATTTTTTTAAATCAAAACAAAACAAGACAAAATAAAATAAAACCCGAAGCATACGATGCTTCTTAATCCGAACAAAGCACCACGTGCTAAATTACTACGCACATATACATTCATAGAAATTGCTTAGACTATATGCTAAATTCATCAGTCCTAAACTATCCTATTTGCACCAGAATGGCACCCAGAGGAAGAGGAAGAGGAAGAACTCAAACCACTTCCCAAACCACCACTGAGATACCTACTGAAACACCACCAAACGTCACTGAACCAATTCAACCTGATGAGGAACAACCCCAAGGTGCGCAGGACGCCCCCGCACCGAACAATGTGGGTGATCGTCTTAGGACGATAGAGGAAGTGTTGATTGCGCTCGGAAACGCGCAAGTCAACCAGGGACAAGCTGCGGCGGTACCTCCGCCCCAAGCTCGCCCTAACTACCTAGCGATGGTGAATCCCTACCAGCCGCCCCACTATGCTGGTGAGGAGGATCCAGCTAAACTGGAGGAATGGATCCGGACTTTTGACAAGCTGCTAGGAGCGGTCAAATGTCCGGAAGGAGAAAGGGTACATGTCGCTTCATACTACTTGGGAGGCGAAGCTGACGACTGGTGGCAAGCAACGCAAGCCAAACTAACTGAAGATGACGAGCCTTACTCGTGGATGGAGATGATGGAACTACTCAGGGATCGATTCTATCCCTTGAGTACCAAAGCTGCCATGTACGAAGAATTCCTGTCATTGAAGCAAGGAAGCCAAACGGTGCAGGAATACTACACCCGCTTTAAGGAGCTGGTGAGGTTCGCACCAAGGCTAGTGCCTACTGATGCGGAAAAGGCACAGAAGTTCGAGATGGGACTGAACCTGTCTGTGCGCGAGGTGATCGCGGGGGTACACTACCCCGATTTGCAAGCCGTATACGATCGCGCTGTAGCGGTAGCACGCGTGCAGCAGCTGAAAAGGAGGGTGAGTGGGGAGTCCAGCAGGGGTCCTCAGGACAAGAGAAGCCGAGACTCAAGAAACGAGAACAACACTGGAAGGAACGAGCAGCGCAGAGGGTCGAATAGGCCCCAACAAAACAACACGGGAAGGAGGTTCAATCAAGAAGATCCGGTACCGCCTTGCCCGCGATGTGGACGACCACATCTGGCAAGGGGATGCCCGCAACAAGGCGCTTGTTACCGATGCGGTCGAATGGGTCACGTTCGACGGGAATGTCGAACTAGGCTCGAGAACATAACGAAAAGGGACGATTTGGTCGCGGGGCAAGAACAGCCTCAAAACCAAAACGGTCAAAATGGCAATAACCAAGGACACAGACACCCTCAAAAAAGGCCGCAAAACCAGAACCAGAACCAACGACCTCCGCCCCCGCAGAATCAAAACCAACAGCAAAACCAACAGCAGAATGCGAATCAGCAGGGCAATCAGGGACGCCCTATGGGGAGGCTGAATGTGGTAAACCAAGCGGACGTGCCTGCGCAAGGAGAAGTGATGGCAGGTACATTTCACGTTTTGAATACACCCCTTAGAATTTTATTTGATTCTGGAGCTAGTTGCTCAATTATTGCATCAAGGATAGTGCCTGAGTTAGATCTACCTAAGTGCGAGAGAATTAGCTTAGGAATTCAATTGCCTTCTGGAGAAGTAGTGTCTTGCTCTAAACGATATAACGGAATTCCTATAGTGATAAAGAACGTAGAATTCTTCGCGAACTTGGTAGAATTTAACTTAAGAGACTTTGACATCATACTGGGGATGGATTGGCTATCCCAGTATAAAGCGGTGATCGAATGCCAAAAACAAAAGATCACCTTGTCAAAAAGTAGGGGAAAGAGAGTTATCTTTTACTCTCAGCCCCCTAAGAAAAGTAACAAAATCGTTAGTGCACTTAAACTAAGTAACTTGATGCGTAAGGGGTATGAACTATATGCGTGCTATGTGCACAACCTTGAGGCGGAAGAGAACAAGGTTGATAGCATACCAGTGGTAAGAGAATACCCGGACGTGTTCCCTGAAGACGTTCCGGGCATGCCACCTGAGAGAGATCTTGAATTCACGATAGATCTCATTCCGGGGACAGAGCCTGTCTCAAAAGCTCCGTACCGGATGGCACCACTGGAAATGAAGGAGTTAAAGGAACAACTCGAGGAGCTATTGGGAAAAGGTTACATAAGACCGAGTACGTCCCCTTGGGGAGCACCGGTTTTGTTTGTCAAGAAGAAAGACGGAGGATTACGTCTTTGCATAGATTACCGAGGACTAAACCAAGTGACCATTAAGAATAAATACCCCCTACCGAGAATAGAGGATCTGTTTGATCAACTGAAGGGAGCTTCAGTATTCTCGAAGATCGATTTGCGATCTGGGTATCATCAATTGAGGATTGCCGAGAAGGACATTCCAAAGACGGCGTTTCGAACGCGATATGGCCATTACGAGTTCACAGTGTTATCCTTCGGGTTAACAAATGCTCCGGCCATGTTCATGAATCTCATGAACAACGTGTTCCGAGAATTGTCAGATCAGTGCGTCGTAGTGTTCATCGACGACATCCTGATCTACTCGAAGAGCGAGGAGGAGCATGCGAAGCACTTACATCAAGTGTTGGAAATCTTGCGAAGAAATCAGCTATACGGCAAGCTGTCGAAATGTGACTTCTGGCTGAAAGAAGTGGCATTCCTCGGACACATAGTATCTGCTGATGGAGTATCAGTGGATCCGGCAAAAGTCTCTGTCGTAACTGAATGGGCAACTCCGAAGAGTCCAACGGAAATAAGGAGTTTCCTTGGATTAGCCGGATACTATAGACGATTTGTGAAGGACTTTTCAAGGATTGCACGTTCTTTGACCCAGCTACTTAAGAAAGGAGCAAAATACGAGTGGACCGAAGCATGTGAGGCATCGTTTCAAGAGCTAAAGAAACGACTCACAACTACACCCGTATTAACATTACCATCAGAGAATGGTGACTTCAAAGTATATAGCGATGCTTCGAAGGAAGGTTTAGGTTGTGTCTTGATGCAAGACTCGAGAGTCGTAGCCTATGCATCACGCCAACTAAAACCTCACGAGGAAAATTATCCGACACATGACCTGGAGTTGGCAGCGGTCGTTTTCGCTCTAAAGATATGGAGACATTATCTTTATGGGCGGAAGTGTCGAATGTTCACCGACCACAAGAGCTTGAAATATATATTCACTCAGAAGGAGTTGAATTTGAGACAGCGAAGGTGGTTGGAGCTCATTAAAGACTACGATTTAGAGATAGCATACCACGAGGGGAAGGCGAATGTGGTAGCCGATGCCCTAAGTCGGAAAACCCAACACGTGACAAACTCGTTGGTAGTTCCGCCGGCATTGTACATGGATTTGGCAAGATTGGAGTTAGAACTTGTGCATCCTGGCACAGTGAGAGAAACGGTCAATGCCATGGTCGTAGAAACTCCAATATTGGACGAGATTCGACTCGCTCAACCGGGCGATCCGAAACTCGAGAAGATAAAAGGGTATATTGCCGAAGGAAAGGCAATAGGATTTGCTGTCCACGAGGATGGAAGCATCCGTTTTAAAGGTAGATGGTGTGTACCTCTTAAATGTGCCGAATTGAAGCAAAGGTTGATGGAAGAAGGGCACAACACGCCATATTCCGTACATCCCGGAGGTGACAAGCTATACAAAGATCTGAAGAAGATCTATTGGTGGCCGGGAATGAAGAAGGAAGTGGCAAATTTCGTAGCGAGATGTCTCACCTGCCAAAAGGTTAAGGCAGTGCGACATAAACCCTTAGGATTGATGCAACCACTAGAGATTCCAAGTTGGAAGTGGGATAGCATCTCAATGGACTTTGTCTCGGGATTACCCCGATCACCTAAAGGCCTGAACAAGATTTGGGTGATTGTGGATAGGCTAACGAAGACAGCCATATTTATCCCAATGAAAGACACGTGGACTATGGACCAATTGGCCCGAGCCTACATTGATAATGTGGTACGACGTCATGGAGTACCACATGATATCATTTCCGATAGAGACAGTAGATTTGTCTCTCATTTCTGGACGGAGTTACAAAAAGCTCTCGGTACTCAAATCAAAATGAGCACCGCATTCCACCCGATGACGGATGGACAAACCGAGAGAACAATCCAAACACTAGAAGACATGCTGAGAGCATGCGTGTTGGAATTCAAAGGAAATTGGGAATCTCATTTACCCTTGATTGAGTTTTCCTATAATAATAGTTACCATGCTAGTATCGGCATGGCACCTTTCGAGGCATTGTATGGACGAAAGTGCCGAAGCCCTTTGAGCTGGGAAGAAAACGATAAGTCCGTGGTAGTGGGACCACAACTTATCGAAGACATGGCTCAACAAATCAAAGTGATCCAAGGGAAGATGAAAGCCGCTCAAGACCGTCAAAAGAGTTATGCCGACGTGAGACGACGAGACCTAGAATTTCAAGTGGGAGATAGGGTCATGCTAAAGATATCACCCATGAAGGGGGTGATGCGCTTTGGCAAACGAGGGAAGTTAAGTCCTCGATACATAGGACCTTACGAAATTCTAGAACGAGTCGGAACTCTAGCCTACCGATTGGCTTTACCGCCACACTTAGATAGAGTTCATAATGTCTTCCATGTCTCACAACTAAAGAAGTATGTGCCGGACCCGACACATGTACTTCAACCAGAGATAATTGAGCTCGATGAAGATTTGACTTACGAAGAAGTCCCAGTGCGTATTCTCGATACTAAGGAACGAGTAACGAGGAACAAAACCATCAAAATGATCAAGGTTCTTTGGTCAAATCACGAAAGTGAGACGGCAACTTGGGAAGTAGAATCCGACATGAGAGAACGATACCCGACATTGTTTCAAACCGATACCGACACAGTTATGGGGACATAACTGCAATCTTAAGGGGGAGAGGATGTCATACCCCCTAATTTTTCGTGCATTTTTTTTTGTAGACTTTTGAACTACGTTATGGCTTGATCCCTTTACCGGGTACGTAGGCAGCTTAGAAGTTTAATTCTAAGTTCAGTCACAACATAATAAAACAAACACAAGACCTTAGCACGAGACGAGAAAAGCCGAAACACAACTTCGAGGACGAAGTTGGTTCTTAAGGAGGGTAGACTGTAATACCCGAGAATTTTCCAACATAAAATAAAACAATAATTAAATAAATAAATAATAAATAAAATGAATACTATAAATAAATAAACCAATCCAGCAAATAAAAGAAATGAATAAAGATAAGGAAATGAGAAATGAGATTTTTACTTAAAAAGGAATTAAAGGAATTTAATTCAATAAAAGGATGGATAAATGGTACACCAAAACCCGACACTAATGAACTCGAGTATTCGAGTCCAAAACATCCAATTAGACTGAGAATAAAATTAGAGAGAAAGTAAGAACCCGAATATACCCCGGGAATCGGAATTCGGGAGCATAGAGGGATAGAAACCCGAAAGAGAGGCGGAAAAGCACGACGGATCGCACGACCCGCCCGGACCGAAGTCCAGGCGAAGACGGCGCGGTGGCCGCGCGCCCAATGGGGAAAACCGCGCCACGACCGCGCCACCCCACAGATTTGGTTGTTGCGTGAATCTCTCACCCGAACGCGGATTTTTCGACTTTCGGTTGAACATCTCTCGACTCCAGACTTCTAGGTCGGTTGTGGACGCCCTAGGGATTGAGAATTCTATAAATAAGCCCCTTGGGAGCCCCGAACAAGTTTACAAAACCCTAAAACATTCTATACGTTCGAAACCCTAAATCCGGAGTCGTCGGAGGCACGAAACCAAGACGAACGCTGTTGGACGAATTTCTCTACAGATCTCCATAGTCGTGGTAAGTCTCGATCCAATCTTTATTCAATAAACGATTCGAAAACGAATCCTAATCATCTCCTTTTTCTTTCTACACCCCCGTATCGAATCTAGATCGTAGAACCCGACGAACGGAGAGGAGAAACGGTGATCTGGAAGCCACGCCTCCGAATTGGTCATTCCCGACGTTCATAAACTCAGTAAGTTAACCTTACATGGTTTTGGGAGATTTTAAAACATTCGAAACCTAAAAGATTTGACAAGAATCATGAATCTGTCCACTTTTGCTTTCCTACCGGCGCAACAGAATTGTTGAATTTTTCCGACCTTTAAAACGAACTCAAACGGAAAAACTTAAAAGACAAAAAACGTTCCTAAGACTTAGACCTAGCTACTGTAAAAATTTGAGAATTTTTGGAGTTGATTTGATATGTGAAAACCCGTTGAAACCGAACTGTTTGATTTTAGATCTTGAAATCTTGGACAGAACTTAGGAATGATCTTGATCACGTTTTTGACATAGGATCTAGGCTGTTTTAGATCTTTGGCCGAACATGAAAGTTGTAGATAAATGTCTTAAGATGATCCCTGTCAAATTTCATTAAATTTGGAGTTGAATTGATATGGTAGAAATTGAAATCTTTGATCTGTGATGTACTAAACTCGGACAGATTTCTTCTTATGTGAAAATTGGCGTTTTTGACCTACTTAGGTATCTCGGATTGAAAAGGTTAAAACACGAAAGTTGTAGATCTTGATGTTTCCGAGTCAGATATGAAATTTTGGAATTTTCGGAATTAAGTCTGATTTTAGACGAATTTTGGAGTAAACTGTGATCTACCGAAACGAAATTTTGAAATCTTGTTGAAACATGGAATTAACCTTTGGGGTTGAAACGAATTGAGATATTGTTTCTAAATTAATATATTGGAAGGCAGATTTTTAAAAACTAAATCCCCTTACAAACTTGATAAATTAAAATTAGGGGTGAGTGCTCTGCAGGGTGCCCCCTAACGATTCACTTCGTGCCGTAATGGACGATGGTGACCCCGCGCGCTATACTTGAAATGTGATATTGCCAAAACGGCGAAACTTAGAGCCTACACTCTCGTGAATATCCGTATGGGTTTCCCGAGGCTCCGGAGTGGTACTGGGTATGGTTGATACGGCTGCGGCCGCCGGGCTACCGGCTAAACTTGTTGACATCGCGATTTTTATCGTGAAACTTTGAAATACCAAATCGGGAATGTAATGGGGATTCTAAATTAAATTAAACTAGATTAAATGATATTGTTGTCAAATTAAATTATTTAAATGCTTTATTTAAGTTATGGCTATTATTTTGAACCATGTGATCGGTGTTATTAAATAGAGCCTGAGATAAATTATGCTATTGGATATGGATTAGATGAAACTAAATATTATGTTATTATCATGCTTTTGTTAAATTATTAAACTTATGGCTTTTAAACCCTACAGTCATGCATGTGTTAACTTACTCAGCAATTTTGCTGACCAAAACCATTTTTATCCCTTTCTTTACAGAATATGTGGAATGAGCCTGTATGAGCACGAATCATGCATGGGATTTTGGGGATTGTTATTTTGCTTTTAAATTTCGTACTTAGACTATATTATGAACGGGCCTGTTTAACCCGTGTTTTGGCCATGTCGGCCCTTTTTATATTTTCCGCTGCGATACTGTACTAAACTAAATATTTCCGCTGCGCTATGCTATTATTAATTTTGAATTATATTGTATGGGCTATTTTGAATGCTTTAAATGTTTTAAACACTGCTATACCTAGCCTTGCATCTCTTTAGTAAGCTCGGAGAAACCGTGTCTTACTAGGGAGATGTGGCGGTGACATCCCGACCTGGGTTACCAAAAACCGGGGTGTTACAATTCTTGAGGAGGCAACTTGCCTCAATAAGCACTTAAGGGGTTAACTTAAGACATTAGACTCTATTCCTTTAGGTTTAAGGACTTGGAACCCAATCTTTGATTAAGATAATATGCTAGATAAGACTCGGTGGAGTCGATGGAAATTATTTTCATCTACCTCGATACAATTCCCAAATAATCTATGAAAAAGTTTTCTCCTTCGACAATAATACTAATAATGAGAATGACGATAGTAATGATAATGATAGTAACAACAACCACAACAAAAGTAAAACTACACAAGAGCCTATGATACGATGGATTGAATACTATGGATTGCCAAGGACGAAGTTCATAATTAAGAACGGAAGACTAGCTCACCCAAGAAATTTTTTTAAAAAAATTCATAATTACCAAATTATGGTGGAAAACCCTTAGATGGGAAATGCCATTATTATTTATCAATGTAATAACCCACCAAGTAAAGAAATCGTAAAATTCCCAATAAAAGTTAGTGTTGTTTGCAAAATGAATGCCGAGACATGGTAAGGGCGATACTTGCTATAAATATTAGAGACTAATCGTTTGAACCTAACCTACTTTCATGTAACCATTGGTCGGATAACCATAAGAGATACTTAATGAACATTTGGAATTTTCAAGGAATAGGAACTTAGAAATAATTGGGAAATTCCCATGAATACAACTAAAGATGATTAGTGGTGACTTTAGACGTGAACATTTTCGATTAAGGATGAGCCGAGTTGGATTTTCCAAAGGAGTTAATGTTGTCTATTCTAGGTTGAACGGAGGAATTCAATATGATATTTTTAAAACTTTAAGAACACTCCAAGTGTTGTAAATAATTGATGGATCAAGTATCAAACAAGACTGACCAAGAGTTTGAAAATTAATAACTAAATTTTCCTAAGAGCAACACCTTAACAACAAGAAAAGTGGGATTTGTTAAGGATTGATGATGTCCTCCAAGGAAACCCACCAAATTAGCTGAGTTATTGGAAGCCTTAATAAAATAGCATAATCAATGAATTTTTGTTCAGGACTTATCCCAAATACCTTGAAAGGTGTGGTAAGATACAAGTAATTAAGGAACGAGTAAAATAAGATAGACTATGTTTATCTTCATAGGAAAAGAGTGAAACAAGGAGCCACTAGCGTACCCCGGTAGAGGAAGTGTCGAAAGAAAAAAAAATGAAATGAACCAAATCATACTTGACCAACATATTAAATCATTTAGAAACATCAACGGAATTATAATTGGACGATTGCAACAAGAAATATATTCTAAGGTGATCAAGCGGATAACAAGGATAAGTGCCCAAGGCTAAAAATTATAAATTAAAAGATAATGCGACAAAGGATTCTATATAAGATATAATTTTAGTAAATATATATCTAATCATGAATTAAGTGCAGGATTTGCCGAGAGGCTTCGAGGGCGAAGCCTTATTTTAAGGAGGGTAGACTATAACACTCTATAAAATTTTAAACAAAATTAAAAATTTAAATAAATAAATATTCTAAATTTTCCATTAAATTTTAAACATTTTAAGAGGATGATATATTTTCGAAACAACGACTATTTAATCGGATTTAATATAAATTAATTAGTCATTTTAAACCTAAATTCCCCACCTGCATTGTAGCGTAAATTAAATCCTAATCGCGTAATGGGCGGACGCCGAGAACTTTGGAGTATAGATCCATTACTTTATAAATGTTGGATTAATTAATAATGAAGGACTATATTATAAAATTATTCATTATGATTGGATTTAATCATTATAAAATTAAACTCATTTATGGAAATCAATGATGATCCTTTTATTTAAATAAATTATTCAATTAGGAGATTTGAATTATTTTAAGTTCATAGATTTTAATTGCAAGAGTATGATTTAATTTAAAAGATGTATTAAAATGTAGGATGAACCCCTATGACTTGTTTAAAGTACATGGCTAATTAGATTATGAAATTAACAAGTGATCGAATGGTAATTAATAAAATTATCCAATTTAAGGGATTGAAGTCTCGAATCATTTTACTAATGACAACAATTTAATAAGTGATTTAATACATTAAACCCATTAAATTAAATTACAAGTGCAAAAACCATTCGAAATTAAATTAAGTTCCTATAATTAAATCACAATACTTAACACATGTCCGACTTCCAATTGAGATGGTCCCGAATTAAGGAATGTGGGGTATTCAGTATTGGATTACTCGACTAACGATTCCGGGTTGTTAAATAAATTAAGTCCATAATTTAAACAATTAAGGTAGTCAATTAAGCTTGATTTGGGCCAATATATTATTTGATCCAACAAGACAAATAAATACAAAAATGGAGCCCAAATAACAAACCAAGCCCAACCCTTTTTGCAACCCTAGGACAAAACCCTAACCCTAAAGTGTACAGCCGGCGCCGCCGCCACTCCGGCGCCGCCATCGCCGCCGCCACTCCGGCGCCGCCATCGCCGCCGGCGATGCCTCCGGCGATGCCTCCGGCAACCCCTCCTCATGCCCTTTATCGGATTCCAGCCGTCACCACCACCGGGATCCGCCAACACAACACCTCTGGCCAAGATCCCTCCACCACCGCAGCCACCTTACCACCACGCCGCCACCAGCATAGGCCGGGCAGCCTCGCCGCCCTCCTCCACCCTCATCTCATCAACCACCACCACCACCTCTCCGTAAATCCATAAATCGGAAACCAAAACAAAGGAGAAAGAGAAGAGGAAAAAGGGAGAAGGCCGAAGCCATCACCGCCGAGCTCGCCGCCGCCGGCCACTGGTTTCGAATCCTCCATTTCCGCCTCCACCCGAACACCACCATCTTCCCTCCCCCATCGGCAACACCGCAGTCACCAAACCACCACCCCAACCGCGGCTTTCACCTCTGCCACCTCGCGCCACCCACTGCACCACCTCCATCCTCCAATGTCATCCCGGAAGCCACCACCGCCTCGGGTCCACAACAGGAAACGGACCACAAAACCGAGAGTGAAAAGAAGAAGAGAGTGAGAAGAAGTAGAAGAGGAAGGGGACAGAGGCCGAGAAGAGATCCGAGGGAGGGAGGCGAGGACAGCCGCCAGCAGCCTCCGCCGTGCGCCGCCGCTTCCGGCCGCTCCTTCGTCGCCGGCGGGATTGATGGGAGGAAGACAAAAGAAAACAAAGGAAAAGAAAAAAAATAAAGAAAGAAGAGGAAAGAGGAGAAACATGCGTGAGAGGGGGGGGGGACGAGACAGACAAAATAATTTCAAAGGGGAATAGGGCAGCTTTTGACTAAGGAAAATCAGGAGTAATAAATGCAGACAGGAGTGAAAAAAAGGAAAAAGGGGTAAAGTGGGAATTAAGAAAAATTGCAGATAAAACAAAGCTGCAGGATGGCCTATATAAATGCCTCACCAGCAAAGAAAATATTTCACCCCCAACTCTCCATTTTTCACGCCATTCCAGTCCAATTTTCCTAGTTCTGCCGATTGCTTTTCATTGTCTAGTTTTTAGTTTAGTGTTGAAGAATTTCTATTAGCTCGTTAAAAATATAATGGTAGTGCCTTGAGAGTGGAACTTTTGCTATTTGATCCAAAGGAGTATTAGAGCTCGGAGAGAGTTATTACAGATAGCTAGTTCGTGTTAGTGCTCGGGTAAGATTTATTAAATTGGAAAATTTTAGTATTATTTCCATTAAAATATCATTATAGCAAATGATGTTAATATTATAATTTTTGCTAGTCAAATAGCTGTAAAAGGATATCTGCTCGTAGGCCTGTGCGTGTGTTGAGTTCCATTCTCCCCACGGTGACTGTAAGTAGATTTTTACTCTTTGGAGTAAGCCTTAAATTATTTAGCTTAAGCATAAATTTTAAATACCGTTTTCTTATTTTTAAATTTATGCTTATAGCTCCCTACTGTTTTTGGATTACTGGTATGCCATTTTACTGTGCTTTATACTGTTCGCAACTATTCTCAAATCCTACGGATTTTTGAGCTCATTGTTACGGGGGCTGGGTCTGGGTATGGGTCGGCTGCCCAACTCCTACGTTGCTGTTGCACTTAATCGCCACACGGGGACTCTTGGGGCTATCCAGGCGGTTCCGTATATGATTCCAGTGGTGGGTTACGAGGAAATTTCTTACCTCCCCCACACCCTTGCGTGTATGTGAGATTTGGGCCCCGTTTGGGCACCTGCACATCACAGTGGCTGAGATTCTACATCTCGGTAACGCATATTGCTGTATTATCTGTTCCCGGGTTTAGATTAATATTGTCTTTATGTACAAATTATTCTCGTTTTTAGCATACCATTACCATAACTGTTGTCTTTAAATTATTTCTGCTACACAACCTCCTCCGGGAGTAAACTTCTACTTACTCAGCGATTGTTTTCGCTGACTCTACACTTGTCACCATTTCCTTTCAGGTTTCGGATCTGCAAGGTTCGTTAGAGCATATTTTGCACGGGCACGGTACGGGGTAATATTTATAAGAATGAATATTTAAAAAAAAAAATCCCCTTTGGGGTTAGAACTTATTTCTCGGCATAGCTAAATTTTTATAAGGCAAAGACAAATTTTTATGAAGCCTTGGAAATTATGTATCGAGCGAAAATAAATATTTGGGTTTTATCCCGTTTATGCAAACATGGTACACTACTGTTCAAACAATGCATTTTTGCGTTTAGCGGTGTTATTTTTGAAATACGAGATAGTCAACCCCTTATTATAATATTTTTGAAATGCGAGGTACAACCTCTTTTAAAATAAAAATTTCCATGGATTTATTCCATTCCTATTATTGAGCTCATTTGAGGAATGCGTTCCTCCATTTTGGTTGTACAAATCAACCGTTTGGTTACGCTATACCAAACATTTTTATTTAGCTTATTTTATACTCGTTACGGTATTATAAGCTTTTGTGCAGAGTATGTGCTAACTTGCCCGGGAAGTGGTTAGCATATGCATTAAACTCTGATTTTCTGCACTTATTATTTTTAGCCTTAGCGTATTTTGGGCGGTCCGGAATACGTGGCGGTAGCACCCCACCCATTGTTCCCGCACTTTTCTTCCGCTGCATCCTTAAGGAAAATGGGGGTGTTACACCTTTTCTCCTCGCCTAATTAATTAATTACAAATAAAATAAAATGATCCTCTAAAACTAAAATTAAATAAATAACTCCTCCAAAAAAATTAAATAAAATAAAAACTACTAATAAAAACCAACCACTAGCCTAAAATCCAAATACCAACAAAACACAGTTAGTCTGAGTGGCAGGGGTTATATCAGTTTAAGAAAATATTTCAGGTTTGAACTTTTGTGTATGTAGAATTCTGTTTTGGCAGAGGTAACCCTTCAAATACTCCATGAATTAATCTTGAACTCAATGTATCTTGAGGATACCCTGTATACGCCAAAAAGTATCTATACCCTCAACTTTATCACTTGGCCTCCTCCAACAATAATTTACTCATATCAGGAATTTAGATATCACATCACCGTCGTCTCAAAAGTTAAATACTTCTACCATTAAATAAAACTCTTTCATAGGGATGTAAACGGGGTCAGGTAGGGTACGAGTTGACCATCTCCACTCACTACCCTAAATTTAATTACATTATTCTTACCCTACCTTATTACCCGAAAAACAATCATTGGGTATGATTCGGGTAATACCCACTAGGTAATTGATTGTCCATCAGTAAATGAATACCCACGGTTTTTAATCTTACATGGTTAACCGATCCTATCTGACCCAACTTAATAAAGAAAACAAAAATATTTTTTACCATAAAAATCTACTCCATATAATAAATTCTGAATACTTTTTGGCATATACAGACTGTATTGTCCTTATTCAATATAACTAATTCTTTTAAATTTTTAGGGTTATATCAGTAATTATACCTTCATTTTATAATCAATTGCTACAATTAATCCACGTCATCGATGATTAATCGCTGACTAATTCCAACCCACCTTCCACATCATCAATATCTATATTTAGAAAATAAATCTATCTATTAATATAATAAAATCTAGAGAAAATCTTCATATATATCTTAAAAAGATATAAATTTTTTATGACACTTAAAAAATATAAATTGATTAAATATATATAATATAAGTTATTTATTTGTATATATATTTTAATAAATATTATCGTAATATTATTAAATAATTTAATTTAGATTAAAATTTTATGTCTAAATATATAATCCTATATTATAGGAATATAATAACCATATTTTAAATATAAATTACATCACTAAAAATATATATTGAATAATCAAATTTAAAAAAAAAATAGTAAACTATAAAAATTAAATGAAGTTTTTATTCTAATTTCTATACAACTTTAATTTTTAAAGTATAATCTCACAAATACAATTTAGATAAACTATAATATATATATATATATATAAAGAAAAACGTGAGTATGCATTTTTTAAATTATAGTAAATATTCTTATCATTTCAAATATAAAGAAATATATTACGGGTTTAGACGGTAAAGAAAATATATAAAAAAATATTTAAATAAATAAATATATATACTATATTTTGACTAAAAATATTTAGGAGTATTAAAAAAAACTAATACCCGTGCGCGAAGCGCGGGTGAAAATTCTAGTAAAAAATAAAATCTTAATGTAATACACGAAAATAGAATGCATTATAAATTTAAATTAAAAATTTAAAAGAACATTTTAAAGAAAATTCATAAAGCAACAAATCATTCTTTAATTAGTAAAAAATACATCAAAAAGATTTTTTATTGTCAAATCTCAAGCACTAATAAATTCAAAATATAATTAAATATATAAATACATCTAAAATATATAAATATAAATATACATAAATATATACTCCTCCATTTTTTTAATGTTTACATTTGCATAATAAACATTATTCATTAGTAACTTTGATTCGATTTCTTAACAAAGTTACATATGATAAAAGATAGTCAATTGATATGTTGTTATATTTGTCAAATCATATAGTTTTATAATTCTAAATTTTTATTATTTTAATTTTATATAATTTGAGATATTATTCATTAAAAATGTGTATTAAATTGCAAGAAATACAGAAATGTTATATTTTTTTGGAACGGGGGAAGTATAATACTAGGTAGGGTTCATTGTAC
Source organism: Hygrophila difformis (assembly GCA_030278955.1). Classification (NCBI taxonomy): domain Eukaryota; kingdom Viridiplantae; phylum Streptophyta; class Magnoliopsida; order Lamiales; family Acanthaceae; genus Hygrophila; species Hygrophila difformis. The sequence continues at coordinate 27,207,779 of JAOANR010000010.1, forward strand.
TTTGCGTAGTCTACATATTAATACACAACTACTCATGGAAGAAAGAAAAAGAAGAGTGAAGTTTGTAGATGGGAAAATATTATTGCTATGTTGAGTTGTAGTTACTGAAATAATTTACCTTATTTTGTAATCTATGTCCCATAGATATTAGGATTGGTTGGGGTTTTGTATTGTTTGTTATGTAAATTTGACTCGATTTATTATATAACTAAAGAACAAAAAACAAAAATAGATAGTTTTGAAGATAGTTCTGTTACGTCGCAGGGAGACATTAGTTTGGTGCATAAGGAATATGGACCATATTCCTTATCTAAAAATTATCTAAAACCATAAGGAATAGACAATGTGTAGAAGAAAGAAAGGATGAATAATGAGGACGTTATTTAAAATTTAATTTGTGCTTTGTCGCAATGGATTGTATTTTCAATGGATTAGATATTGGAAAGGCACGGTAATTGGGTAATGGGCGTAAGAAGAGGGAAATTGGGAGAATGAGACATAAGATGGCAAGTGGAGGGGTTGTGTGTATAGATGGAAGTATATTAAGTGGGGATGAGGACGAGCTCATCCGTGGGATTACTAAAAATTTTCCCGCCAACCCATTTTGTTTGTTATGTTTGATTTTTGTTTTTTTTAGAGTACTTATCATTCAATTTGACTCAATCTTCTATAATTGTATAATAAAAATAGGGTTTGGATAACCTGTTGAACTGGGAATTTTGAATAGTATTACATTTGTCGAATTGTTCTAGAATATAGTTCTAATCTATATAATAAATCCTGAATATTTTTTGTCATGTTCAGACTGTTTGCCCTGATTGAATCTTATGTTTTTATCTTAATTTTTATTAAAAAATATAAACTCATGGTTACATTTTCCCGTGGCGAGATGTCTAGGGATTCCTCTGAGCGAGAGTCGCCAGGTATTCGGAAATCACCAACGCCAGACGTCAAGACTCGATCTTTCTAGGATACTTTGATGGGAAGGGAAGAGGGTGATTCGCCGCCGCCTCCTAGGAGGGATCTGAGTGCTGAAAAACTCATTACTAAATCGTACGTAGGGGATAATAAAGCAGTACCATGCTTTGTTATTGATGAGTCTATGGACGCTGAGGCGGCTTTGGCATGGAAGGATGCATTGGTCGTTAAGTTACTTGGGATACAAATTGGTTACTTTGCATTGCAGGAAAGACTTAAACGTGCATGGAAACCGAAAGGGCAGATGGATTTGATAGATGTAGGGTTTGGGTGCTTTGTTGTCAAGTTTGGGTTATTGGCGGATCGGGAGGTGGTTATTAATGGGGGACCATGGATGGTTTTCGATCATTACCTTGCGGCGATGCCTTGGACGCATGAGTTTGATCCACAGGCGACTAAAGTTAATAAGACGATGGTATGGGCGAGGATGAATGGGTTTCCCTTACATCGATTTAATCAAGATATCTTATGGGCGATTGCGTCGGGGATTCGAGAGGTAGTCAAGTTTGATACAAGTACGCAGGAGACTTCTAAGGGTCGGTTTGCTTGAGTCTGTGTCATGCTAGATTTGGATAGTAACTGGTAAGATTTTGGTGAATAATAAGTCGATTACAGTATCATATGAAGGTCTCCATCTTATATGTAAGACCTGTGGTTGGTATGGACACCTGGAGCGTGCTTGTGAGCATCGTCAACGAAGATGGCCAAGGAGGAGAGCGCTGGTGCGGAGGTGGACGTGGGTAGGGATGTAAACGGGTATGGTAGGGTACGGGTAGGCTACATCCACTCACTATCCTAAATATAATTACCGTACCCTTACCCTACCCTATTACCCTAAAATTAAATATTGGGTAGGATTCAGGTAATACCCGTCGGGCATGCGGATTACCCATGGGTAAACGGATACCTAAAATGTTAAATATTACATGGTTAACCGACTCTACCCGACCCAATTTTAATAAAGAAAAACTTAATTTTTTTTATCATAAAAAAATAAAACCTTCATATAATGCATGAAAATAAAATTTAAAAGAAAACCGCTAAAGCAATAGACTATTCTTTAAATCAGTAGTAAATTCATCATAAATAATCTTTTTACTGTGAAATATCAAGTGCTAACATATTCAAATATATACATATATATATATATATATATAATATTAATATATATATATATACGCGGTACTACTTTATTCTACAGTACATGCGCACGTGAAATATCTGTTCTGCCCTCATCCAAGTTCAACCATAGAGTCGTCCCGTTCTCCCTCAATTCCCCCCTTTCTACCCTATTTCGGTAATTCCTCCTCTTTCCCTCATATCCCTTCAGCCGACGCCGTACTCTTCATCGTTCTTCTTCATCTTGCGACCCCCTGCTCACCATTTTCTCGCCGCCATCATTTCCTCACTTTCTCGTTCAGTTCTACCTCACAACGTGAAGCTACGCCGATAGAGTGTTGTGCGTCTGGTCGGCGTCGATGGTGGAGATCGGCAGGTCTCGATGGCCTTTGTAATTCAGCATGACCTTTTTCTCGATGTCCCACCTTGCAATTTATGGGCTGGAATTCTTCTACTGTTTCCCTGTCGGCTTCCCCACCTGTGCACCCACAGATGCGACGCTCTTCCAGGTGACACCATCGTCCCCTGCATCCACTGGCTTCCTTCATTTGTCTCCTTCACCGTCCCCGTCCACGCCTCTCAAGCATTGAGGCTATCGTGTTGTCGGCGGCGTTCTTTGTGCGGTCCCGCCTACGACCCTCAAATTGCAACCCACAACTCCTTCCATGCCCTAATTCCCGTCCCAAATTGTGAGTACTTTTATCTCATTCCGCCTTTTACTCTATGTTCCTTTCTTAGTTTGGTCGTTTTTTATTGCTACTCAGGCCATTGAAGACCAGTCCTTCTTTTTCCGCTTTTAATTGGGGATTATCAGTATAATTGGGATTTATCTTGGTTTTTGTATAGATTTTTGAGAATGATACATTATTTCCATATATTTGATTGTTTGAATGTAAAACCATAATTGGAGTATGCTTGGTTGATTTACCTCTTTTTATTCCGGAAAAGTATGACTCAGTTTAAACACTTGTGATGTGCTTAGATTTGCAGCCATTCAAGTTTACCAAGCATGTTGTTTTATTATGTCTTTGTAATGTGCTGCCAATGCCATTTTGTACTGGTCCTTGATTCTTAGTTCAGCTAATTTGATGCAGATTAGTCAAAGATTCTCTTTTGCAATTAGCAAAGATTACATACTTTAGTTTGGTGATTCATTCATTTTTATGATGATCATGAATTCACTGCAAAATAGTCGACTTATTAGCTTGTAAGGCAATAATTGTAATGATTTAGACCCTCGAAACTCTGTAGTTTATTGGTGCAACATTTCTGAAACTCAGGTCCCAGTTAAGCTGTTCCTGTTAGGAACCGTCATTATGTGTGGTTGTTGATGGTTCCTAAATATTTTTTATTTTTGTTTGTCATCTTCATTTGTTTATATATCCAGTTACTCGCTGCAGGATGTTGCTAATGGCTGTTTTCCTGTTAGTCAGGGTTCCAGCAACTCGTCTTCATGGTATCACCTACTTCTTTTTGCCTCAAACCATCAATATTTTGCTTCACTCATTCCTGGTTATTGACAAAACCCCTCTGGTGATTTCATTTTATAACAGATTTTTTCTTAAGTCAATTAATTTTGTGATGCACACACTTGGTAAAGTGGAAATAAGGCTTTCAACAGGGGAAGCAGTGAAGTGTTTCATATACAAGGGTTTGTGAACTAATCCCGCTAACATGTGAACGAGGTATTGGTCCTTTTATTTAGAGGAATTGATAGGTAAAATAGTCTTTCAATAAAGATTAACTACTTTGATTTGGGAAAGGGTGTTTTGTTTTTATGTGTTAATTTAATTTCTCCTATAACTCTATCAAGTCTCGAAGCATATTTTTAATTGCATTGTGGAAGGTGTGTCTCCGTTTTTCCAATTAATTATGATGAAAATTGTTTCGTCTTTGAACTTCTTTTCAGTAATTTTAGTTTTTGCTTTCGTTGGATCATACTAATTTGTCCATTTATGCTTCCTTGAAATTGCATCGTCGTAAATTAAGCTTGCCTGGTATACTGGTGCTTATTTGTTTTCGCAATTGGAGACAGGATTGGAACACTCTGTTATTTCTTTCGAGTGACCTACCAGTACTACAACGGGTCAAACCTAGCCATATGATAAGGTTAAATCAATGCTGGGTCATGTTGAGGGAGTGAGGATAATCATGTGGATGAGAAAATGGTGGGCTTTTGGGACTCGGCCAAATGAAGCACTGCAGGAAGGTGCTTTCAGCTATATTATTTCACCACAGATGATTAAGTTTTCAAGGACTTTGATCTAAAGGTTTTTTCCTTGATGCGTTTATATTCTTGTCTCATTTTTTATTCCATAGAAAGATGTTGCTTTGATTTTTAGTGTTTTTCTTACTAATATCAGTTAGAATCTTCATAATTGTTTGAATTACTTCTCTGTAATTATTTTCTGTTATGTTGTAGTGCAAAATTAGATTGAGCTTATATTATTATTATGTACATTGGGATGTGATATAAGTTCTTGGGGGCAAGAACCAAGTTCAATTTCACTAGATATTTCATGATGATGATTGATGGATACGTTTCAGTACACAACGAAACAGTTCAGTTGAATAACTGTTCAACTTGTTTTAATTCAAAACTTGTTCTAACATAAATTACAGGTTTTCAATAGCCTATGGACACCACTTCCGCTCCGATGGGCAAAACAATTAATGCTATGCAATTCGCAATGCAATTCAATTAGAATATTTTCTCACTACTCGATTAAAACATTCAATCTGTAAAGAAAAGAAACCTAATAAAGAAAAAGGCATTTAGGACATCAATCCCGAGGGTAGGGGTGGGAATAGGCCAGGCTACCCGACATGGGCCTACGACCTAGCCTACCGAAGGTCAGCCAGGCCAGACTTTTTTTATAAACAGGTCGGGCTCAGGTTATTTCGAAAGCCTATTTAGCTAAATAGGCCTAGCCCAGGCTTTGTAAAAAGCTTATTAGGCCTAACAGGCCGGCCTATCTATAATTATTATTAGTGTGTTTATGTTTACTATATAGGAATGTGTAGTATTATTATTATTATTATTATTATTATTATTATTATTTTATGTAGAAGTATTATTAATTTATTATTATTAGTGTGTTATTAAAATATTTTTAAGTTTTTCCTCGCATATAAATAGTTGTAGATAATAACTTCCCCAAGTGCACAAATTCATGTCTTCAAATTTTATGATTACATCTTAACATATATCAATGAATTTAACTTAATTTTAAAATAGGCTTAATCAGGCTTTTAAAAGGCTTAAAAACTGGCCTATTTAAATAAAGAGGTCAGGCTTAGGCCTATAACATAGGCCTATCAAAGGTAATAGGCCAGGCTCGGGCCTTAAATATTTGACGCAGGCCTAGGCCGTTCAAGCCAGGCCTAGCCCGGCCTAACCTATTACCACCCCTACCCGAGGGGAAGAAAAGAGGCACAAGAAGCGATGTGGATTATTCAAGAATCGAAGTCGATTTGCTTTATAAAAAGAAGATATCAATGAACTTCTATGAAAAGGTTTCACGGGATTCAACCAATTATCTTGGTTGTGGAATACCATTGACAAATAGAAGTGAATTTTAAAGAGAAGGTTCGAAAACATATTTATTCTGACGCGGACGGAGAAATGCACTGGAGCACCGACGTGTATCATGCACCCGAATTTACATATGGCAACGTTCATCTATTACCAAAAATAAGTCATTTATGGATATTATTAGGAGGTCCGCACGGATCTAGCCTAGTCTCACTTGCGCTTCACAAAGATCAAGATCAAATGAGTACGCTGCGCGCCAACAAGAATTCTAGTAAATAAATATATAAATATATCTAAATGTGTATAATATAAATATCAATATATACAAATATATATATAAATAAATATATAAATATATTTACATTGTAATATAAATATATAATGTATAAGTATATATATAAAAAATAAATATATATATTTATTCGGGTAATCGGTTCGGGTAACCAGGTATAATGTAAAATCCATACCCTACCCGCACCTGATATGTTTTATTTCGATTTCGGGTAATACCATACCCGTTATCCGATTATCTCTACCCTACCCGCGTCCGATACCCGATTACCCCGATGGGTTACCCGACCCTATGGGTAAAGTTGACATCCCTAGACGTGGGGAATGGTGTTCTAAGTGTGGACGTTACTGCTAGTGAATCAGATGGGCTTCCGCCGGAGGGCAAGAGTGCTTCTGGGGGGGAACAAAGGCATGATACTCATATGAAAGAACAAGCTCAGGATGTTGGGGAGAAAAGTTCACTTGATGGGCCTATATATGGGGAATGGAAAATGGTGGTTCGGCGTCGTGGTCGAGCCAATTGGAAACCTCGTTCAGGGATCATTGCAGGATCAAGTAAGGAGGAAAAGACCGTGAATAAAGTGGAAGGGGATAAGGGAGGTGTAGAAGTGTTGGTTGTAGATAAAGGAAAAGTTATGATAGAGACAGTAGGGGACTGCCATGATTCCACTGCATCGTGTACAGTGCCATACTCCAAGGTTATGGTGGAAGCCTTTCAGCGGGGAAAAGACCTTCAGTTCTCCAACAGAAACAAAAATATGGGAGCTAAGCGAGCGAGGGTGGAAGAGTGTCCAGGAAAGGAATCCACTTGGGAGATTGGGGATTCATCGAGAGGTGGTATGGGGAATAAGGCCCTATTATTGCTTAAAAGGCCTGATGAGCATGAGGACATAGATGTTGATGGAGAGGTGGCATCTCAGGATGGAGAGAGTTGGGCCGATGCTGCAGATGATAGTATGCATTCGGAATGAGGAGTTGGTCTGTTTCTTTCCCTAGTTTATTATTATTTATGGATTTTAGGGATTTTTTTTTTTTTTATTATTGCATGGAATGTGTGTGCTGTGATGAGTCGTACGGCTCAACGTTGGGTGGGGGAGCTTCTTCAAGATAAAAAGCCTGATATTTTATGTCTTTTGGAACCTCAGGGGAAGTTTGATCGTGTGAAGCCTTTCTTTCTGAGGTTAGGTTATGCTGCTGCTTATATACAGGAAGTAGTAGGTATGGGGGGTGGGTTATGGGTGTTGTGTCGCTTTCTATTATTTGTCGATGGTCAGTATGGGATGTGTATGAGAGAATGGTGACGCTGGAGCTTAGTCAGGGGCGGGTTTCATGGTTGGTGACAGCCATGTATGGTAATCCGAATTACCAGATAAGAAAGGTGAATAGCGAGAGCCTTATGGAGCTAGCCGTTAATGTAAATAAACCTTGGGTGGTTCTGGGTGACTGGAACGAGATTCTTGCTGAGGAAGAAGTGCATGGCGGGGTTTATTTGCATTCACTAGCGGAGGAGTTACGCATGGTGCTGGATTCATGTGGCCTGCTGGCTACGCCATCCTTGGGGTCGGAGTTTACTTGGACGAGGAGTATGGGAGAGGGGCGACGGATATATAAGAGACTTGACACGTGTGTCAATAATGTGGGATGGTTGCTTTTATTTGAGAATGGCCGGCCGTAGCACCTACCTAGAATTAGTTCGGATCACTGCCCGATTCAACTCTGGTGTAGTTTGTCTTCTCAGGCCCCTGCTGTGCGACCATTTAGGTGGGAAGCTGCTTGGATGTCCCATGGCAGCTACAAACTAGTGGTGGACGAAGGTATTCGAGATGGTGGAGGGAAGCTGGTGTATATTCTTGATGTGGTTAAAGATCGCTCTATTGAGTTTAATTCATCCACATTTGGTAATATCAGGGAGCATAAGAGACGCCTTAAGCGTCGCATTCATGGGCTTGAGAAGCGTTTGGAGAGGGTGGATTCCGCTTGGATGAGACGATTAGAGGCTGAATTAAAACAAGAGCTCGAGGTGGTTTGTCACAAAAGGAAACTTTGTGGTTCTACAAAATCTCAGGATAAGTGAATGAGGGATGGCGATAGAAATACGACTTATTTCCATGCACGTACAAAAATTCGGCATAATAGAAATCGCATCTATGGGTTAGAAATTGGTGATGGTACTTGGGTGCAGCTGCCGGATATTATACAAAATCATGTCCAAGATTATTTTATGAATATGTTTTCAGCTAAGGAGGACGAACATGTTGGGGAGGAGGTGTAATGACCTGAATTGTTTTATTGGCTTGGACTGTGTATTTTATTTATTCGGGTTGTAGGTGTGTAGCCCAATTTATTGGGTCTGGCCTAAAATTGTTTTTGAGTGTATTGGGTGGCTCATTGTGTGAGTGACCCAATCCATATATTAATTTGAAGTATTGTTGACTAAATTAGAATTAGGGAAGAGAGGGGGAATACGGGAGAAGAGCAGTGAAGGAAGAAGTGGTACCCGTGGTATAGATTGGAAAGTAAACTAGTGTGATTGCTGGGGGGGGGGGGGGGGGGGTTCGATTGATAAGTGTTTTATCTCATCCCTTCTTGATTGTTTGGCTTATTGAACATTTGTTTGATGTGGATTTTGGAGGATGAAGATCCTTAATGAGGGTTTGTGAAATTTAGGGATTCGGTTGGATTGTGGAGGAATTGGAGTTTTGCTTGGGGAATCGAGGGCCGAGTTGCTTGAAATCATAAGGCAAGGAATTTATGTGCATTGTTTTTTTGGAATTTCAGTCTGCGTATTTCTCAAATGTTGAGAAATGTCTATATAAATGAATCCATGGATTAAGGAGACTATTTTTTTTTTCTAGTGGTTAAATTGCTATCTAGGTGTCTGAATTTATTACACAGCAAGGCTTACTCCAATTTCTACTCAATCAATCAATTTGCATTCCATGGCTTGTGCTCAGTAAGTGGTTAGATCGAATTCCCCTGGATATGAATTTGAAGCTGACTGCTTTGTTTCTTGCGTGCTGGAAGACTTTCAGTAATATATATTATATATATGTGTAGATAGATAAGTGATATGCCTTTGAAATATATTAAAAATTGGTGAAGGCCAAGTCTGTAATGAATTCTCAACTATTAGTTTACTTCATTCCAGTTTCTCACTTTGTCAATGACGTGTACTGGTATGTTATCATTATATTCTATTCTAGTTTTTAGTTATTTGCTTGCAACGTGTATACTAGACTGGCTAATGGAACTATTGTTGTTTATTCTCACCACACTGGAAGATTAGATTTAACACTGCAGATAATTTTGTCTAATTGTATTTTAAATGCCTGGAAATGTTGAGACATTGGTGGAATTGCAATGTGGTGAGATGATTATTATATGGGCAGCCTTCATAGGTGTTGTTGAGACCCAGTGATCCTACGGGGTGGATTATTGGCTGTTAAGCCTGTGACTATTGGCTGTGATGCCTGTTGGCTGCGGGGTGTGATTATTGACTGTGATGCCTGTTGGCCCTTCGGGGTGGATTATTTAGGCCGTATGCATGTGGTCCCTGCGGGGATGGTGTATGTTATCCTATAACGGGTTGGAGTTGATGATATCCTCACCCGTGGGTTCATACCACCCGGGTTCTTAGGTTGTCGGCTAGGCATATTTATTGCATTTGCATATAGGGTAGATAGGTGCATGTTAGGCCATGCATCATTTGCACAAATGTATGTTTGTGGTTGAAGCACTGGTATGTGACGGTGTGATGTTTTATCTATTTTATTCATATCCTGCTTTATTTATATTATGATTATTATTAACTGTTCCCCTTCTTCCCATGCACATATATTCCTTGCTCAGTGCATTGTACTGACTCCTTTGCTTTGTTTATTTTATAGATCCTATTGGAGGCGCTGGAGAATGGTGGGGTTTGGGTTTTGCGAGATCACATAGATAGGATTTATCTTCTTATTTTATTACATTTATGTGATACTCTAATGCTATTTTTATTATTTGGTATCTGGATTATTGTTAGTTGAGGCATGTGAGCCTAGGATTTATTTTCTGTCAGCCTAGGATTTATTTTCTGTCAGCCTGTGGCCTATATGGTTTACTCCTTTGGGCTGGTAGCCCTGTTTGAGATATTGGCATGTTGTCTGATATTGATTTGTAAGGCTTATATGGTTTACTCCTTTGGGCTGGTAGCCCTTTTTGAGATATTGGCATGTTGTCTGATATTGATTTGTAAAGCTTCCAGCCTGGATATATTTTTGGGATTATTATTTGGGTTTATATGAGCCTTATCCCTGTTTATGTGTTTTACTTGTTTCTAGCTTTTGCATTTAACTTGGTTAATCAGATAATCACTTTAGGTTTTTACTCGGCCTTTTACTAGCTGTTTTAAATTAGCTGGCCACTAGTTTAGGATAGTACGGCAGTAATGCTTGCAAAAATCAAGTTTGAATTTTTGGGGCGTTACAGAGTGGTATCAGAGCGTGCGTGCTCTTTTATTATATTAAAATTTATGCAGACATAGGTGGTGAGATGTACTTGGGATACATATAGTATAAAATTGCATTCTTGTTATTATCCTGTTGAGATTTGCACATACCAGGTTGAGCCACAGTTGGGGAACTGTGGAAGAACAATGATACTCCAGTCAAAATCCTTGTTACTTCACAGTCATTGAGGACTGTGAATACATTTATTTATTTATTTAATTGATTATATTCATTTATTCTGCAATCAAATATGTATGATATATGGAATGTTGGTGATTTCTGCTGACATGTTTGTTCATATTGTGTCTGCTTTGCATATCAGAATGGTTCCTTATCGCGCTAGGGGTACTGGGCGCGGGGGAGGCCTCGTAGAAACCATGGCCCACCTGTTGGAGATAGGGCTGGCGTTTTTGTTCCTGAGGAGGTTCAACATGATGATGGTGGACAGGGGAACGATGGACTACCTCCTCCTCCACCCGCACCGGAGGTACCACATGTTGCTCAAGTGCCTCTCGAGAATCCACCGGTGGGAGGTGCAGATGTCTTCAATCCATTGAATTCGATCAGCAGCTGGCACAGTTATTCCAGATGTTACCCTAGCCAATAGTGCAGCCTGCTCCTGCACCTGTTTCAGTCCATGTAAACTATGTGGATCTGTCCACAAAGCACCGTCCACCAAATTTTGCATGGGGTGCCAGCCCATCTGACCTTGAGAACTGGAAGTACTAGTTGGGTTGAGTTCTCTTTAGCATCAACTGTCCTGATGATCGAAAGGATTATGTGGCTTCCCATTACCTGGAAGGGGAAGCACTGCATTGGTGGAGGACCCGCGAGAACGACCTAGTCACTAGGTCCGGGTTCAACTGGGAGCAGTTTACGGAGTCCCTTAGCTCCCACTTCTATCCACCACACATTCTGGAGGCAAAGAAGTTGGAATTTCTAGGTTTGAGGTAGACGGAATATATGAGCATAACAACCTATCATAGGAAGTTTGTGGAGCTGATGAGGTACGCTTCGGAGGTCATCCCTACTGGTAGGGATGAGGTCCTTCGATTTATTGCGGGTCTCAAGGCAGGGATTAAGTCTTCATTCGGGGCACAGAGCTTGTGATACACTTTCTGAGGCGTTTGATTAGGCCCTGTATATGGAGGACAGCCGGGCTGAGGAACGCCAGCAGTGGCAAAGCAGGAAGAGGCACAAGGACCAGGGTCGTGAGGGACATAGGGGTGGCGATCAGAGGGGTCAACCTATGGTTAGGGGTCGCCGTGATGGTGGCCATGCTGATGTGGGCAGGGGTGGTGGCCGTGCACCGCTACCTGTTCATCAGGTTGGCCCTAATGGACGACCTATGCACCGTTGCTGGACCTGCCATGAGGTGGGTCATCGTCGAAAGAAGTGCCCACATGCTGGGCGTGGCAGATCGGTTCGAGCTGACAAAGGTGGTAGGTTGAATGTCCTGGACCGTGCTGAGGCGGATCGCCGGGATGATGTTCTTGCAGGTGTGTTTTAAATTCCTGCAGTTGTTTTATTTTCGTGTTGCTCTGTCTTACTTTGTACCCTGTTTTAGGTACTATTAATGTTGCGAATCACTCTGCTTTAGTATTATTCGATTCGGGAGCCTCGTGTTCGTTCATGGCTCTGTGATTTGTGCGAGAGCACGTAGTAGGACCGTTGGTGCCCTACCAGATGCCGGTTTCTTTGCCTTCGGGCGATATCATTCGAAGTGATCACATATGGCGTGATGCGGTATTGAGTATCGAGGGCCGTGAGTTCAGAGCAGACTTGGTGGTCTTTAGTTTGGCTGACTTTGATGTGATTTTGGGTAAGGATTGGCTGACTCGCCATCGTGTTGTGATTGATTGTGGTATTCCACGCATTTCCTTTCGAGACCTTCTCGGTAAGTATGTTTCTTACCGATCTTCTTTGATTCCACCTGCTGCTGTTAGCATGGTTTCTATTGCTTCGTTGTGTGATATGATGCGCAGGGGTTGTTCTATTTCCCTATGGCAAATAAGGGATCTTCGAGCAGGGGTTCATGCTGCTTCGAGTGTTCCTGTCGTATATGCATTCAGGGATGTCTTTCCCGATGAAATTCATGGTCTCCCACCTGCTCGAGAGGTTTATTTTAGTATTGAGCTGATGCCTGATGCAGCTCCTATTTCTAAGGCTCCTTACCGTATGGCTCCTACTGAACTAAATGAGTTGAAGGATCAGTTGAATGAACTTACCAGTAAGGGGCATATTCAGCCGAGTAGCTCGCCTTGGGGAGCTCTCGTATTATTTTTTAAGAAGAAAGATGGATCGATGAGGATGTGCATCGATTACAGAGGTTTGAACTGAATCACGGTGAAGAACAAGTATCCTTTACCTCAGATTGAGGATCTGTTTGATCAGGTGAGAGGGGCCAGCGTGTTTAGTAAGATTGATTTGAGATCGGGCTACCATCAGATAAGAGTGGTGGAGGCTGATAGGCCTAAGACAGCGTTCAAAACTCATTATGGGCATTTTGAATTCACGGCCATGCCTTTTGGTTTGACTAACGCACCAGCGATCTTCATGGATCTTATGCATAGGGTATTCCATCCCCTGCTGGATGTGTGCGTGGTTAAGTTCATAGATGATATTCTGCTTTATTCGCCGACTGGTGAGGCACACGCAGGTCACTTGTGGATAGTTTTGAACACATTGCAAGAGCATAAGCTGTATGATAAACTCTCTAAATGCGAGTTCTGGTTGGAGAAGGTCTCCTTTCTTGAACACATTGTTTCTGGTGAGGGTATTGCAATTGACCCTGCTAAGGTGGAAGCAATATTGAAATGGCAAGCCCCAAAGAATGTGGGAGAGATCCGAAGTTTCTTAGGTCTTGTTGGTTACTACCGCATATTTATTGAGGGGTTTTCTAGTATTGCCAGACCTCTGACAAGATTGTTGAGAAAAGATGATAGATTTAGGTGGGATGATGATTGTGAGCAGGCATTCGAACTCCTAAAGAAGAAAGTGACAGTCTGACAGAGGCACCTGTTTTGGTATTACCTGATGATTAAGGTAAGTATGAGGTATACACGGAGGCATCACTTAAGGGTTTAGGTTATGTGTTGATGCAGAATGAGAAGGTGATTGCTTATGCATCTCGACAGCTTAAGCCACATGAACAGAACTACCCCCACTCACGATTTGGAGATGGCAGCGGTGTGGATGCTCTGAAAATCTGGAGACACTACCTATATGGGGCGAAGTGTAGGATCTACTCAGATCATAAGAATCTGAAGTGTTTGTACACCTCAGACCACATGAGTGGCAGAGAGAGGAGGTGGATGGAGTTGTTGCAGGACTATGATACTGATATTCAGTACATTGAAGGGAAGACGAACCGGGTGGCAGATGCTTTGAGCAGAAAAGAGCATTATACAGTGGCATGTTTAGGGTAATGCTTGAATGGCGCAGGGATCTACTCAGACTTGAGGTTCAGCTAGTTCCTATTGGCTCTGTTTAGCACACTTTAAACATATTAGTCATTACATCATCTTTGATTGATGAGATTTTCGCTAGTCAGCATGATAGTGGAGAGATGGCAGTGTTGAGACAGAAGATTCAGGACGGTAAGGCTCCAGGTCTCAGAATTGATAAGAAGGGGTTGGTGAGATGATGACAGTCTTTTATAACTGTCATTTGCGTCCAATTTAGTGTCTTAATAATGATCTTTTGTTCTTAATTTCATAAGTTTTCAATGAATAATCATGGAAGATATGAAAAGATGGAAGAAGAACCAAGATTGTGAAGAAATTTGAAATTACATAAAATGGCTTGAAATTTAAGTTTTTATTATAAGTCTCGCACGCTATGTTTTTATTTGATCTAACTCACGCTTTGTCATTCAGCAGGAAGTTAAGTTGAAAGGCTGCGGGAGATGGAAATGAACGTAGCGAGGAAAGGAAATGAATGATTCCAGGACTTTAATACGAAATCAGAAAAGATCTAAGGAAAATTGTTCAGAAGCTGAAGTCTACGCGATGATCATTTGACATCGCGTGGGAAGAAAGTTTGTGCAAGACAAGAAGTCTTAAGTGTTATGGCGAGAAGAAAATTGTTTGAAGAAGATCTTGGAATCTCGCCTCGATAAGAAAGATAATTCCATTTTGACTCTCGCTTGGAAGGAACTGGGACAAAGCGAGAGGAGAGCTATTCTGATGCGAGTGGTTATTATCCAAGGCGGAAAGCAGTTACAACGCCCATCTATAAATAAGACCCTTGGGAGATCAGCTCAAACAGCCGGAGATTGAAGAGAATAGCTCGTTTTACTCTCCGGGTCACTTTTAGAATTCAGTAGGTAGGTTAGCTAGGGTTTATTTTCGCTGCAATTTAATTCATGTTCTTCAGATTTGTAATTCGATTTCACAGTAGATTTTCTTCGGATTATTTTAGTAGATTTGTTTTGAGAGTACTCTGGAAGAATGATTGCTATCGGAATGCTTTTGTTCATCCATTATGACAATCGCCATCTAGTTTCCGACTTCTTCGTTCGAATTCGCATTATTCTGATTGCAATCAGATTTCCAGGTGTATTCGTTTTTAATTTCTTTGTTATTCATGATATATGAAGGAAGATCAGTTGTCAAATCTTGTATTTTAACTTTCTGGTTACAATTTTGAAAGGCTTTATCAGAATTCAATGTTCTTCAATTCTGTTTTAGAGAAGTATAAACCTCGAACACAATATTCGTTTTTTGAAATCTGTATAACATCAATAATTTGATTTTCGAGATCATGCTAATATCATATTTTTGATTCGTAATTTGTCTGGCATAATTACTCAAGAAGTTTGGATATTGTAACCGAGTTAGGTATGAACTGATAGAACCATTAATTCATTTAATTTTCTGTTGATAGTATACTTTGATACAATTTTTGAGACAATCTGCAGAAATTAATGTTCAGAACTAAAAGAAGTTCCTAAAGACCCATGCAGTGTTAACCATCGCGTGATAACCTTTAAGAACTAAACAACTCTAAATTCTCAAATCTGGAGGTAAAAGGTTCTGTTTTCATTGTTTTCTGAATAAATGTTCCAGAAAGTAGATATGATTAATCTCAGGATTTGATATTTTACTTCATATGAGGATTAAACCTCGCTTAGTCTTAAAAGATGACGCGAGGAAACATCCAAACAACTTTATCCCAAAACAAGTTATTTCAATGCTCTCGCGATGTCATTTTGACAGAGAGAGTCAACTTGAAATAGCGACAGAATTGGTTTCCATTCTCTGGGATATCAACTACTCATTTCTTATATATATATAACCCCTATTCTATAAGTAGGAGTTGAATAATCTCGCCGTATTCTTTCAGATTATACTGCGAGGGATTCAGTTCTTTGTATAAACTAAATCTGAGGAACATTCTTTGAACAATAGCTCCCTCCACGCTGTACAGATATAACGCGCGGAAAATTGGAATGTTCATAGTTTGAAACCCAAGATAGTTACTGCGGACTATTTTGGACACTTATTTTGCAGGATTATTCCTTAAATCTGTTTCATAGGAAAGTAATTTCCTAATTCTGTCTAGTTTCCAATTTATATTTTGGAAACACTCTAGCATTTTGCTTAAGAGGATTCAGAACCCTCATCGTTTCTTTATACATATATTACTACTTATATTTAGAATATTTTGGGATATTTCTCAGACTATGTGAAGTACTCTTACTTCTTAATACAAATTTATATTTCATATAAGAAATTCATAGGATTACCATCACTGATGCATTGAGGAAGAGGATGATATAAGTTTTCTCAGAACATTTTCCACTCAGGATGATTGAGAACAAACTTGTTCTTAAGTTGGGCACCTAGTACCTGTCGTTTAAAAGGGAAATATGTTTCAAAAGCCATCTTTTGTCTTATAAATTAATGAGAATTAGGAAGAGTTAGCTTCCAGGGTTCATAGCTTTATGATGATCTAATCATATGCTATGAGTAGGAGGCTAAGCAACTTACTAAATTTCATTAATCCTGAGTTAAGTCATGGGTATTCAGAATTGTTTACAGAGAATGCCCACGCTAATACATCATGTGAATCTGAATTGTTTAGATAAGTCAAGGATTTTGATTAGCAATTTTATCTTGATATACTTACAGAACTATTATTTCTTATAAATACTTGAAGGAATTACTCTAAGAAGTTAAGGCTTGTGTAATGATAATGGCAAAAATTGTCCATTATTTCCAATCCATTTCCGTGTCTGAGACGGACATTTTGATCGTGATTCCATCTTATTTCAATAAGAAAGCAGTTGAATTTGACAGATTAATGCGAGTTTGTAAAAACATCGAGCCGGTAACAAAAAGACACAAAATATGCAATTTTAATTGTATTTGTGTTAGAAAAATCCAAAAACATGAAAAAAGGAAAAAGAAAAGAAAAAGGAATGAAAAGATGGGCAAAAGAATAAAAGAGCCCGCAAAAAATCCAAAAAGATGGGAAAAAGATTAAAAATCCCACAACTGAAATCTGGTTAAGTGTTGAAGCATAATTCGAATTGTGAGCAATTCGAATTAATTCGAATTGCACAACAATTCGAATTGCTAAAGAGAGCAAAGAATTGGTTAAGTGTTGGAAGGGATGCAGAAGTCTAATTCGAATTGTTCAAGTTCGAATTAATTCGAATTAGGGAATGAAGAGAGAAGAAGCCCAAAGGCAAGAAGAAGATGCAATTCGAATTGTCCAATTCGAATTAATTCGAATTGGCACAAACAATTCGAATTGCCAACAAGTGCAAGGAAGCCAAGCAGAAACCCTCATCCAATTCGAGAAAAGACCAATTCGAATTATCCTAACAATTCGAATTGATAACTGAAGGCCAAAATCCCAGCTCAAGGAAGAGATCTCACAATTCGAATTAATTCGAATTGGTTGAGATAATTCGAACTTCACTCAACAACTCATCCAAAGAAAGCTGTGCACAACAATGGTGGGCCTAAGGTTTCGAAATTTATCTATAAAAGCAGACCTTCCACAACAGAATGAGGAGATCAAGAATTTTGGCCAAAAAGCAGCTTGGGACAAAAAGAACAACAGGAGGTTCCACACCCCTTAAGGGTTAGGTAGGTAGTTTAGTTTAGTTTATTTTTCTTGCAAGTAGTGTAATCTTTACATGCTTTGATCTTAGTTTAGTGTAGAAGCAGTTTGTGTAACCCTTAGAGTAGCCATTTTCCATATTTTTACATGCTTTCCAGTTAGAATAAACCCTACCTTCAACCTAATGATGGTTTTGGGTTCTTTATTTTGCTTTCAAAGTGCCAGTACAAGAAAATTTCCAGAAATGGTGTTATTCATGTGTTATGGCACTCTTTAATGCTTTCCCTAGAAATAAATGCTTAGTATGTTTGTTTGTTTCAACTAGGTTACATTTATTATGTCCTAGTTGACATTCAAACTTGATAAATGCATGTTTGGTGGGTTTTTGGCTTGATTTAGTGCCTTAGAGCTTCAAATAAGTGTTCTTGGGTTTTAGATGTTTTTAAGGTTTGTTAAAATTTATATTTAGGTTTTATTCTTCCTGCCCTAATCTTATTTCATGCTACCTTAGATAACTTGAGTGTTCTTAGTTTATTCATGCAGTTCTTAGATAACTAGATGTTTTAGGCTCTTTGATCTTCGATCCCTTGTTTGTAGTAGTAGGTTTTGAATTTTGCAAATACCCACTGGACATGTGTTTGTTTATTTCTTGAAAACCTCACTAGGGTGGCTGTGAAATGACATTGATGTGAGATGAGGGATTTAGTAAATCTAAACCCATCATTACAGTACAGTGTTCACCTAACCCATACTTGTGAGAATAAAAATTGTTGTTGTTTGAAACTGTGTAATTCGAATTGAGGCAATTCGAGTTATCTCGAATTACCTAAGAAATTCGAATTGCACACCCAAAAATTATTCTCCTCATATGGTTTCCAACCAATTCGAATTATCCAATTCGAATTAATTCGAATTGCTCAACAATTCGAATTGGCTTGAAAACCACATTGTATCCATTGTCATCCCTTCATGCCTTAGTTTATTTTCCATCTCTTACCAATTCGAATTGCCCAATTCGAATTAATTCGAATTGCTGGACAATTCGAATTCACCTTCCCCTTAAGGTACATGCCTTAGTCAATTTTGAGCAAGGAAAGGACTTCATCAATTCGAGTTGTCCAATTCGAATTAATTCGAATTGCTCAACAATTCGAATTAGATGATATCTCATTCCTTTGCAAGGATTAATTGGGTAAGATCATACTTCATTCTTCATGCATTCTCAATTCGAATTACCCTAATAATTCGAATTGAACTATCCTTTTATTTTGAAAATTCCAAAAATATTTTCTTTCATGATTTGTGTAAGTTGCATGGATGTATTGGGCCTCGGCCCAGTTCATCTGATTTCTATCCATTACACATTTCAACCCATTAGTGTCCAATTATTGTGTGCTTAACACCCACACAATACCAAAAATATTTTCTTACTTTTTTGTTTTCTCTTTCATTGTGTGTATGAACGGATAATGAGAAACACCACAGATTAATGTTGGTGAAAGGTCCCTTCACAGGGATATCGACTAACCCGTCTTCTGTGTGTCAATCATTATCTGTTATTTTGCATGATCTGGTTAGTGGTTGGTGGAAGCTTCGGCGAGCGTTCTCTTCACTAAGAGTTTCGATTAGTCACTCAGCCAATTCCTAATCAGATACAGTTTTAATTCCCCTTATCTTAATTTCTCATCCTGAATTCAAGTTGCAATAGTATTAACTGATGCCGACCAATATCAGTTAAGACATATTACAACAAGAAATATGTGGGTTTTTCTTCCACTCACAGACAAAAGAAAACTAAATGACGGTGGTCACCGTTATTTGGGCTTCTTTCTGTCTACAATCATTCATCTGGGATAATTGGGAACCAGACAGCAGATGTTTGCAGTTCGGAAAACCCCAATTATCTCTGGCATTCCTTTTAGCCGATTTCTTCTCATCTCAGGCTAATCCACCTTTGTGTATCGCATTCTGTCTAACCCCACCATATATTTTGGGGTGTTTTATTTTCCTTTTCATATACTTGTATGCATGATACTATTATGTAGATGTTCTGGTCTTATTGCTATTTTGGGGATCCTTCCCCTTGGACATAGAAGTCTTGATTTAAATCAGATGCTGCATAATAAACTTCCAACAAAAATTCCTTTGTAAATTCCGGATCTGAGTAAGGGATAAATTCCGGATCTTCCACTGGGGGTTGATTTTAAGAGCTTAGAAGCAGAGTCAGCGATTAGGTCTCATCTAGACTGAAAGGATCTGTGTTTTAACTGAGAGTTTAGTACCTGTTTAGGGAATGATTTTCAGATATCGATTGGTTTCTCAAAATTGCTGTATGTTGGAAATCTGATATTAGATATCGCATTAAGTCAATATCCACTTGGGTGTAGATGAGATGTGATAAATAATACTAGAGGAACAACATATAGGCCTTGGTGAATTTATAAGGTAAGGTCGAGTATTCCTTCGACTACTATCTTCCTCTGCCAAAGTCTAGAATTGAGTCTTGAGTGAGTACATCCGGAATAGGTTCATTTATGGATTTGTTTCATTTAGTTTGTATCTCATAACTACCCAGATGTTGTAAGCCCTGTGGCTTATTGATATCTCGGGGGTTCTTGATCTGCATCTGGTCACCAAGAGAGGGGCTCTTTTATACTAACGGAAAGAGACGTTTTTAACGATTCCGAGTGATAGATTTAAATGCTTTCTTTACAGCTTTCTTACTGCTTTCCATTAAATGCTTTCATAGAGGTCACTCGGAAGAATTAGGGGCTGTCCATCTGTTAAAAGGTTTGAGAGTTATGGAATGGTTTGGGGCTTGATTTGAAACTTTGGGTGTGACATGGGGGAATGATAGGAGTACTTGGCACATCAACTAATGATATGTCAGGTGTTGCTTATCCACCACAGATATGTAATGTAACTTCACAAGGCCTGTGGAGGGAGTTATAAGTCTGTGGTATCTTAGAAATTGTTGTCTTAAGAGCATGTAAATTCTCACCATAAGTACCTGTCTGTTAAAGGGAACATGGTGCAGAAAGCATGAGAGTTAGCTAACTAGAGGATTATCCCAAACTAAGATCTGTGTATTAAAAATGGAAGTTTAATTGTGTTTCATCTGAACCTTGTCCAATCTTTATTATTTCCTCCCTGTCCCTTCTGTCATATTTAAATCTGCTTTCTAGATAGTGTAGCATAATCTTAAATTGCTTTCATAGTATAGATTTAATTGCTTTCCTCGATCTAGTTTACCATGCTTTGTAGAATAATTTTTACTGCTTTCATGATCTGATTTAAATTATGTCAAGTAGTTGTTAGAAACCCTTGCAAAACTTGAAACGAGTAACCGAGTGGAAAATCTTAGTAAACGACGTGGGCCCTGCTTTCATCGCACATCCTCCAGTGAACGATCCGGTACTTACTATAAATTACTGCAATTTTTGACTCCGTGCGCTTTCGGGAGCACAGTTTCGTGACACGAGTAAATAAAAACAACATTTTGGGAAAATACTCATACAGTGGGAAGATGTTCAAGAATTTCATGGCAGGTATCCTCTTGACATGAAATTAAGAGAAGCATCATGGTGCAGATACCAGGGACTTTCAGGGTGACAGACTGAAGGTCCATCCCGGTTGCACCGTGATATTTGTCAAAAGTTTCATGGCGGGAAGGACCACAGCGCCGTTTGAACCCCACATGAGTAATAAAAAGGGAAATCATAATGTATCCTTAAACCCCTTTCCTAAATCATAACTCTTTTCATTTAATAAATCCACACCTGATATTTCAGAAAATTACTCGTGTTAGCGAAGCTCGTCAAAAGTTTCATGGCGCCGTTGCCGGGGAAATGCAGACAGTTGTAATAAATAATACTTTATTAAGTATTGAACAACGGTGTCTGGTAAGATTGAATTATTTACCCCGGCTGCACCATGAAACTCGAAACGGGTGCAAAAGTTTCATGTAACCAATGGATGATAGATTTTAATATTTGCTTTCTTATTTCTTATAGAGGATACCATTATAGGGACATGAGGCTCTTATCTCATCTCAGAGTAATAAAGAGAATAACTTCAAGTTCAGATGAATGTATGATGATTTAGATGTGACCTTGGGTTGCCATTGGCTTAATCTGAATATGAAAGAAACAGATTAAGTGATAATTCTGAAAGCTTTTGCCAAGAAATGAGTCAGACCGATCATTTCTTAGTAATTGTATCCCATGATTTCAGTGCCTAATAATGTCATGACACTAGATCATTAGTACTTGTCTTGGGAAAATGATCAAAGACATGAAGATCTGATTAACTTGCATAAAGGATTTTTCTATCCTCAATGAATCTTCACATTATTACTAATAATGGAAGTATGATTACTTAAATCATAATCTTATTTCGTTTAATTGTCGTCAGGTCCAATTTATGTTTTAACCCATGAATTCATAAACATATTCATATCATTCAACATCATTTTAATTGCTTTCTTTATTTCCTTTACAGTTTTATGCATTTACTATTCAGCATTTATTTCTTAGATATCATCATTACATCATCCATAAACCAAGAGTAGAAATAAGTTCTAGAATCAATAATTCTATTAGAACACTTCTATCGTGTAACTCTCCAGAGAACGATCCCGACAATTATTAATAAATACTGCAGCTTGATACCGTGCGCTTTCGGTAGGCAGACCAGGCATTACTCTTGAACAGTCCTATGAGATTTGTAGTGTAAAGATAGTCGAGAGATATGTAGCAGGTCGGTCACACACAAAGCTTCATGGCGCCATTGCCAGGGAGGGTGTAGCGTTATGAATTTTAGAACTATAGATACTCTTTGGTTTATTTGTAATTATTTACTTTTTTACCATATTGAATAAATTCATTAATTCTTCCATTTTGTTCACAGAGAAATTTCAACAGTTTATGAGCGAAAGAATAACTCGATCTTCAAGACAACCTTTGCTTCCTTTTAATTGTGAACTTGAAAGAACAGCGAGGCTGATCAGAGCGAATGCTAGAAGGAGACAAAGAGATCTTGCAGAAGGGAATCTTTTAACGATAACTGGAATGGCTAATAATGGACAAAATGACGGACCTAGAAACTTACCAAATGGACAGCCAGAAAATCAGCAAAACATACCACTTCGAGGACATTTCCAAGCACCACAGAGGGCTGCCGCGCCACAATTTGTTCATCAGCATTACTTTTCACCTAATTTTGCTAATCCTGCTCCAAATCCTCAAGAAGAACAGTATCAACCATGGCAACCAAATGTTGATCAGTACTTGGCTGGAACAGATGAAGAGGTTGATATACCACTTGGTATATTAAACTTGGCATCTTCCAGAGCTTTTTACGGGTTGAGTGCTGAAGATCCACACTTGCATCTTAAAAAGTTTGTTGAATTGAGTAAGACAGTGAAGAAGGGTAGAGCTTCAAGAGAAAGCATTCAACTAGCAATATTTCCATTCTCCCTGGATGGTTCTGCAAAGGAATGGTATGACTCATTGAATGCTCAACAGAAGGCTACTCGGCCAGAACTAGTCAGAAACTTCTTTCTCAAGTATTTTCCAGAAAGTAAAGTAGATGAATGGGTAGATAAGATTTCTAGCTTTAAGATGAGAAAAGGAGAATCTCTGAAGGATGCTCGAGACAGATTCTTTGATATGCTTAAAAGATGTCCACAGCATGGTATCTCAAAAAGAAGACTTTTGAAGATCTTTTTCACAGGACTTACTCATACTTGACAGATGATGATCAATGCCACTGGAGGGGAACAATTACTCCAGATGCCACTTGATAGAGCTTGGTCAACAATAGACACCATGACAGCCAGCAGAGCAGTCCTCCAAGATGATGACCCTCCATCACCCACAAGAAAGAGTCTTGTTATCCATACATACAAGAATGAGGAAAAATTTGCGGCACTCACTAAACAGATTGCTGAGTTACAGCTAGCTCAGCAAACAAGTCAACAAATTCAGCATCAACAACAACAACCTATGATGATTCTTCAACCTACTCCCATAGAACCAGTTTATCAATGTGGAATCTGTTCTGGACCACATCATAATGATCAATGTCCGCAGCTTCAGGAAGCACCTAAACAAGATGAAAGTTGTAATTACACTGGTTTCCAGAACAAGCATCCAAGCTTGAGCTATGGTAACACTCAAAATGCACAGAATGCACATCTCCTGAATCCTCCTCAACAGAATCAGCAGCATTTTCGCCCTCAGCAACAATTCTATCCTCAGCAGCAAATGTATCCTCAGAGACCTCCTCAACAAATGAATCAGCAGAATAGGCCATATGGACCATTTGCACCAATGCCTGCAAATTTTCCACAGCAACCGGTGCCACCAGTCCCTTATCCTGTTGTTCAAGATAATACTTATTCTTTAAAAGTTGAGAATGCTCTGAAGGAGTTTATTGTTAAGCAGACATAGACGAATAACCAACTGCAGGCTTCAATCAAAAATATTGAAAATTCAGTAACAGAGATGGCCAAGTTATTACAGCAAAGAGAAAAAGGAAAACTACCAAGTTCTTCTGAAACAAATCCACAATGTAAGGCAGTTACATTGAGGGGAGGGAAAGAAGTTGTTGATCTCGAATTTGAAAAGAAACTAGATAGGTTGCTACAGCAGAAAAAGTTCAAAGATGTCCATACAATGGAAGAAGATGATCAGCTTGAAGAAATGCGGATTCTTGAGGATAAGGGTTTGGAAAAGAATGTTTCAGGACACTCCTTTCCAAAGGAAAAAGAGGGAGGTAATGATATCCCTAACTCTACAGGTAACAAAAAGGATCCACTGGATGAACACATGCCCATGATACCATATCCTGGGAGACTAAAAAATGATCTTCAAGAGGTATCCTGGGAGACTAAAAAATGATCTTCAAGAAATTAAATTTAAGAAATTTCTTGAAAAGATTAAGGCCATTGAAATCTCAATCCCTTTTGTTGAATTAATTGCAGAAATGCCCACTTATGCTAAGTTTCTGAAAGAATTGATTTCAGGGAAACGAAGTGCGGGAGAGCAGCAAATGGTGGTCCTAAATCAGAATTGCAGCTTGGTTCTTCAACAACGGATTCCTCCAAAGCTTGAAGATCCAGGGAGTTTTACTTTGCCCCTGATTATCAACTGTAAAGAAGCTGGACGAGGGCTTTGTGACTTGGGAAGCAGCATCAATGTAATGCCACTTGCTATGGCCAGAAGATTGGACTTGGGGAAGATGAGGCCAGTGAATATGACTCTCTTCTTTGCTGATCAGTCGAGCACCAGACCAGAAGGAATCATTGAAGACATTCTAGTAAGGATAGGAGGCCTTTGTTTTCCAGCTGACTTTGTCATTCTTGATGTTGATGAAAATGTCAGAATCCCTATCATACTAGGAATACCTTTCCTGGTTACTGCAGGAGCTATGATTGATGCAAAGAATGACATAGTTAAACTTCACGTTGATGATCAGGAAGTTACCTTCGACATGATGAAGATGGCAACATATCCTTTTAATGCTTTTGAAACCAATGTAGCGGGGAAGGGATTAGATTCTAGTACTATGGAGGGGGAAAATCTTTTAGATTACTATAATCTCTTTACCACTGATGTAATTGAGAATAATCTCACCCCACTCACAACTGCTGAAGATGCTACTTTTGCTTACTTGTGCGCGGTTAGATTCGCTGATCCTGAGACTGGTGAAATCAAGGACGGATCAGAAAGTGAGGATATGACATCTTCAGAACAATCTGAGGATGACATTGATAAAACAGATTCTTCTAAAGAAGGATCTGATTTAAAGATGGAAGTGCAAACTCGAAGCAAATTAATTCCATCTATAGAAAATCCACCAGAGCTTGAACTTAAAGTACTACCAGAACATCTTAAGTATGCCTTCTTGGCAGACAAAAAGAAGTTTCCGGTAATAATTTCATCCAAATTGAGTAAAGAACAAGAACAAGCTCTAGTGTGTACTCTTAAAAATCATATTCAGGCAATTGCTTGGACTATAGCAAATATTATTAGTCCTCACATTTGTATGCATAGGATCCTGATGGAAGATGAGTATAAACCATCCAGACAACCACAGAGGAGGCTAACTCCACCAATGCAGGAAGTTGTCAAGAAGGAGGTAATCAAACTACTTGATGCAGGTATAATCTATCCTATTTCTGATAGCAAATGGGTAAGTCCAACACAAGTTGTACCTAAAAAGGGTGGGATTTGTATTGTGACTAATGAACATGGTGATGAAGTAGCAACAAGACCAGTAACTGGTTGAAGAGTTTGCATTGATTATAGGAAATTAAATACTGCCACAAGAAAAGATCATTTTTCTTTACCTTTTATTGATCAAATGTTAGAAAGATTGTCAGGTAAACCATTTTACAGCTTTTTAGATGGTTATTCTGGTTATAATCAAATAGTAATTGCTAGTGAAGATCATGAGAAAACAACTTTTACTTGCCCATATGGAACATTTGCTTATAGAAGAATGCCCTTTGGATTATGCAATGCTCCTGCCACTTTTCAAAGATGCATGATGAGTATTTTTTCTGATTTTATTGAAAAATGCATTGAAGTGTTTATGGATGATTTTACTGTTTATGGAACTGACTTTGAAGACTGTTTACAAAATTTGTCAAAAATCTTACAGAGATGTGAAGACACTAACTTGGTTCTTAACTGGGAAAAGTGTCATTTCATGGTTCAAGAAGGAATTGTCCTAGGACACAAAGTATCTAGAGCAGGAATAGAAGTAGACAAAATGCTAAGGTTTCTGTGATAGCAAATTTACCACCCCCTAAAACAATCAAGGCAGTAAGGACTTTTCTTGGTCATGCTGGTTTTTACAGAAGGTTTATAAAGGACTTTTCTAAAATAGCAAGACCTTTATGTAATATTCTTCATAAGGATGTGGTATTTAGCTTTGATGAAGATTGTTTGACTGCTTTTAAAACTTTGAAGGAAAAACTTATCACTGCACCTATAGTTCAGTCTCCTGATTGGAATCTACCTTTTGAACTCATGTGTGATGGAAGTGATAATGCAGTAGGAGCAGTTTTAGGGCAACATAAAGAAGGCAAACATCATGTCATCTATTATGCCAGCCATACTCTTAATGATGCTCAGATAAACTACACCACTACAGAAAAGGAAATGTATGTTGTAGTTTTTGCCTTTGACAAGTTCAGACAGTATCTTATTGGAGCTCAGACTATAGTCTACAAAGATCATTCTGCATTGAGATATCTTTTCTCAAAGCAAGAAGTCAAACCTAGGCTGATAAGATGGGTTTTACTTTTACAAGAGTTTGACATTATTATTAAAGACAGAAAAGGAAAAGACAATAGAGTAGCAGATCATCTTTCGAGATTGGAAGAGAAAACAGAAAAGGAGGAAGTTGTAAATGATAAATTTCCAGATAAACAGTTGTATGCGTTGCAGTTGCATCAATTTGATTGTCCTTGGTTTTCAGATTTTGCTAATTATCTAGCCTGCAAGATTGTTCCAAAGTTTAAGGACTCTCATCAGAAGTCAAGATTTTTCAGAGAGATTCAGAAATAATACTGGGATGACCCCTTTTTATTTAAATTTTGTTCTGATCAGGTTATTAGGCGCTGTGTTCATGAGAAAGAAGGTTTTCAAATTGTTAGGAAGTGTCATGAGAATCCTCTAGGAGGCCATCATGGCCCTGCTAGAACTGCTATAAAAGTTCTAGATTGTGGTTTCTTCTGGCCAACTATCTTTTTGGATTGCAAGAAACTTATAAAGATGTGTGACAGATGCCAAAGATTGGGAAACATTTCAATGAGAGAAGAAATGCCTCAAAAAGGAATTTTAGAAGTTGAGATATTTGATGTTTGGGGAATTGATTTTATGGGACCTTTTCCCCCTTCATATGGTAATCACTATATTCTAGTAGCTGTTGATTATGTCTCAAAATGGGTAGAAGCAGTGACTTTTGTGATACCCGAGAATTTTACAACATAAAATAAATAAATAAATAAAATAAATAAATAGAATAAATAAATAAACAAACAATAAATAAAACAATAATAAATAAATAAATATAATAAATGAATAAACATAATACATAGACAATGAAATGAGGAATGAAATTTAATTTAAGAAGGAATTAAATTTCCAATACCGGTAAAGCCAAAAATAAATTAATCAAATAAATTGTGCAAGTATACCCGACACTAATGGACTCGAGAATTCGAGGCCAATATTAAATCTAGACCCGAGTAAGAATTAAGATAGGAACTAGGAGCCCGAAAATATCCCGGAAATCCGAATCCGAGAACATAGAGGGATAGAAGTCCGAAAGAGAGGAGGAAATGCCCGACGGATCGCACGACCCGCCCGGACCGAAGTCCAGGCGTGGGCCGTGCGGTGATTGGCTACTCGGCGCGCCGAGACCGCGCCACTCGACAAATTCGCCGGTTGCGAGATTCACTCACCCGAATCCGGATTTTCCGACTTCGGTTGTATTTCTTTCGGCTCATGTGATACCCCGTAGTTATTTATTTTTGGAGTTCGACTCGATATCATGTATCCCAAATCATAAATAAGCAAATTCAAATTGTTTTGAACTACGTTATGGCTTGATCCCTCCACCGGGTACGTAGGCAGCTTAGAAGTTTTAATTCTAAGTTCAGTCACAAAATAATAAAACAAACAAAAAGACTTTAGCACGAGAAAAGCCGAAACACAACTTCGATGACGAAGTTGATTCTTAAGGAGGGTAGACTGTAATACCCGAGAATTTTGCAACATAAAATAAATAAATAAAATAAATAAATAAATATAATAAACATGATAAATGAATAAAGAATCATAGAAGATGAGAAATGAAATTTAAATTAAAAAGAAAACAAAATTCCGAAAACCTGAGAAGCCGAAGACAATTTAATCGAATGAATGGGTACACGGGGACCCGACACCGATAGACTCAATAACTCGAGTCCAAATATAAATTTAGGTCCGAATAAAATTAAGATAGGAAATCGGAGCCCGAAGATACCCCGGAAATCGGAATCGGGGAACATAGAGGGATAGAAGTCCGAAAGAGAGGAGGAAAAGCGCGACGGATCGCACGACCCGCCCGGACCGGAGTCCAGGCGTGAGTGGCGCGCTGGCCGCGCGGTTGATGGCCTAAGACCGCGCCACGACCGCGCCACTCTGGCAGCAACAAACCAAGCGAGATTTTCTCGCCCGAACGCGGATTTTTCGACTTTCGGTTGAACATCTCTCGACCCAAGACCCTTGGGGTCAGATTTTGGACGCCCTAGGTCTTAGATATCTATAAATAAGACCTCCTAAGAGCTCCGAATACATTCGAAACCCTACGAAATCTTTCTATACGTCGAAACCCTAATCCCGGAGCCGTCGGAGGCACAACACCGAGAGGAGGAACTGACTTGGACGAAATTTGGAGACCCCGTCGCTGTGGTAAGCCTTGATCCATTCTTTTCCATATGTGATTCAAAAACGAATCCTAAATTCGATCTTTTTCTATTCCAAACCCCCGATTCGAATCGAGAGCGAAGAACCCGACAAACGGAGAGGATAAACGGAGGACGGGAAGCCACGCCTCCGAATCGACGATCCCGGACACTCAACAATCTGTAAGTTAACGCTTACACGGTTTTGGGAGTAGTTAAAATATTTGAATCTAGAAACTTAATCAAATCTTTCGTAAATCCGTCAACATGTGATTTCTAACGGCGCAACAGTTTTGTCTAATTTTTCCGAACCTTTAAACGACCTCAAACGGGAAAACTTAAAACACAAAAAACGTTCCTAAGACTCTGATCTAGGTTGTGTAAAAAATTTCATAATTTTTCATCGTGTGTTGATATGCGAAACCGATCGTAAACGAGCCTGCTTTAGATTTAAATCTTGAAACGATGATAGATTCTTTATTCGAACTTGTTGGTGATTTCTACCTTAGATCTAGACCGATCTAGGCTTTGCGTTGAACATAAGATTTGTAGATCTATACGTTATGAATACCTCCGTGAAATTTTAGAATTTTTCGTGATGATTTGATATAAGAAATCCACCCCGAACCGAACTGGTTTAAAATCGAATCTTGAAACTGGACAGAACATAGGTGCGAACTTGTTGACGTTTTTGACTATTGTTCTAGGCCGAATTAGATCTTTAGCCGAACATGAAAGTTGTAGATAATTGTCTTAAAATGATCTCTGCAAAATTTCATCAAATTTGGAGTTGAATTGCTATGGTAGAATTCGAAATCTTTAAACTCAGTTATATGAAATTCGGACAGAACAGTACTTCTGTGAAAATTTGTGTTTTTGACCTATTTAGGTATCTCGGATTGAAAAAGTTAAAACACGAAAGTTGTAGATCTTGACGTTTCGGAGTCAGACATGAAATTTCGGAATTTTTGAAATTAAATCTGATTTTAGACGAATTTTAGAGTAAACTATGGTTGACCGAGTCAAATCTTGATATCTTGTTGAAACGGTGAAATTAGCCTTTAAGGTTGAAACGGATAGAAATTCTTGAAATACGATACACGAAACGAGAAGATTAAAATATTGCGGGTTATGACTAAGCTAGATACTGTCAATGTTCTCTGCGGCTTGGGACATAAGAGCCCAAGTGTATGTCTAGGTTGACGTAAGAGCCCTAGCGAAACAGTGATCGTATGTCTAGCGGACGGATTAACTCTAATTAAAAGATCTGGATCGACCATGATACCTGTGGACATAAGAGCCCAGGCGTAAGGCTGGCGGACATAAGAGCCCTAGCGGTGGTGATCTGTAAGAGATATGAAACGAGGAGTTGCGAGAATTCCAAATTAAATCTGTATTAAATTGTGTTGTTAAATTTATGGCCACTTATTTAATTGCGTTGCAAGCTATATGATGATCTTATGAATCCATACTTCTAAATTATGCGATTACATGAATTATTTAAATTATGCACATGTTTTCATTAAATTTAAATAAAGGCTTTGAAACCTCATAATCTTGTATGTGTTAACTTACTCAGCACGTAGTGCTGACCAAAACCGTATTTTTTTCCTGTTTCTTTCAGAGCTGAAGAATATGCATCACCATATGCATTCATGGGAATTTTGGGGAAATGCTTTAATTGTAAATGTTACGTTAGACTAGAAATTGCATGAACGGGCCTGTTTAACCCGTGTCTTGGCCATGTTGGCCCTATATTTAAATTCCGCTGCATTATACTTATGAAAATATTATTTTCCGCTGCAACTTTGATGTATTATTTTTAAATTATATATGAATGGGCTGTTTGAATATTTTAAATTCTGAAAAACCATAGCCTTGCATCTCTTTAGTGAGCTCGGAGAAACCGTGTCTTGCTAGGGAGGTGTGGCGGTGACACCCCGACCTGGGTGACCAAAAACCGGGGTGTTACAAGTTGGTATCAGAGCCCGGAATATTTTTAAACTATTGTTCTTATTTTTAAACTATTATTATTAAACCATTATTATTTTTAAACTATTATTAATATTTTGACTATTATTTTAAATTTTAAAGTATTATTTCCATGGAGAAATTTTTATTTTAAACCCCATGGGAAAAATATATATATAGTGCATAAATTATTTTTTTTTGGGGGGAAATCATCCCTCGCATTTGCATATTGCATCTCTTTTAGAGAACTTAGAATCTTTGCGAATTTTAACTTAGAATCTTTGCGAATTTCAACTTAGAATCTTGGCGAAGTTAATCTAGAATCTTGGCGAATATTAACTTAGATCTTTTGCCTGCACTAGATGACTTAGACGCTTGACATCAAATTAGACACGCTCACTAGAGACTGATCTTGCCTTAGTTCTAGATCGCGTTCATCTAAGCGCACACCTACGAATTCTCGGCCTTAGCCATTCCTACTCTTGTACGAATTAGAAAATTTCCTCATGTGGAAAAATAAGAAAATCAAGTTTTATTAAAACACTTTTGATCCCAAAAATCTTGTTTGGATTTCCAAACAACAAACCCGAATATTTGAAATCAGAAATTTACGAAACGTCTCATTCGAGCGATCTACCTAAACCAAGATAAGCTAATCTATACACGTTATAACAGAAAATGGCGCCTAGGAAGAAACCAAGGAAGGTGAGTCCAAACGGCACTGACGCTAACCTTTCCAACACGCCCAACAACAGTGGAAGTCCTCAGAACCTAGGAGAGCAAGTGCCTCAAGCGCCGAATAATATGGAAGAACGTTTAAAATCGGTAGAGGAACTCCTTGTAGCATTGGGAAATGCCGAGGTGCATAGGACACAAACAGTACCTCCGCCAGTAGCCCGAGTCAACTACTTGGCATTAGTGAACCCTTACCACCCACCCCATTATGACGGCCAAGAGGATCCAGCCAAGTTGGAAGGATGGATCCGTACCTTTGATAAGCTCTTGAACGCTATCAAGTGCCCTGATGAGGAGAAGATACACGTAGTGACCTACTACCTAGGAGGCGAAGCCGATGAGTGGTGGCAAAATCTCCAAGCAAATTCAGTGGAAGACGAAGAAGCCTACACTTGGGAAGAACTTAAGGAAGCTTTGAGGGAAAGATTCTACCCACTGAGCACCAAGACTGCGAAGTACGAGGAATTCATCAACTTAAAGCAAGGTGCACAAACGGTACAAGAGTACTACACCAAATTCAAGGAGCTAGTACGATTCGCTGCGAAGATAGTACCAACCGACTCTGACAAGGCTCAGAAATTCGAGATGGGTCTGAACCTTAGTATCCGGGAGATACTTGCAGTAGGACAATTCCCGAACCTACAGACGATATATGATCGCGCCGTATCAATTGCGCGAATCCAGCAACTGAAGCGTAAGGAACATAGTGAGTCGAGCAAGGACTCGAAAGGACTTGAGAAAAAGGATCGGAAGGACAACAATAACAACTCTAGGAAAGACAATGGATCCCGAAGGAAAGGAAATAAAGGTCTCAACAATGGGGGAGACGACAACCGTGGTGCGTTTATACCATGTTGTCCACGATGCAACCATGCACATCTGGTGCGCCAATGCCCGAAGCCTGGAACCTGCCGTAGGTGCGGCAAGCTTGGTCACAAGGCTAGTGGATGTCGAACGCCAGAGGAGGCGATCGAAAAGAGAGTAGATTTGGTGAACCTTCAGCAAGGAGAGAGGGACGAGGAACAAGACCAAAACCCGAACCCTCTTGAGAATAATGAGTAGACAGTTATGGGGACATAACTGAAGTCCTAAGGGGGAGAGGATGTGATACCCCGTAGTTATTTATTTTTGGAGTTCGACTCGATATCATGTATCCCAAATCATAAATAAGCAAATTCAAATTGTTTTGAACTACGTTATGGCTTGATCCCTCCACCGGGTACGTAGGCAGCTTAGAAGTTTTAATTCTAAGTTCAGTCACAAAATAATAAAACAAACAAAAAGTCTTTAGCACGAGAAAAGCCGAAACACAACTTCGATGACGAAGTTGATTCTTAAGGAGGGTAGACTGTAATACCCGAGAATTTTGCAACATAAAATAAATAAATAAAATAAATAAATAAATATAATAAACATGATAAATGAATAAAGAATCATAGAAGATGAGAAATGAAATTTAAATTAAAAAGAAAACAAAATTCCGAAAACCTGAGAAGCCGAAGACAATTTAATCGAATGAATGGGTACACGGGGACCCGACACCGATAGACTCAATAACTCGAGTCCAAATATAAATTTAGGTCCGAATAAAATTAAGATAGGAAATCGGAGCCCGAAGATACCCCGGAAATCGGAATCGGGGAACATAGAGGGATAGAAGTCCGAAAGAGAGGAGGAAAAGCGCGACGGATCGCACGACCCGCCCGGACCGGAGTCCAGGCGTGAGTGGCGCGCTGGCCGCGCGGTTGATGGCCTAAGACCGCGCCACGACCGCGCCACTCTGGCAGCAACAAACCAAGCGAGATTTTCTCGCCCGAACGCGGATTTTTCGACTTTCGGTTGAACATCTCTCGACCCAAGACCCTTGGGGTCAGATTTTGGACGCCCTAGGTCTTAGATATCTATAAATAAGACCTCCTAAGAGCTCCGAATACATTCGAAACCCTACGAAATCTTTCTATACGTCGAAACCCTAATCCCGGAGCCGTCGGAGGCACAACACCGAGAGGAGGAACTGACTTGGACGAAATTTGGAGACCCCGTCGCTGTGGTAAGCCTTGATCCATTCTTTTCCATATGTGATTCAAAAACGAATCCTAAATTCGATCTTTTTCTATTCCAAACCCCCGATTCGAATCGAGAGCGAAGAACCCGACAAACGGAGAGGATAAACGGAGGACGGGAAGCCACGCCTCCGAATCGACGATCCCGGACACTCAACAATCTGTAAGTTAACGCTTACACGGTTTTGGGAGTAGTTAAAATATTTGAATCTAGAAACTTAATCAAATCTTTCGTAAATCCGTCAACATGTGATTTCTAACGGCGCAACAGTTTTGTCTAATTTTTCCGAACCTTTAAACGACCTCAAACGGGAAAACTTAAAACACGAAAAACGTTCCTAAGACTCTGATCTAGGTTGTGTAAAAAATTTCATAATTTTTCATCGTGTGTTGATATGCGAAACCGATCGTAAACGAGCCTGCTTTAGATTTAAATCTTGAAACGATGATAGATTCTTTATTCGAACTTGTTGGTGATTTCTACCTTAGATCTAGACCGATCTAGGCTTTGCGTTGAACATAAGATTTGTAGATCTATACGTTATGAATACCTCCGTGAAATTTTAGAATTTTTCGTGATGATTTGATATAAGAAATCCACCCCGAACCGAACTGGTTTAAAATCGAATCTTGAAACTGGACAGAACATAGGTGCGAACTTGTTGACGTTTTTGACTATTGTTCTAGGCCGAATTAGATCTTTAGCCGAACATGAAAGTTGTAGATAATTGTCTCAAAATGATCTCTGCAAAATTTCATCAAATTTGGAGTTGAATTGCTATGGTAGAATTCGAAATCTTTAAACTCAGTTATATGAAATTCGGACAGAACAGTACTTCTGTGAAAATTAGTGTTTTTGACCTATTTAGGTATCTCGGATTGAAAAAGTTAAAACACGAAAGTTGTAGATCTTGACGTTTCGGAGTCAGACATGAAATTTCGGAATTTTTGAAATTAAATCTGATTTTAGACGAATTTTAGAGTAAACTATGGTTGACCGAGTCAAATCTTGATATCTTGTTGAAACGGTGAAATTAGCCTTTAAGGTTGAAACGGATAGAAATTCTTGAAATACGATACACGAAACGAGAAGATTAAAATATTGCGGGTTATGACTAAGCTAGATACTGTCAATGTTCTCTGCGGTTTGGGACATAAGAGCCCAAGTGTATGTCTAGGTTGACGTAAGAGCCCTAGCGAAACAGTGATCGTATGTCTAGCGGACGGATTAACTCTAATTAAAAGATCTGGATCGACCATGATACCTGTGGACATAAGAGCCCAGGCGTAAGGCTGGCGGACATAAGAGCCCTAGCGGTGGTGATCTGTAAGAGATATGAAACGAGGAGTTGCGAGAATTCCAAATTAAATCTGTATTAAATTGTGTTGTTAAATTTATGGCCACTTATTTAATTGCGTTGCAAGCTATATGATGATCTTATGAATCCATACTTCTAAATTATGCGATTACATGAATTATTTAAATTATGCACATGTTTTCATTAAATTTAAATAAAGGCTTTGAAACCTCATAATCTTGTATGTGTTAACTTACTCAGCACGTAGTGCTGACCAAAACCGTATTTTTTTTCCTGTTTCTTTCAGAGCTGAAGAATATGCATCACCATATGCATTCATGGGAATTTTGGGGAAATGCTTTAATTGTAAATGTTACGTTAGACTAGAAATTGCATGAACGGGCCTGTTTAACCCGTGTCTTGGCCATGTTGGCCCTATATTTAAATTCCGCTGCATTATACTTATGAAAATATTATTTTCCGCTGCAACTTTGATGTATTATTTTTAAATTATATATGAATGGGCTGTTTGAATATTTTAAA
Source organism: Hygrophila difformis (assembly GCA_030278955.1). NCBI lineage: Eukaryota > Viridiplantae > Streptophyta > Magnoliopsida > Lamiales > Acanthaceae > Hygrophila > Hygrophila difformis. Next base: position 27,243,337 of record JAOANR010000010.1, read on the forward strand.
TTCTGAAAAACCATAGCCTTGCATCTCTTTAGTGAGCTCGGAGAAACCGTGTCTTGCTAGGGAGGTGTGGCGGTGACACCCCGACCTGGGTGACCAAAAACCGGGGTGTTACAGCTCAAGACGCACCAAGGCCGACCTTGGACGTCCCTAGGTCGTGCCTATCTATAAATAACACCTCTTGGCAACCCCGAACACTTTTCAAAACCCTACAACTCTCTATACATTCGAAAACCCTAATCCCGGAGTCGTCGGAGACACGAAACCAAGGCGAGGACTGTTTGGACTGTCGTGGACATAAATTGGGAGATCTCTAACGTTGTGGTAAGTTCTGATCCGTTCGTTTCTTTACAATCTTGATTCGAAAACGAATCCTAACTTAATCTTTTTCCTTTCGACACCACGAATCGGATCTAGAACGAAGAACCCGACGAACGGAAAAGATAAACAGTGGACTGGAAGCCACGCCTCCGAATCGATGATCCCGGACACCCAAAGATCAGTAAGTTAATCTTACTATGATTTTGGGAGGATTTAAAATACACTTGATCTAACGATTTAAACCAAGAACGTAAAATCTGTCAAAACGAAATCTTTAACGGCGCAGCGTTCATGCTTGATTTTTCCAAACCCTTAAACCTGTTCAAACGAGAAAACCTAAAACACAAAAAACGTTCATAAGATGTTAATATAGCTACTGTAAAAATTTCATAATTTTTCGTTATTATTTGATATCTGAAATTGATCTCAAACCGAACTGCTTGGAAATTGGATCTTGAAATCTGGACAGAACATAGGTCCGAACTTGTAGACATTTTTGACATTAGATCTAGACCGATTCAGAACTTTAGCCGAGTATGAAAGTTGTAGATATATGTCTTAGGTATCTCTCTATAAAATTTCATCAAATTTGGAGTTATTTTGCTATGGTAGATCTTGAAATCTTAAAACTAGTGTTAAAATTTTCGGACAGATTATCATCCTGTTAAAGATTGACGTTTTTCACTTACTTTCGTACCTCGGATCGAAAAACTTAAAACATGAAACTTGTTCATCTATGTATTTTTGTAACACCCCGGTTTTTGGTCACCCAGGTCGGAATGTCACCGCCACACCTCCCTAGCAAGACACGGTTTCTCCGAGCTCACTAAAGAGATGCAAGGCTATGGTTTTTCAGAATTTAAAATATTCAAACAGCCCATTCATATATAATTTAAAAATAATACATCAAAGTTGCAGCGGAAAATAATATTTTCATAAGTATAATGCAGCGGAATTTAAATATAGGGCCAACATGGCCAAGACACGGGTTAAACAGGCCCGTTCATGCAAGATCTAGTCTAATACAAAAAAATTCAAAATAATATATCATCCCAAGCTTCCCGTGTATGCATATGACGATGCATAATTCTCAACTCTGGAAGAAAAAGAAATAAAAATGGTTTGGTCAGCACTACGTGCTGAGTAAGTTAACACGTACAAGATTATGAGGTTTCAAAGCCTTTATTTAAATTTAATGAAAACATGTGCATAATTTAAACAATTCATGTAATCGCATAATTTAGAAGACATGGATTCATAAGATCATCAATATAGCTTGCAACGTAATTAAATAAGTTGCCATAAATTTAAAAACACAAATTATCAAGGACTTGATTAGATTCCCTTATCGACGTCTCGTTTTGATTCTTTTATAGATCACCACCGCTAGGGCTCTTATGTCCGCCAGCCTTACGCCTGGGCTCTTATGTCCACAGGTATCATGGTCGATCTTTTAATTAGAGTTAATCCGTCCGCTAGCCATACGATCAGTGTTTCGCTAGGGCTCTTACGTCAACCTAGACATACACTTGGGCTCTTATGTCCCAAGCCGCAGAGAACATTGACAGTATCTAGCTTAGTCATAACCGCAATATTTAATCTTCTCGTTTCGTGCATCGTATTTCAAAGTATTTCTATCCGTTTCAACCTCAAAGGCGAATTTCACCGTTTCCACAAGATATCAAGATTTGACTTGGTCAACCACAGTTTACTCTAAAATTTGTCTAAAATCAGATTTAATTTTAAAAATTCTGAAATTTCACGACTGACTCCAAAACATCGAGATCTACAACTTTCGTGTTTTAACTTTTTCGATCCGAGATACGGAAACAGTTCAAAAACTCCAATTTTCGTCAGATCAAAAATCTGTCCGCGTTTTCACACAGCAGTTTAAAAGTTTCGAGATCTACCATAGCAAATGAACTCTAAATTTGATGAAATTTTACAGAGATCATCTTAAGACAATTATCTACAACTTTCAGGTTCGGCTAAAGATCTAATTCGGCCTAGAACCCTAGTCAAAAACGTCGTCAAGTTCAAATCTATGTTCTCCAGTTTCAAGATCCGATTTTAAACCAGTTCGGTTTGGGGTGGATTTCATATATCAAATCATCACGAAAAATTCTGAACTTTTACGGAGGTAATCATAACGTATAGATCTACAACTCTTATGTTCAACGCCAAGCCTAGATCGGTCTAGATCTAAGGTAGAAATCACCAACAAGTTCGAATAAAGAATCTATCATCGTTTCAAGATCTAAATCTAAAGCAGGCTCGTTTACGATCAGTTTCGGATATCAAAACACGATGAAAAATTATGAAAATTTTACAGAAGCTAGATCTATGTCTTAGGAATGTTCTTCGTGTTTTAAGTTTTCTCGTTTGAACGTTTTAAGAGGTCCGAATAAATTCAATAAAAGCGCTGCGCCGGTGTAGACAGATTTTAGGTAGGGTTCCATTAGATCTATATGTTCGAATCTTTTAATAACCCAAAACCAAAGTAAGCGTTAACTTACCGATCTATGGACGTTCCGGCTCGTCGATTTGGATGACAACGGCCTCTGCGTTCACCGTTTGTGTCCCGAGATCCTCTTTCTCCTTTCCACAGTCCTCCTATACCCGGGAACTCTTGAACTCGCCTGGAAAACGTCCTCCTTCTCAACTTCTTGCCTCCAAAGATCTAGATCTAGGGTTTTCTTTGAATTTTAAAGGTGGAGGAAGATGTATTTTTTTTTCTTCTTCGCTTTCTTTTTTTCTTTTGTACGTAGATTTTTTTTTTGTGTATGTAGAATTGATATGAATAGCAAAGTAGGAAGATGAAAAAGATTAAATTTAAAAAGAAGTAAAGGGCGCTTATTTAGAGACTTAGGATCCAATATTTGATTTTCAAATATTTTGCTATCATTGAAGGTTATAACAATATACTAAAGATAGGCTAAATCTTGCCAATATCTAAAGATATGCTAAATCTTGCCAATATCTAAAGATAGGCTAAATCTTGTTTTGATTACCATATACATATTATTTTATTGTGGTTATTATTATTACTACTACTATTATTATTATTTTAATTATATTATTATTATTATTATTATTTTAATTATATTATTTTTATTTTTATTTTATTTATTTATTTATTTATTTATGTGTTTATTTATTTATTTAGGGGTGACTGATTTCACGGGTATTACAGTCTACCCTCCTTAAGAATCAACTTCGTCCTCGAAGTTGCCTTACTGATTTCATGGGTATTACAGTCTACCCTCTTTAAGAATCAACTTCGTCCTCGAAGTTGTGTTTCGGTTTTTCTCTTGCTAAGGTCTTTTGTTTGTTTTATTATTTTGTGACTGAACTTAGAATTAAAACTTCTAAGCTGCCTACGTACCCTGTGAAGGGATCAAGCCATAACGTAGTTCAAAACAACTTGAATTTGTTTATTTATTTATTCGGAATACATATTGTCAAAAATAAATGTCTATCTTACGGGGTATTACATCCTCTCCCCCTTAGGACTTCAGTTATGTCTTCATAACTGCCTACTTATTATTCTCAAGAAGGTTCGGGTCAAGGTTTTAATGAGCAGTGCGTTTGAAATGGATTTGTTGTTTGGGAATCCAATAAATTTTTTTTGAATAGAGAGTGTTTTAATAAAAACTTGTTTTTTATTGTCTCCACATAAGGAAGTTTTCCAATTCGTACTAGGATAGGAATGGCTAAGGCCGAGATTTGTTATGCTTAGGCGAGTGCATAGATGAATGAGATCTAGAACTACGGCAAGATCAGTCTCTAGTGAACGTTTCTAATTCGATGTCAAGCGTCTAAGTGATCTAGTGCAAGCAAAAGATCTAAGTTAGAACATATCGCTTCTAGGTTCTCTAAGGTATAGAAAAAAAATGTGGTATGCACATGCAGATGATGATTTCCCCCCAAAAATAATTCATGAACTATATATTTTTTTTCATGGGTTTTAAAATAGAAATTCATTTCATGGAAATAATGCTTTAAAAATTTAAAAATAATAGTCAAAATCCTTGGACCTCTATATTGGGTCAAAAAGAATTATAATTTGGGCTCAAAAATAATTTGGGCTAGGAAACTTTAAAAATAAAGATAATAATTTGGGCTTCTATAATAATTTAAAAATAATAATGGTTTAAAAATAATAGTTTAAAAATAATAATAATAATAATAGGTTTATAAATACTAATTTAAAAATAAGCCGGGCTCTGATACCACCTTGTAACACCCCGGTTTTTGGTCACCCAGGTCGGGATGTCACCGCCACACCTCCCTAGCAAGACACGGTTTCTCCGAGCTCACTAAAGAGATGCAAGGCTATGGTTTTTCAGAATTTAAAATATTCAAACAGCCCATTCATATATAATTTAAAAATAATACATCAAAGTTGCAGCGGAAAATAATATTTTCATAAGTATAATGCAGCGGAATTTAAATATAGGGCCAACATGGCCAAGACACGGGTTAAACAGGCCCGTTCATGCAAGATCTAGTCTAATACAAAAAAATTCAAAATAATATATCACCCCAAGCTTCCCGTGTATGCATATGACGATGCATAATTCTCAACTCTGGAAGAAAAAGAAATAAAAATGGTTTGGTCAGCACTACGTGCTGAGTAAGTTAACACGTACAAGATTATGAGGTTTCAAAGCCTTTATTTAAATTTAATGAAAACATGTGCATAATTTAAACAATTCATGTAATCGCATAATTTAGAAGACATGGATTCATAAGATCATCAATATAGCTTGCAACGTAATTAAATAAGTTGCCATAAATTTAAAAACACAAATTATCAAGGACTTGATTAGATTCCCTTATCGACGTCTCGTTTTGATTCTTTTATAGATCACCACCGCTAGGGCTCTTATGTCCGCCAGCCTTACGCCTGGGCTCTTATGTCCACAGGTATCATGGTCGATCTTTTAATTAGAGTTAATCCGTCCGCTAGCCATACGATCAGTGTTTCGCTAGGGCTCTTACGTCAACCTAGACATACACTTGGGCTCTTATGTCCCAAGCCGCAGAGAACATTGACAGTATCTAGCTTAGTCATAACCCGCAATATTTAATCTTCTCGTTTCGTGCATCGTATTTCAAAGTATTTCTATCCGTTTCAACCTCAAAGGCTAATTTCACCGTTTCCACAAGATATCAAGATTTGACTTGGTCAACCACAGTTTACTCTAAAATTCGTCTAAAATCAGATTTAATTTCAAAAATTCTGAAATTTCACGACTGACTCCAAAACATCGAGATCTACAACTTTCGTGTTTTAACTTTTTCGATCCGATATACGAAACAGTTCAAAAACTCCAATTTTCGTCAGATCAAAAATCTGTCCGCGTTTTCACACAGCAGTTTAAACGTTTCGAGATCTACCATAGCAAATGAACTCTAAATTTGATGAAATTTTACAGAGATCATCTAAAGACAATTATCTACAACTTTCATGTTCGGCTAAAGATCTAATTCGGCCAAGAACCCTAGTCAAAAACGTCGTGAAGTTCAAATCTATGTTCTGTCCAGTTTCAAGATCCGATTTTAAACCAGTTCGGTTTGGGGTGGATTTCATATATCAAATCATCACGAAAAATTCTGACATTTTACGGAGGTAATCATAACGTATAGATCTACAACTCTTATGTTCAACGCCAAGCCTAGATCGGTCTAGATCTAAGGTAGAAATCACCAACAATTTCGAATAAAGAATCTATCATCGTTTCAAGATCTAAATCTAAAGCAGGCTCGTTTATGATCAGTTTCGGATATCAAATTACAATGAAAAATTATGAAAATTTTACAGAAGCTAGATCTATGTCTTAGGAATGTTTTTCGTGTTTTAAGTTTTCTCGTTTGAACGTTTTAAGGGGTCCGAATAAATTCAATAAAAGCGCTGCGCCGGTGTAGACAGATTTTAGGTAGGGTTCCATTAGATCTATATGTTCGAATATTTTAACAACCCAAAACCAAAGTAAGCGTTAACTTACCGATCTATGGACGTTCCGGCTCGTCGATTTGGATGACAACGGCCTCTGCGTTCACCGTTTGTCTCCCGAGATCCTTCTTTCTCCTTTCCACAGTCCTCCTATACCCGGGAACTCTTGAACTCGCCTGGAAAACGTCCTCCTTCTCAACTTCTTGCCTCCAAAGATCTAGATCTAGGGTTTTCTTTGAATTTTAAAGGTGGAGGAAGATGTATTTTTTTTTCTTCTTCGCTTTCTTTTTTCTTTTGTACGTAGATTTTTTTTTTGTGTATGTAGAATTGATATGAATAGCAAATTAGGAAGATGAAAAATATTAAATTTAAAAAGAAGTAAAGGGCGCTTATTTAGAGACTTAGGATCCAAGATTTGATTTTCAAATATTTTGCTATCATTGAAGGTTATAACAATATACTAAAGATAGGCTAAATCTTGCCAATATCTAAAGATATGCTAAATCTTGCCAATATCTAAAGATAGGCTAAATCATGTTTTGATTACCATATACATATTATATTGTGGTTATTATTATTACTACTACTATTATTATTATTTTAATTATATTATTATTATTACTATTATTTTAATTATATTATTTTTATTTTTATTTTATTTATTTATTTATTTATTTATGTGTTTATTTATTTATTTAGGGGTGACTGATTTCACGGGTATTACAGTCTACCCTCCTTAAGAATCAACTTCGTCCTCGAAGTTGCCTTACTGATTTCATGGGTATTACAGTTTTCGAGTCACTGGTCAAATTTCAGAATTTTGGGATTTAAACTCGATTTTTAGTGAATTTTGAAGTAAACTGTGGTTGACCGAGTCAAATCTTGAAATCTTGGTGAAACGGTGAAACTAGCCTTTAAGGTTTAAACGAGTAGAAGAGTCTTTGAAATAAATACATGAAATCTGAAATTTAGGAAATCTCCTTTACAAACTTGATCTTTTAAAATTAGGGGGTGAGTGCTCTGCAGGGTGCCCTCCTAACGATTCACTTCGTGCCTTTATGGACGATGGTGACCCGCGCGAAATTTTTAGATATGTTGCCAAAACGGCACGAGATATAAGGCCTACACTCTCGTGAATATCCATATAGGTTTCCCGAGGCTCCGGAGTGGTACTGGGTATGGCAGATACGGCTGCGGCCGCTGGACTACCGGCTAGACTTGACGAGATTGCGATGCAATCGTGAAATACTTGAAATACTAAATCTTGGGTGTAATGAGGATAGTTAAATATTTATTTATTGTCCTTTTAAATTGTTAAATGCTTTATTTAAATTAATTATGGCTTTTATTTAAATTATGCTAAATGTATTATTGATTAGTGCCATGAATTAATTTTGCAAATTAGTTAGATAATTAAATTGAATTATTTATGATTTATTATCATGCTTTTATTTAAATATTAATTAATAGCTTTGAAACCCCACGATCATGTCTGTATTAACTTACTCAGCAAGTTGTGCTGACCAAACCATTTTATTTCTTTTCCTCACAGAGTATGTGGAATGAGCATGAGCACTACATGCATGGGGGTTATGGGAACATTTCGTATTTTGATTTTTGCATTAGACTATAGTATGAACGGGCGTATTTAACCCGTGTTTTGGCCATGTTGGCCCTATTTACATTTTCCGCTGCAATACTTAGACACTATTTTTTTTTTGAGAGATAAGTTATATTATTATATCAAAGTCGAAACAAGTTCAAACGTTACACAACATAAGTCACGCCATCTAAACTGGATCGTTGAAGCAACAACATCTGAATAACATAACTTAAACAAGAGTTCCTCAAGCTTTTCGTTCTCCTCCTGCTTCCCTTCTGCTTCCGAATTTACAGCATGCTTGTTATGAGCACCAAGCCAAGCAAAGAAAGGGGGGGTCTTCAAAACCATCTGCTTATAAATGTCATTATTTCACCAAATCCAAAGCAACATTCTTCATATGGTAGTGTTGTAGCAGCCCTTACAATTTCCAAATGCGCATTTCCACTTAGACACTATTATTCCGCTGCATTATAATATTTTATTTTGAATTTATATTGAATGGGCTACTTGAATGGTTTTAAATATTTTAAATACTGCAATACCTAGCCTTGCATCTCTTTAGTAAGCTCGGAGAAACCGTGTCTTACTAGGGAGGTGTGGCGGTGACATCCCGACCTGGGTGACCAAAAACCGGGGTGTTACAAGTTGGTATCAGAGCCCGGATATTTTTAAACCATTATTATTTTTAAACTATTATTTTTAAATTATTATTATTTTTAAACTACTAGATTATTATTTTTAAACCATTAGTATTTATATTATTAATATAGAAGCCCAAAATTATTATTTTAAACTTTCCTAGCCCAAAATTATTTTTAGCCCAAATTATAATTATTTTTGACCCAATATAGAGATCCAAGGATTTTAAATATTATTTTAAATTTTTAAGCATTATTTCCATGGAAATGAATTTTTATTTTAAAACCCATGGAAAAAAAAAAGTATATAGTGCATGAACTAATTTTGGGGGGAAACCATCATTTGCATGTGCATACTGCATTGCCTGAACTTAGAGAACCTAGAAGCATGATAAATTCTAACTTAGATCTTTTGCTTGCGCTAGATGACTAGTCAAGATATGATGAACTTGATGATCAAAATGATGAACGCTCACCTTGATTCCCAACAAACCATACAACAAATGAAAAATCGTACAGCTCACTTGGAGGCAAATCTGCACCAAATGGGAGACTTAAGGGAAGCTGACCTTCAACATTTCCTGAACTTGAGAGCTGCTAATCAAAGTCGCATAAAAGACTTAGAAACTCAAGTGCAAAAACTCACCGAACGGGGCGATGCGATGATAGATAGAATCAAGGATCTAGGGACGGACCTGCTCGACCTCACCGATATAGTGGTACCATACAGCCCTGTGGAAGATCATTTGATGGGACCACGAAGCCCAATACCCCCAGTGGAGAGCCCATCAGGCCTTATCCGTGGACGCTACGGAACCCTTAGACTCTGCCCTCACATGGTCCGCCCGTCGCCAAACCCAAGCCCAAACCTAAGCCCCGTGGAGAACCATTTGGAGGAACCCCAAGAACCAGCTCCGGAAGCCGTCGATCCACCGTCCCCAGTGTTTCATGGACCTTTAGGCACCGACCAAGTCTCTGATGAGGATAATCCTATGGAAGACCCCACTACTCTGCCAGAGGACGCGGAGATCTTCTAGATACTTTGTCTTAGATAGTACATTTATTTTGCGCATCCTATTACTTGTATTAAATTTCTTTCAAAGAATAAAATGCAAGTTGATTTTTGAAACTCTTCAACCCTAAATAAAAAAAAAGAAAAAAAAAAGAAAAGTGGGCGAAATCATAGAATGGGAACGGACCGGAATGGTTCCACCACATTTTCTCTAAATGATAACAGTCAAACCAAACAACTAGGCAAGGATACAACGAAAGCATAAACATAATCAGCAAGATCATCCTTATATAGTCTCATAGAAAAACAACGAATAAAACACAACCACCACCAGCGTAAATGGAGATGCAAGGACGAAGGATCACTGGTCGGGAGGCGGAAACTGACGACGCATATATTCGTCCATCTGACGCATGTAGGCATACTTGTTGGTCATGGTGGTCTGCTGCTCCAGCTGCCTCGTAGTGATCGTATCCATGCGAGCCTGGTATAGATCCATCCGGGCATCCAAAGCATCATAACGAGCCTGCCCGACTGCAAATCCATACGAGCGAACCCAGCATCTATACTCATCTGCATACCCTGCATCATCTGAGTTATCTACGGCATCTCCGGACCCTGCTGGGGAACTACGGGAGGTGGAGGTGGCTGCTCAGGAGGAACAACTAGAATCAAACCATCACCGTTGGGCTCCGGGCGAAGGACAGCCGGAGGAGCCCCACGTCGCAAGGCACAGAGTCGAGCGGCGTAGGTAGGGATACGGTAGTAGTCACCAGCGGCTAACTCATGAGGATCCATCTCTGGTGCCGTACGGATCCCCTGAGCCGCACACATACCACAAATAAGGTGAACATGGGTAATCACCCTACTCCCTCGTCCTCAGCGCATACCCCGCAGATTGTCTACGATACAAGCCCCAACATTCACCCTACCGCCTCGGGCGATAAAGCAAATGGTCTCATAGACATGATCTAAGACGACATGGCTCCGGGTAATCGGCGGAACGCGGCCTAACCATATCTGAGTAAGCTCGCGCCACGGTGAGTCCATCGTTGCTAATCGCAGCTCGTGATCGTGCTCGAGCCGAGGTACCACCTCAGTGCACAAAACACCCCACGCAGGCGGGAGTATACGACCCTCAGGCTGTGGCCGAAATACGCCGTCGTCAGGAAGACCGAAGTAGACGTTGATCGCCCGAGCACTATAATCTAAGTAGCGACCCCGAACCCAGCCTCGAGATAAGTCGCTGTTCTCCCCAAGACCGCCAATGTTGGCAGTGACCTCCATAGCTAAATAACCGGAAGCAATGCCCTCGGGATGGCGCGCGAGTCCAGTCCACTGAAGATGGTCCAAAACCGCACTAACCCAATCATCGTCCACATGACGAGGATACATGCCTCTCTTCGGAACATAAGCCCTGTTCCGACGAAGCTCGTCGAAATCGAACTCCTGAGAGGCCATCGTCGCAAACCGATACCTATCGTGTCGATGGGGACTCACCTCGTCAGGAAGACCCCTGAGTCGCGGGCCCCGCTGCTCCTCGTCCTCCTCGGACTCACTGTCATCAGTATCCGGCATCACCGGAGCAGCAGTACTAGGGCCAGCTGCGTAACACCGAGTGGCTCGTCTCTTGGCCCCCGGAAGAACCATAAGAGACGCCCAGACGACCCACAAGAAAAGCAACATCCTGCAAATACCCAACCAATACCAATTATAAGGTTAAATCCTACACAACGATTATACCAATTATAGGGCAGAAAAAACGCAAGAACATTAAGTATAGACCCTAACACGAGCAATCCAAGAGGATAACCAAACCAAGAATGTGTTCAAGCAAATTCCAAAACTCTTTGGGACATTTAGTCGAATGTGTTATGTGCACAATAAACCAAATTCAAATTTTACTTGTAAACCCATGGGAAACATCCCCAAATCGAAACAATTGCTTAAGCAATAGCTCATCATCATAATATGGCACAAAACAACAACAATGAACTCATTTTCATGCCCGCAATACCAATACAAATCGGGAATTTCATATTCTTCCTAAAATCCTAAAATCTAGTAAAAACTTCCCAAAACTAGGTATACATTGTTGCACAAATACTTACTAAACAACAAAAATAGCGTCAAGTATCACATAAAGTCGCTAATTCGCACGAATCAAGTCTAGAAATCATAAACCCCCAATTCTAACACATAAACCCTAATCTCAAAATCCGTCCAAAAATCAAGTTATTCAAGGCATAAAAACTGAAATTGACAAGAATAAGTAGTAGATACATACCTTGCCAAGCAAAATCGAAGCCGGAAACGGGAGAATTCGAGAACGGGAAAGCGAATTTGAGAGCAAATTGGGAGTGGTCTCGGATGTGGGAAGGGGTGGAATGGCTCGCGCGGGACGCGAGCCCCTTTTTCCCGACCTACCGTGGCCGCGCGCCACCTCGCGGACACTACGCGGGCCACGAAAAGTTTTTTTTTTTATCTCCCAATATTCTACACAATCAACGACACGGAAAGTTGTCCAAATGCGATTTCTGGTTGAAGGAAGTAGCATTTCTTGGACACATAGTATCCTCTGATGGAGTTTCAGTGGATCCGGCAAAAGTTTCTGCCGTAACTGAATGGGCAACCCCAAAGAGCCCAACTGAGATAAGGAGTTTCCTTGGATTAGCCGGGTACTATAGACGGTTCATGAAGGATTTTTTGAAAATCGCACGACCTTTAACCCAGCTACTGAAGAAGGGAGTAAAATACGAGTGGACAGAGGCATGTGAGATTGCGTTTCAAGAGCTGAAGAAACGACTCACAACCACGCCCGTATTGACACTACCATCAGAGAATGGTGACTTCGAAGTACACAGCGATGCTTCGAAGGAAGGTTTAGGTTGTGTCTTGATGCAAGACTCGAGAGTCGTTGCATATGCATCACGCCAATTGAAACCTCACGAGGAAAATTATCCGACACACGACCTAGAGTTGGCAGCGGTCGTTTTCGCTCTAAAGATATGGAGACATTATCTTTATGGGCGAAAGTGTCGAATGTTCACCGACCACAAGAGCTTAAAATATATATTCACTCAGAAGGAGTCGAATTTGAGACAGCGAAGGTGGTTGGAACTCATTAAAGATTATGATATGGAGATATCCTATCACGAGGGGAAGGCGAATGTGGTAGCCGATGCCTTAAGCCGGAAAACCCAACACGTGACAAACTCGTTGGTAATTCCGCCGGCATTGTACATGGAGTTGGCAAGATTGGATTTGGAACTTGTGCATCCGGGCACAGTGAGTGACACAATCAATGCCATGATTGTAGAAACTCCAATATTGAACGAAATTCGACTCGCTCAACCGGGCGACGCGAAGTTGGATAGAATAAAGGAGTATATTGCCGAAGGGAAGGTAATAGGATTTGCTATCCATGCGGATGGAAGCCTTCGCTTCAAAGGGAGATGGTGTGTGCCTCAAAAGTGTGTCGAGTTGAAGCAAAGGTTGATGAATGAAGGCCACAACACACCATATTCAGTGCATCCCGGAGGTGACAAACTTTACAAGGACCTGAAGAAGATCTACTGATGGCCGGGAATGAAAAAGGAAGTGGCAGACTTCGTGGCGAAATGCCTCACCTGCCAAAGGGTTAAGGCAGTGAGACATAAACCGTTAGGACTGATGCAACCACTAGAGACTCCAAGTTGGAAGTGGGATAGCATCTCGATGGACTTTGTCTCGGGATTGCCCCGATCACCTAAAGGTATGAACAAGATTTGGGTGATTGTTGATAGGCTAACGAAGACGGCCATATTAATCCCAATGAAGGACACGTGGACTATGGACCAATTGACCCGAGCCTACATTGATAATGTGGTACGACGACATGGAGTACCACATGACATTATTTCTGACAGAGACAGTAGGTTTTGTCTCTCATTTTTGGACGGAGTTACAAAAAGCTCTCGGTACTCAAATCAAAATGAGCACCGCATTCCACCCAATGACGGATGGACAAACCGAGAGAACGATCCAAACACTTGAGGACATGCTGAGAGCATGTGTGTTGGAGTTCAAAGGAAATTGGGAAACTCATTTACCCTTAATCGAGTTTTCCTATAACAACAGCTACCATGCTAGCATTGGCATGGCACCTTTTGAGGCGTTGTATGGACGAAAGTGCCGAAGCCCGTTGGGCTGGGAAGAAAGCGATAAGTCTATGATAGTGGGACCACAACTTGTCGAAGAAATGACTCAACAAATAAAGGTGATCCAAGGGAAAATGAAAGCCGCTCAAGACCGTCAGAAGGGTTATGCTGACGTGAGACGACGAGACCTAGAATTTCAAGTGGGAGATAGGGTCATGCTAAAGATATCACCCATGAAGGGGGTGATGCGCTTTGGCAAACGAGGAAAGTTGAGTCCTCGATACATAGGACCTTACGAGATTCTAGAACGAGTCGGAAATTTGGCCTACCGACTGGCTTTACCGCCACAATTAGATCGAGTTCATAATGTCTTCCATGTATCACAATTGAAGAAATATGTGCCAGACCCGACACATGTACTTCAACCGGAAGTAATCGAACTAGATGAGAATCTGACTTATGAAGAAGTCCTAGTGGAATTCTAGACGCTAAGGAGCGAGTAACGAGGAATAAAATTGTCAAGATGGTCAAGGTTCTTTGGTTGAACCATGAAAGCGAGACAGCAACATGGGAGTTAGAATCCGACATGAGAGAACGTTACCCGACACTGTTCCAAACCGACACCGACACAGTTATGGGGACATAACTGCAATCTTAAGGGGGAGAGGATGTAATACGTTGTGTCACATCCGTATTTTACCATGCATTTTCGTACATTTTCGTAACCAAACAAATTCAAATTGTTTTGAACTACGTTATGGCTTGATCCCTTCACAATGTATGTAGGCAGCTTAGAAGTTTTAATTCTAAGTTTTCAGTCACACAAAATAATAAAACAAACAAAAGCATTCGTTCTTAACATGAGAAAAGCCGAAACATAACTTCAAGGACGAAGTTGATTTTTAAGGAGGGTAGACTGTAATACCCGAGAATTTTGCAACATAAAATAAATAAATAAACAAACAATAAATAAGACAATAATAAATAAATAAATATAATAAATGAATAAACATAATACATAGACAATGAAATGAGGAATGGAATTTAATTTAAGAAGGAATTAAATTTCCAATGCCCGTAAAGCCAAAGATAAATTAATCAAATAAATTGTGCAAGTATACCCGACACTAATGGACTCAAGAATTCGAGGCCAATATTAAATCAAGACCCGAGTAAGAATTAAGATAGGAACTAGGAGCCCGAAAATATCCAGGAAATCCGAATCCGAGAACATAGGGGGATAGAAGTCCGAAAGAGAGGAGGAAATGCCCGACGGATCGCACGACCCGCCTAGACCGAAGTCCAGGCGTGGGCCACGCGGTGATTGGCTACTCGGCGCGCTGAGACCGCGCCACTCGACAGATTCGGCGGTTGCGAGATTCACTCGCCCGAATCCGGATTTTCCGACTTCGGTTGTATTTCTTTCAGCTCAAGACTCACCAAGGCCGACCTTGGACGTCCCTAGGTCGTGCCTATCTATAAATAACACCTCTTGGCAGCCCCGAACACTTTTCAAAACCCTACAACTCTCTATACGTACGAAAACCCTAATCCCGAAGTCGTCGGAGGCACGAAACCAAGGCGAGGACTGTTTGGACTGTCGTGGACGAAAATCGGGAGATCTCTAACGTTGTGGTAAGTTCTGATCTTTTCGTTTCTTTACAATCTTGATTCGAAAACGAATCCTAACTTAATCTTTTTCCTTTCGACACCATGAATCGGATCTAGAACGAAGAACCCGACGAACGAAGAAGATAAACAGTGGACTGGAAGCCACGCCTCTGAATCGACGATCCTGGATGCCCAAAGATCAGTAAGTTAATCTGACTATGGTTTTGGGAGGATATAAAATACACTTGATCTAACGATTTAAACCAAGAACGTAAAATCTGTCAAAACAAATTCTTTAACGGCGTTCTTGCTTGATTTTTCTGAACCCTTAAACCTGTTCAAACAAGAAAACTTAAAACATGAAAAATGTTCCTAAGACATTATTCTAGTTACTGTAAAAATTTTATAATTTTTCGTTATGATTTGTTATCTGAAATCGATCTCAAACCAAACTGCTTTGAAATTGGATCTTGAAATCTGGACAGAACATAGGTCCGAACTTGTAGACGTTTTTGACATTAGATATAGACCGATTCAGAACTTTAGCCGAACATGAAAGTTGTAGATATATATCTTAGGTATCTCTCTGTAAAATGTCATCAAATTTGGAGTTAGTTTGCTATGGTAGATCTTGAAATCTTGAAACTGGTGTTAAAATTTTCGGACAGATTATCACCCTGTTAAATATTGACGTTTTTCACTTACTTCCGTACCTCGGATCGAAAAACTTAAAACATGAAACTTGTTCATATATGTGTTTTCGAGTCACTGGTCAAATTTCAGAATTTTTGGATTTAAACTAGAATTTTAGTGAATTTTGAAGTAAACTGTAGTTGACCGAGTCAAATCTTGAAATCTTGGTGAAACGGTGAAACTAGCCTTTAAGGTTTAAACGAGTAGAAGACTCTTTGAAATAAATACATGAAATCTGAAATTTAGGAAATCCCCTTTACAAACTTGATCTTTTAAAATTAGGGGGTGAGTGCTCTGCAGGGTGCCCTCCTAACGATTCACTTCGTGCCTTTATGGACGATGGTGACCCGTGCGAAATTTTGAGATATGTTGTCAAAACGGCATGAGATATAAGGCCTACACTCTCGTGAATATCCATATGGGTTTCCCGAGGCTCCGGAGTGGTACTGGGTATGGCAGATACAGCTGCGGCCGCCGGACTACCGGCTAGACTTGACGAGATTGCGATGCAATCGTGAAATACTTGAAATACTAAATCTTGGGTGTAATGGGGATAGTTAAATATTTATTTATTGTCCTTTTAAATTGTTAAATGCTTTATTTAAATTAATTATGACTTTTATTTAAATTATGCTAAATGTATTATTGATTAGTGCAATGAATTAATTATGCAAATTAGTTAGATAATTAAATTGAATTATTTATAATTTATTATCATGCTTTTATTTAAATATTAATTAATGGCTTTGAAACCCCACGATCATGTCTGTATTAACTTACTCAGTAAGTTGTGCTGACCAAACCATTTTATTTCTTTTCCTCACAGAGTATGTGGAATGAGCATGAGCACTACATGCATGGGGGTTATGGGAACATTTCGTATTTTGATTTTTGCATTAGACTATAGTATGAACGGGCCTGTTTAACCCGTGTTTTCGCCATGTTGGCCCTATTTACATTTTCCGCTGCAATACTTATACTTAGACACTATTATTCCGCTGCATTATAATATTTTATTTTGAATTTATACTGAATGGGCTACTTGAATGGTTTTAAATATTTTAAATACTGCAATACCTAGCCTTGCATCTCTTTAGTAAGCTCAGAGAAACCGTGTCTTACTAGGGATGTGTGGCGGTGACATCCCGACCTGGGGTGACCAAAAACCGGGGTGTTACAGCTTTACCCAATAATGAAGCTAAACAAGTTACTAAATTTCTGCAAAAGAATATTTTTACCAGGTTTGGAGCCCCTCGTGCCATTATATCTGATGGAGGATCTCACTTTGTGAATAAACTCTTTGAGAAGTTGCTTAAACAATATGGTGTTCACCATAAGGTTGGATCACCATATCATCCTCAGACAAGTGGACAAGTGGAGGTATCTAATAAGGAAATTAAGCATATTTTATGGGCATACAGAACTGCTTTCAAGACTCCCATGGGGATGTCTCCTTACAGATTGGTTTTTGGAAAAGCTTGTCATCTTCCAGTTGAGCTAGAACATAGAGCATATTGGGCCATTAAGATGCTTAATATGGATGTTCAGTTAGGACAAGAAAAGAGGAAATTTGATCTGTCTAAGTTGGAAGAGATGAGACTGGAGGCATTTGAATGCAGCAAGATTTACAAAGATCGAACCAAGAATGAATGATGCAAAGATAAAACATAAGGAATTTTATGTTGGTTAGATAGTATTGTTGTATAACTCTCGTTTGAAATTGTTTCCAAGAAAGCTGAGATCAGGTGGACAGGACCATTTCCTATTGTAGCTGTTCATGATAATGGAGTTGTCACAATTATGCTTAATGAAGGAGAAAAGACAATAAATGGACACAGGCTTAAAGAATATATTGGTCAACAAGATTTAAATATTCAAACGGATTACTTGGATAATCCATAGTTTTTCTGAATTTCTAGTTATCTACTGATTCAAAAAAAAAAAATAGGGGGTGGGGTACTACCCAGGTTAGCTGAGTAGTATTCCCCTTTTTCTTAAAGAATTTTGTTAATTCCCTATTTGTTTTTGTTTTTCAGGATTTCAAGGAATGAAGCTGTGATGAATTAAGAAGGAAAAAGAAAGAAGTCTTCAATCAGGTTTTTGAGTATTGAATAAATTTTTACAAGTGTTTGATCTATCAATCTAAGTGCTCACGCTTTGTTTCAATTTAAAGTGTGATTAAGATTGAAGAATGATAGCTCACACCTTGTTTAAATCTATGAAGCGAGAAGGAAGTTTCAAGTTTTGTTAACTAATACAAAATTTGGCTAAATTCTCGCTTTGATAAAAATAAATATTGGCATGAGGAACTGAATAATCACGCATTGTTAAATTTACAAAGCTTGACCAAGTTCTTGAACAAACTATACAGAATCTTCCTCGCTTTGATCAATTTACAAAGCGAGGGACGTTCTACATGTTACGCGCTTACAATAAACAAAGCGAGATTCTGGGAACTTGAACGGATAGATTTTCAAAACGATTTAAGACCAAAACACCCTTACAGACTCTTCTTCTCCCTTTTCATTAAACCATCACACGTCGTTTCACTCCTCTGCAATTATGTCACATAACTTTCCCTGGTCTATAAATAACCAGTTATAGTCCTTTTCCCATTCATATTATCTTAAGTTCTTTCACTAAGATAAATGGCTGGATTACCCCCAAATCGTAGAACCTCCATTTTAGATATCCCTGATGAGATTCTAGAGGATATTCTGTCAAGAATGGGGCAAGAAGACATCAAGGATGTGGCTAGAGCAGCACCTACTTGCATAAAATTTCACAGAGCAAGTGAACTCCCTAAAGATCAAGAATATCGAGCATTCTTGAGAAGATGCAGGGAAGACAATAACTACATGCTAAACCTGGAGCCCGCATTGAAAGCCTTCCGGAGCACAGGGCTCATGGAAGCTGCATTTGAAATCTTGCGGCCAGGAATAGAAGATGAACATCATCCTTCAATCTTCATCAAAGCATTTATTCTGATGAGTTCAGAGAGCTTTGAGAAGATTGATGAGGGCCTATATTTGATGGGATCAATCTTCAAAGAAGAGGAGCATATTCAGAAGATGAAGGAGAAGATTAGAAAAGTTTTTGCCAATAGTGAGGAGGAGCCAAATCCATTTTTAGGGCAAAAACATAGGGACTACTGTGAATACTTGGCCCCTCATGATAGAAATTTGGTTTTGCAACCTCCGCATTAAAATTATGGTGCTACAAACATTAATTTATGCTGTGAGGTTACAATCTTAATTAAGGATTTGAGGGTAGCCTTTAATGAATATGTAGATGAATTAGATTCAGACTCTGAGTCTGATTTAGAATTTGATTAGGCTGAATGCGTTTGTTTGTTGTAACCTTTTCAGCCTATGTTTTTGTATAAATGAAATTTTTATGTAGTTTTTAATTCTCGCGTTGTTTTTTCTTGAATAACTTGTTTCCATCTAAAATTTTTTTTGCCTGCATAAGTTTATTAACTCAATTTTGAGTTAATTTCAAATCCGCTGACATGGCAAGACTAGGCTTAATCATTTAAAATTTAAGAGAAGAATAACACTTGAGTATTCTACTCTGCATTCTTTAGACTAGGCCGGCTCATTTCTAGATCTCTTAACTTCCACATCTTTTCAAATCACTCTCAAATCTATCCATATCTTTTCTCTCGAAGAAGAAACCACCATCGTCAAGTTTCTTCCATCTCATTCGCAACATTTCCATCTAGAAACGTTCGCAACATTTTCACTTTCAGGAACTCACTCAGAAAATGGCAGGCGATAATCCGTAAGCCTTCAAGCTTATTTCATTTTCTTCTTAATGGTGTTTAAATTCTGCAGACTTTGCTTCTGAATTTCGCGTTTAAATGTTTGATTCGTAGCATTAGGGTTTGCATTCTGCATTTTGGATATTTTTCTTTCACTTGATTACAATTCTCTGAAAACTCGCAGAATCTTAGTATTAGATTTTCATTAATACAAACAACTAATTTTTCTCTTTAAAGCTCGCTTAAACAACATTAACTTTGGAGAGCAGGCTTCTGAGTTCTCTGTACTACAAATGACTGATCTTCCACTGGACATCATTGGAGAGATTTTGTCACGAGTGGGGCAGAGTAGCTTTGAAGACTTGCTCCACTGTAAAGGAACATTTTCAATATTCAGAATTGCTTCAAATTATCCTATTGTCTTCCGGAGATTCAATGTAGAGGACCCAGTTTTTAAGAGTATCTCTAACAAATCCTATGGTAAGGCTGAGTTTCTACACTCCTGCAGACGGGCTAATAATCACATTTTGAATCTTCATAAAGCTATGGAACTGTTCACGCAAGGTGAAGAGAACAAAGCATTTCAAATTCTGGAAGAAGGAATTAATGATAATCATAAGTTCTCTCAGTATATAAAAGCTTTATGTTGTTTAAGCAGAGTTTCCAAAAAGGAAATAGATAGAGGGCTTTGTTTAATGAGTTCTATATTAAATGATAGGTTAACTAGCTATAATTTTAGATATAGCCTTTTGACTCTACTCTCAGAATGGGAATATGTGCCAAATCCTTTCCTAGGACAGAATAAGAGGGAATTCTGCAACTTTGATAATCATGACTGGGAAATCATCCATGGGCCGCCATATTTCAATTATGGAGCGGGTCAGATTATCTGCCTTTGTTGTGATACAACTAGGGCAGTAGCTGACTTCAGGATAATGGCAAAGGAGGTCTTTTATAACCATAGTATTATTGGAGATTTCTTGGATGAAGAAGGAGGAGAATAATGTTTGTGATAAGCTTTCTAGTATTAGATTCTAAATTTTCACCAAACTAAGTTTCTTGTATTTTGTAAGGCAGCTTGGTATTGTTAATGAAATCTAATCTTTTACCTTGTAATTACTGCACAAACAACAAGTTTTTCTCTGAATTCTGTGTTTTCTTCCTCTTCTTTTCAAACAGAAATGTCAGAATTCCTCAACTCTTGGGAACTCAAATATTTGATTTACCTACTGAGTTGTTGGGAGACATTCTGTCGAGATTGGGAAAGGACAGCATAAAGAAACTCTTTAGAGCATCAGAAACATCCAAAGAATTTCTTGCAGCAAGCAGATCATCACTAGCTCTAAAGAGAGTTAATCTGGAAACTTTGCTATGTGGAGAGAGTGTTTATCCCAGTAACCAGGTTAAATTTATCAAAGAATGTCAGGATGTGGGAAACTATATGTTTAATCTTGAACCTGCACTGATAGCTTTTGTTGATAATAATGATGAGAAAAAAGCCTATGAACTCTTAAAGCCTGGTTTAGATGATAAACACCAACCATCTGCTTTCATAAGATGCCTCCTACTGCTCTCTAAGCAAGACCAACAATTTGATGAAGAAGGGATCCAACCGATCAAATCTGTAACCCAGGATTCTTTTGAGTTAGCCTTCCTTAAGATTAGTGTTTTACACTGGCTTCTCTATTGTGAAAAATTCCCAAATCCATTCCTTGCTCAAGAGGAAAGGAGCTTCTGTAAGAATCACTCTCTTATCGAGCGTCAGCAACTACCTTTGAATGAAAGGATGGAGTGCATACCTTGTGAATTATTTGACATAGTCAAGCAGTTCAGAAAAGCAACTGGTGAGGAAGGTATATTATTCGAATTGGAGCAGTGGGGCAATGAAGAAGAAGAGCAAAATGAAGATGAGTTGCTAGATTTAGAATAGTGTTGTTAGCAAGCAGTTCATGATTCCTTTTGCTTGTAATCCTTTGTGCTTACTTTCTCGAACAATGAATTCTCTTTATGTCCAGATCTGTACATTCCTTTTACATCAATGATTTTCATTTCTTAGCTTTTAATTTGGCTATTGTTTTTAATCCTGCTCAGTTGTGAAATTGGAAGCTCCTCAAAGCAACCAAGGACTTCAATAAAGAAATCTGGATCAGGGGAAACTCAGATCACAGATCTTCCTTATGAGATTCTTGGGAATATTTTGTCGAGATTGGCATTTGATCACCTTGAGACTGTTTTCAATAGTAAATTAGTCTGCAAGGAATTAGAAGAAGCCACCCACCATCCTTTAGTCTTGAAGAGGGCTACTCTTGAAGAATTCTTTGCATGGGGATGGGGGACTTTCGAAGAAACACAGAGAGATTTTATTGAAAGATGCAGAAATGCAGGAAATTGGATGTACCAATTACCAGAGGCACTGCGTTTGTTTGTTTGAGTTAAGAATGAACAAGCAGCATTTGATCTCTTAAAACCTGCAATTACTGATAATCACCCCCCATCCATTTACATAAAAGCTCTTATGCTTTTGAGTAAGGATGAAGTTGAAGAGCAAGAGAAAGGAATTTGGCTTTTTGCTACTCTGTGTAAGAATAGATAAAGGCTCAAAGATCTCCAGCTCCAAGTCAGAGGGTGGCTATCAAATCAGAATGAATTCCTTTCACCTTTTCAAGGACAACCTAAGAAGAGATTTTGCAATTATAGGAACTATTATGATAATAATCACAGTCTTTTAAGAAACTTTTATGGTGTTTCCTCAATTTACTGCATGAGGTGTTTAGTCTCTGAGCATTGTAATTTCTTTCGCAGATTTGGTGCTGATGGGGAGATTCCTCCTTATCTTTGATTAACAAATTGGAGTCATAAGAACCATCATGCTTTGTAATTCCTTAATATTATTAGCAAGAATCTGATGAATTCTGTATTCTGTTTTGGTTTGTTCATACTATGTTTTTTTAAATCTTCTTGTATTCTCGTTTTTCAATAAGCAGACATAATCAGCATTTAAATTTTCACATTTAGAGCAAATCTCTAAATGTGAGTATGGTGATATCATGCAAAAATGATGAGTATAAAAGAAAGAATTGATATTATGCTTTCTTTTAACACCCGCACATTTAGAGTAAAGCTCTAAATGTGAGTATGGTGACACCGATTTAATCAGTTTTATCTTATGTCTTTCTAAAGGATTCATAAGATGACCTATAAAGAACTTCAAGCTCGAGGCATAGAATCAGACAAGAAAGAAAAATCATTTTTGAGAATGAAGAAAACAACAAAAATTGTGAAGGATATTCAGAACGGCTGTGGATGGTTAGGAATGGAAATTTCACCTCCAGAATTTTATGTCAGTCTACTGATGATTCAACATATACCTGATAAGGAAAAGGAATCATTGATGATTGATCTGGAAGAAGCATTCTGGATTAAAATGAGCAACTTTTGGGAAGATCAATATTCTATATTGATGAAAGATAAACATCTGCCTAATGAAATTAGACTTGAAAGACTTTTAGAAAGGGAGAAGAAGTGTATGGCTGAATAGAGTCAAGAATGTTACACAATAATCAATCCAAAGGATCAAACAGGATTGGAGTTGGACTATTTTAACCCTCAACCAATGCCCAAGTATGTGAAGCGACTCACTAAGTATAGCTGTAAACTTCAAGAAGTTCGGAATGCTCGAGTTTATGATGCTCAGCAGGCACTGCCTGCATACATGCCTCCAACATTCTTGAACAAGAAGGGGCCTATTGAACAAAATTTCTTGACAAATTTGGCTCTGGACAGGATTATTGATGCTCGGATCAATTTGAGACATGACCTCGAGCCTTATTTTAAGAAAGCTAAACAAGGCAAGATGGTATGGAGAGATGTTCTTAGAACTATTCAGGAAGCTATCAGGCATATGAATGAGTGGGCTAAGGGAAAAAGGCTGAGGACAAGAATTCTTAAACCAGGGTTAGAAAGAAAACCAAATGAAGAGTTTCAACTAGAAGAGTTTGCTGATTTAATGCCTGAACAGCAAGCATGGGTTAAAGATGCAGAAGAGAGAGAAGCGGAGAGATCAGGGAAAAACATGAAGGAGAGATCAGATGCAAAGCAGACACCACAGAACATAGTCAGGAATATATTCAGAGAATCTGTTATTAATGAAGGACTGGAACCTATAAAGAATTTCAGGAAAGTTTCAGCCCCAACAATAACACCAGCAGATGTAGATCTTCTCATTACAGACAAACCTAACAAGATCATGAAGAGATTACCCCCAACTCTCCAGCAAGAAGTTCATGGATATGTTCAGGAGAGAAAGAAAGAATTCATTGAGAAATATATATCAGATATGATAGTATGTGCAGAGAAAATGCATACAAGGAGCATAGAGCTTATACTGATCAAACACAAGGAAGGATTCAGCAGGTAATCATTGATGATTGGGATGCATGGAATGAGAAGTATCTGAACAGAAAGGGAATGAATGTGATGCTAAAAGGTATGGGTAAGAATTTTTATGTCAAGAAAAATAATTCAGATGAAGATAGTACAGATGAGGAACCAAGACTTGAGAAAATATGAGTAGTGTATGAAGTTACAACTATTGTAGGAGAGGGGAATGAAGAAAATGATGAACCCCATCCGATCCCGCAAGAGAGTATTAAACACTATTATGCAAGCAGGCAAAAGGAAAAGCATGAATTCGAAGAATTTATGAAAACCCAATATAAGAAAGGTAAAAAGAAAATATCCACCAGGAAGAGAAAGTCACATAATTTTAGTTCAAGCTCTTCAGAAGAAGCACATTTGACTAAGAAAAGGACTGGGAGCAAGGTGGAGAAATTCAAGTCTGAGAAAACTAGCCAGTTTCCAAAGAAGATGAAGAATGAAGACGAGCGAGCGATCAAAGAGATTTTGGACTTGAAAGCAGGAATTCCAGAAACAAGGAATTTGATGGATGAGGATAAAGAGATACTACAACCATCTCAAGGAAAGAAGGAAGTTGTTACTTACAAAAGGAGAGGAAAGTTACTTTCTGAGCAGAAGGAGACTAATCCTGGGAAATCTAAGCAGCAAGAACCCTCTTTTGAGAATGTAGAACAATTAGAAACCGTTCCTGAGAAAGAAAAGCAATAAGAGAAAGAACCTGAGAAACTTGTTAAGAAGTTCAGAATAAAGATGAAGGCTGGGAAGCCAAAGTATGTGGTGCAAGATACCAGCTCTGATGAAGAGAAAGTTGAACCAACTTTAGGAGTAGTACCTTATACAGAAGGGCTGGAACTCACTCCTTATGGTAATTTGGAAGTGGGAGATATAAATCCAGAGGGTTGCAGAGCATGTATTGACGAACATCAACCTGATTTACAAGGATCAACTCAACCAACCACTGAACTTCAACAGACTCAGATTATTGCAAGAAATGATTTGGAAAGACAAGATGAAGATCAACAAGCTCAGGTCAACAAGGTTCTTATCCAAAGTCAGATCGATTTACAAGGATCTACAGAAAAAGAAGTTGAACAAGAAATCTTCAAAGATCCAGCTACAGAAGTTGATAATTCTTTTAAAGTGGCAGATCAGTTGGAACAAGATTCACCACCAGAACAAGCTTCAGATGAGCAAGAATTTTTGGATCAAGTGGAAAAATTAGTGGTGAATACAGTGCAAGATCAATCAATTTAAGATTTGCAAGATTTTGAGGATCTGAACTTGCATGGAACTACTGTAGGAAACATGACCTTATCTTTGCAAGGTTTGATCAAAAAGTTCAGAAAACTGGCCAGGGAAGGAGGGAATGCACGTACTTCAATAGAACAAGCAAATGAATATGCAACTAAGCTTGAGTTAGAATTGGAGAAAGTTAAAGAACAAATGAATTCTGAGCAAACACTGGAGCCATCTCCATTAGCACTACAAGCTTATAGAGAAGAAGTACAGAGAAATGAAATTCAAGAGAATCAACAGAGAGAGTGTTTGGTGGAAGACACTAATAATCAACATCTCGGAGCACGGACATTTGCTGAGGATCAAATGAATCAATGGGTTCTTCCATCTCAAATTAGGGATGAGGTAACTCATAGAGCGGTTGCAAGGATGAATGATCCTGAGTGGGTTGCAGAACAGAAGAAGAAAGCAGAAGAACATTTTGGAATCCAAAAATGTGATGATTCAGAACCTCCTGCTATCCTTCTTTTGTTAAAGGAACCTATACAGGAAGATCCCACAGAGATCCTGAACCAGCATAGCTTAGAGGTCACTGAAAAGATAGACACCAGCACATCATTGATGCATGAGTCAAACATAGGTAATCTACAACATAATGATGCTGAGGAAGTTCAAGAAGAGAATCCAGAACCTGTCCATGAAGAAAACCCAGAACAAGTTCAGGAAGAAAATGCAGAACCTGCTCAAGAAGGAGGTCAATTAGAAGAAGAAGGAAATGAGAATGTTGGGAATGAGCAGGAAGAAGCACAAGAGTCTGAGGGGAGTGAATCAGATACTTCTGAAGGATCTTCACCAGGAAAAGAAATTCCAGAGCTATTGCCTTTGAGTTATTGGGGAAAGAATAGTCCAAAGGTGAGGTTATCAATCCCTGATAGCATTGAAAAGAAGACTGAATTCACAGAAGAAGAAATCAAGATTAAGTTTAATGGAAGAAAAGAAGCATTAGAGAATTACCTGGGAATGTCCAAGATGATTGTCCCAGACAAGGGATTTCATCCCAAGTGGTTGGATCATAAGTGTATCAATTATTGGAGAAGAATCAATGAATGGGACATTTTCATGAGACATAACAACAAATGTGGTTATGTGGAATTGACCAGGGAGTTCTATGCTAATTTTGATGTGGAGGCTGAAACAACATGGATTAGAGGAAAAACAGTGCAAGTCACTGTGGAGACTCTAAATGATTTGATACAGGCACCTCTGTTAGAACAGCCGGAAGTCAAGTCTGAAGTTCTTTTGAGAAAGAAAACTCAAGGAAATAAGCATACCAATGCTAGAAAAATGGCATTAGGATTCTGTTCAACACACAGAGGAACTGAGCAGAATAAGATTCCATTGAAGAATTTGAAGCCTGAGTATCTGCCAACTCTTGATTTCTACTACTCAAAGCTCAGACCCACTACTAATTTTCAAGGACCTTCTGCTGGAACTTTTGAGGGATTTGCTTTATTATGGTCAGGGAGAAAGTGTAGTGCTGCACACCATGTTCTCAATGTCATTAAATCAAGAGTTGGAGAAGATGCAGCATTAGCCTATCCAAATCTTATCAGAAGGCTTTGTGAAAAACAAGGAGTATCAATCACACCATTCTTAGCAGAGATCATAAAGATAGACCCTCCTATTCCATTACCAGTAGACACCTTGAGGGGAGAATTGGTCTACCAAATGCCGGATCTAGAGAAACAAACTTCTGAAGGATCAGGATCAAAAGTACCATCTCCTAAGAAAAAACGGGTAAAGCTTCCTTTAAAATCAAAATCATCTCAATCAAGAGCTGCAGTGAAAAGGACAAAGATTGCAGCAGCATCTCCTGCATTGAATCCTATTCCAGAAGATGAGGAATTTGAGAATACTTCTGCACCATCTCAACCTTTGAGACAACCAATGAGGAACACAGTGTCTGTGGATGAATCTCAGAATATGAGTACTTCAATTCAAAGTTTTGCACAGTCCATGGAGATGTTAGAGAAAACTATGTCAGAAGACAAGCACATTCAAAGAGAGATAGAGCAGAAGATGATTGAACTTGAGCATACCAGCATTCAAACTAAAGAGAAACTCAGGAAAGAGGAGATGGACAGACAAGAAAAGATAAGGAAGGAAGAGTGGGATAGGCAAGAAAGAATGAGAAGAGAGGAAATGGAAAGATTTGAAAGATTGAGGAAAGAAGAACTTGAGGAGAGAAGACAGGAACGAGAAAGGGATATGGAGCTGAGGAGACAGGAGCAGCAAAATAGTACAAGGTTGGTAGATGATCGCGTAGAATTGTGCCTTTAAATCAAACACAAGTACGGTATCGCAAATAATATACCGGCTAATGCCGGGTCGAATCCACAGGGAGTTAAAAACATATCAATTCATGCTTTGGCTATATGTATTAAAATAAATCCATGTTCTAGCTATTAAAAAAAATAAGTCGAGTTGACAATTTTATTTAATGACTACTAATGCTAATATTAAACTAAATATATAAAAATAATAATGAAAGAATTCTTGCAAACTAGGATTATGTTTAATCTGCTATTAAAAATAATTGAAAATAATATAGCTTCTAATTGCCAAATCCTTATATCAAGCCTCCCGACTTAATATAAATTTCAGATATGAATATTAATTTAAAACCTTAGTCTACTTCCCAATTTTACTAAAGTTTAATCATATTCATTGTGGATTTGATTTAGTATACAGAAGCCACACCACTTCATTAATGCACCAAGTCGCAGATTTTAGAAAAAGGCATGTGAAACTAGAATATATGTACAGGAATCATCTTTTCATGCAAGTATATTGTTCTGGAACTTTTTATTGATCAGATTATTCTTCTTTCCCAAGTTCAAATAATTGATCATCAAAAAGATTCGAAATCTGTCTCCCGACTAATCTCGACTTCATGAATTGGCTTGAAAATTAATCAACAATTCACAATAATGATTCCAGAAACAAGAACAACAATCAATGTCAAATATTGAATTCATCCATGAAATTTAAAATAGCATTCTTTTTCAAATACTCCCTGGAAGGACATTGAACTCGTACTTCAATCGCTCCTGTCGACTCCCGTCTTCAGATTGCATCAAATTTACGGATCCAATGATGATGATTCCCAGTACATAATCTAGATCACAACCTAATAATAGTTATATAACAATCCTAGAATACAAGAACGGAACTTATCCTATCCTGTTACAATACCAAACTAAAATAGAATTGATGGAGATGAAAAAGAAATGATGTATGTGTTTCTAGGATGGATGATGACGAATCTCTGACTTCTCTCTTGTATTTGATGTTTTTCAGCCTTCATAAAAGCAAGGGAAAGTCGAGCAAAACCAACAAAAACCGACCTTGGAACCACCAAAACTGAATTCTGAAACTGCCAGACCTAGCGTAAAGTGACGCTAGCCCGAGACATTTGGCGTAGTTTGCCTGAGTTACGCTAGCCCTGGAAAATTATTTTTGGCCCTTTCAGCTCTGGCGTAAAGTGACGCCAGCTTGATAATTTTGGCGTAGTTCCTCTTGCCTACGCTAGCTGAAACTTGTACAAATTTTCCATCTTTCAATGTTGGCGTAAACTGACGCTAGCTCCTCCAACCTAGCGTAATTGGCCTTCGCTACGCCAAAAATGACTTGATTCAATTCTTTTTTTTCTCTTCTCCTCACCTCCATTTATGCTTTATTCATCCCATTGCAACCTACAAAATCACATTCAACACTCATCAAGATAAATCATTATAAATCATCAACTTTAAATGTGATTTTGTGTTTTATTCAATTAAAATCTAATATAATATCCTAATTTAAAAACTCACTCAAAACACAACAAAAACACACAAAAATGAGGATTTCACTCTAAAATTCATTGAAGATATGGCTTGGAAATGGCTTAAAAGATAGCATCCAAAGGAGGCTATCAACATCCTCACACTTAAACATCGCTCGTCCCTTGAGCGATAAAAATAAAATAAGAAGACATTTCCAAGCATCCAATATATATAGGCATAAACATCAGCTTCTCAATAACAAAACAAGGATTTCCCTGCCATTCAACTGTGTAAGGTGCTAAAATTTCTGAAACTCAGCAACTTGGACCAACATAGATCAGTCACATCACACCACATGTAAGAAATGAGCATCAAGGCATCTATTTCACATAAACCACATCACGAACCTATTAATTAGATATGATCAGATTTTTATTTTTATTATTGAGTGATTTATTATTCGGCAACTCAAAAGAGAACCCCACTATCCGACTTATTGGACGAGGCTTCAACCTTCCTTATTCATGACACTTTCGCTGAGTTGTAGACGGTTGAATTCGAAAAGCTACTTATGCCAGAGGAACAATGTGCCATCTTTTATGATTTTTTTTCTAATATTTTTTTTTTTGGATTCTTTTTCAACAATCATTTTTTTTCAGTTATTTTTTTCTTCTGTTTTTTTTTTTAATCAACTCAACAACAAAAACTAAAATCTTACCATATCTTTATGATTTTCAGCCATGGAAAAGTGTATATAAAATAGACAGCCTCGATGCACTTTCCAACCAAAGTATAATGTAACCTTAGATGCTAAAATCCAAGTATGGCTTTGTTTCCAAAATTCGGCTTTTAAACAATTTACTAGGCTTAGAACTCAACTCGTCTCATCATTGAAAAACTGGGAATTATGAATAAAAGTAGAACTTAAATATGCCCAATCTCTAAACATAATGAAAAGTGTTAAAATGTTAAATAATAATTCCCAAGCCATGAGCCTCATGAATTCCAAAGTGTATCCTCAAAACAAAAGCACAAAAGAACACACACAACAGACCCGATACACAGAAAAACAACACAACAGACACACAAAACATGGATTCACATTCAAAGCCTTACCAATGTAAATCTGGAAATTTTAACAGCTTTGTACTATGTGAGAATTTAATTAATTATAACATGAATAAATGTAAATTTCTCACATCACAATGTGTGGATGTACATCCTCACACTTAGACATTGCCAAATCTAAGTGTTAAAATGTATAAATTTTCCATGTATTAGTGAATTCCTAGAACACTTTGAACAATCATCCAAGAAAAAAATAAAAATTAAAATTAAAAAAATAAAAATAAAAAATACCACAGACAAGAAACATGAATTCTAAATGCTTAGAACTAGAATTAAATTTCTGGACATTCTCTTCAAATATGCAAGAAATTTTTTCCACATTAACATGTTCATACCTTTGTGGTGGCTTTAAACCTCACCACAAAACAAATAAACAAAACCTGGAAAGTCTCTATGCTTTTTGATATTAAGGTTCATGTCCCTTGTTCTAATTCCTGCTCCAAGCATTGTAAATGGACACCATGTTCCTACAAAAACACAAGAAACCCTCAAAATAAATAATAATAATAATATATAAAAAAACAGAAAAAGAAAACAACAGTGCAAGAAAACTAAAAATGAGGATTCTCCCTCATTTGCTCCCTGATGATCCAGAGCCATCCCCTTTTCGTCCTGCCACATCCTTGGCTATTTGCTCCACCTGAACTTCCAGATTCTTCATGGCTGCTTGCAATTGTTGAATTACTTGTTGGTTGGCCATAAACATATTCATCAGTTCCTGCCCACTAACCTCCTTGTTTGGTTGTTGATGTTGAGGTGGTAAAGGTTGGAAATTTGGTGGATGATTGGGATATTGGTTAATGTTTGGCTGGCGATAAGGATTTTGTGGGCAAGGGGGCTGAATTTGATGATAAGAAGGGCGATTATAGTTGTTGTGAGGATTGTTAACATAGTTAACATCCTCACACTTGACTTGATGTTCATCTTCCTTCTTACTTTCTTTTTGTGTCAACAAATGGCATTCAGAAGTCTCGTGCCCACCATGACACAACCCACACCTCAAAGTTCTTCTCTGCTTAGTCTTTAAAGACTCCAACTCCCTAGAAAGAAGCTCCACTTTAGCCTCCAAAGAGACCTCATTTGTCACCTGGTATAATCCTCTTGTTCCCTTCCCCTTTCCTGTTTGCTTTGCTGGAAACTTTTTCATATTTTCAATTTTCTTTTCGATGATGGCTTTAGCTTTTGTAGGGCCAATAGCCATGAAAGAGTCTCCAGCAGCTGCATCCAAAAGATTTCTCCAAGTATCAGTCAGGCCATTATAGAAAAAGTGAATTAATTGCCACTCCTCAAAGTCATGCTTTGGGCATCGCACAACTAAAGTGTTGTAGCGATCCCATGCCTCAAGTAGGTTCTCATCCTCATCCTGGATAAAGTCCTTAATTTTCTCTTGTATCTCTAGAACTTTAGAAGGAGGAAAATATTGTTCCAGGAAGAGTTTTACCAACGCTTCCCAAGTGTTAATTCGATGTAGTGGCAATGTATTGTACCAGGCCTTCGCTTTGTCTCGGAGTGAAAAAGGGAACAACCTCAGCTTGATGGCATCTTCAGACACTCCATTAAGCTTCACGGTGTCACACAAATCCAGAAAGTTGGTAATGTGTTCAACAGCATCATTCACGGGCGAACCATTGAATTGATTGGCTTGCACCATTGTGATTAACGCTGGCTGAATTTGGAAATGAAGGGCATCAAACATAGGCTTTGCTGGTCGGGTTAAATAATCTGCATTTGTCCCTTGAAGATGCTGCTCAATTGTCTGTTCGGCAGCCATTTCTGTTGTTGGACTAATTTCAGAATTGTTGTCAACTGATCTTTCGTCGTCTGAAGAGGAATTTACAAACACTTCAATTTGGTCAGGCCTCACTCTTTTTCCAAGGCGTAGTGCTCGAAATGTTCGTTCGATTTCTGGATCAAACAACAAATTTTGATTGCTTCTTGGCACTGCAGAACAACACAAAAACATAAAATAAAAACACGTAAAAACACATATTTACAAAGCTAAAACACAAAAATATAAAAACACATATTGCCATTTAACTCCCCGGCAACGGCGCCAATTTTTTATCGCGTAGAATTGTGCCTTTAAATCAAACACAAGTACGGTATCGCAAATAATATACCGGCTAATGCCGGGTCGAATCCACAGGGAGTTAAAAACATATCAATTCATGCTTTGGCTATATGTATTAAAATAAATCCATGTTCTAGCTATTAAAAAAAATAAGTCGAGTTGACAATTTTATTTAATGACTACTAATGCTAATATTAAACTAAATATATAAAAATAATAATGAAAGAATTCTTGCAAACTAGGATTATGTTTAATCTGCTATTAAAAATAATTGAAAATAATATAGCTTCTAATTGCCAAATCCTTATATCAAGCCTCCCGACTTAATATAAATTTCAGATATGAATATTAATTTAAAACCTTAGTCTACTTCCCAATTTTACTAAAGTTTAATCATATTCATTGTGGATTTGATTTAGTATACAGAAGCCACACCACTTCATTAATGCACCAAGTCGCAGATTTTAGAAAAAGGCATGTGAAACTAGAATATATGTACAGGAATCATCTTTTCATGCAAGTATATTGTTCTGGAACTTTTTATTGATCAGATTATTCTTCTTTCCCAAGTTCAAATAATTGATCATCAAAAAGATTCGAAATCTGTCTCCCGACTAATCTCGACTTCATGAATTGGCTTGAAAATTAATCAACAATTCACAATAATGATTCCAGAAACAAGAACAACAATCAATGTCAAATATTGAATTCATCCATGAAATTTAAAATAGCATTCTTTTTCAAATACTCCCTGGAAGGACATTGAACTCGTACTTCAATCGCTCCTGTCGACTCCCGTCTTCAGATTGCATCAAATTTACGGATCCAATGATGATGATTCCCAGTACATAATCTAGATCACAACCTAATAATAGTTATATAACAATCCTAGAATACAAGAACGGAACTTATCCTATCCTGTTACAATACCAAACTAAAATAGAATTGATGGAGATGAAAAAGAAATGATGTATGTGTTTCTAGGATGGATGATGACGAATCTCTGACTTCTCTCTTGTATTTGATGTTTTTCAGCCTTCATAAAAGCAAGGGAAAGTCGAGCAAAACCAACAAAAACCGACCTTGGAACCACCAAAACTGAATTCTGAAACTGCCAGACCTAGCGTAAAGTGACGCTAGCCCGAGACATTTGGCGTAGTTTGCCTGAGTTACGCTAGCCCTGGAAAATTATTTTTGGCCCTTTCAGCTCTGGCGTAAAGTGACGCCAGCTTGATAATTTTGGCGTAGTTCCTCTTGCCTACGCTAGCTGAAACTTGTACAAATTTTCCATCTTTCAATGTTGGCGTAAACTGACGCTAGCTCCTCCAACCTAGCGTAATTGGCCTTCGCTACGCCAAAAATGACTTGATTCAATTCTTTTTTTTCTCTTCTCCTCACCTCCATTTATGCTTTATTCATCCCATTGCAACCTACAAAATCACATTCAACACTCATCAAGATAAATCATTATAAATCATCAACTTTAAATGTGATTTTGTGTTTTATTCAATTAAAATCTAATATAATATCCTAATTTAAAAACTCACTCAAAACACAACAAAAACACACAAAAATGAGGATTTCACTCTAAAATTCATTGAAGATATGGCTTGGAAATGGCTTAAAAGATAGCATCCAAAGGAGGCTATCAGTAGACATTCTTGCCAACCTAGTTTCAGACCAGAAGAAGTCTCCATCAATACCACCAAAAGACTCAGGCAGTGATGCAGGTCCATCCTGAGATCACATGTGAGTTTTCTGTAACCTTCTCTTTCTTTTGTTATTGTTTTTTTTTCTTTCATTGTTTCTTTTATGTTTCCATTTATTTCCCAAATCATGAATGTGATCTAGAATAGAGTTAATATGAAGTTATATTGTGAGATTGAATTTCAAGTTAAGATTAATCTAATTAGAAACTCAAGTGGGGCAGAAAACTGATGAAGGAATAGAAGACTAGTCTATAGTGGCTGACCACAGAAACATTCACTTTATAGATTTTGACTGCATGCATGAGCCGCTCTTGAAAACTATTTTAAGCTGTAAACTTTGAGACTAATTGATGTCATTACTAGATAAACAGTTTGAA
Source organism: Hygrophila difformis (assembly GCA_030278955.1). Taxonomy (NCBI): domain Eukaryota; kingdom Viridiplantae; phylum Streptophyta; class Magnoliopsida; order Lamiales; family Acanthaceae; genus Hygrophila; species Hygrophila difformis. The sequence goes on from JAOANR010000010.1 coordinate 27,277,834, forward strand.
GATTTTATGATTGTATTAACTTTAGTGATTTGTATACCATAAACAACAACTGACCTAAGTTAGAAGGATTAATCTAATCTAGTCTCTCCTAGAAGATGAGTGTGCATATTGAGTGAAGTATGAGTCCAAAGCTAAAAAGCAAGGGAAATTTCAGAAACAAACGTGGTAAAATAATGTGGATATAAGTAGCTGGCACAGCTGCCCCTCTGACTTATGAGTTGAAGAACTCTAAAAGAGCAAAGTCAAGGGCAGGGGAGTTGAAGTTTCATCTGCAATGTCAGGTCATGCGAATCCTCCTAATAATGTGAAACCGAGCTATTGAAAGCCACGGAAAGCCACCCCTTGATAAATTAAAAAAAAAAAGAGTGTGTATTAGCTTATTCTTTTTGGCTAAGGATTCAGAAGCGTGAGATATGCACATAAGTTGGATAGGATTGAGCGTGAGAAGAGAAATTTGACTAACTAAAGGGCAGAACAATAGTTCACATAAATGCAAATCACTTTTGTTAATGCTTTCATGAAGTTTGGTAAACTCAAAGTCAGGTATGAAGCATCAATCAGTTGAAAGAGTTGAGCTTGAGATAGTTGGAAAAGGGAAGGTATTGATCCAGGAAAGTCTTACATGAACATCTAAATCTTGGAAGCCACAAATTGGACTTTTTCTTTGAAACTTTATAAGTTTCCTACCACTTGAGGACAAGTGGTTCTAAATGTGAGGATTGTGATGACTGTCTTTTATAACTGTCATTTGCGTCCAATTTAGTGTCTTAATAATGATCTTTTGTTCTTAATTTCATAAGTTTTCAATGAATAATCATGGAAGATATGAAAAGATGGAAGAAGAACCAAGATTGTGAAGAAATTGGAAATTACATAAAATGGCTTGAAATTTTAAGTTTTTATTATAAGTCTCGCACGCTATGTTTTTATTTGATCTAACTCACGCTTTGTCATTCAGCAGGAAGTTAAGTTGAAAGGCTGCGGGAGATGGAAATGAACGTAGCGAGGAAAGGAAATGAATGATGCGAGGACTTGAACGTGCTAGATCGTCTATGAAAGGGGTGGTACTTAAAATTGATTTGGCTAAGGCCTATGACACGGTGAGATGGGACTTTCTTCAGCAATATTTACATGAGATGCAGATTCCGGAGATATGTGTTAATATCATCATGGTGTGTGTTCGTAGTTCGAGCTTCTCCATGCTTTGGAATGGCTCGCCGCTTCCGGTAATTAGTGCAGGTAGGGGTCTCAGGCAAGGCGATCCGTTGTCCTCATATTTTTTGTGTTTGTTATGGAGAAATTGACCAGGTTGATTTTGGATGAAGTGGATAAGGGGCGGTGGACGCCACTGTGCCTTCGAGTTGGTGGTGTTGGCATCTCGCATATCCTGTTTGCGGATGATTTTGTCTTGTGTGTTGCTTTGAAGGAGGATAGTATGACATGCATGGCTAATGTGATCTCGTTCAGGGTTATTTATGAATAATGAGAAGTCTGTGGCTTTCTGCTCGCCTGGTGCGTCTCTGGTGGAGAAGAGTTGGGTTCAAACTCACTTGGGAATTCCTCTTACGGATAATCTTGGAAAATACTTGGGATTCCCCATAATTCATGGGAGAATGTTGTTGCGCATTTAATATCCTCATGCAAAAATTACAAGGCAAGCCCGGTAGCTGGGCAACAAAATTATTAAATAAAGGTAGTCGGGTTACGTTGGCTAGAGCGGGTGCTCGCTTCGATTCCAGTTTACATCATGCAATTACACTTATTCCCAGTGGCTACCTGTATGGCCACTGATAAGCTTGTGAGAAAATGGAACTGGAAAGGCAATGAGGGGCGGGGCATTCATCTTGTTGGGTGGGATCATGTTACTCGCCCGAGGAGGTTTGGAGGTCTTGGTATGAGTAAAACAAGGCAAATGAACTTAACTTTGCTTGGTTGCCAGCTTTGGGATTATCTGTTGCATCATGATAAATTGTGGGTGCAAGCTGTGATGGATAAGTATGGAGGTCGCCATGCTAGTTTTCCGAAAGAACACTATCGTGGTACTAAGATATGGAAGGCATTATGTCATGTGGGGAAGACTTTCAGACAAGGTTATGGGGTGAGGATTGGGGATGGGAACTGCTCTTTTTGGTATGCTGCTTGGTGGCTAGGGCAATGTCTTTCATCTAAAGTCCCTTTTGTGCACTATAATGATGTAGCGTCGAAAGTGAAGGATTTGCTTGAGGATCGAACATGGCCACTGCAACGACTCTATTCTTGGTTGCCGGAGGAGATCAAGATTACTATGTTAGTTGCGCCAGTGGGGGACTTGGTAGGGGAGGTACCAGATTCAATTCATTGGAGATTGGAGAAGCATGGGAGATAAACAGTGAGGTCAGCTTATGAATTTTTAGATCCAGTCTAGGGAGAGGCTTCAGGATGGGCTTGGATGTGGAGCTCGACTATTCCAGAAAAGACTGGGATGGTTCTTTGGCTTATTGGGAGGGAGGCGCTGCCGCTTAATGGTTTGAGATTTGAACGTGGGATGGCAACTTCGCCTATTTGTTTGGTTTGTGGTGGAGAATATGAAGATTGGTGCTATGTAATCTTTAAATGTCCTTGGGCGAGTATGTTGTGGGACAAAGTTGGGATGGGTGAGCTTGTGCAGCAGGTTCAGGATTCGGAGGGTGTTGTTCATCTTTGGCTGGAATGGCTCTTTAATACAAAGGGTCATATTGTGATTGCTATGATATGGGTGATTTGGTGTGAGCGTAATAATATGGTCTTCAATGGTAAAAGTATGAGATGTGATCATCTGTTGGCTAAGTCGGTTACATCTACAAGGGCATCAGTCGAGCAACTGAGAAAACTCGGATTACTCGGCCTTTGCGATATGTTACTTGGAAAGAGGAAGAGGTTATGGGGATTATCTTGCATACGGATGGTTGTGTTATTGCTTCTGACAAAATTTCTCGCTTTGCAGCAGTGGTGAGGAGCCACGATGGTTCCTTCTTGGGGGCGTGTGGAGGGAAGCTTGGAGAATGTGATATATTGACAGTGGAGCTGCGAGCACTCCTTGAAGGTTTACAGTATGCCCAGGATATGGGGTTGAGAGTCGATCATATTTATTCAGACTCGCAAGATGTTTTTCGGTTAGTGATGAAGGAGGTGCACCATACGCATGTGTTATGGCCGATGATCTGGAGGATCCGGAGTATGATCAGGGACATAGGTGGTCGAGTGAAGAATATTTTTCGGGAAGGTAATCAAGTTGCTGATATTTTGGCAGGAAAACGCCTAAAGAGGAGGAGTTCTTTATCACTTGGGCGTTTCCGCCGGATGAGATTGGACAAGCTCTTGCTTGGGATGCTTCTGGGATAGCTTTATGTCGTGCGTGAGGGTCTCCTGCGAGATCCCTTTATTGAGTAGTTCGTTGTTTTTTCTTTTATTTTTCCTTTCTTTGCCCGCCTTCTCAAGCTTGTTTACCAAAAAAAAGTATATATATTTAACATTAAATATAAATTTATGGGTGTTACACAATATAATATGATGCGGAGCAAAATATATTTTTTCTAAAAAATAGGCCAAAATAAAAACTTTGAAAAGTTGATGAGTGTTAAAATGATATTTCAAGGGAAATGGGGAAATTGATTGTTTTTCTAATATTATAAAGTTGGGGCCTCTTTTTTGCCAAAAAATTAGCTTAAGTATTAATTTGATAATTTTTTAAATTGTGGTATATCTTTTGGAAATTATTTCTCTTTTCACTTAAAAAATGAAAAAATAACAAAAAAAAAAGTCAAATTGGACAACATATCCCTAAAACTTTTAAAGATAATATTCTTTAAAAGTTTTAGGGATAATAGTCAAAATAGACAACATATTAGGGAAAAAATGATATTTTTAGAACCTTAATAATGCAAACATATAATTTATTTGAATTTTTTTGGGTGAGTAACCGGGTATTTCCAGGCCACATTGGACCCTAGACTAATCCCTCGATGATCAGCCTGGGCAATTAACAACACCTCTCCCAAAGCAATTTTTTTGCATACATAATGCTCGAACCCGAGACCTTGCTTAAGCGACTAGAACCTAAATCCACTCAAAGCCAACTGCTGTTGGTGAATTTTGAATACTTTAAGGGTATTTTTTTCAATTGCTCTTATTATGTTAGATATAAAAGCGAAACTATATATATGTTTAGTTTTTCAATGGTAAAAGCAATCAATTTTATATTATGTCCACCTGGTTGGATGTTTGAATTTTCTTCTGTCATCTTATTTTTTCCTTTATTTCTCTTTTAAATTTTTGTTGCATTCATTCCTATCACCATTTAAACAAAAGACTTGAAACCTCATGTATGGGGTAGAAATAGGCTATTTGTCATGCCAGGGTTAGCCGGTTAGGTTTGAACGACCTAGGCCTATGTCGATTTTTTAAGGCCCGAGATAGGCCTATCTTATAAGCCTAGGCATGACTTATTAAAATTAAATAGGCCAGCTTTTAAGCATTTTAAAAGTCTGATTAAGCCTATTTTAAACTTATTTTAAATTTTTTTATATATGTCCGGATACAATCATAAGGTTGGAAGACATAAATTTGTGCACTTGGGTAAGTCTTCATCCATGACTATTTATATACGGGAAAAAGACTTATAAATATTTGAAAAACCTATATAAAATCAAATTAATAATTATTTTCATATAAAATAACAACAATGATAGCACATATTTATATGCAATAAATATAAACAAAATCATACTAATAATAATGATAACTATGCCCATCCGATCCTCGAGGGATTAGTCTTGGGTCTAATGAGGCTGGGGGATACCCTGTGGTATTCACTTAAAAAAATAATGATAACTGTGCCGACCTGGTATGCCTAATAGGGTTTTTTTTAGTAAAGTTTGGTCTGAACCTTTTTACCTAAATAGGCTTTCAAAAAAGTAGCCTATTTATAGAAAAAAAAAAGTTTGGTCTGACATGGTCTTCGATAGACTAGGCCATATGCACATGTCGGGCAGCTTGGCCTATTCCCATCTCTAACCTCGTATAATCCAAAAAAAAATTATATTTTCATTTTACAAGCTCATATAAGTTCAACATCAGTGCGCATATAAGTTTAACACCCGTGCGCAGTGGCGAGCGCAGAGTGTCTGGGGCAGGGGGCGAGGATGTGACTAAATAACTTCGTTTTATTTTATCTTTAATTTCCATATGATAACTATCAATTGATTTTTGTTTTTTTTGGATTGCTAATGATGTCACTCTCTTCATCTAACTCTACATAAGCCTATATCTTTTTAAAGAATATATAACCCTATGTTAGAAAAGCTCACTAACAAAGAAATTAAACATGTTGCATTCTTTTTCCTCTTCTTCCCCGTAAATTACTGAAAATGATTTCTAATATAATTAAATTTAAACGATTGTATAAAATATTAACGCCAAGGTTTGAGTTTGAGGGGTAGAATTATATAAAAAGAATTTCTGATATAGCTAAAATAAACATAACTATATAAAAATTAATAGACAAATTTCGAACTCCGGGGAGGGGGCGGCCCCCCAAGCCCCCATGTAGTTTCGCCATTGCTCGTGCGCAGCGGGACAAAAAATCTAGTTTATATTCATTTTGAAATATTAACTATTAAACACTTGCAATAGACTGTGTGTCAAGATATAACAAAAAGTATTTGTATCTTTTTTTTCGGGGTAGTTTGGAGGGCCAGAGCCATTTCATTCCAAGATTGTCTCAAATGATACAAACCAATCGAAACATATAGCAGTGCAACAATGATGATCACTTTAGAATTAGAAAACTCTATCTCTAGTAGTAAGACTACCATTATAGGTTGGCCTCCTTGGGATAATTTCAGCTCCCAACTCAATCTTCCATGCCACAAGGTTGGCCTGCCCGCAATCGTTCATCGAGAATCGAAAATTTCTCCTAATTTCATTGGATCCGTTTCATCTGCTCTCATGTGGTCATCCATTTGGTCCATTAGATTGCCCCTATAGGATGGCCTCGATTTCCTAACTCCCATTGTTGATGGATCTTCAATGATGACAACTTTGTGATGATGGGGTGATAAAGTGGTGGGGGTAGCAAACATACGGGCTCCCGATGGTTGGATTAGACCAGTTGGGGAAGAGGTGATTTGTCTTGATAGATCAGGGAGGGGGGATCTCGATCCGTGGGATGATTTTGGTGTGTTTATTTGTGGAGGATGTGTTGGAAGATTCTCCTCCCGTCGGTTGTCCTCCGATAAAGCTCTTCTGGGGCTTTTAAATGTGGTTTCTAGATCTGGCTCCTCTTGAACGTTGGAGAGTGAAGTGGATCGATTGTGGAATGTGGGGTTATCCGGCACCCTTGGATGGGGAGGTTTCTAGTTACCGCGGTGCATCTTGCAATCATTTAAGTACCATGTGTTCGCGCTGGGGGTTGGGCATTAAGTCCGATGGATTGATTTTAATTATTGTATTCTTCTATGATATTCTTCCTCTTGGGAATGCAATTTTCTTGTGTATGTCCAAGCTTGTCGCATTTGAAGCACACCAACTTAAGGTTTTTGTATTCAACTCGGATTGTATAATCATCAATAATTAAACTGGGGGACAAGGGTTGGGTAAGATCAATGAGGACACCAATTCTTGCAAAACGTGCTCTGGTTGTAACATCCATCCCAGGTTCGAAATGAAGATAGTGACTTGAGACCATCCATGGTCCGCAGGAAGTTGCGAACACAGCCTCATTGTTGTTCTTGAACCTCATGATGTAGTAATCATTATCAAGATCGACTAAACTTGTAGAGGCCGCAACCGGCTAGATCTTTTCCAGGCGGTTCTTGAGAATTTTTTAAGCCACTCGTCTCCCAATCACCTTCAAAACTACCGCATGCCTCTATGGTCGGAGCAAGCTGGCTTTGTGGGAACTAGAGAGCGTAATTTTAGGGATACCCCCTCAGTGGGTGATAGCAAAATCCGTGGGATCTCCCACCAGATCTTCTGAGTTCTCGTCCATGGTCACATAGATAAACCCGCTGCCCGGCGAGCAATATCATTGTACAGAGGTCGATGTCTCTTCTTGGCCCTTATTCCTAGATCATCTAGGGGAAGTTCGTCGTAATCCGATGCGATGTCGTCGTTCATCCTAATGCTGCGCTGAAGGCCATCATAAGGTGGTTTCTTTGTTAATTCTTGGATAAAGCCCTGAAACCCTGCAGAAGTAATTCTTTTGCTAAATATCCCAGGATTTGTATCTTTTTTCGCCTATTGATATTACTTCTTAATCCTATAGTTTCTCTAGTTAATTTATCCAATACCAACAGATGCCAACATTGGCATATCATGTACCACAAATTGTTCATATTATTGAGGTAATCCATTAAGAATTTTGTAGTGGATAGAACATAACTAATGAGAGTTGAGGTGGAAATGCGGGGCGGAATCAATGAGATTGGTGAAGCAAAAAACAAGAATCAAACATATAATCACGGTTTTCCCTCTTAATGCAGAAAATCAACGATTCGCATATTTTTCCCAAAAAACTTTAACAACTATTGAATTACATTTTCAATTACAATATTTCCCAACATACCAATCAAGAAACCCCGAAAAAAACCTTTGCATAAAGAGAATTAAAATCAAGAAACCCGCAAAAAAAATACCAGAATAGAGAGAATCTGGGTGGAGAAATGGGTGAGCAAGAGAATCCACCATTTCACACGGTCCCAAAATTAATTCTTCTTCTGTAACCCAAAATATTCCAATTGAGGACAACGACGAAAGTGGTGCAGCCTTTACTGGGCAACTTCCTTCCCTGATTTCTTCTCTGATGCAGGCTCTTTCTTCGCAGTCGACTTCTTCAAGGATGAGGGGAGAAATGAGAGAGAAGAATGAACCCGCGTTAACTCAGTTCGATTATGGAAGAAACTGAATAATCCAAAATATTTTTTTCTTTTTTTTCTTTTTTTAACGTTGACACTCATGTGTCAGCAAAGGTGTATGAAAGCCAAAAATACAAAAATTACAAAGAGAATAACGGAAGGGATAGAAGGTCGAGTGGGAATTGAACCCCAATCAGAATGTTGAAAGTCAGGAAGTATGACCACTGGGCCAAGTCACAATTCCAAAATAAAACTCAATTTTAATATAACGGCCACAATTCAAATTGAAAATATAATCAATGTCAGAAATAAAATTAAATTTTGTGTTGCGTTCTTATAATATAAATAAATATATATATTTATTCGGATAATTGAGTCGGGTAACCAGTTAGGGTAATTGAGTAATATATAAAATCTGTATCATACCCGCATCCGATATTATTTATTTCAGTTTCTGAAAATACTGTACCTGTTACCCGATTATATCTACCATATCCGTGCCCGATATACAATTACAATACAGGTTACCCGACCATATGGGTAAAGTTTTTTTTTTTTAACTAAACAACCTATACCGGCTAGGAAATGGGTGGTAAGAACTGGAGCCGGGTAGAAAATCAAACCCCAACTTAAAGGTTGGGAGTCATGAGACCCAATAATAATACCAAAAAAGTAGGTATTTAGGGGACCCAACAAAGGCTAGATTATTATATTTCTTTTTATTTGCTGAACAACTTATACATACTAAGAAATAGGTAGTTGGAACCATTCCACCCAAATTATAAATGTATAAAGGAGAGGGATATCAGGTCGGGGGAAATCAAACCCCCAAACTTCAGGTTGATAGTCAAGAGAGTTGACCAAATGAGCAAAATCTACATCCCCATATTATTACTCACTCGTTCCACTAATTCCGTCCCACTTTTCTTTTTGGTTCGTCCCACTTCAATTGTCCCATTCATTTTTAGTTAATAATTAAATACAAACACACTCCCGTCATATCACATCAATAAATAAATATATTAAAATTTCAAACACGCAACTATCAAATCACACATAAATAAATCAATTAAAAATTCAAATACATTCCAATCACATCACATAAATTCCTAATTTACCCCCTTTTAAACGCTAATCCATCCCTACATTAAATACTAACTATCCCCACATAAAAAACTGTGCTCAAAAGAAATGGGACATTATTAATGGGAGTGAAGGAGTATATTTATTAAATCAGAGTATATTTTAATTTATCAATCATATTAATTATAAAATTTTGGATAAATAATAAATATAATTAATATTTTCAATTATTTAAAAAATAGGGAATGGAGAATTGAGTAGTGTCATATCCGTCTGTCAACTTATATAGGTTGAGGAATGAGGATGGATTCCAACCCAATCCCTACAAACCCTTTCCTAAGGGCTTCTCCAACAGCCACTCTACTATGACCAAAACTGTATAATAAAGATGAGTTACTCTCCAACGGTGAACATCAAATGCCAGACGAGGTCTCTATTTTGACGGAAATGAATAGTGACCCTCTACAAATACAGTGTCACTGTAGCAACGCTATTCTCTCCTTTTCTTTTTCTTTTTTCTTTTTTCTTTTTTTTTCTTTTACTTATTTATATGTTTTATTTATGTTTATATGTTTTATTTAAGTTTAATTAATAGTTATTCCATTTTTAAAAGATTGCTATATTTGCAAATGTAGCAATGTTCATGCAAACACTTTGACTTAAAAGTTTTATCATAATTATACAACTTAAAATATAGTCAAGTGAAATCTTGTTAAGGCATGTTTATTTTGGCTTTTGAAAAAAAGGAGAAGTCAGTAGAAAACGAAAAATGAGAGAATCAAACATATAATCACGGTTGTCCCTCTTGATGCAGAAAATCAACGATTCGCATATTTTTCCCAAAAGAACTTTAATAACTACTGAATTACATTTTCAATTACAATATTTCCCAACATAACATCAAGAAACCCCTAAAAAACCTTTGCATAGAGAGAATTAAAATCAAGAAACCCGCAAAAAAAAATACCAGAATAGAGAGAATCTGGGTGGAGAAATGGGTGAGCAAGAGAATCCACCGTTTCGCACGGTCCCAAAATTTATTCTTCTTCTGTAACCCAAAATATTCCAATTAAGGACAACGACGAAAGTGGTGCAGCCTTTACTGGGCAACTTCCTTCCCTGATTTCTTCTCTGATGTAGGCTCTTTCTCCGCAGTCGACTTCTTCAAGGATGAGGGGAGAAATGAGAGAGAAGAATGAACCCGCGTTAACTCAGTTCGATTATGGAAGAAACTGAATAATCCAAAATATTTTTTTTCTTTTTTTCTTTTTTTAACGTTGACACTCATGTGTCAGCAAAGGTGTATGAAAGCCAAAACTACAAAAATTACAAAGAGAATAACGGAAGGGATAGAAGGTCGAGTGGGAATTGAACCCCAATCAGAATGTTGAAAGTCAGGAAGGATGACCACTGGGCCAAGTCACAATTCCAAAATAAAACTCAATTTTAATATAACGGCCACAATTCAAATTGAAAATATAATCAATGTCAGAAATGAAATTAAATTTTGTGTTGCGTTCTTATAATATAAATAAATATATATATTTATTCGGATAATTGAGTCAGGTAACCAGTTAGGGTAATTGAGTAATATATAAAATCTGTATCATACCCGCATCCGATATTATTTATTTCAGTTTCTGATAATACCGTACCCGATACCCGATTATATCTACCATATTTGTGCCTGATATACGATTACAATACAGGTTGCCCGACCATATGGCTGAAGTTTTCTTTATTTTTTTTTTTACTAAACAACCTATACCGGCTAGGAAATGGGTGGTAAGAATTGGAGCCGGGTAGAAAATCGAACCCCAACTTAAAGGTTGGGAGTCATGAGACCCAATAATAATACCAAAAAAATAGGCATTTAGGGGACCCAACAAAGGCTAGATTATTATATTTCTTTTTATTTGTTGAACAACTTATACATACTAAGAAATAGGTGGTTGGAACCATTCCACCCAAATTATAAATGTATAAAGGAGAGGGATATCAGGTCGGGGGAAATCGAACCCCCAAACTTCAGGTTGAGAGTCAAGAGAGTTGACCAAATGAGCAAAATCTACATCCCCATATTATTACTCCCTCGTTCCACTAATTCCGTCCCACTTTTCTTTTGGTTCGTCCCACTTCAATTGTCCCATCCTTTTTAGTTAATAATTAAATACAAACTCACTCCCATTATATCACATCAATAAATAAATATATTAAAATTTCGAACACACAACTATCAAATCACACATAAATAAATCAATTAAAAATTCAAATATATTCCAATCACATCACATAAATTCCTAATTTACCCCCTTTTAAACGTTAATCCATCCCTACATTAAATACTAACTATCCCCACATAAAAAACTGTGCTCAAAAGAAATGGGACATTATTAGTGGGAGGGAAGGAGTATATTTATTAAATCAGGGTATATTTTAATTTATCAATCATATTAATTATAAAATTTTGGATAAATAATAAATATAATTAACATTTTCAATTATTTAAAAAATAGGGAATGGAGACTTGAGTAGTGTCATATCCGTCTGTCAACTTATATAGGTTGAGGAATGAGGATGGATTCCAACCCAACCCCCACAAACCCTTTCCTAAGGGCTTCTCCAACAGCCACTCTACTCTGACCAAAAACTGTATAATAAAGATGAGTTACTCTCCAACGGTGAACATCAAATGCTAGACGAGGTCTCTATTTTGACGGAAATGAATAGTGACCCTCTACAAATACAGTGTCACTGTAGCAACGCTATTCTCTCCTTTTCTTTTTTTTTTCTTTTTTTTTTCTTTTACTTATTTATATGTTTTATTTATGTTTATATGTTTTATTTAAGTTTAATTAATAGTTATTCCATTTTAAAAAGATTGCTATTTTAGCAAATGTAGCAATGTTCATACAAAGACTTTGACTTAAAAGTTTTATCATAATTATACAAGTTAAAATATAGTCAAGCGAGATCTTGCTAGGGCATGTTTATTTTGGCTTTTGAAAAAAATGAAAAGTCAGTAGAAAAAGGAAAATGAGAGAGAATGAGAATTCAAAAGCAAAAGCAGCTCAAATAATTGTTTAGATGGATTTTATTAAAGTTATTTTTCAACGGAAACATGTTTGGATGAATTGTGCGTATAAGGACTTTTTATATATTAAAATTACCAAAAGGGACATAAATCTTATAAGGGTATTTATCATTTATGTTAATTCCTTATTAAATAGGGATATTTTTGTATTTTTATACCTAAAATGACTTCTCCCTTTTTAAAAGTAACTCATACATACTTTTAAAAAAATGGAGAATTTCAACTTTTGTTTCTTCTTTAACTTTTTTAGAAGGCAAAACAAACAGTTATAAAAAATAAAAAGGACTTTGGAGAAACAAAAGTCAAAAGGAAGGGAAAAAAAAGGCAAAACAAACAGCCTCTTAGATTCGTCTCGTCTTGTTGCTTTTAGATATCGAACTTTTAGAATTTTTACTCTTAACGAACTTGAGTCATTAATATTTAAAATGTGCATTGGACTGCTTGCTGGATGGGTCCGTAACATTAAAAAATATAGGAAGTATGTTTTTGCTGAACAACCTATACAGACTAGGAAATGAGTGGTGGGAGTCAAGCCACACAAATTACAAAGGGATAAATGGGAAGATAGGATGCCGGATAGGGAATCGAATTCCAACCATAAAGGTTGGGAGTAAGGGGACTAGGTCAAGTCTTCATCCCCAACTTTAATTTCAATAATTTTTTTTTGGAAAAGACTTTAATTTTATTTTTGAAATAACATAATTATAAGTATGTATTTTTATTATTAGGTAATTGTGATACCCGTAAAAATAGTAGTAATGAATACATAAATGGACCAATCAATTAAAATAGGAAAATATTAATTATGCATAGGATTTAAAGGTGATTTAAATTAAATACAATCCCAACAGTTGGGATATGAGAGGGATACGATTGATTTAAATTAATCCAACCCCATGAATGTTGGGATTCAAGGCCCATTGTTAAACCATAATTATTTAGGTATATAAACCCTCATTAGTAGACACAACCCTAAAAATCCAGAGCCTGTTCGTGTGAAGTGGAGTTGAGTACTGCACTGTCAATCCCTTTCTCGTTCATCTCTCTTAGTCAATTTTTCATCGGTGAGTTAATTCTATGTTTTCCTATATTCATCCTTTCTACGTCAATAATTACTTGCTTTCATTGGATCCTGGAAACCTTGCCACCTATGTTTTGTGTCAATTGGCAAATCGAAGTCCTGAATCATTTTTTTAGATCTATTAGAGTCGGTAATGATTCCGTCGCTGCTTACCTGGATTCTTTCGCCTCCACTTAAACCTTTGAAAATAAAATTGCCACTCTTGAGTCTATATAAACTTGTATAAATATATTATTTAATTGGTTCCTTTATGATTAATTATAAAATATATTCTGATTCGGATTAATCTATCATATGTATATTTTGTCTTGCAATTACTTTCATGAAGTCAAATATTGTAGGTTGTAGAATACGTGTCCATGTCCCTAGATTATCCATGTTCCTAGTTTAGTAGATGGTAAAAGCCCCTGATGACCAATTCATATTGTCCTACAGTTTGTATTAATTCCATTCATAAAGCTTCTGCGATCACTATGTTGCTGGAATATCATTGGTGTTTCACTAATGTGGTTTTACTTAATTATTTCTCCTGGAACTAGTTTTTGTAGGAATATTTACTAGTTGAGTGTTATAAGTATTATTTTATTTTGCTGAAATAAAAAGGAACTTGTAAAGTATCTTTTCTCATTTGTGTGGTTGGGTTGGTATTAACGAGTTTATGCTATTATGTGGTTATGTGGATTGTGCGGATGAGGGGCATGACCGTGACGGGTCTCTAGTAACATAACTCGCCCTCTGTGTCAAAATTAATTAAATCAGGGTTGACGAACCTTTGACTATGCGGTATTGTGGGTCTGACCCCTAACCTCACATGCGGGCTTAGGTTAGGGCACTGGTGCTATAGGTTTAGACATCCATCCATCAGATGGAGTATCAAGTACTTCGATGCGATATTATGCGGTTATACGTGTCCTCGTTAATATTAATTCGCCTCTATATTAAATATGTTAATTATGCGGTTGTGACATCGTTCGTTATGTACTTGTGGAACTGTGGATTAACTTACCAATTCATATTGAGTCGTGTGTGCGTGTTTTTCTTTTCTCTTTTTCAGGATTTGGAAGTGAGTCATCATGAACACTGCACATTGGGGGCTGGGACTCAACCTTGCATTTTATTTCATTTTTAGCAAATAAAACCCTTTTTTTATGATGCTTTTCGTCACATATTAATTTTTAAACTACTTATGTTGCATGGTTTGAGAATAAAGATCATGTTTATTTTATATAGCCTTAGCACCTATTGGCTAATTTTGAGTTATAGTAGTATCCAAGAGATGTGGTGATATCACTCTTTTTAATTTGGTGTTTTAAATTTGGGGGTATTACAAAGTTGTATTAGAGCGGTTCAATTTTTTCGGACCATTATTTCTTAAGTATATAAATATTTTTAGTTGTATTTCTATTTTTTTTTTTGAGAAAAAGAGAATGTTTATTCATAAACCACATAAAGATCACAGTAGCAACAATGGTCTACACAATCACAACATGTTCTGACTAACACTAATTACCGGACCCGAACACCGCCCAACATATTCAAGTGCCACTTAAGAGTACAATAGACACAAGACTTTATCCAGCAGACATATTGAGAGCGAGCCACTACTTCAAAAGTCAACATTGTTACCCTACATAATAGCAATATCAGTGGCATGATGCAGTAACAGTCGCAACAGCAGTCAACAGCAGTCAACACCAGCAAAAAGCATCAGCAGCAGCACACACCCATAAAACCCGACTTAACAGCGAGAGCAGCAGCAGCAGCGGCTTCCTTATTCAAGTGTGCAATCGAACTTACTAGTGCCGAGTCAAATTGACAAACCAAACAACTTGCTTCGTAAACACATCTCCCCTGCTTAAAGTATTCAAATCCAATGCATCGAATCAAAGGGGCTTGGTAACGGTCAACACGGGAACAAGTTAAGAAAGGAAAAATGGGAGAAGGGAAGTGGGGACTACGGAACCTTCTGTGGCTTATCCTACTGAAATTGCAGTCGAGTTGAAATACTGGACTGAGAAAATGTAATCCAAGACATACAGATAGGCATTCAGCAAAGCAGAAGAAGACCAGAATTACTTACAACACTTACAAACAACTACTTTACTCATATAGACAACCCGAACACAATCTATGATCCAGAAATTCCTTAACCTTGCTACTTACTATCCGCAGTATACTTATTCCCCTTCCTCTATTCCATTCTTTTTTTTACGTTCGACAATACTATTTTTTATTTTTTTTCTATTACCTCTTTGTTTTTTTTTTGTTTTTTTCCCTTCTTTTTTTTCAAGGGGAAACCCAACTACCGAGAGCAATAGCAAAAGAATCAAAACGACACCTTTTCTAACAATTCCCAATCGAAGAGCCGACTCAAGGAATTTCCACCTCCTTTTGGTTCCCATTGACAAAGATTGCAGTTCCTAGGGCTCTCAGTTATTCGACGAAACTGTGTGACTAGCTCAAGGAGAAAGATAATAGTTCAAGGAAAAGATGTGAGCGAAACATAAGGTTTCTCAGTAAGGCTAAGAATGGCTCGCTAGATGGTATTTAGGTAAGTGGGACAGATATTAACCAATAGGGGATCCTAGTGCCCTTATCATTTTCGATACGCTGAATTGAATTGAAAATGCAAGCTCGACATGATTTATTTAGCATGTTTTGGGATGTCAAGATGAAACCCACAAGTGTTCATATCAAAAAAGGCGGAAAGTACCGATCTCACCGGGTCATCTGTAGTGGCTTGTTGAGTTCATTGCAATTGATCGTCAGTCCTCCCATGAGATTCAATCTCCAATCACATTAAGTGGTATGAGTCTTCAATGTTCCTTAGCTTTGTCTAGCAGCACCAGTAGCAACAGTCGTCTCAGAAAAAGCAATGCTTCAGCAGCAATCTGTTAACATTAAAAAACAACAACACTTGTGGTGGCAATAGCCTCAAAACCAGGATGTCAACTTCATTAACATTATGTAACCACGGCCGCCTCTTTGTTGACTGTAGATATCCACCGCGGCAGACTGCAACAACAGCAATACCTGAAACAAATAAACATTCAAGAAAATTCAAAGAATGACTTCTCCCTTCCTGCTGCAAAACTGCCACACCTCTAATAGAATGGAAAAGCACTTGCTTCAATCAATCCAACCCTCAACACCAATTCTGAGATACTTAGTTCCTTTCTTTCTGCAACCAACCCTCAAACACTAGTACAATCAGACCTCAGCGCCTGTTTACTGCCATAGCTCCACTCTACCTTCTCCTCTTGCACCTTGTCTTGCCCAAAAATCAGCTACTGAATTCCGCTCTCTCAAAATATGGGAGAACCTGACATCCCCTGCACAGCTAAGCATCTCCACAATAGGATTCAACAAGTCACGAAAACGCCATGGAGATTTGTCCGGTTCCTTTATCCATTTCACTACATTAAATGAGTCACATTCAAAAGCGATTCTTTGGAGGGGATATCCCTGGTCTCTAGCCAAGATCTTACACATTCGACTAACTGTTGTTAACTCCGCTTCGAACGAGTCCTTAACCCCTATTGAGTCCGAGAGGGTGAAAATTGTCTCTCCTTCATCATTTCTAATAACCCCGCCAATCCCGGCCGGTCCCGGATTACCAAAAGACGAGCCGTCCGTATTAATCTTCCACCAACCTTTCTCCGGTCTCTCCCAAACCAACCCTCTTCTAGGACCCTTGCCCCTCATACTTTCCGGTTGGATTAAACCTTCTGGGAAGCTCATCAACAAGCCTTCCATACTACCCACATTCCTTTCTTTCTCAAGTTTCCACCATAAGCAGGCTTTCCATTTAATCTCCTCTACCATCTCTAATTTTCTCGCCTGTTTGTCTTGGAAAATGATCCCATTTCTATTTTTCCAAATAGACCAAATAGCAGCCACACCCACAACCATCCACAACTCCCTCAGGCCATGTTTCATCCGCACTCCCCACCACCAAGCAAGGAGGATATCAACACTGCCTGGGATCGCCCATGCTAGCCCGAACTAGTCCACCACATTGTTCCATATAGAGCTAACAAAAGTACATTGACAAAACAAATGATCTAAAGTCTCACTGTCCTCCCCACAGAAAACACAATTTATATCAGAAGAATTGAGGCAGCCCCTTCGTACCAACAGATCCCTAACTGGAAGGGCTTTGTTTGCTAATTTCCATACCAATACCTTCGCCTTCATCGGAGTCTTGATCTTCCAAATCCCTTTCTAAAGCTCCTGCAACGCTCCCCCATCCTCGCTCACCGCCCTATACCATATTGATTTTGTTGAATATCTGCCATCCCCCTCCTTCTCCCAAATAACTTTGTCCTTCATGAACCTGTTGAGCCTTACCCTTCCCAAAGAAAGCAAAAAGTTGTTCCAGACTTCTGTTTCCCAACCAAATAAATCCCTTATCAATTGGACACTCCACTCCCACTCCAACCCAGACCATCTACCATATTCAGCTACCTTCCCCGTCTTATTAGTCGACACAGCAAAGATTCTAGGGAAAATGTCCATCAAAGGTCGTCTTTCCAAAACCCAAATATCTTACCAGAATCTTGTGGTTAATCCGTTCCCAACCTGGATGATAAAACCCCTCCCAGGCTCTTCCACCTTCAAATCCTCCCAAGCGCGGCATATCCTTCCCTAAGTCGTTCTGCCTAACTTAATTTCCAGAATCAATGGAGCCGAGTTCCCATAATATTGAGCATTGATAACGTCCTTCCATAATGATTGTTCATTTCCAAACCGCCATCTCCACTTGAGTAATAATGCTGAATTAAATGCTGTGTTTCCCTAATGCTTAATCCGCCCCCCTCTTTATTTCTACAGATCTTCTCCCAACAAATGGTATGGAGCCGCCTAACTCCTTCCCACTCATTCCAAAAAAATCTACGTTTAAGTAACTCCAGCCTCTCTGCTACCGATTTTGGGACTTTGAGAATTGACATGTAATACACTGGCAGGTTGTTCATAATTGACTTGATTAAGCACACTCGACCAGTTTGAGACAGCAAGCCGCCCTTCCATCCGGCCAACCTCCTCTCAATTCTGTCCAACACCGGTTGCCAAACCACCGTACTATTGATCCGTCCTCCAATTGGGATACCCAAATAGTTTAATGGCCAGCTCCCAATTCCACAACCAAGGATATTTGCTGCATCACTCACCACGTCATCCGGACAATTGATTCCAACAATGCTGCTCTTGCTAAAATTGATCCTAAGGCCCGTTGTCAATGTTAAGCAACTCACTCTGAATTAAAATAATTTGATTAAGATCGCCAGCACAAAACATCAACGTGTCATCGGCGTATTGAAGGTGTGTGATCACTGGTCCCCCTTCTGCCGGAGATAATCCCGAAATCAAGCCAAGCTCCGCCGCATTATTCACCAATCTATTAAACACTTCGACCACTAAGGCACTAACACAAACAAGTATGGAGATAAGGGGTCTCCTTGCCTTAGTCCTTTTTGCATTTTAAAGAAACGTGTTGGAGATCCATTTATCAGGACTGCAGCTGACGCCCCAGATACTCCTTCTTTGATACATTTGATCCATTTTTCGCTTAAACCGACAGCCTCCAGTATTCCGTATAAAGCCTCCCAAGAGACGTTATCGTATGCCTTTGCAAAATTCAATTTTAAAACAAAACCACGCTGACTACGCTAACGAAAGCCATCTGCGCTTTGCCAACCAGGTTGTGAACGTTGTATTTCTATTAAACCTATTTATTATTATGCACTTAACCCTCTGAACACATTATAGTTTTTTTTTTTAAAAAAAAAACCTCTTAAGAATGTGAGTAATATTTTTTCTTAAAACCCATGACATTTTCTCATGTATATAAAAAAAAAATTCAAGCATTTTTATTAATCATTTTTTTCAAACTTGGGGATGGGTCATATGCATACATGTGCGCATTCAATTATATTTGTGAATCATTTAATTCGAATTTGTAAGACTCGCATCCAATTATTTCCTTGCTTGCTTGATAAAATATTGAGTTCTTATTCTTTCACTTAGTTGCACACTTAGTATCTCAACGCTTGACTTATCCTTAGCGGTAAACCTAGCTTCTCCTATTCAACTTAGACCTCCTTCGTTAGCATTGAACCTATTTACTAAAATTATAAAGATCCCTAACACACTCACGACATGAACTACACTATCCTTAGACGTTAAGTGACTTCGAGGACGAAATCGAATCTTGAGGAGGATAGATTGTGATACCCATAAAACTAGTATAAAACTAGTAGTAATAAATACATAAACGGACCAATCAATTAAAATAGGAAAATATTAATTATGCATAGGATTTAAAGGTGATTTAAATTAAATTCAATCCCAACAGTTGGGATATGAGAGGGATACGATTGATTTAAATTAATCCAACCCCATGAATGTTGGGATTCAAGGCCCATTGTTAAACCATAATTATTTAGGTATATAAACCCTCATTAGTAGACACAACCCTAAAAATCCAGCTCGTGTGAAGTGGAGTTGAGTACTGCATTGTCAATCCCTTCTCGTTCATCTCTCTTAGTCAATTTTTCATCGGTGAGTTAATTCTATGTTTTCCTATATTCGTCTTTTCTGCGTCAATAATTACTTGATTTCATTGAATCCTGGAAACCGTGCCACCTATGTTTTGTGTCAATCTACAAATCAAAGTCCTGAATCATTTTTTTAGATCTATTAGAGTCGGTAATGATTCCACCGCTGCTTACCTGGTTTCCTTCGCCTCCACTTAAACCTTTGAAAATAAAATTGCCACTCTTGAATCTATATAAACTTGTATACATATATTATTTAATTGGTTCCTTTATGATTAATTATAAAATATATCCTGATTCGGATAGTCTATCATATGTATAATTTGTATTGCAATTACTTTCACGAAGTCAGATATTGTAGGCTGTATAACACGTGTCCATGTCCCTAGATTATCCATGTTCCTAGTTTAGTAGATGGTAAAAGCCCCTGATGACCAATTCGTATTGTCCTAGAGTTTGTATTAATTCCATTCATAAAGCTTCTACGATCACTATGTTGCTGGAATATCATTGGTGTTTTACTAATGTGGTTTTACTTAATTATTTCTCCTGAAACTAGTTTTTGTAGTAATCCTTACTAGTTGAGTGTTTTAAGTATTATTTTATTTTGCTGAAATAAAAAGGAACTTGTAAAGTATCTTTTCTCATTTGTGTGGTTGGGTTGGTATTGACGAGTTGATGCTATTATGTGGTTATGTAGATTGTGTGGATGAGGGGCAAGACCGTGACGGGTCTCTAACGATGTAACTCGCCCCCTCTGTCAAAATTAATTAAATCAGGGTTGACGAACCTTTGACTATGCGGTATTGTGGGTCTAACCCCTAACCTCGCATGCGCGCTTAGGTTAGGGCACTTGTGCTATAGGTTTAGACATCCATCCATCAGAAGGAGTATCGAGTACTTCGATGCGGTATTATGCGGTTATACATGTCCTTGTCAATATTAATTCGCCTCTATGTTAAATATGTTAATTATGCGGTTGTGCCTTCGTTCGTTATGTACTTATGGAACTGTGGATTAACTTACCAGTTCATAATGTAACACCCCGGTTTTTGGTAACCCAGGTCGGGATGTCACCGCCACATCTCCCTAGTAAGACACGGTTTCTCCGAGCTTACTAAAGAGATGCAAGGCTAGGTATTGCAGTGTTTAAAAATATTTAAAGCATTCAAAATAGCCCATACAATATAAATCGAAAATAATAATAGCATAGCGCAGCGGAAATATTTAGTTTAGTACAGTATCGCAGCGGAAAATTTAAATAGGGCCGACATGGCCAAAACACGGGTTAAACAGGCCCGTTCATAATATAGTCTAAGTACGAAATTTAAAAGCAAAATAAAAGTTCCCAAAATCCCATGCATGATTCGTGCTCACACATGCTCATTCCACATATTCTGTAAAGAAAGGAATAAAAACGGTTTTGATCAGCAAAATTGCTGAGTAAGTTAACACATGCATGATCGTAGGGTTTAAAAGCCATAACTTTAATAATTTAACAAAAGCATGATAATAACATAATGTTTGATTTCATATAACCCATATCATATAGCACAATCTATCTCAGGCTCTATTTAATAACACATATCACATGGTTTAATCATAAAAGCCATAATTTTAAATAAAACATTTAAATAATTTAATTGGACAACACTATAATTTAATCTAGTTCAATTTAATTTAGAATCCCCGTTACATTCCCGATTTGGTATTTCAAGTTTCACGATAAAGATCGCGATGTCAACAAGTTTAGCCGGTAGCCCGGCGGCCGCAGCCGTATCAGCCATACCCAGTACCACTCCGGAGCCTCGGGAAACCCATACGGATATTCACGAGAGTGTAGGCTCTAAGTTTCGCCGTTTTGGCAATATCACATTTCAAGTATAGCGCGCGGGGTCACCATCGTCCATTACGGCACGAAGTGAATCGTTAGGGGGCACCCTGCAGAGCACTCACCCCTAATTTTAATTTATCAAGTTTGTAAGGAGATTTAGTTTTTAAAAATCTGACTTCCAATGTATTAATTTAGAAATAATATCTCAATTCGTTTCAACCCTAAAGGTTAATTCCATGTTTCAACAAGCTCTCAAAATTTCGTTTCGGTAAATCACAGTTTACTCCAAAATTCGCCTAAAATCAGATTTAATTCCAAAAATTCCAAAATTTCACATCTGACTCGGAAACATCAAGATCTACAACTTTCATGTTTTAACTTTTTCAATCCGAGATACCTAAGTAGGTCAAAATCGCTAATTTTCGCATAACAAGAAATCTGTCCGAGCTCAATACATCACAGATCAAAGATTTCAGTTTCTACCATATCAATTCAACTCCAAATCTAATGAAATTTGACAGGGATCATCTTAAGACATTTATCTACAACTTTCATGTTCGGCCAAAGATCTAAAACAGCCTAGATCCTATATCAAAAACGAGATCAAGATCAATCCTAAGTTCTGCCCAAGATTTCAAGATCTAAATCAAACAGTTCGGTTTCAACGGGTTTTCACCTATCAAATCAACTCCAAAAATTCTCAAATTTTTACAGTAGCTAGGTCTAAGTCTTAGGAACGTTTTTCGTGTTTTAAGTTTTTCCGTTTGAGTTCGTTTTAAGGGTCGGAAAAATTCAACAATTCTGTTGCGTCGGTAGAAAACGAAAGTAGACAGATTTATGATTCTTGTCAAATCTTTTAGGTTTCGAATGTTTTAAAATCTCCCAAAACCATGTAAGGTTAACTTACAGTGTCTATGAACGTCGGGAATGTCCAATTCGGAGGCGTGGCTTCCAGATCACCGTTTCTCCTCTCCGTTCGTCGGGTTCTACGATCTAGATTCGATACGAGGGTGTAGAAAGAAAAAGGAGATGATTAGGATTCGTTTTCGAATCGTTTATTGAATAAAGATTGGACAGAACTTACCACGACTATGGAGGTCTGTAGAGAACTCGTCCAACAGCGTTCGTCTCGGTTTCGTGCCTCCGACGACTCCGGATTTAGGGTTTCGAACGTATAGAGTGCTTTAGGGTTTCGTAAACTTGTTCGGGGCTCCCAAGGGGCTTATTTATAGAATTCTAAGTCCCTAGGGCGTCCACGGCCGACCTAGAACTCTGGAGTCGAGAGGTGTTCAACCGAAAGTCGAAAAATCCGCGTTCGGGTGAGAGATTCACGCAACAACCAAATCTGTGGGGTGGCGCGGTCGTGGCGCGGTTTTCCCCTTCCAGCGCGCGGCCACCGCGCCGACTTCGCCTGGACTTCGGTCCGGGCGGGTCGTGCGATCCGTCGTGCGTTTCCGCCTCTCTTTCGGGTTTCTATCCCTCCTTGCTCCCGAATTCCGATTCCCGGGGTATATTCGAGTTCATACTTTCTTTCTAATTTTATTCTTAGTCTAGTTGGATGTTTTGGACTCGAATACTCGAGTTCATTAGTGTCGGGTTTTGGTGTTTCATTTATCCATCCTTTTATTGAATTAAATTCCTTTAATTCCTTTTTAAGTAAAAATCTCATTTCTCATTTCCTTATATTTATTTATTTCTTTTATTTGCTGGTTTTGTTTATTTATTTATAGTATTTATTTTATTTATTATTTATTTATTTACTTATTGTTTTACTTTATGTTGGAAAATTCTCGGGTATTACAGTCTACCCTCCTTAAGAATCAACTTCGTCCTCGAAGTTGTGTTTCGGCTTTTCTCGTCTCGTGCTAAGGTCTTGTGTTTGTTTTATTATGTTGTGACTGAACTTAGAATTAAACTTCTAAGCTGCCTACGTACCCGGTAAAGGGATCAAGCCATAACGTAGTTCAAAAGTTTACAAAAATGCACGAAAAATTAGGGGGTATGACATCCTCTCCCCCTTAAGATTGCAGTTATGTCCCCATAACTGTGTCGGTATCGGTTTGGAACAATGTCGGGTATCGTTCCCTCATATCGGATTCTACTTCCCAAGTTGCCGTCTCACTTTCGTGGTTTGACCAAAGAACCTTGATCATCTTGATGGTTTTGTTCCTCGTTACTCGTTCCTTAGTATCGAGAATACGCACTGGGACTTCTTCGTAAGTCAAATCTTCATCGAGCTCAATTATCTCCGGTTGAAGTACATGTGTCGGGTCCGGCACATACTTCTTTAGTTGTGAGACATGGAAGACATTGTGAACTCTATCTAAGTGTGGCGGTAAAGCCAATCGGTAGGCTAGAGTTCCGACTCGTTCTAGAATCTCGTAAGGTCCTATGTATCGAGGACTTAACTTCCCTCGTTTGCCAAAGCGCATCACCCCCTTCATGGGTGATATCTTTAGCATGACCCTATCTCCCACTTGAAATTCTAGGTCTCGTCGTCTCACGTCGGCATAACTCTTTTGACGGTCTTGAGCGGCTTTCATCTTTCCTTGAATCACTTTGATTTGTTGAGCCATGTCTTCGATAAGTTGTGGTCCCACTACCACGGACTTATCGTTTTCTTCCCAGCTCAAAGGGCTTCGGCACTTTCGTCCATACAATGCCTCGAGAGGTGCCATGCCGATACTCGCATGGTAACTATTATTATAGGAAAACTCAATCAAGGGTAAATGAGATTCCCAATTTCCTTTGAATTCCAACACGCATGCTCTCAGCATGTCTTCTAGTGTTTGGATTGTTCTCTCGGTTTGTCCATCCGTCATCGGGTGGAATGCGGTGCTCATTTTGATTTGAGTACCGAGAGCTTTTTGTAACTCCGTCCAGAAATGAGAGACAAATCTACTGTCTCTATCGGAAATGATATCGTGTGGTACTCCATGTCGTCGTACCACGTTATCAATGTAGGCTCGGGCCAATTGGTCCATAGTCCACGTGTCTTTCATTGGGATGAATATGGCTGTCTTCGTTAGCCTATCCACAATCACCCAAATCTTGTTCATGCCTTTAGGTGATCGGGGTAATCCCGAGACAAAGTCCATTGAGATGCTATCCCACTTCCAACTTGGAATCTCTAGTGGTTGCATCAATCCTAAGGGTTTATGTCGCACTGCCTTAACCTTTTGGCAGGTGAGACATCTCGCTACGAAATTTGCCACTTCCTTCTTCATCCCCGGCCACCAATAGATCTTCTTCAGATCTTTGTATAGCTTGTCACCTCCGGGATGTACGGAATATGGCGTGTTGTGCCCTTCCTCCATCAACCTTTGCCTCAACTCGGCACATTTAAAAGGCACACACCATCTCCCTTTGAAACGGATGCTTCCATCCTCGTGGACAGCAAATCCTATTGCCTTTCCTTCGGCAATATACCCTTTTATCTTCTCGAGTTTCGGGTCGCCCGGTTGAGCGAGTCGAATCTCGTCTAATATGGGAGTTTCTACGACCATGGCATTGACCGTTTCTCTCACTGTGCCAGGATGCACAAGTTCTAGCTCCAATCTTGCCAAATCCATGTACAATGCCGGCGGAATTACCAACGAGTTTGTCACGTGTTGGGTTTTCCGACTTAGGGCATCGGCTACCACATTTGCCTTCCCCTCGTGGTATGCTATCTCTAAATCGTAGTCTTTAATGAGTTCCAACCACCTTCGCTGTCTCAAATTCAACTCCTTCTGAGTGAATATATATTTCAAGCTCTTGTGGTCGGTGAACATTCGACACTTCCGCCCATAAAGATAATGTCTCCATATCTTTAGAGCGAAAACGACCGCTGCCAACTCCAGGTCATGTGTCGGATAATTTTCCTCGTGAGGTTTTAGGTGGCGTGATGCATAGGCTACGACTCTCGAGTCTTGCATCAAAACACAACCTAAACCTTCCTTCGAAGCATCGCTATATACTTCGAAGTCACCATTCTCTGATGGTAATGTTAATACGGGTGTGGTTGTGAGTCGTTTCTTCAGCTCTTGAAACGCAATCTCACACGCTTCGGTCCACTCGTATTTTGCTCCTTTCTTAAGTAGCTGGGTCAAAGGACGTGCAATCCTTGAAAAGTCCTTCACGAATCGTCTATAATATCCGGCTAATCCAAGGAAACTCCTTATTTCCGTTGAACTTTTCGGAGTTGCCCATTCAGTCACGGCAGAAACTTTTGCCGGATCCACTGATACTCCATCAGCGGATACTATGTGTCCGAGAAATGCCACTTCTTTCAGCCAGAAGTCACATTTCGACAACTTACCGTATAGCTGATTTCTTCGCAAGATTTCCAACACTTGATGTAAGTGTTTCGCATGCTCTTCCTCGCTCTTCGAGTAGATCAGGATGTCGTCAATGAACACTACGACACACTGGTCTAACAATTCTCGGAACACGTTGTTCATGAGATTCATGAACATGGCCGGAGCATTTGTTAACCCGAAGGATAACACTGTGAACTCGTAATGGCCATATCGTGTTCGAAACGCCGTCTTTGGAATGTCCTTCTCGGCAATCCTCAATTGATGATACCCAGATCGCAAATCGATCTTCGAGAATACTGAAGCTCCCTTCAGTTGATCAAACAGATCCTCTATTCTCGGTAGGGGGTATTTATTCTTAATGGTCACTTGGTTTAGTCCTCGGTAATCTATGCAAAGACGTAGTCCTCCGTCTTTCTTCTTGACAAACAAAACCGGTGCTCCCCAAGGGGACGTACTCGGTCTTATGTAACCTTTTCCCAATAGCTCCTCGAGTTGTTCCTTTAACTCCTTCATCTCCAGTGGTGCCATCCGGTACGGAGCTTTTGAGACAGGCTCTGTCCCCGGAATGAGATCTATGGTGAACTCAAGATCTCTCTCAGGTGGCATGCCCGGAACGTCTTCAGGGAACACGTCCGGGTATTCTCTTACCACTGGTATGCTATCAACCTTGTTCCCTTCCGCCTCAAGGTTGTGCACATAGCACGCATATAGTTCATACCCCTTACGCATCAAGTTACTTAGTTTAAGTGCACTAACGATTTTGTTACTTTTCTTAGGGGGCTGAGAGTAAAAGATAACTCTCTTTCCCCTACTTTTTGACAAGGTGATCTTTTGCTTTTGGCATTCGATCACCGCTTTATACTGGGATAGCCAATCCATCCCCAGTATGATGTCAAAGTCTCTTAAGTTAAATTCTACCAAGTTCGCGAAGAATTCTACGTTCTTTATCACTATAGGAATTCCGTTATATCGTTTAGAGCAAGACACTACTTCTCCAGAAGGCAATTGAATTCCTAAGCTAATTCTCTCGCACTTAGGTAGATCTAACTCAGGCACTATCCTTGATGCAATAATTGAGCAACTAGCTCCGGAATCAAATAAAATTCTAAGGGGTGTATTCAAAACGTGAAATGTACCTGCCATCACTTCTCCTTGCGCAGGCACATCCGCTTGGTTTACCACATTGAGCCTCCCCACAGGGCGTCCCTGATTGCCCTGCTGATTCCCATTTGGCTGCTGATTTTGCTGTTGGTTTTGATTCTGCGGGGGCGGAGGTCGTTGGTTCTGGTTCTGGTTTTGCGGCCTATTTTGAGGGGGTCTGTACCCTTGGTTATTCCCATTTCGCCCGTTTTGGTTTTGAGGCTGTTCTTGCCCCGCGACCAAATCGTCCCTCTTCGTTATGTTCTCGAGCCTAGTTCGACATTCCCGTCGAACGTGACCCATTCGACCGCATCGGTAACAAGCGCCTTGTTGCGGGCATCCCCTTGCCAGATGTGGTCGTCCACATCGCGGGCAAGGCGGTACCGGATCTTCTTGATTGAACCTCCTTCCCGTGTTGTTTTGTTGGGGCCTATTCGACCCTCTGCGTTGCTCGTTCCTTCCAGTGTTGTTCTCGTTTCGTGAATCTCGACTTCTCTTGTCCTGAGGACCCCTGCTGGACTCCCCACTCACCCTTCTTTTCAGCTGCTGCACGCGTGCTACTGCTACAGCGCGATCGTATACGGCTTGCAAATCGGGGTAGTGTACCCCCGCGATCACTTCACGCACAGACAGGTTCAGACCCATCTCGAACTTCTGTGCCTTTTCCGCATCAGTAGGTACTAGCCTTGGTGCGAACCTCACCAGCTCCTTGAAGCGGGTGTAGTATTCCTGCACCGTTTGGCTTCCTTGCTTCAACGACAGGAATTCTTCGTACATGGCAGCTTTGGTACTCAAGGGATAGAATCGATCCCTGAGTAGTTCCATCATCTCCATCCACGAGTAAGGCTCGTCATCTTCAGTTAGTTTGGCTTGCGTTGCTTGCCACCAGTCATCAGCTTCGCCTCCCAAGTAGTATGAAGCGACATGTACCCTCTCTTCTTCCGGACATTTGACCGCTCCCAGCAGCTTGTCGAAAGTCCGGATCCATTCCTCCAGTTTAGCTGGATCCTCCTCACCAGCATAGTGGGGCGGCTGGTAGGGATTCACCATCGCCAGGTAGTTAGGGCGAGCTTGGGGCGGAGGTACCGCCGCAGCTTGACCCTGGTTGACTTGCGCGTTTCCGAGCGCAATCAACACTTCCTCTATCGTCCTAAGACGATCGCCCACATTGTTCGGTGCGGGGGCGTCCTGCGCACCTTGGGGCTGTTCCTCATCAGGTTGGTTTGGTTCGGTGACGTTTGGTGGTGTTTCAGTAGGTGTTTCAGTGGTGGTTTGGGGAGCAGGTTGGGCTCTGCCTCTTCCTCTTCCTCTGGGTGCCATTCTGGTACAAATAGGATAGTTTAGGACTGATGAATTAGCATATAGTCTAAGCAATTTGTATGAATGTATATGTGTGTAGTAATTTAGCACGTGGTGCTTTGTTCGGATTGAGGAGCATCGTATGCTTCGGGGTTTTATTTTATTTTGTTTTGTTTGTTTTGATTTAAAAAAAATAAATCGGCCATTTTATTTCCTCAAAAGAAATTTTAGTACAAAAGTAGAAATATTTTCCTAGCAAAATAATATCTAACAATAGAATCTCTAGTGTCTCATGACGTCCTCCGGTGGGGTAGCAGGATCTTCCTCCGGATCTTCCTCCTCCGAACTCGGCGGTAGTAGGTCGTCAAAGATAGTGTTTAAATCTTGCCCGTGGGCATCGATGTATTCCTTTAGTATTAAGTTTTGTGTAGTGAGGGTTTGGACTTGGCGCTCGAGTTGGTTTATGCGGTGATGATCCGCCTCTCTCAAGTTGCTCATGTGATGTAAGTTGGCCTCCAATTGAGCCATACGGTACTTCATCTGCTCTAGGGTTTGGTGGGAATCGAGATGAACGCTCATCATCCTGACCATCAACTGCATCATGTCCTGACTAGCCATCTAGCGCAAGCAAGAGATCTAGGTTAATATTCGCCAAGATTCTAGGTTAGAGTTTCCAAGATTCTAAGTTCAAGTTTCGCCAAGATGCTAAGTTCAAGTTTCGCAAAGATTCTAAGTTCAAGTTTCGCCCAGATTCTAAGTTCAAGTTTCGCCAAGATGCTAAGTTCATAGCAGAGATGCAACATGCATATGCAAATGATATTTCCCCCCAATAATAATTTAATACCCATATATTTTTTTCCCATGGGTTTTAAAATAAAATTTCTCCATGGAAATAAAAATTTAAAATTTAAAATATATCAAAATATTAATAATAGCTTAAAAATAATAATGGTTTAAAAATAATAGTTTAAAAATAATAATGGTTTAAAAATAATAATTTGAAAATAGCCGGGCTCTGATACCAACTTGTAACACCCCGGTTTTTGGTAACCCAGGTCGGGATGTCACCGCCACATCTCCCTAGTAAGACACGGTTTCTCCGAGCTTACTAAAGAGATGCAAGGCTAGGTATTGCAGTGTTTAAAAATATTTAAAGCATTCAAAATAGCCCATACAATATAAATCGAAAATAATAATAGCATAGCGCAGCGGAAATATTTAGTTTAGTACAGTATCGCAGCGGAAAATTTAAATAGGGCCGACATGGCCAAAACACGGGTTAAACAGGCCCGTTCATAATATAGTCTAAGTACGAAATTTAAAAGCAAAATAAAAGTTCCCAAAATCCCATGCATGATTCGTGCTCACACATGCTCATTCCACATATTCTGTAAAGAAAGGAATAAAAACGGTTTTGATCAGCAAAATTGCTGAGTAAGTTAACACATGCATGATCGTAGGGTTTAAAAGCCATAACTTTAATAATTTAACAAAAGCATGATAATAACATAATGTTTGATTTCATATAACCCATATCATATAGCACAATCTATCTCAGGCTCTATTTAATAACACATATCACATGGTTTAATCATAAAAGCCATAATTTTAAATAAAACATTTAAATAATTTAATTGGACAACACTATAATTTAATCTAGTTCAATTTAATTTAGAATCCCCGTTACATTCCCGATTTGGTATTTCAAGTTTCACGATAAAGATCGCGATGTCAACAAGTTTAGCCGGTAGCCCGGCGGCCGCAGCCGTATCAGCCATACCCAGTACCACTCCGGAGCCTCGGGAAACCCATACGGATATTCACGAGAGTGTAGGCTCTAAGTTTCGCCGTTTTGGCAATATCACATTTCAAGTATAGCGCGCGGGGTCACCATCGTCCATTACGGCACGAAGTGAATCGTTAGGGGGCACCCTGCAGAGCACTCACCCCTAATTTTAATTTATCAAGTTTGTAAGGGGATTTAGTTTTTAAAAATCTGACTTCCAATGTATTAATTTAGAAATAATATCTCAATTCGTTTCAACCCTAAAGGTTAATTCCATGTTTCAACAAGCTCTCAAAATTTCGTTTCGGTAAATCACAGTTTACTCCAAAATTCGCCTAAAATCAGATTTAATTCCAAAAATTCCAAAATTTCACATCTGACTCGGAAACATCAAGATCTACAACTTTCATGTTTTAACTTTTTCAATCCGAGATACCTAAGTAGGTCAAAATCGCTAATTTTCGCATAACAAGAAATCTGTCCGAGCTCAATACATCACAGATCAAAGATTTCAGTTTCTACCATATCAATTCAACTCCAAATCTAATGAAATTTGACAGGGATCATCTTAAGACATTTATCTACAACTTTCATGTTCGGCCAAAGATCTAAAACAGCCTAGATCCTATATCAAAAACGAGATCAAGATCAATCCTAAGTTCTGCCCAAGATTTCAAGATCTAAATCAAACAGTTCGGTTTCAACGGGTTTTCACCTATCAAATCAACTCCAAAAATTCTCAAATTTTTACAGTAGCTAGGTCTAAGTCTTAGGAACGTTTTTCGTGTTTTAAGTTTTTCCGTTTGAGTTCGTTTTAAGGGTCGGAAAAATTCAACAATTCTGTTGCGTCGGTAGAAAACGAAAGTAGACAGATTTATGATTCTTGTCAAATCTTTTAGGTTTCGAATGTTTTAAAATCTCCCAAAACCATGTAAGGTTAACTTACAGTGTCTATGAACGTCGGGAATGTCCAATTCGGAGGCGTGGCTTCCAGATCACCGTTTCTCCTCTCCGTTCGTCGGGTTCTACGATCTAGATTCGATACGAGGGTGTAGAAAGAAAAAGGAGATGATTAGGATTCGTTTTCGAATCGTTTATTGAATAAAGATTGGACAGAACTTACCACGACTATGGAGGTCTGTAGAGAACTCGTCCAACAGCGTTCGTCTCGGTTTCGTGCCTCCGACGACTCCGGATTTAGGGTTTCGAACGTATAGAGTGCTTTAGGGTTTCGTAAACTTGTTCGGGGCTCCCAAGGGGCTTATTTATAGAATTCTAAGTCCCTAGGGCGTCCACGGCCGACCTAGAACTCTGGAGTCGAGAGGTGTTCAACCGAAAGTCGAAAAATCCGCGTTCGGGTGAGAGATTCACGCAACAACCAAATCTGTGGGGTGGCGCGGTAGTGGCGCGGTTTTCCCCTTCCAGCGCGCGGCCACCGCGCCGACTTCGCCTGGACTTCGGTCCGGGCGGGTCGTGCGATCCGTCGTGCGTTTCCGCCTCTCTTTCGGGTTTCTATCCCTCCTTGCTCCCGAATTCCGATTCCCGGGGTATATTCGAGTTCATACTTTCTTTCTAATTTTATTCTTAGTCTAGTTGGATGTTTTGGACTCGAATACTCGAGTTCATTAGTGTCGGGTTTTGGTGTTTCATTTATCCATCATTTTATTGAATTAAATTCCTTTAATTCCTTTTTAAGTAAAAATCTCATTTCTCATTTCCTTATATTTATTTATTTCTTTTATTTGCTGGTTTTGTTTATTTATTTATAGTATTTATTTTATTTATTATTTATTTATTTACTTATTGTTTTACTTTATGTTGGAAAATTCTCGGGTATTACACATAATGAGTCGTGTGTGTGTGTTTTTCTTTTCTCTTTTTCAGGATTTGGAAGTGAGTCATCATGAACACTGCACATTGGGGGCCGGGACTCAACCTTGCATTTATTTCAATTTTAGCAAATAATACCCTTTTTTATGATGCTTTTCGATACAATATTAATTTTTAAACTACTTATGTTGCATGAATTGAGAATAAAGCTCATGTTTATTTTATACTACCTCCGTTCTTTTTTAAATATCACGGACCCACATTTCACGCAATCCAATACACGTTTTTAATCCTCAATAACTCAAATTGCATACAAATAAAAATTATGAAAATTTGATATTTTTAATCTATGCGATTAGACGAATCTAACTGGAAGATAAAAATTATGAACAGTGACAAAACCTCTAATGTGTCACTTATAAAAGAACGGAGGAAGTATAGCCTTAGCATCTCTTGGCTAATTTTGAGTTATAGTATTGTATCCAAGAGATGTGGTGGTAGCACCTTTTTAATTTGATGTTTTAAATTTGGGGGTATTACAATAATTTTGTAAGTACAATTTTTTATTTTTCTTAAATGGGAGTTTTATTTTGTAGGGTTAACTGGAAGATAAAAATGCTCATTTTGCATATCGTAATGCTTTGATTGATTTTATGGGAAGAATTTTCAAATTCTTACCGTTGTTATTGTCAATTTTATATTTTGTATTAATTAAATTTATGGTGTCTTTTTTTTTGTATTGGAGTTTGCATAATAATTTATTGAATATTGATTATATTATATTTTTTTATATTAAACAACTTAAAAATTTAAAATTAAACAAAACAAGAAAAAATATATTATATTAAAATTTTAATTATTAAATTTAAATTTAATATGTATTATCAAGTACTTCCTCCATTCTTAAATTATTGCAACATTGCAAATTCTACCATTATTCATTTTATTGCTTTGATTTCAATTTTTATCATAGTTATACAAGTTAAAATATAGCCATATGAGATCTTGTTGGATTCGTCTCGTCTTGTAGTTTTTAAATATGGAACTTATAAATTTTTACTTGTACCAAACTTGAGTTATTAATGGTTTAAAATGTGCATTGGACTGTATATTGGGTGGGTCCATAGCAAATAAAAGAAAACAGAGGAAGTATATACAGATGGTAGTGTACAACTGGATGAGGCTAGATTGGGATTCGCTGTAGTACTTCGAGATGGTGGATGAAAATGGATTGATGGATGTGGTGGCCGGCTGGGCTGCCGTGGCATTTTGGAGGTGGAGTTATATGCAATCTGGCAAGGGCTATAGTTGGCAGATGTGTGAGGATTCGAGGAGATCACATGTTTCTCGGACTCCTTGGAAGCAGTCAATTGTATTCTGGGAAGCGCCAACTAATTTCACAAATATTGGAATATTTTGGCAGCCATCAGGTGGGCGAATCAATGCTTTAAGTGTTGTGTGATCAAGCACAATTGGCGAGAGGGAAATCAATTAGCAAATAGTTTGGTAAAATATATTACAAATAAGGAAGACTATTATACTACGTGGGTGTTCCCTAGAAGAAATTAAGGAGATTTTAGAAAATGATGCGGATGAAAATTGAGAGTCCGGGACTTAACCACTGGGCTAAGTCCCAATCCCACTTACGTTGCTGAATTGATTTTGTTTTTCAAATTTTTCATTCTTAATTTTTCATTGTAATTTTCCTTAGCCTCCTTTTCAGGCACTTGTAACAAAAAAAATACTATACAATATATTAATTTGATAGATAAAATTAAATGAATAATAGAATGAATCCAAATGAAATGTTCTTAAAATAGAGGAAAATTTAAAGTTGATTGTTGTAAATAAAAAAGTGAAAAATTGTAAGTTGGACCGGAAACAAAGTAGAGTTGACTGGGTAATAAAGTTTATTGCCTAAGACAATAACACTCTAGACGCAGCAAAAACAATTATTTAAAAAATACTAATAATATGACCTATTTTAATTTTAATCCCATCCGTCTAGCTAAGAAAATTTTTAATCCCATCCCTCTTCGTTCCGTCTCTCCCAAATCGACTAAAGGCTGCTCCACCGGTCTCCGCCCTCGTCTCTTCGGTCGCCTACCGCCACCGCGCTCGTCTCTTCGCCCGCCTGCTGCCGGAAGCCGTCACCCTCTACTGCTTTGCCCTCGTCTCTTTGCCCGGCGTCCACTGCTGCTCCGCAAACGACCTCCACCGGCTACCGGTACTTGCCTGACGCCGACGCCCTTGCTTCGCCCTCGCCCTCACCTTCGCTCCTCCCTCCGGTGTTCCAGACTCCCCCGGCCGTCCTTACCAGGTAAGGTAAGGGTTCGACTTGTATGTGGCCATTCTGAGCTGTATTGAATTGTTGATTGAGTCTGTTTGAATTGTTGAGTTGAGACTGTTGAGTCTGTTTCACTGTATTGATTTGCGGTTCACCACAATGTTGAACTTTTTGATGGGCCAAGTGTAAGAGAACGTGGCTTGTGAAACTGTGTCCGTGTAGCATATTTCAAACTTAGTTCAAGGAGAGTAGGAGATTGAATGGTTTGGGCATTGAATCGGTTTAGCTTTATTGGACAATAAATGTGTTAATTGTATGGTCTTTGCATTTAGGCTGTTCTGTTCGGTTTGAGTAGTCCGCCAATAGTATGATTTTTCTAGGTTAGCCAGTTGGAGTATTTACTCGGTTCGTTTACCAAATAGCTGGAAAAAAATCAATTTAACCAAACCATGACCAACCCTAGTGATTGGCGAATATGCCTATCGGAATTCAGACCTATTTTCAACTCTACCCTTTCCATTTAAGCATTTCTTGTTGCTGGCACTTCTCTTGAATTTTCAACTCTCTCACTGAGACAAGTCAATTTCAGCTTTTGAAGCCTTCATACCAAGTTCCTGCATCTAACTAGGGATTTCAATGTAAAAATCTTAAATTTTGAATTTTTTTTTCCCCTTTGGTTTTCAATGTTTTCGATCTGGTAGTGGTGTTGTAAGTTGGATCTGTTCATCCTGGGGTTTCAATTTGTCAGCACCTTAACTATTCATAGATTTAAGGGGTGTTTCTTGGGTTTGTTGATTTATTTGTGAACAAGGAAAAATGTTATCTAGACAAGTAAATTGATTGACCTTGAAGCAACAGTGAGTAATTACTATTCTATAAAACAAGCTCGAATTTCTTGTTTGTCACCTCTTCTCAATAATGTAAAACAATTTGAAAGAGCTGAATTCACTGCCAGAATTACTCGTCTTAGAACCCCTGAATGCTTTCACATGTTTATAATACTTTATAATTCGTATGAGGCTATGAGCTTTTCCCTCATTGGTTAAATGTTGTAATCTGTTTATATAGCTTCATTTAATTGGTTTAACACACAATTATCATCCATGTAAGCAGTGTATTTATCAATACATTTGATTGTTTGTTATTGTGGTTGTTAAGGTGATTAAACTGCAGGATTGTCTGATGTTTGAATGAGGGTGAGATACCTTAATTATTACATATAGCTTCAAGAACTACCCGCATTGTCCTAAAAAATTAGGAGTGTATGAATTGGGTTTTGGGATTTTACTGCCTTGTTTCATATATATCTTTCCTTGGAGAGGAATATTGAGCTTCACAATGTCTTCCGGACAAAGATTTTATTATGGGTTCACAGAATGTGGTTTACAGTTCATCTGAAACCAATTTTTATTTTTGTGGAAAATTTTCTAATTTTTGTTTCATACTCTTTTGGGATTTTATGTTTTGTTTTAATTGTTTGTTTCCCCTTGTAGGCTTGTAGCTATAAACTGTTTAGATTCAAATTCAATTTTGGGCATGCCGAATCTTATTCTGGTTTCAGAATCAAGATAATATTGTGTGTCATTTTATTTTTATGGATAGTAATAATTTTACAATAAACAATTTTCTAGAATCAAGGTACAAAATAATTGAAAGACAACCTTGTTAAGTGCTTAGTGATTGAAAAACTAGTTGTGATTTTGTTCCCCTTGTATTGCAAAACCAGATCAGAATTTGAAAGTCTTTTAGCTTCACAAGAAGTTGCTTTTTGAAGATGGATGATGAGTGATGAAAGAAGGGCATGACTAGTACAAAATATAACAGATAGTGAATTAGTGATTGATAGAGTTGAAAATTATTTATGTCGGGTGAACAATGAATATCATATGAAGGGTATGCAATAATATGGACTTGGGTCTGCTGCCTCCAATTCAAATTTTAGGTTCTTATCTAACCCCAGCTGCTCTTCCCATCTCCAAATCAAGCATTCCTGCTGCAGTTGACTCAAGATATTATTAAAAGCTTTTTGTTTGTGGTTTTCACAGGATGCTTTTGAAGAAGGAGGAGATCTCTGTAAGAGGAAAGTCTACCTCTTTGGCTGCACAGAGCGTAAGTAGTCCTATTATTGTTGCTCCATTTTCTCCCAATTTGAAATGTTGATTAAATTGTTTTATGATGCTAGTTCAATTCAAATTGCATCACAATTCATAAGGGCTTTCTGAAAACCAGTGGCATTGGTTGTGTTGAAGTTTCTTTATTGCTACATGAAAATATAAATTCATGTTCTGCCATGGTTCATTTTCTTTCTGATTTCTTGTACTTTGGGTTAGCTTAAGCATCCCCTGCAGTCTTGTGTAATTTATTTAATGTCATGTTTGTAATTTATTTTTTGTTTTGCAACTGACCATCTATTCCTGCAGCTCAATTGGTCCGTTATCAAGATCAAGCAAAAGTTACAATAATACCTGTTGTCACGGTAAGTTCAGTTGCTACATTTGTGTTCGTACTCTGTTATTTTCTTGTCATATATTTGTGTGTGTTTGCGTAATCATGGGATTTTTGTTATTAGCCTGATCATATAAAATTTAATGCGTGGCATCAGGTATGGAATAAAGACCAAAATAGTATCATAACCCACATTTAATTTCAGAATTGTCGAATCTATTTGAATTTCTCACTCGGGCCAATAACTAAACTAATGATGACCCATTCAGTCCTTCAGACCACTAGTGGCGATTAGCGCGAAATGCATTACCCATTTGGTCCCATAACTTATGGATAATGCCAATTTGTTCACATTTTTAATTCAATCCTTATTTGGGCAAACCTTAAAATCACCCATTACAAGAAAAAATTGTTTTTGCAGCGAAATTTGGTGATGGAAAAATGGTTTGTTGCAATTTGTGGTGTAACTTTGTTCTGTTGCTATTTGAGACATATTTTGTGACAAAAGTATATTATGTCGCAAATAGAGATGGAATAATAATGTAATATTATATATTTTTACTTTATACTATAAAATAAAATAATAGTAGTATTTAGTATTCCTTCTGTCTTAACTAAAATGTCCTACGTACTATTTTTGGATGTCCCATCATAAATTTATTCTTTCTATAAATTGAAATAATTTTCCCCTCTGACAATTATGTGGACCCCATCATATACTCACAAATCAACTCTACCTTAAATGGGACGGAGGGAATATTATAGTAGAATATTATAATTTTAAATAATAATATTATGTAATGAGAAAATAATCTTTAATTACTTGCTTATATGACATAATTATTGTTATTATTATATAATAATGAAAACAGAAAAGAAATAATAATTCACTCTTAAAGAGCAAAGAAGAGGAGAAGGTCAAATTGTCATGATTGAACTCTAAAGGGTAAAGCTCATAGGATTCATTTAAAAGAACAAAAAATATGCGTATGGGATTTGGAAGCCAGTGAACAACACACCAAAGGTTTGATTGATGCAGAAGGCTGGCAGAGGTCACCGGAGGGAGGCAGTGACTGGAGAGGCGGCGGCGGGTGGCCAGGAGGAGACGGAGGGTAGAAGTTTTTGGTAAGTCTAGGCTAGGGCAATTTTTGGGTTCAGGGGTTGCTGGGACTGTATGGCGAGTTGAGTGCCTGTTGCTGTCTTCTGCCACCGCCATTTCATCGCAGTGGTGATGCCATAACAAACTTCGTTGAACATTTATATATCATATATGCAAACCTGAAGAACGTATTCTACCTGACATTCTATTTGCTTGTGGCCTTGTGGGCGCCCAATTTGAATTCATTTTATTTGGTGAAATTTATAAGTGTAAATGCTATTTGAGACTCTTACTATATACTATATCCTTTCATCATAATGCCTGAATGTTCATCTTTTTGATCTATGGATTGTCTTAGGAATCACCATGACGATCTCTCCTGATTGCACTCAAACTTCTGAGCCCTGCTCTTTGCCACAAGAGAATGAAGTCGACAAGGATAACATACTTGGGGTTCATAATGACAATGAAAAGGTGAACGATGAAGAGGATGAGGATGCAGATTTCAATCCTTTCCTTAATGATACTAACTCAAGCCTGAGTTCTGAAGTTGAAGATTTGGATATGGATATTTCCCAAAGTATTGGAACATCACCTGCAGCCTTAGATAAACACTCTGTAGAAAGATGTATGGAGATTATGCATACTGGTAGAACAGTTGAGCATGGTGAAAACTTGCTGATGCAAACCACCGCACCTCCTGGAGAAGTATGTGGAAATAAATCAAATATCTTTTCTATCGAAAGAGAATCATTATTGACTTCTCAATCTGAAAGTGAACGATTATGCGACAAGGATAATGATTTGACCACCACAACATATGTTAGTACTGCTGCAGGTTCCAACAAAACCCAACTGGATATGGATACTGATGGTGCTATTTGCATGCGAACTAGGGCTCGTTATTCTCTTGCTAGCTTCACACTTGACGAACTTGAGACTTTTCTTCAAGAAACTGATGATGAGGATGATCTTCAAAATGTTGATGATGAGGAAGAGTATAAAAAATTCCTTGCAGCTGTCTTAAGAGGCGATGATTATCAACAAGAGACTGTTAATGCTGATGATGAAGATGAAGAAAATGATGCTGACTTTGAGCTTGAGCTTGAAGAGGCACTGGAAAGTGAGCCTGAAGAGGTTGAAGAACGACGCATAACTAGGAGAAATAGACGCCAAAAAGCTTCCATTGAAAACAACATGAAGTTTCCAGGGCAGTTCACTAGGCCATTGAGACCCCTTTTACCATTTACGTCACTGGGATCTTTTCCAGCTTTTGATGGTAAACACCTTCCAACCAACATTAGTCAATCTTATG
Organism: Hygrophila difformis; assembly: GCA_030278955.1. Taxonomy (NCBI): domain Eukaryota; kingdom Viridiplantae; phylum Streptophyta; class Magnoliopsida; order Lamiales; family Acanthaceae; genus Hygrophila; species Hygrophila difformis. The sequence goes on from JAOANR010000010.1 coordinate 27,316,856, forward strand.
TGCCTCCTTTAAGTAATGGTTTCACCCCACATCAGATAGGGCAGCTACACTGTCTGATTCATGAGCATGTGCAGTTGCTTGTTCAGGTGTTCTCCATCAGTGTTCTCGAACCTCTTAAACACCAAATTGCTGCTCAAGTTAAGGAATTGATTTTAGATTTAGTTCGGAAGCGTGAACAATTATTGGCATGCAGAACAATCCCATATCCGGGCTTCTGCTTCTCCCCTCCATATATTCATCCATCTGTGCAAGATGAGATCCACACAAGTTTACCTGTGGACTGGAGTAAAAAAAATCAGCAGCATGATTTTTCATCTGGAAGCAACAGAGAGCTGCATTCAGATGTCACTTCATTACCTATTTCACATACAAATCTAGCTGATCAACAGGCAGGTTCTGCTCGACCTGCAGAATTCAATTTATGGGTGCCATATGTTTGTGGTCCGGTGCAGTCTGTTTTAGATGTTGCACCTCTTAGATTAGTTGAAAATTATATGGAAGATGTTTCTTCAGGTATTTCATATTACTCAAATTATGTATTTTCACAATGTTTCCTTCTTGTTTGTTAATGCATTCTGAATTCTGTAATGATTGGCAGCTATAAAAGCACATGAACGACATCAAATTGAGTTTGGTTTCGATACTCATTGCCAAAAAGAACCATTGTTTCCTCCCGATAGTTCTTCATGGAATGCTGAATGTGATGGTCAGGGTGAAACCGAAGGCATTCCCCCAAATTCCAGTGTGCTGCTTTCCTCAGCCAGCAATCAAATGCAAAAGAAGACGATGGCAGCAACTCTACTTGAAAAGGCAAAAAACCAATCAATAGCGCTTGTTCCAAAAGAAATATCTGAATTAGCTCAGAGGTTTCGACCTTTATTCAATCCTGCACTCTATCCTCACAAACCACCCCCAGCTTCTCTTGCAACCCGTGTCCTTTTTACTGATGCAGAGGATGAGTAAGTTATAGCCTGCTTTTCCTATCACTACAAAGTATCGTAATTGTGATATGAATCAAAGATGCTGAAAGCTCTGCATTTTCACTCTTTTTACTGATGCACACGTGGTGTGTGTCAGATTATTTCTTGTTCAGTATAGTTGAAGTGTGTCTAATTACTGCGTAATTGAATGTGTCGATCTGTTCAATCTAGTTCTGTGAGCGTAGTTGTCAGATTGATTAAATGAAATCTTTGCAGCTGTCCAGAAAAGTATCTCTATTTACATCACTGTTTTCTCCACTTATAATTTGATGCAGATTATTAGCATTGGGACTGTTGGAATATAATACTGACTGGAAAGCCATACAGCAGCGGTTTCTCCCATGTAAATCTAGGCATCAGGTGATTTATTTAGTTGCAGATTGTAAATTTCATTGTTTGTGCATTACCTTGTAATGTGTAGGTTTCATGTTACTGGAAAGTTAAATGTAACAATATCATTTTGTTTCATGTAGCCCTTTTCATTGCTAACCTATTTAGAAATAATAATAAAATTCGTATTAAGTCAAATGATTAATTTTCCTGTGAAACAGATTTTTGTAAGACAGAAGAATCGTGCATCATCAAAAGCACCGGAAAATCCCATCAAGGTATATATATATATATATATATATATATATTGTTATTGGTATGAACACCTCTCTAGATCTTGTATCACATACAGCTAAATGGCTTATTTTTATCTTGTAGGCTGTGCGGAGGATGAAAAACTCCCCCCTAAATTCTGAGGAGATAGCACGTATTGAATTGGTATGTTCTTAAGTTATTTCAAAATGTTCTCTTTTCCAGTTATTAATCAATCCAACTGACTTTTCAGGGGTTGAAGAAGTTTAAACTTGACTGGATATCCATATGGACATTTTTCGTTCCTTATAGAGATCCTTCCTTGCTTCCAAGGCAGTGGCGCATTGCTTGTGGGACACAAAAGTCATATAAATCGGATGTGAACAAAAAAGCGAAGCGGCATTTATATGAATTAAGAAGGAAATCTAGCAAACCATCTCCTTCAACTTGGCATTCATCATCTGACAGAGAGGTGCATATATGTCTTGAATTCATATTCCGCTGTTTCAATTATGCAATTTGTTCATATTGAATTTGTTTCAAATAGAAATAGTTAGAGACTTACAGGATTAATAAGATGTTATGGTGCATCGCTAGCCTGTCATGCCTCCTCACAGATATTACCTAATTGTTCTTATGTGATCTTGTTCTATGGCTGCATGCGAGGTAATATTCTGCTAGTAGCCAGATTGCATGATCATAGCTGACCTGCACTTTTCTGTCAACGATTACAATATTTGAACTATGATTATTAAGAGAACATGGAACTTAGCCTATGTTTTCTTGTGGTCAGAACTATATTTATCTTTGGCAAAAATCTTGCATTTGACTTCTAGCAGAAATTATGGTTCGATGGGCATTTTAGCTATGATCAAATGCTTCCATTCAATCTAATATCGTTTGTATTTGCAGGGTGATAGCACTGATAACGCTGTTGCAGATACTAATAGTGGAGATAATCTCATGGACAAGGAAGAAGAAGCATATGTCCATGAAGCATTTCTGGCAGATTGGAGGCCACAAAATAATGATTCTACAAGTTCTCCCACTTTCCTGCATTCTGGTGGTTCTCAACCTAGACAACAAAAAGAATACTTAGGGTGTGCAAATCCACAACCTCTTGTGACTTCAAATTCTCCAGCCGCCTTGAGGTAATCCCTCTGCCCTGCTACTTCCATGTTGCCATTTCTTTGGTGTCTACTGTTGTAGCTAGCTGTTGATGTTACATAATATGTGATTTTCCAAGGTCATCCTATTCTCAAATTGTTATGCGACCTTATCGAGCTCGAAGACAAAATACTGCACGCCTGGTGAAATTAGCACCCGATTTACCTCCAGTGAATCTTCCTCCCTCTGTTCGGGTTATGTCACAGTCAGCTTTCCAGAGCTCCCAGGGAATAGCAGCCTCAAAAGTTCCTGGCAACGCTTTGAGAATTGGTGCTGTTGGGCAAAATCCGAATCAGCGAAGCACCATGAGGTCCGAAGTTGGCCCTTCAGTGCGATCTGGGCCTATTAAGGATAACCCGGTCATTGTTCCTGCTAATAGCCAGCTGCCACCAAATCATTCGGATACCTTGGCTGATAACTCTGAGAGAGATGATGGAGATCTTCAGATGCATCCTCTGTTGTTCCAGGCCCCTCTAGATGGCCACTTGCTTTACTACCAGCCGAACAGCAGTAGTGCCATCTCATCTCCCAGTTCTTTCACTTTCTTTCCAGGAACGCAGCCACAACTAAGTTTGAGTCTCTTTCATAATCCACGAGATATAAGAGATGCTGTGCACTTTCTTAGCAAGTCATCAAAAACTCCTGAAAAGAATGTGTCGTCGTCAAGCGTTGACTTTCATCCACTCTTACAAACAACTCATGATGTGGATGTGATCTCCCCTGGAATGCCTCCCATTTCTTCAAGTGTTCCTTCTAATGCAAAATCTAAGCAAAAGCATGCATCAATCGATCGTCCTTGTGATCCAATTTGTAATCTAGTTCTGAATGGTGGTTCTAGTGCCTCAAGTAGCAAGTATGCCAGCAATGTTAGTAAAGTTAATAACCTGAACTTGGACATTCATCTGAGTTCTGCATCTGCAAACCAACAAGCTGATGGGAGCAGAAACATGGCTGTACCGAGTACTGGGACACCATCAAGTGCTTCAATACCCATTACCATAGAATCTGAAAGTGCAAAAGATTCTAGTAATATGAGGGTTTCTGCCCCTGAAAGAGTGGGGACAGTATTTGACAATGTGGGGGATGATTCCCTTCCTGAAATAGTTATGGAACAGGAAGAGTTGAGCGATTCTGAAGAAGAATTTGGCGAGAATGTAGAGTTTGAGCAAGAAGAGATGGCTGATTCAGATGTTGAGAGCACTTCTGACTCCCAACAATTTGTCAACATACCAAATGAGGTAAGTTGTCTTAATGTGTCATTATAGTAAAATTCTTCAATTTTAATCTTGCTGGATGGAATTATTTTTTATTGGCTGTGGTTAATTCATTATATATACCATTCAAATCTGTTTTCTCCTGCTGCAAGTAATTGCGTTGGGATAAAATATCTTTGTTGTACTCTGTACTTAACAGGCATTTCTCTGAGGTTCCATTTGGATGGATGGATTTGGATTTGGGAAAGGAGTTGGGGATGGAGAGAGGTGAAATCCACTTTAAAATTAGCTTAAAATTAGGAGAAAAGATTTGAAATCCATTCCTAAATCCTTCCACTACTCCAAACAAGTGAAAGGATACTAGTATTGATTTTAAATCCGATCCATCCATCCAATTGCAACCTTATAGTTTGTTCCTCCTATTCTTTGTTCATTGCCTGTTCCTGTATAATGTATATTATTATTATTATTATTATTATTATTATTATTATTATTATTATTATTATTATTATTATTGCCTATTTGAACAGTTGTTCTCTCCAATTCCATCTTTTAATTGTGCTACATTTTTCAGGAAATGCACCAAGATGAAGTGGGAGATATTGACGAAGAGAGTCGATTGGCCAATGCTAGTAAATGTCGTGGCAGGACATGCAGCAAATCAGATGGTCAGTCAAACGGAATAGAAGCCTCTGCAAAAGTGGCTGACATCAATCCCAATGCTGAATCATTGAAATTGAATTCTTGCACACAAACTTCTCTCAAGAAACCCGTGGTGGGTTATGGATTTGAATCATTTGGCACCACTGGAACAGTTGGCCTGAATCAACTCCCTTCCAGTTCAAAAAGATCAAGCAGACATTCCAAAGTGAGCACAGTTAGTAGTACAGGTTCTCCAATGGACATGCCGCCAAGAAACCCTAGAAAACGTCGCTGCAGGTCAAACTCTAAATCCGGCACCTCCAGCCCGAATTCATGCAGGAATTGATGTGCAACAGTTTTAAGTTGCTGTCATAGATGAATTCAGTTAGTTTGATGATCTCTGCAGGCTTACAGCCAGTATTACTACAAAAGGCTGGAAAAAGGGTTGGCATACTATCATATTGTATAAATTTTATTTTGCCATTTATCCGTAAGTAAAAGCCAATAATTATCGGGATTGGTTGCGGTGCAATCAACAAGATCCGCATCACATTAAGGCACCAATCTCAACCGTTCATTTAAAATCCAACGGTTCAAAATGTAAAATGGTAAAATTGTCCAAAAAATATATGACGGTGAAATCGATGAAATATACATAGGTTGTTATCGCTGAAAATATTGTCGAATGTCGTTGAAATACAAACATCATGTCGCTGAAATACATACAGCTGGTTGCTGGAATATGTTAAACTAAAGAATTGAAGTTTCAACGTTATGAAGTCGCTGAAATGAACATTATCAAGTCGCTGAAAAAAACTATAGCATGTCGCTGAAATATACTACACTTCGTCGCTGAAACATACAGAAGCAGCGCTGACAATATTATGTCCGTCGCTGAAATATTAACAAATCGCTGTAATGTATACAAATTGTCGCTGAAATGTACTAAGTATATTTTGGAATAATATGACAAAATTACATTTTTACCCTTTAAGTTAATCTCAACCGTTGATATACAAAGTGAATCAACGGCTATGGGAGGGCGCAGTACATCAAGACAAATGTCTTGATTGCACCCTAATTTCTCCCATAATTATCCCGATATGGTTGTCCTTGCATCCAGATATTTAAACTCTTTGTATTAGATTTTAGAGAAGCAAAGTTAAAACTAAACGAAAAGGAGTCCAAAGAAGAAACGATCAAAATTTTTTAGACCAACTGTTATTTATACTTTAAAAAATGTGTTTAAATTTTAAAATCATGAACTGTTTATTGTTTTTTGGTAACAGTGATGCACAAGTGTCGGGTGATGGGAAAGGAGAACACAAGAAAATGAAATTAAATTCCGGTACCAACCCTATTTGAATCTTAGCAAGTAGGGGGGAAGCCCATAAGGCGAAAAATTCCTCAAATTGCACACCTCTCTCGGCAAGGACGTCCCCAACCGCATTGCCTTCCTGGAGGATGTGGCTCAGTCGATACCCAGGACTTAGCTTCCAAACATCCATAATGTACATAATTAGCCATTATAGAAGATGATCCCATTAACCTCATGTGTTCATATTCTTGAAGTGTTTATGGTATGCGTAAATTGACAGAAGTGCATATCAATTTAAGCTTAGATTATAAACTATGGTTGTATCAAAAAAGGGTCCGGTTATGGTGCGATTGAACAAATCCGCAGCACATCAAGGCGAAAATCTTGATCGTCCAATTAAAATCCAAGAGTTGTAAATGCAAAAGGGTAAAGTTGTCCAATTAAAATATGGAACGGTTTTATTAATTACGAAATTAACGGATTAGTACGTATCTTTAACGGATTTACTGCATATCTTAAACGGATTTGTATCCTAAAATATCTTACAACAGAAAAAATCACTAAAATTCGCTAAAACATGTTACACAAATTATTTTCTTTTCAGCGATACATCATATGTTTTTATTTTTAATGAAATTATTAATTCCTACTTAAAACATTATTCTTTTCAGCGATACATCACTATGCTTCATTTCATCGAGAGTGTACCATTATTTTCAGCGATACAACTTTATTCTTTTCAGCGAGGGAATGGTATTCATTTCAGCGAGAATGCCACATTATTTTCAGCTATGACTTCAAATTCCTTTCAGACCGAGATGTGCAACTAATACACTTTGCAGAGATATTATATCTTTTCAGCAATGCAGAATGCAGGATGCATCATATGTTTTTATTTTTAACGAAATTATTAATTCCTAATTACAACATATTACTGACACAAATTATATTAATTTGTATCATTATTTTCAGCGATACAACATTATTCTTTTCAGCGATCGAAATCCCTTCATTTCAGCGAGAGTGCGTCATTATTTTCAGCGATGACTTTTGAAAAATAATGGTACACTCTCGATGAAGTGCAATTGTTTCCGTCGAGATACTACACTTTGCAGAGATATTATATCTTTTCAGCGATGTATACGTACTCTTTTCAGCGATGAATGATATACTCTTTAAGCGATTTCACCATGTACTTTTCAGCGATACATCATATGTTTTTATTTTTAACGAAATTATTAATTCCTAATTACAACATATTACTGACACAAATTATATTAATTTGTATCATTATTTTCAGCTATACATAGTTATTCTTTTCAGCGATGGAATGTAGTTCATTTCAGCGAGAGTGTGCCATTATTTTCAGCGATGACTTGAAAATAATGGTACACTATCGATGAAGTGCAACTGTTTTCTTTAAGATACTATTTTTAACGAAATTATTAATTCCTAATTAAAACATATTAATTTGTATCATTATTTTCAGCGATAGAACATTATACTTTTCAGCGATGGTATGTGCTTCATTTCATCGAGATTGTACTATTATTTTCAGCGATGATTGAGATTCCTTTAAGCGAATACGCTTTGCAGAGATGTTATAACTTTTCAGCGATGAACAACTATTCTTTTAAGCGAGTTCACTATATACTTTTCAGCGATACATCATAAAAACCACAATCACTGAAACAATTCATAAACACTAAAATCAGTTAAATCCATTCAAAGTCATAAAACATTCAACACCATAAATCAAACCATAAATCAAACATTCAACATTCAACATTTCATTCAATCACAAAGTCATAAAACACATTCAACACCACCATTCAAAAAAGTCATAAAAACATCCAAAAACTTCACAAAAACAAGTCATTCCAAAACACCACAATTCAAGAGTCATTCAAAAACATTCCAAAAACATATTAAACAGCAGGGATATGAGCTGGATCAGAGATGGCTTGATGCATCGCCCTAAGCCTATGAATCAGATCTTCCCACATATTTGTAAAAGCCTTTTTGCGTTCTGTCAACTGCCCTGGAGTATTTGCAAATGAGACTTTAACGCTGCGATAGTGATTTGACATTTCACGCAGCTGTGTGGGATCAAATGAACGTCTGTTCACATCACCACCATTAGATCTGCCTTCATTTTGGAGGACACCAATATGAATATCCAGAGCTTCGAAGTGGGGATACATGATGTTATAAGATCTTTCAGCAACCTCAATATCAGGATACTCAGTTATAATTTTCAACAGAAATTCCCGTGTTTCAACATATAAGAAAGATAGCTTATTAACATATAAGATGTAAATATAAGATACAAAGCAATTCATAGCACTGAAACAATTTTTTGAAACAACCATAATCAGTACAAAAACAAACATAATCAGTTCAAAACAATCACTAAAACAACCATAATCAGTACAAAAACAATTCATATCACTAAAAAACAACCATAATCAGTTCAAAACAATCACTAAAACAACCATAATCAGTACAAAAACAATTCATATCACTAAAAAACAACCATAAAACACTTAAACAACTCATAACCCTAGAACAACCATAATCAGTTCAAAAATAAACACTGAAACAATTCGTAACCCTAGAACAACCATAATCAGTTCAAAACATCATTAAAAACCATAAATCAGTTCAAAACAATTCCAACCAAAAACCATTCTAAACATTAAAACCATAAAACAATTTAAACCATTAATCAAAAGGTTCCTAAGCATACTCAGTTGTAATTTCAATAAGAAATACATGTGTTTCAATAAGAATATCTCGATGCTTCTTCGGGACATACCCAGCGTTTAACATTTTTTCTATTAAATCATTCAGTCCGCGCGCATTGTCACACGTCGGATGTGTATCCTTCAGATAATTCCCGAACATCTCCCAGCATTGTGTGAACAAGTCGGATGTGCGACTGGAACTCTCTTCCGTGCATCTTCTTTTGGACGACATTTCTGAGAAATGAAGGTGATTCCGATTACAGTTTTGAGAAATTAGGGTTTTGAGAAACGGTTTAGAAATGAAGATTCGAGAAATGAATGTGATTCCTTTTATAAGGCTCACAGTTTAAAAAATTTTCCGAGGCCCATTTAATTTTATTTAGGCCCATTTCATTTAGGCCACTCCATAAAAATGAAATATATTTCCTTCCATCGCTGAAAACAACATTGACCCATCGCTTAAAATGCTTAATAACAATCGCTGAAAACAATATAGAACCATCGCTTAAAATGCTATATTCACATGTACAAACATTTTGTCGCTTAAATGAATGTATAAATATGAAATTTCAGAAAACTCAGAAAAAGAGAAACATATCACAAAATGCTTGATATCCATCGCTCAACATAACTCAGAACTCAGAAACATACATACAAAATCAAAAACGATGATCTATCACCATCGCTTAAAATGCTTGCTCTCTATCGCTGAAAAACATATAAAACCATCGCTTAAAATGCAACGTACACATCGCTAAAAAATTGCTCTTGACATCGCTGATAATCACATGTACAAACATAACTCAGAACTCACTTAAATGAATGTATAAATATGAAATTTCAGAAAACTCATAAAAAGATAAACATATCACAACACAACTCAGAACTCAGAAACATACATAAAATCGCATAAAATGCTCATATACAAATCGCTGAAAAATGCTATATACACATCGCTGAAAAGAATACATATACATCGCTGAAAAGAATATATAACCATCGCTTAAAATGCTTAATACCCATCGCTGAAAAATTGATAATCACATCTACAAACGTTTTCACAAACTGTTTTCTTCTACTTTTGGCCAAACTGTTTATGTACAAACCTCAAGTAATCTCTCACAAATTGTGGATTGGTGATCCTCACCAGCATCAGTTCCCATGCTCCTTTTATACGTTTGCAGATTAGACTTCTGAGTTGGTAATCATAATGCATGATCTTCTTTTTATTTCCTGTGTTACAATAATCCAGGGCCTTCTGATCCATTTCCATGAGGAGTTCGAGATAAGAAGTTCTGTAACGCTCCATCATGGCGGACACCATGTCTCTTTCCAGGGCTTCCTTTAAATAAGACATATCTTGTGCCATATCATATTTCAGATACTCCTCTGCCTCAGCCTTGTTCATCAATCTGTACTGTCTTGCATTCTTTCTCAGCACTGGCCAGTTCTTACGCGTTATCTCATGTAGCACTTTTTCCCTTAGAAGTCTGATGTGCTCAGCATGTTCAGGATCCACATCAGTTCCTTTTTCAGCTATCCCAACCTCAGGATCCACATCAGTTCCTTTTTCAGCTATCCCAACATGACCGAATCGCTTCAAATCAGCCAAATAGAGAATAATACTCCATAATTTACAATGCCCATGTAAGAATAAAGAGATGTACATTTAAGCGATCACAAAAAGTGCAATATATATAACCGATTAAACAATAGACATTTAAGAGATGAAACAATGTACATTTCAGCGACGAAAATATTACATTTACATTTAAGCGATTAACAAATATACATTTAAACGATGTCATCCATCGCATAAAAAAAACAGTTCATTCATTCATAAAAAACACTTCATTTCATCATTGTTTCTTTTTCCGACCCTTTTTTGGCTTAGGTGGTGCTGGTTTCTTTACCTCAAATGACTGACTATGCTGGGCAACCAACTGCATCTCTCTACTCACTTCTCCTAGCACAAAATCTTTCTTTTGATTGACATCTGACATCAATATTTCAGCGCAGACCTTGGCTCTTTTTGCCAGATTATACCTTTTGTTCTTCATTTCTGCCAACATGTCATCCATAATTAATCCTTCCCAATAATCCATATATGACATGACAAAAACACCGCAGCTGTGCTCATCTTTCTGCTCTGCCAACGGCGAGAAAAGCATACGATATGATGCAAACCATTTTTCAGATTTCATCAGTGTATTTCCCAGCATCCTCAAGTTATACTATATCCTATTCAAAACATTATAATCAGTTGTCCACCCGCCTTCAACATTCTTGCTGTTGAAGTAAAAAATTCTTCTCTTTCTCATATCAACAGAAAAAGCAACCCAATGATTTTGTCGACAATATGGGAAGAAGAACTGGAACATTGAGAAAACATATAATTAGAATCTAAAAATGATCAACAATATAAACAAAATTATCAAAACAAAAATGTATCTTACACTCTCTGCATTCAACACCACATCAATCATTTCTTCAGGAAGAAACTTGAAATCTTTCACGAATGTATCAACAAGTTCTGCACCATCTTTTAATGGTAAATCTGCATCCACCTCTGCCTCTGCAAATGTCTGTTTCAAAAGATACAACATATCATGCATCAAAAAGAAGTTAAATATATATATATGTATGTATATATATATATCAGACTCACAGCAAATAATGATGAAAAACAATATTTCAGCATTGGTTTCCCATTGGCTCTTTCGAATTCACGACGGTTGATCACTTTCGCGTAACAGTTTATAACAATATCCGCAATATCACTATCAACCCTTAGTGTTTCAATGTCAAGCTTGGACAAGTTCATTTCTTTATCATCATAAACAATCGTGTTCTTCGCTTCAACCTTTCCTAGAATATTTGTAATGATAGCCCAAACAGCCACATTCAACTCTTCTGGAGTACGGGTATATGACGCCTGAAATTCTGGATATTCTTTAAATCGGGTATAAGTCATCTCCATGAATGTAAACTTGTTGCATTTTTCAATAGGCTGGAGATCAATCATCATCACTCTAGGAGGCATATACTTCTCCTTCAATTTCTCGATTGTCTTAGCTCTATCAACTGTCTTAGCTTGTTCCTGAAAATTACAGATGATATATCAATCATCGCTGAAATATGAAAAGTGTCGTCGCTGAAAAACATAGAAATCATCGCTGAAAACTATTGACATACCTCTGGATTCTCATCTGTTACAACATTCTCATTCTCGGATATGCCCAAAGAAAAGGTTGGCACATCTTTTGCATGCATCTATACACATACTAGAGTAATTTAGAGAAAATACCTCTATTTACATCACAATTGATATAGCTAAAAACTATTAAAAACTAAAGTCACACAAGAAAATATATCAATCACCATATCCAAATCGCTGAAATGTGGAAAATTTAATCGCTGAAAAACACAGAAACCATCGCTGAAAACTATTAAAGTACCTCTGGATTCTCAGCCACATCATGTGCTGCATCTTTCTCAGCCCCATCATGTCCTACATCTTTCTTAGCCCCATCATGTGCTAACTAAAAATCACATAAGGAAAATATATCAAAACATTTTGTTACATCACAATTGATATAGCTAAAAACTATTAAAAACTAAAGTCACACAAGAAAATATATCAATCACCATATCCAAATTGCTGAAATGTGGTAAATATCATCGCTGAAAAACATAGAAACCATCGCTGAAAACTATTACAGTACCTCTGCATTCTCAGCCACATCATGTGTTGCATCTTTCTCAGCCCCATCATGTGCTACATCTTTCTTAGCCCCATCATGTGCTAACTAAAAATCACACAAGAAAAATATATCAAAACACTTTGTTACAGTAACCCCTATAGCAAACATTTTGTCACTGTACATACATTCAAGGAATCGAAACTGAAAGGGATTCGGAATCGAAATAAAGATCTCTGCAATAAAAATAAACAACACAGAAAAAGCAAAAAAGAAAAAAGAATGTCAGAAACTACCTTCAAAAAATATTATGAAGTACAAAATTTATAAAACTACCTTCGGTACATTTTCAGGTAAATTTTCAGTCTCCGGGGCAACTCTCTCTTCAGTTTTGTCTTTTACATTCCCAGCATCTACATCACCTCCTTCCTGCAAACTTGTCACCTCCGGACCCCCTTGACTCATCACAACATTTCCTGCTCCTGCTAATATACCCATCAAGATTTCTCCTTCGCTTGCAGTTATATCAAGATTATTTGATTGTTCTCCTTCACGACGTCGACCCACATTAATCAACAGTTCACCTGCATCTTGATCACAAGGGGGTGTGGGGAAGGTTCAACATCATTTCTGGATGCTTCTATGAGAGGATCAACATTCCCTGAAGCATCAGCATCCATATATTGGCAAGCAATGTTCACAATAGAGTCCATTGTGTGATCAGAAAGATGAACAACTGGTTCAGAATCAGTTGTCTCATTTGCATTAGCTTCATGGACAACAGGTGAATACATAGGCTGCAAGCTAGAAAGATTGGCAGCTTCTTCATTTCCACTAGCATTCAAATCCACATTTTCTCCTAACTGCTCATCTCCTCCTCCATCCACACTCCTAGAAAGATTGACAGTTGGTTCATTTGCAGTAGAATTCAAACGCTCATCGTCCACTTCTTTCCCACCCCTCCTTTTCTTCTTTAGACCAGAAACAAAAGTGCTAAGTCGATCGTCATCTTCCTCCACAGTCCTTTTCGCAGCCCTCGATTTCTTCTTAAAGTCAATATCTGGATACTTTGCGTTAGGGAAAACCTTCCAGATATCAACCATCTCCAAGTATCGATCCTTTTTACAAGTAAATCCAACCAAATGAAGCTCTTCACGCTCATAGAAATCAAAAAACATGTGCTGAAAAAAACAGAAACAAACAAGATACATAATCAACAAACAATGACCATAATCAACAATATAAATCACATAACAAATATAAATTGCATAACAAACACAAAATTAAAATTACCATTAAGCAAAACAGGTCTCCACAGGGGCGTGCTTGAGCACTGGTTCCCTTATCCAATTTTGCCTTATACTCATTCAGAGATTTGATAAGAAATTGTCTAATATGAAGACACCAATTGTACCTTAAAGCTTCTTCCGGAGATCTAAGAAACTGAAGATACCTTTTGTTTACAACCCTCCCTGAGTTAGGAGTAAAGACTTTCTGCTGAGCAAACAAAACATACATCCTCCAGTAGTCATCCAATGGAATTTCAGTATTCTCCGTATTCTCTAAAATAGCTATAAGATCCTTAACAGGTATCCGATTAGGCTCCTTCTTATTCGTAATAAGAGAATACTTTTCACAAAATTCATCAGCAAAATCATAACCAATCTCATTATTCTTCAAATCTATTATAAATTTATCGACTCCTCATGGCAAACCATATACTTTATGAATGTCTTCATCTGTAAACCTCCATCGACGGTTTTTATCAATAATAAAGCATTCCTCCTGAATTCTCCACTGATTAATCAAAGTTATAACAGGATCAACCTTGAGCATGCACATTTTGAACATAAGCAGACAACTGAAGCAAGTATCATGAATAAACTCTTTCTTCCCATCTCCGTCACTCTCGTTCAGGATATTATTTAAAAGACAAATGCTAGATGGAACGCAACAGACCTGAGTATGCACTTTTTCAGCCATTCTTGATAACAAAAAGTAAAGTATCACCGTTCGCCGTTCGCCGTAGAAAAACAATCGCCGTTCGCCGTAGACGCAGAGAATCGCTAAATCGCTGAAAAGCCCTAGAGAAAGTATCGACAGTGACAAATTAAAAATTGGCGGTTAAATTGACATTAAATACTACACGGTGAAATCTCGATGGTTATTTCTTATTAATTACTTAGACGGTGATTTTTTATTAATCGCGTTACTAGACGTTACGCGAATTCTGAAAACATTGTAAAATTTTTATTAACTACTACACGGTTATTTTTTATTAACTCATCTCCATCGCTGAATTGCACTATGACGATCGATTTTTTCAATAGGTAACCATCGCTGAATTGCATTCTTTACGCGATTTTCTGAGACATTGTAACATTTTCTTATTAAATACTACACGGTTATTTTTTTTTATTAAAACTAACTTTCATCGCTGAATTGCATAACGATCATCGCTTTCGTATATAAGTAATCATCGTTGAATTGCATTAGTTAGCACTGAACTAAGTCGATCAATACAATATTAATGATCAATACACTTCATGTCATTTCTAAAAAAACAAAAATCTTCATTTCTGCATCCGTTTACGATGTTCTAACTCTTTCTTTTTCCGAACAGCTTCAGAAATAGAGACCATTCTCTTGTTCGATTTCTTCCGCCCTTTACACGTTTCTCTTTCCCTTAAATGCAAATTTGAGTAATCTGATGTACTTCCAATCTCTGCCAAAAAAAAAAACAAAAACATTGAGAAACACTAATTTCAAAAAAAGCAAAAACATAAATATGTCTTTGATTAGAAATTACCCGACTCTTTGTTAATATCAATGTTGTCATACTTTGTTTTCATCAATGTCTCAAAGTCATACATAAACGATTCACAAGCATCCTCATTTCGTGACAACACAATTGCTGACTTAAAAAACAAGCCACACAATTTCCGGTATCTAGATGCTGCATTGACCACATTTGTTTCTTTTCCAACACCAACATCAACATAACTAAGATCACATTTTGCATTCCTTGACCACCGCTGCAAAATATATTTATCTGGAATAGTATGAAACACTTTTGCTCCACTTCCTGACAGAACATCCATCACCCTCAGAGCATGACAACATAAAATCCCCATATTCTCAAACATATTGCAACTGCATCCAATTGTACCATCATCAATGTTAACATTGACATGATCACCAATCATCTTTGAATCTGCATCTTCTCTCTTGCAAACACGATAAATTAATGCATCTGGTTGAAGCTCAACCACATACCCAAATGACAGATCATACTCATTGTTGAAAATATTGAACACATTTGGTGTATACTTCTCAGCTATATATTTCAATAGTGGATTCATAATAAACCTGGCAGAAACTTGTCTATCATCTGCCTTAAAATCTTCCATCCGTTCATTATCCCTCATTGACTCCACAACCCTTTCAAAATGTGCAAAGAACTCAACATAGTTATCAACTGGCCTTAAGAACCTGTGAAATGTCAACACAATATGGGGATGTGAAAATCAAATTCTCAACTACATAAAGCAAACACACATCGCTGAAATAAATAGAACTCTCTCGCTGATCAAAACAGTATAGCCTCGCTGAAAATAACTATTCAACTATCACTGAAAATGAAATTTATTCATACCGTTTCACAACTGAGTTAAAAGATTCACTTAGCTGAGTAGTCCTCATTCCTGCAGTAAAATGATTTTTAACCCAAGCAGCGGACCATTGACTTCTCAAATTATAAGTAGTCAACAACCACCTATGTTCAGACTGTGAGAAACAAGTTGATAGCATGTATTCCCATTCCACCTCAAATTCCATCTCTGTCCTCACATCATATACCAAATGATGAAATAGCTTATCAAACCTAAAAAAATGAGTTCAACATGTACATATCAATATCCAAATCGAAAAAACAATTGAAAGTAAAAATAACTAAATATTTACCTTGGTGTGTACAGTTGACTCAAATTTTTTTTCGCATTTTCTATAATGTGCCAACTACATAAAGCATGATAGGTATTAGGCAAAATTTTCCTAATTGCCGGTGCCATCGCACAATCTTGATCTGTGAAAATCATTTGAGGTGCCTTTGTAATACCCGAGAATTTTCCAACATAAAATAAAACAATAATCAAATAAATAAATAATAAATAAAATAAATACCATAAATAAATAAATAAATCCAGCAAATAAAAGAAGTAAATAAAGATAGGGAAATGAGAAATAAGATTCTTACTTAAAAAGGAATTAAAGGAATTTAATTCAATAAAAGGATGGATAAATGGTACACCAAAACCCGACACTAATGAACTCGAGTATTCGAGTCCAAAACATCCAATTAGACTGAGAATAAAATTAGAGAGAAAGTATGAACCCGAATATACCCCGGAAATCGGAATTCGGGAGCATAGAGGGATAGAAACCCGAAAGAGAGGCGGAAAAGCACGACGGATCGCACGACCCGCCCGGACCGAAGTCCAGGCGAAGTCGGCGCGGTGGCCGCGCGGTGAAGTGGCTTTAGCGCGCCACGACCGCGCCACCCCACAGATTCGTTTGTTGCGTGAATCTCTCGCCCGAACGCGGATTTTTCGACTTTCGGTTGAACATCTCTCGACTCCAGACCTTTAGGTCGGTTGTGGACGCCCTAGGGATTAAGAATTCTATAAATAAGCCCCTTTGGAGCCCCAAACAAGTTTACAAAACCCTACAATCTTCTATACGTTCGAAACCCTAAATTCGGAGTCGACGGAAAGCACCAAACGGAGGCAGCAGCTTTGGACGAAAATCCAAGGTCTCCAAACATTGTGGTAAGCTCTAGTCCAATAAATCTTTTCACGTTTCAATCCGAAAACGGATTCTAACTTCGGTTCTTTTCTTTCTACACCCCGTATCGAATCTAGATCGTAGAACCCGACGAACGGAGAGGAGAAACGGTGATCTGGAAGCCACGCCTCCGAATTAGATATCCCCGATGTCCATAGACACTGTAAGTTAACCTTACATGGTTTTGGGAGATTTTAAAACATTCGAAACCTAAAAGATTCAACAAGAACCATAAATCTGTCCACTTTTGCTTTCTACCGACGCAACAGATTTGGTGAATTTTTCCGACCCTTAAAACGAACTCAAACGGAAAAACTTAAAACACGAAAAACGTTCCTAAGACTTAGACCTAGCTACTGTAAAAATTTGGGAATTTTTGGAGTTGATTTGATATGTGAAAACCCGTTGAAACCGAACTGTTTGATTCTAGATCTCGAAATCTTGGACAGAACTTAGGAATGATCTTGATCACGTTTTTGACATAGGATCTAGGCTGTTTTAGATCTTTGGCCGAACATGAAAGTTGTAGATAAATGTCTTAAGATAATCCCTGTCAAATTTCGTTAAATTTGGAGTTGAATTGATATGGTAGAATTTGAAATCTTTGAACTGTGATGTATTAAACTCGGACAGATTTCTTCTTATGCGAAAATTGGCGACTTTGACCTACTTAGGTATCTCCGATTGAAAAAGTTAAAACACGAAAGTTGTAGATCTTGATGTTTCCGAGTCAGATATGAAATTTTGGAATTTTTGGAATTAAATCTGATTTTAGACGAATTTTGGAGTAAACTGTGATTTACCGAAACGAAATCTTGAAATCTTGTTGAAACATGGAATTGACCTTTAGGGTTGAAACGAATCGAGATATTATTTCTAAATTAATACAATGGAAGGCAGATTTTAAAAACTAAATCCCCTTACAAACTTGATAAATTAAAATTAGGGGTGAGTGCTCTGCAGGGTGCCCCCTAACGATTCACTTCGTGCCGTAATGGACGATGGTGACCCCGCGCGCTAAATTTGAGATATGGATTGTCTAAACGGCGAAACTTAGAGCCTACACTCTCGTGAATATCCGTATGGGTTTCCCGAGGCTCCGGAGTGGTACTGGGTATGGCTGATACGGTTGCGGCCGCCGGGCTACCGGCTAAACTTGTTGACATCGCGATTTTTATCGTGAAACTTTGAAATACCAAATCGGGAATGTAATGGGGATTCTAAATTAAATTAAACTAGATTAAATGATATTGTTGTCAAATTAAATTATTTAAATGCTTTATTTAAATTATGGCTTTTATGATGATCCATGTGATACGTGTTATTAAATAGAGCCTGAGATAAATTATGCTATTGGATATGGATTAGATGAAATTAAATATTATGTTATTATCATGCTTTTGTTAAATCACTAAATTTATGGCTTTTAAACCCTACGATCATGCATGTGTTAACTTACTCAGCAAATTTTGCTGACCAAAACCATTTTTATTCATTTCTTTACAGAATATGTGGAATGAGCCTGTGTGAGCACGAATCATGCATGGGATTTTGGGGATTGTTATTTTGCTTTTGAATTTCGCACTTAGACTATATTATGAACGGGCCTGTTTAACCCGTGTTTTGGCCATGTCGGCCCTTTTTATATTTTCCGCTGCGATACTGTACTAAACCAAATATTTTCGCTGCGCTATGCTATTATTATTTTTGAATTATATTGAATGGGCTATTTTAAATGATTTAAATGTTTTTAAATACTGCAATACCTAGCCTTGCATCTCTTTAGTAAGCTCGGAGAAACCGTGTCTTACTAGGGAGATGTGGCGGTGACATCCCGACCTGGGTGACCAAAAATCGGGGTGTTACAAGTTGGTATCAGAGCCCGGCTATTTTTAAACTATTATTTTTAAACCCTTACTATTTTTTTTAAACTACTATTAATATTTTGACTATTATTTTAAATTTTAAATTATTATTTCCATGGAAAAGAAAATTTTTATTTTTAAAACCCATGGGAAAAATATATATATGGTGCATTAAATTATTATTGGGGGGAAATATCATTTGCATATGCATGTTGCATCTCTGCTATGAACTTAGAATCTTGGAAACTTGAACTTAGAATCTTGGAAACTTGAACTTAGCATCTTAGCGAAACTTGAACTTAGAATCTTGGAAACTCGAACCTAGAATCTTGGCGAATTGAACCTAGAATCTTGGCGAATATTAACTTAGATCTCTTGCTTGCGCTAGATGGCTAGTCAGGACATGATGCAGTTGATGGTCAGGATGATGAGTGTACATCTCGATTCCCACCAAACCCTAGAGCAAATGAAGTACCGTATGGCTCAGTTGGAGGCCAATTTACATCACATGGGCAACTTGAGAGAGGCGGATCATCACCGCATAAACCAACTCGAACGCCAAGTCCAAACCCTCACTACACAAAACTTAATACTAAAGGAATACATCGATGCCCACGGGCAAGACTTAAACACTATCTTTGACGACCTACTACCGCCGAGTTCGGAGGAGGAAGATCCGGAGGAAGATCCTGCTACCCCACCGGGAGACGTCATGAGGCACTAGAGATTCTATTGTTAGACATTGTTTTGCTAGAAAAATATTTCTACTTTTGTACTAAAATTTCTTTTGAGGAAATAAAATGCCCGATTCATTTTTTTTCAAAACAAAACAAAACAAAATAAAATAAAACCCCGAAGCAAACGATGCTTCTTAATTCGAACAAAGCACTACGTGCTAAATTGCTACACACATATATACCTTTATAGAAATCGCTTAGACTATATGTTAAATTCACCAGTCCTAATCTATCCTATTTGTACTAGAATGGCACCCAGAGGAAGAGGAAGAGGAAGAACTCAAACCACTCCCCAAACCACCACTGAGATACCTACTGAAACACCACCAAACGCCACTGAACCAATTCAACATGATGAGATGGAACAACCCCAAGGTGCGCAGGACGCCCCCGCACCGAACAATGTGGGCGATCGTCTTAGGACGATAGAGGAAGTGTTGATTGCGCTCGGAAACGCGCAAGTCAACCAGGGTCAAGCTGCGGCGGTACCTCCGCCCCAAGCTCGCCCTAACTACCTGGCGATGGTGAATCCCTACCAGCCGCCCCACTATGCTGGTGAGGAGGATCCAGCTAAACTGGAGGAATGGATCCGGACTTTTGACAAGCTGCTGGGAGCGGTCAAATGTCCGGAAGGAGAGAGGGTACATGTCGCTTCATACTACTTGGGAGGCGAAGCTGATGACTGGTGGCAAGCAACGCAAGCCAAACTGACTGAAGATGACGAGCCTTACTTGTGGATGGAGATGATGGAACTACTCAGGGATCGATTCTATCCCTTGAGTACCAAAGCTGCTATGTACGAAGAATTCCTGTCGTTGAAGCAAGGAAGCCAAACGGTGCAGGAATACTACACCCGCTTCAAGGAGCTGGTGAGGTTCGCACCAAGGCTAGTGCCTACTGATGCGGAAAAGGCACAGAAGTTCGAGATGGGACTGAACCTGTCTGTGCGCGAAGTGATCGCGGGGGTACACTACCCCGATTTGCAAGCCGTATACGATCGCGCTGTAGCGGTGGCACGCGTGCAGCAGCTGAAAAGAAGGGTGAGTGGGGAGTCCAGCAGGGGTCCTCAAGACAAGAGAAGTCGAGATTCACGAAACGAGAACAACACTGGAAGGAACGAGCAGCGCAGAGGGTCGAATAGGCCCCAACAAAACAACACTGGGAGGAGGTTCAATCAAGAAGATCCGGTACCGCCTTGCCCGCGATGTGGACGACCACATCTGGCAAGGGGATGCCCGCAACAAGGCGCCTGTTACCGATGCGGTCGAATGGGTCACGTTCGACGGGATTGTCGAACTAGGCTCGAGAACATAACGAAGAGGGACGATTTGGTCGCGGGGCAAGAACAGCCTCAAAACCAAAACGGGCGAAACGGCAATAACCAAGGGTACAGACCCCCTCAAAATAGGCCGCAAAACCAGAACCCGAACCAACGACCTCCGCCCCCACAGAATCAAAACCAGCAACAAAATCAACAGCCGAATGTGAATCAGCAGGGCAATCAGGGACGCCCTGTGGGGAGGCTCAATGTGGTAAACCAAGCGGACGTGCCTGCGCAAGGAGAGGTGATGGCAGGTACATTTTATGTGTTGAATACGCCCCTTAGAATTCTATTTGATTCTGGAGCTAGTTGCTCAATTATTGCATCAAGGATAGTGCCTGAGTTAGATCTACCTAAGTGCGAGAGAATTAGCTTAGGAATTCAATTGCCTTCTGGAGAAGTAGTGTCTTGCTCTAAACGATATAACGGAATTCCTATAGTGATAAAGAACGTAGAATTCTTCGCGAACTTGGTAGAATTTAACTTAAGAGACTTTGACATCATACTGGGGATGGATTGGCTATCCCAGTATAAAGCGGTGATCGAATGCCAAAAGCAAAAGATCACCTTGTCAAAAAGTAGGGGAAAGAGAGTTATCTTTTACTCTCAGCCCCCTAAGAAAAGTAACAAAATCGTTAGTGCACTTAAACTAAGTAACTTGATGCGTAAGGGGTATGAACTATATGCGTGCTATGTGCACAACCTTGAGGCGGAAGAGAACAAGGTTGATAGCATACCAGTGGTAAGAGAATACCCGGACGTGTTCCCTGAAGACGTTCCGGGCATGCCACCTGAGAGAGATCTTGAATTCACGATAGATCTCATTCCGGGGACAGAGCCTGTCTCGAAAGCTCCGTACCGGATGGCACCACTGGAAATGAAGGAGTTAAAGGAACAACTCGAGGAGCTATTGGGAAAAGGTTACATAAGACCGAGTACGTCCCCTTGGGGAGCACCGGTTTTGTTTGTCAAGAAGAAAGACGGAGGACTACGTCTTTGCATAGATTACCGAGGACTAAACCAAGTGACCATTAAGAATAAATACCCCCTTCCGAGAATAGAGGATCTGTTTGATCAACTGAAGGGAGCTTCAGTATTCTCGAAGATCGATTTGCGATCTGGGTATCATCAATTGAGGATTGCCGAGAAGGACATTCCGAAGACGGCGTTTCGAACACGATATGGTCATTACGAGTTCACAGTGTTATCCTTCGGGTTAACAAATGCTCCGGCCATGTTCATGAATCTCATGAACAATGTGTTCCGAGACTTGTTAGACCAGTGTGTCGTAGTGTTCATTGACGACATCATGATCTATTCGAAGAGCGAGGAGGAGCATGCGAAGCACTTACATCAAGTGTTAGAAATCTTGCGAAGAAATCAGCTATACGGCAAGCTGTCGAAATGTGACTTCTGGCTGAAAGAAGTGGCATTTCTCGGACACATAGTATCCGCTGATGGAGTATCAGTGGATCCGGCGAAAGTTTCTGCCGTAACTGAATGGGCAACTCCGAAAAGTCCAACGGAAATAAGGAGTTTCCTTGGATTAGCCGGATATTATAGACGATTTGTGAATGACTTTTCAAGGATTGCACGTCCTTTGACCCAGCTACTTAAGAAAGGAGCAAAATACGAGTGGACCGAAGCATGTGAGACATCGTTTCAAGAGCTGAAGAAACGACTCACAACCACACCCGTATTAACATTACCATCAGAAAATGGTGACTTCGAAGTATATAGCGATGCTTCGAAGGAAGGTTTAGGTTGTGTTTTGATGCAAGACTCGAGAGTCGTAGCCTATGCATCACGCCAATTAAAACCTCACTAGGAAAATTATCCGACACACGACCTGGAGTTGGCAGCGGTCGTTTTCGCTCTAAAGATATGGAGACATTATCTTTATGGGCGGAAGTGTCGAATGTTCACCGACCACAAGAGCTTGAAATATATATTCACTCAGAAGGAGTTGAATTTGAGACAGCGAAGGTGGTTGGAACTTATTAAAGACTACGATTTAGAGATAGCATACCACGAGGGGAAGGCGAATGTGGTAGCCGATGTCCTAAGTCGGAAAACCCAACACGTGATAAACTCGTTGGTAATTCCGCCGGCATTGTACATGGAATTGGCAAGATTGGAGTTAGAACTTGTGCATCCTGGCACAGTGAGAGAAACGATCAATGCTATGGTCGTAGAAACTCCCATATTAGACGAGATTCGA
Source organism: Hygrophila difformis (assembly GCA_030278955.1). NCBI lineage: Eukaryota > Viridiplantae > Streptophyta > Magnoliopsida > Lamiales > Acanthaceae > Hygrophila > Hygrophila difformis. Next base: position 27,340,193 of record JAOANR010000010.1, read on the forward strand.
CTCGCTCAACCGGGCGATCCGAAACTCGAGAAGATAAAAGGGTATATTGCCGAAGGAAAGGCAATAGGATTTGCTGTCCACGAGGATGGAAGCATCCGTTTTAAAGGTAGATGGTGTGTGCCTTTTAAATGTGCCGAGTTAAAGCAAAGGTTGATGGAGGAAGGCACAACACGCCATATTCCGTACATCCCGGAGGTGACAAACTATACAAAGATCTGAAGAAGATCTATTGGTGGCCGGGAATGAAGAAGGAAGTGGCAAATTTCGTAGCGAGATGTCTCACCAGCCAAAAGGTTAAGGCAGTGCGACATAAACCCTTAGGATTGATGCAACCACTAGAGATTCCAAGTTGGAAGTGGGATATCATCTCAATGGACTTTGTCTCGGGATTACCCCGATCGCCTAAAGGCATGAATAAGATTTGGGTGATTGTGGATAGGCTAACGAAGACAGCCATATTTATCCCAATGAAAGACACGTGGACTATGGACCAACTGGCCCGAGCCTACATTGATAATGTGGTACGACGACATGGAGTACCACATGATATCATTTCCGATAGAGACAGTAGATTTGTCTCTCATTTCTGGATGGAGTTACAAAAAGCTCTCGGTACTCAAATCAAAATGAGCACCGCATTCCACCCGATGACGGATGGACAAACCGAAAGAACAATCCAAACACTAGAAGACATGCTGAGAGCATGTGTGTTGGATTTCAAAGGAAATTGAGAATCTCATTTACCCTTGATTGAGTTTTCCTATAATAATAGTTACCATGCTAGTATCGGCATGGCACCTTTCGAGGCATTGTATGGACGAAAGTGCCGAAGTCCTTTGAGCTGGGAAGGAAACGATAAGTCCGTGGTAGTGGGACCACAACTTATCGAAGACAAGGCTCAACAAATCAAAGTGATCCAAGGGAAGATGAAAGCCGCTCAAGACCGTCAAAAGAGTTATGCCGACGTGAGACGACGAGACCTAGAATTTCAAGTGGGAGATAGGGTCATGCTAAAGATATCACCCATGAAGGGGGTGATGCGCTTTGGCAAACGAGGGAAGTTAAGTCCTCGATACATAGGACCTTACGAAATCCTAGAACGAGTCGGAACTCTAGCCTACCGATTGGCTTTACCGCCGCACTTAGATAGAGTTCACAACGTCTTCCATGTCTCGCAACTAAAGAAGTATGTGCCGGACCCGACACATGTACTTCAACCGGAGATAATTGAGCTAGACGAAGATTTGACTTACGAAGAAGTCCCAGTGCGTATTCTCGATACTAAGGAACGAGTAACGAGGAACAAAACCATCAAAATGATCAAGGTTCTTTGGTCAAACCACGAAAGTGAGACGGCAACTTGGGAAGTAGAATCCGATATGAGGGAACGATACCCGACATTGTTCCAAACCGATTCCGACACAGTTATGGGGACATAACTGCAATCTTAAGGGGGAGAGGATGTCATACCCCCTAATTTTTCGTGCATTTTTGTAAACTTTTGAACTACGTTATGGCTTGATCCCTTTACCGGGTACGTAGGCAGCTTAGAAGTTTTAATTCTAAGTTCAGTCACAAAACAATAAAACAAACACAAGACCTTAGCACGAGACGAGAAAAGCCGAAACACAACTTCGAGGACGAAGTTGATTCTTAAGGAGGGTAGACTGTAATACCCGAGAATTTTCCAACATAAAATAAAACAATAATCAAATAAATAAATAATAAATAAAATAAATACCATAAATAAATAAATAAATCCAGCAAATAAAAGAAGTAAATAAAGATAGGGAAATGAGAAATAAGATTCTTACTTAAAAAGGAATTAAAGGAATTTAATTCAATAAAAGGATGGATAAATGGTAAACCAAAACCCGACACTAATGAACTCGAGTATTCGAGTCCAAAACATCCAATTAGACTGAGAATAAAATTAGAGAGAAAGTATGAACCCGAATATACCCCGGAAATCGGAATTCGGGAGCATAGAGGGATAGAAACCCGAAAGAGAGGCGGAAAAGCACGACGGATCGCACGACCCGCCCGGACCGAAGTCCAGGCGAAGTCGGCGCGGTGGAATTAAATCTGATTTTAGACGAATTTTGGAGTAAACTGTGATTTACCGAAACAAAATCTTGAAATCTTGTTGAAACATGGAATTGACCTTTAGGGTTGAAACGAATCGAGATATTATTTCTAAATTAATACAATGGAAGGCAGATTTTAAAAACTAAATCCCCTTACAAACTTGATAAATTAAAATTAGGGGTGAGTGCTCTGCAGGGTGCCCCCTAACGATTCACTTCGTGCCGTAATGGACGATGGTGACCCCGCGCGCTAAATTTGAGATATGGATTGCCTAAACGGCGAAACTTAGAGCCTACACTCTCGTGAATATCCGTATGGGTTTCCCGAGGCTCCGGAGTGGTACTGGGTATGGCTGATACGGTTGCGGCCGCCGGGCTACCGGCTAAACTTGTTGACATCGCGATTTTTATCGTGAAACTTTGAAATACCAAATCGGGAATGTAATGGGGATTCTAAATTAAATTAAACTAGATTAAATGATATTGTTGTCAAATTAAATTATTTAAATGCTTTATTTAAATTATGGCTTTTATGATGATCCATGTGATACGTGTTATTAAATAGAGCCTGAGATAAATTATGCTATTGGATATGGATTAGATGAAATTAAATATTATGTTATTATCATGCTTTTGTTAAATCACTAAATTTATGGCTTTTAAACCCTACGATCATGCATGTGTTAACTTACTCAGCAAATTTTGCTGACCAAAACCATTTTTATTCCTTTCTTTACAGAATATGTGGAATGAGCCTGTGTGAGCACGAATCATGCATGGGATTTTGGGGATTGTTATTTTGCTTTTGAATTTCGCACTTAGACTATATTATGAACGGGCCTGTTTAACCCGTGTTTTGGCCATGTCGGCCCTTTTTATATTTTCCGCTGCGATACTGTACTAAACCAAATATTTCCGCTGCGCTATGCTATTATTATTTTTGAATTATATTGAATGGGCTATTTTAAATGATTTAAATGTTTTTAAATACTGCAATACCTAGCCTTGCATCTCTTTAGTAAGCTCGGAGAAACCGTGTCTTACTAGGGAGATGTGGCGGTGACATCCCGACCTGGGTGACCAAAAACCGGGGTGTTACAGCCTTATCCCCCATACACTTCAAAAATGTTTTAAATAGCCACTCAAATGATCTTTGAGTTTCATCAAGCATCAATGCAGCTCCAAAAATAGAAGTCTGTCGGTGATGATTGAATCCAACAAAAACAGCTAATGGTCTGTAATTTTTATTTGTCCGATACATTGTATCAAAGGTCATACTATCACCAAAAGCTTGATAATCCATCCTCATTTCAGCATCTGACCAAAAGATATTTGTAATTCTCTCATCATCATCCAGATCATACTCATGGAAGAAAAATGGATTACTGACACATTTCTCAGAGAAATACTTCAATACAACACCAGCATCCCCTACTTTTAAATTTCTTTGCCGCCTTCTAACAAGTGCATTCTTCAAATCGTCCTTTAAAAATCCTACAAGTCCACTACCTCCAGCACCCATACTCAACAAGTCATACGATGACTTCAATGACAATCCAACTTCTTCATGTATACCAGCAACAACACTGTGTAACTCATCAACTCTTCTATTCGATTTCAACATATGCTTCCTTGATGGTCCATGCAGATCATAATTATGATTACCACAGAAAAACACAACTCTATAAACTTTTTCATCAGTTTTATAATGTAACATCACCTTTGCTTCACAACCAGTTCGGGTTTCATCACTCTTACGAAATTTCAGACTCTTAGAACGACAAGATGAATCACTATCCAACAAACAACCACGACGAAATCCTTCCTTATTGCACGCATATTGTAAATAGAACAATCTATCAACTTCATGTGGCTTTGGTCTCTCATACATTTTCCTTACCGAGAAACCTAAACTATGAGCATAATCACAATAAAAACTAAACGCATCATCAGCTGTAACAAAACTTAACTCACTCCAATTTATGTTACCTGTGAAGAAATAAACAAAGAATTCCCATTAAAATAATAAATACACGTAGCTGACATAAACCATCGCTTAAAATATTTAATGTCCATCGCTGAAAATGCTAGACAGTTATCGCTGAAAATGCTAGTGATGCATCGCTGAAAATGCTAGGCTTGCATCGATGAAAATATAATGGTTCTGTCCCTCATAATCACATGTACAAACGTTGTGACGCTTAAATGAACATATAGATATGAAACTTCAGTAAACACAAAAAAAGAGAAACATATCAAAGAAGAACTCAAAACGCTAGACAGTTATCGCTGAAAATGCTAGTGATGCATCGCTGAAAATGCTAGGCTTGCATCGATGAAAATATAATGGTTCTGTCCCTCATAATCACATGTACAAGCGTTTTGACGCTTAAATGAACATATAGATATGAAACTTCAGAAAACACAAAAAAAGAGAAACATATCAAAGAAGAACTCAAAACTCAAAAAACATACATAAAATCAAAAACGACGATCTGCGATAAAAATACTCAAAATTTGAAAATTCTAAAAAGTACCATTGGACGCAGAACTCGAATCTGAAAACGTTGCCGACGCATTCAACGACATGCTAATCGCATTCATAATTGCCAACAACTTCCCCACACCGCCGCAACAAGTACAGAGCAAACAAAAAACAGAAGAGAACTTGTCACCAAAAAAAAAAAATAGAAGAGAACTCGGAAATCCAAAGAAGACGACGTCCAACGGCGAACAATATGGCAAATATACGAAATTACTTTTCTACCCTTAGAGTTAATCTCAATCGTCGATTTTTAAAGACAATCAACGGCTGTAAATGCCCACAGCACATCAAGTCAAAAAGGGTGATTGCACCCTAACGAAATTGATCAAAAAAGTATATTTTGATTATGGAATCATTTTAGGGAAAATTATTTATTAGTATAATTTTGATATTTTTCATTTGTTAAGTAGTACCAAGTTAAACAAATTTAGTTTTTAGTACCAATTTAAAGTTCTAATTTCTAATTTAGTGCCATTAGGTAATTTTTTGGGTATATTTCATATGAATTCTACTATATCATTTGTTATATTTATTTTTACCATTAAAAATCAATTTAAATTTCTCTATTAAATTTTAAAATTTTTGAATTTATGTGATATTTTAAATTATTTTTCCATCATATTTTAGTTTTTTTGTATATTTTTTTATTTTTATTTTTTTGTTATCTTTTCACACTCTCATATCATTCAAACATGTACTTATTTCATTTAAAAATAGAAACTTATTTTCTAAATAAGGTATTATTATTCTTAAATTTTATTTTTAGTCTTATTCTTTTCATCCCAAGATATTTAGCATTTTTAAATTTTAGGATAAAATAATTAACTCTTAATTATTTTTTAGCCTTAATCATTAAGTATTTCTTTTTAGCCTTATTTTTTTAGTATTCTCTAAATTAAACTCTTAGCGATACTGTGCCATGAAATTAAACTCTTAGTGATAATGTGCCACGAAATTAAACTCTTAACGATACTGAAACACTCCAATAAAGTTCATAATGGTACCCCAATAAAGTTGACATTGGTACTTTTAACTATGCATAACAATACTTCAAACACATCGATAACCTACAAATAAATTCATAATATATCTCAAACATGTTAATCTATAATATACTAAAATTGAGTATTCTCAAAAAATTTCCCCCCCCAAAACAACTCTTTCATCAATTTATTGTTATAATAATTTTTTCTTTGACTAATTCTAACATAAATTCTCCACATTAATTAATCTTTCATATCATATTTTTTAATATTTCTTTCCTATATAAATAAATGTAAAAAAAATTATAAAAAACATTACATTAAATAAAATGGTGTATATATATATATCATTATTATACACCCATGAAAATCCTTGAATTTAAAAGTGAGTAATATTTTTCCATATGAGAATTTCATTCAGAATATTTTAATTTACATTAATTTCAAAATATATATATATATTCTTTTTTATTATTATTTATTTAAATAATTAATGGTAATACTAATACCATTATCTTGACAGATGTAATGATTAATAAATGTATTTAATTTCTTATAAGTTTATGTTGAATTCTAAATAAATTATAAAATACTGATTTTTTTTACTACAACTTTCAATTTGAATATACAATTTTAAATAGATGTAATTTAAATATATTAAAATATTTAATTAAATAGGTATTTCATGTCATTATTATTATTATTATTATTATTATTATTATTATTATTATTATTATTATTATTATTATTATTATTATTATTATTATCTCATTATTTAAATAGTGTATTATGATCATTCGCTCTAAAGAGTTTTATGTAAGATTTGTGGTCTCATTCTTATGTGAATATCTATTACTTCATTTAATCTGATGAGATATATTTAGTGTTTTCTTTCAAAACTATTGTGTTGATCATGTGATTGTTCACCTGTTCATTTATATTGACTTTGAATGCAGACATCATTTGATGGTTCATGAGTTAGGTAGTGTTGGAATAGTCATCAAACTACATTGTAATAAGATGCCTTTAATTATTTGGTTTTATTTTGATATTTTTCCAGATCATTTGACATTTTGATATCAGATGAGTTGATGGACGGAGGAACATTTTAAAACATTATAAAAAAGATGGAGATAGGCTCTTAAATATCAGAGAGTTTAATGACCAAGTCTGAGTTGCTAGGAGTTTAGCTTTCATATGGAAACAAAATAGGTGTTTTGATATTTTCTATTTTGACCTTTCCATTTGGTATTTTTTTTTCTTATGACGTATTAAATCTATATATATTTTTCCTTCTTAATTGGAATAAGAACCTTTATGGTCCTGTAAGCATGGCTTCAGTTATGGTGCGACTAAGGCAATCCGCAGCACATCAAGGTGAGAACCTCAACCGTTCATTTAAATCCAAGGGTTGTAAATGGTTGAGAGTATAGTTGTTCAAAAACTATTTATAATGGTTTTGTCGCTTGAATATATATAAGGTTGCATAGGGTATATCGCTGAAATACACACAACTCATCGCTGAAATATATTAAACCACGGAATTGGAGTTGCAACTTTTACGCAGTCGCTGAAATGCATATCATCCAGTCGCTGAAAAATATTATAGCACGTCGCTGAAATATATTATAATATATCGCTGAACTACATAGAATCCGTCGCTGAAATATGTTAAACGAAGAATTGAGGTTGCAACTTTACAAAGTCGCTGAAATGCATATTATCCAGTCGCTGAAAATTACTATAGCACGTCGCTGAAAAATACTATCACATGTCGCTGAAATACACATAAGTCATTGCTGAAAACACTTTGAATGTCGCTGAAATATATTATTGTTTGTCGCTATTAATCAACATATCGCTGAAATGTACCTACGCTGTCGCTGAAATGTACTAACTATATTTGGGAGGAATATATCAAATTTACTATTTTACCCTTCAAGTTGATCTCAACCATTAATTTCCAAAATAAATGAACGACTGTGATGTGCCGCAACACATCATGTCGCGGCGCTCTAACGGATCCCTGTAAGTATACCTAATTACCAAGTTGGTCCTGTAACTTTCCTAATTACTAATAACATCCTACAAGTATTTTATTTTAGCCAATTCCATCCTATGACCCCCTAATTAATCTAAACTGCTGAGGTGGCACTAATTAAGAGATTATTAGTGATTTAATGACATCCATGTCATCCGCGTTCTATTTTAATCTGGATCTATACATGGGTCGGGTAATATACAGATATCCGGGTTCCATATTTTCATCATCCTCAAGAATATCATCTGCAACAACGGAATAATCTGCTACTATCTCTTGCCCTTATTTGATGTGTCTTTTCTTATATCTCTAGTGTCCTCATCTATAGAATATTCCACCTCCTGCATGTGATACTCAAAGTCTTCTTCTGAATCACTATTGTCACTTAAATCCTCTAAATTATCTCCATCAGCATCCACATCATTGTCGGGCTCTATATAAAAGTAAATATGATGTTCAATATATCTAAATGCTACAGAATGCAAGGAAATAAATTAATATAAATTTCCAGTCCAATATGTTATTTTTCCTACTTAAAATTCAATATGTCGGACCACAAACAATTTTTTTTTCCCCGCAAAGCCGAAGCCCACAAACAATTGATAATACAAAATGTTATGGGATGAAAATATGTAACACCCCGGTTTTTGGTCACCCAGGTCGGGATGTCACCGCCACATCTCCCTAGTAAGACACGGTTTCTCCGAGCTTACTAAAGAGATGCAAGGCTAGGTATTGCAGGATTTAAAACATTTAAAGCATTCAAAATAGCCCATACAATATAATTCGAAAATAATAATAGCATAGCGCAGCGGAAATATTTAGTTTAGTACAGTATCGCAGCGGAAAATATAAAAAGGGCCGACATGGCCAAAACACGGGTTAAACAGGCCCGTTCATAATATAGTCTAAGTACGAAATTTAAAAGCAAAATAACAATCCCCAAAATCCCATGCATGATTCGTGCTCATACAGGCTCATTCCACATATTCTGTAAAGAAAGGAATAAAAATGGTTTTGGTCAGCAAAATTGCTGAGTAAGTTAACACATGCATGATCGTAGGGTTTAAAAGCCTTAAATTTAATAATTTAACAAAAGCATGATAATAACATAATATTTAATTTCATCTAATGCATAACCAATAGCATAATTTATCTCAGGCTCTATTTAATAACACATATCACATGGTTTAATCATAAAAGCCATAATTTAAATAAAGCATTTAAATAATTTAATTTGACAACAATATCATTTAATCTAGTTTAATTTAATTTAGAATCCCCATTACATTCCCGATTTGGTATTTCAAAGTTTCACGATAAAAATCGCGATGTCAACAAGTTTAGCCGGTAGCCCGGCGGCCGCAACCGTATCAGCCATACCCAGTACCACTCCGGAGCCTCGGGAAACCCATACGGATATTCACGAGAGTGTAGGCTCTAAGTTTCGCCGTTTAGGCAATCCATATCTCAAATTTAGCGCGCGGGGTCACCATCGTCCATTACGGCACGAAGTGAATCGTTAGGGGGCACCCTGCAGAGCACTCACCCCTAATTTTTAATTTATCAAGTTTGTAAGGGGATTTAGTGTTTAAAATCTGCCTTCCATTGTATTAATTTAGAAATAATATCTCAATTCGTTTCAACCCTAAAGGTTAATTCCATGTTTCAACAAGATTTCAAGATTTCGTTTCGGTAAATCACAGTTTACTCCAAAATTCGTCTAAAATCAGATTTAATTCCACAAATTCCAAAATTTCATATCTGACTCGGAAACATCAAGATCTACAACTTTCGTGTTTTAACTTTTTCAATCCGAGATACCTAAGTAGGTCAAAATCGCCAATTTTCGCATAAGAAGAAATCTGTCCGAGTTTAATACATCACAGTTCAAAGATTTCAAATTCTACCATATCAATTCAACTCCAAATTTAATGAAATTTGACAGGGATCATCTTAAGACATATATCTACAACTTTCATGTTCGGCCAAAGATCTAAAACAGCCTAGATCCTATCTCAAAAACGTGATCAAGATCATTCCTAAGTTCTGTCCCAGATTTCAAGATCTAGAATCAAACAGTTCGGTTTCAACGGGTTTTCACATATCAAATCAACTCCAAAAATTCTCAAATTTTTACAGTAGCTAGGTCTAAGTCTTAGGAACGTTTTTTGTGATTTAAGTGTTTCCGTTTGAGTTCGTTTTAAGGTTCGGAAAAATTCAACAAATCTGTTGCGCTGATAGAAAGTTTAGATTGACAGATTTACGGTTTCTTGATAATCTTTTAGTTTTGAATGTTTTAATTCATCCCAAAACCATGTAAGAGTTAACTTACAATGTCTATGAACGTCGGGAATGTCTAGTTCGGAGGCGTGGCTTCCAGATCACCGTTCCTCCTCTCCGTTCGTCGGGTTCTACGATCTAGATTCGAAACGGGGTGTAGAAAGAAAAGAACCGAAGTTAGAATCCGTTTTCGGATTGAAACGTGAAAAGATTTATTGGACTAGAGCTTACCACAACGTTTGGAGACCTTGGATTTTCGTCCAAGCTGCTGCCTTCGTTTGGTGCTTTCCGTCGACTCCGAATTTAGGGTTTCGAACGTATAGAAGATTGTAGGGTTTTGTAAACTTGTTTGGGGCTCCCAAGGGGCTTATTTATAGAATTCTTAATCCCTAGGGCGTCCACAACCGACCTAAAAGTCTGGAGTCGAGAGATGTTCAACCGAAAGTCGAAAAATCCGCGTTCGGGCGAGAGATTCACGCAACAAACGAATCTGTGGGGTGGCGCGGTCGTGGCGCGCTAAAGCCACTTCACCACGCGGCCACCGCGCCGACTTCGCCTGGACTTCGGTCCGGGCGGGTCGTGCGATCCGTCGTGCTTTTCCGCCTCTCTTTCGGGTTTCTATCCCTCTATGCTCCCGAATTCCGATTTCCGGGGTATCTTCGGGTTTCTACTTTCTCTCTAAATTTTATTCTCAGTCTAATTGGATGTTTTGGACTCGAATACTCGAGTTCATTAGTGTCGGGTTTTGGTGTACCATTTATCCATCCTTTTACTGAATTAAATTCCTTTAATTCCTTTCTAAGTAAAAATCTCATTTCTCATTTCCTTATCTTTATTTGTTTCTTTTATTTGCTGGATTTGTTTATTTATTTATAGTATTTATTTTATTTATTATTTATTTAATTAATTATTGTTTTATTTTATGTTGGAAAATTCTCGGGTATTACAGTCTACCCTCCTTAAGAATCAACTTCGTCCTCGAAGTTGTGTTTCGGCTTTTCTCGTCTCGTGCTAAGGTCTTGTGTTTGTTTTATTATGTTGTGACTGAACTTAGAATTAAAACTTCTAAGCTGCCTACGTACCCGGTAAAGGGATCAAGCCATAACGTAGTTCAAAAGTTTACAAAAATGCACGAAAAATTAGGGGGTATGACATCCTCTCCCCCTTAAGATTGCAGTTATGTCCCCATAACTGTGTCGGAATCGGTTTGGAACAACGTCGGGTATCGTTCTCTCATGTCGGATTCTACTTCCCAAGTTGCCGTCTCACTTTCGTGGTTTGACCAAAGAACCTTGATCATTTTGATGGTTTTGTTCCTCGTTACTCGTTCCTTAGTATCGAGAATACGCACTGGGACTTCTTCGTAAGTCAAATCTTCGTCTAGCTCAATTATCTCCGGTTGAAGTACATGTGTCGGGTCCGGCACATACTTCTTTAGTTGCGAGACATGGAAGACGTTGTGAACTCTATCTAAGTGTGGCGGTAAAGCCAATCGGTAGGCTAGAGTTCCGACTCGTTCTAGGATTTCGTAAGGTCCTATGCATCGAGGACTTAACTTCCCTCGTTTGCCAAAGCGCATCACCCCCTTCATGGGTGATATCTTTAGCATGACCCTATCTCCCACTTGAAATTCTAGGTCTCGTCGTCTCACGTCGGCATAACTCTTTTGACGGTCTTGAGCGGCTTTCATCTTCCCTTGGATCACTTTGATTTGTTGAGCCATGTCTTCGATAAGTTGTGGTCCCACTACCACGGACTTATCGTTTTCTTCCCAGCTCAAAGGGCTTCGGCACTTTCGTCCATACAATGCCTCGAAAGGTGCCATGCCGATACTAGCATGGTAACTATTATTATAGGAAAACTCAATCAAGGGTAAATGAGATTCCCAATTTCCTTTGAATTCCAACACACATGCTCTCAGCATGTCTTCTAGTGTTTGGATTGTTCTTTCGGTTTGTCCATCCGTCATCGGGTGGAATGCGGTGCTCATTTTGATTTGAGTACCGAGAGCTTTTTGTAACTCCGTCCAGAAATGAGAGACAAATCTACTGTCTCTATCGGAAATGATATCATGTGGTACTCCATGGCGTCGTACCACATTATCAATGTAGGCTCGGGCCAATTGGTCCATAGTCCACGTGTCTTTCATTGGGATAAATATGGCTGTCTTCGTTAGCCTATCAACAATCACCCAAATCTTATTCATGCCTTTAGGCGATCGGGGTAATCCCGAGACAAAGTCCATTGAGATGCTATCCCACTTCCAACTTGGAATCTCTAGTGGTTGCATCAATCCTAAGGGTTTATGTCGCACTGCCTTAACCTTTTGGCAGGTGAGACATCTCGCCACGAAATTTGCCACTTCCTTCTTCATTCCCGGCCACCAATAGATCTTCTTCAGATCTTTGTATAGCTTGTCACCTCCGGGATGTACGGAATATGGCGTGTTGTGCCCTTCCTCCATCAACCTTTGCTTCAATTCGGCACATTTAAGAGGCACACACCATCTACCTTTAAAACGGATGCTTCCATCCTCGTGGACAGCAAATCCTATTGCCTTTGCTTCGGAAATATACCCTTTTATCTTCTCGAGTTTCGGATCGCCCGGTTGAGCGAGTCGAATCTCGTCCAATATTGGAGTTTCTACGACCATGGCATTGACCGTTTCTCTCACTGTGCCAGGATGCACAAGTTCTAACTCCAATCTTGCCAAATCCATGTACAATGCCGGCGGAATTACCAACGAGTTTGTCACGTGTTGGGTTTTCCGGCTTAGGGCATCGGCTACCACATTCGCCTTCCCCTCGTGGTACGCTATCTCTAAATTGTAGTCCTTAATGAGTTCCAACCACCTTCGCTGTCTCAAATTCAACTCCTTCTGAGTGAATATATACTTCAAGCTTTTGTGGTCGGTGAACATTCGACACTTCCGCCCATAAAGATAATGTCTCCATATCTTTAGAGCGAAAACGACCACTGCCAACTCCAGGTCATGTGTCGGATAATTTTCCTCGTGAGGTTTTAGTTGGCGTGATGCATAGGCTACGACTCTCGAGTCTTGCATCAAAACACAACCTAAACCTTCCTTCGAAGCATCGCTATATACTTCGAAGTCACCATTCTCTGATGGTAGTGTTAATACGGGTGTGGTTGTGAGTCGTTTCTTCAGCTCTTGAAACGCAATCTCACAAGCTTCGGTCCACTCGTATTTTGCTCCTTTCTTTAGTAGCTGGGTCAAAGGACGTGCAATCCTTGGAAAGTCCTTCACAAATCGTCTATAATATCCGGCTAATCCAAGGAAACTCCTTATTTCCGTTGGACTTTTCGGAGTTGCCCATTCAGTTACGGCAGAAACTTTTGCCGGATCCACTGATACTCCATCAGCGGATACTATGTGTCCGAGAAATGCCACTTCTTTCAGCCAGAAGTCACATTTCGACAGCTTGCCGTATAGCTGATTTCCTCGCAAGATTTCTAACACTTGATGTAAGTGCTTCGCATGCTCCTCCTCGCTCTTCGAGTAGATCAGGATGTCGTCGATGAACACTACGACACACTGGTCTAACAATTCTCGGAACACGTTGTTCATGAGATTCATGAACATGGCCGGAGTATTTGTTAACCCGAAGGATAACACTGTGAACTCGTAATGACCATATCGTGTTCGAAACGCCGTCTTTGGAATGTCCTTCTCGGCAATCCTCAATTGATGATACCCAGATCGCAAATCGATCTTCGAGAATACTGAAGCTCCCTTCAGTTGATCAAACAGATCCTCTATTCTCGGTAGGGGGTATTTATTCTTAATGGTCACTTGGTTTAATCCTCGGTAATCTATGCAAAGACGTAGTCCTCCGTCTTTCTTCTTGACAAATAGAACCGGTGCTCCCCAAGGGGACGTACTCGGTCTTATGTAGCCTTTTCCCAATAGTTCCTCGAGTTGTTCCTTCAACTCCTTCATTTCCAGTGGTGCCATACGGTACGGAGCTTTTGAGACAGGCTCTGTCCCCGGAATGAGATCTATCGTGAATTCAAGATCTCTCTCAGGTGGCATGCCCGGAACGTCTTCAGGGAACACGTCCGGGTATTCTCTTACCACTGGTATGCTATCAACCTTGTCCTCTTCCGCCTCAAGGTTGTGCACATAGCACGCATATAGTTCATACCCCTTACGCATCAAGTTACTTAGTTTAAGTGCACTAACGATTTTGTTACTTTTCTTAGGGGGCTGAGAGTAAAAGATAACTCTCTTTCCCCTACTTTTTGACAAGGTGATCTTTTGCTTTTGGCATTCGATCACCGCTTTATACTGGGATAGCCAATCCATCCCCAGTATGATGTCAAAGTCACTTAAGTTAAATTCTACCAAGTTCGCGAAGAATTCTACGTTCTTTATCACTATAGGAATTCCGTTATATCGTTTAGAGCAAGACACTACTTCTCCAGAAGGCAATTGATTCCTAAGCTAATTCTCTCGCACTTAGGTAGATCTAACTCAGGCACTATCCTTGATGCAATAATTGAGCAACTAGCTCCGGAATCAAATAAAATTCTAAGGGGTGTATTCAAAACGTGAAATGTACCTGCCATCACTTCTCCTTGCGCAGGCACGTCCGCTTGGTTCACCACGTTCAGCCTCCCCATAGGGCGTCCCTGATTGCCCTGCTGATTCGCATTCGGCTGCTGATTTTGTTGCTGGTTTTGATTCTATGGGGGCGGAGGTCGTTGGTTCTGGTTCTGGTTTTGCGGCCTATTTTGAGGGGGTCTGTACCCTTGGTTATTCCCGTTTCGCCCGTTTTGGTTTTGAGGCTGTTCTTGCCCCGCGACCAAATCGTCCCTCTTCGTTATGTTCTCGAGCCTAGTTCGACAATCCCGTCGAACGTGACCCATTCGACCGCATCGGTAACAGGCGCCTTGTTGCGGGCATCCCCTTGCCAGATGGGGTCGTCCACATCTCGGGCAAGGCGGTACCGGATCTTCTTGATTGAACCTCCTCCCAGTGTTGTTTTGCTGGGGCCTATTCGACCCTCTGCGCTGCTCGTTCCTTCCAGTGTTGTTCTCGTTTCGTGAATCTCGACTTCTCTTGTCTTGAGGACCGCTGCTGGACTCCCCACTCACCCTTCTTTTCAGCTGCTGCACGCGTGCTACCACTACAGCGCGATCGTATACGGCTTGCAAATCGGGGTAGTGTACCCCCGCGATCACTTCGCGCACAGACAGGTTCAGTCCCATCTCGAACTTCTGTGCCTTTTCCGCATCAGTAGGCACTAGCCTTGGTGCGAACCTCACCAGCTCCTTGAAGCGGGTGTAGTATTCCTGCACCGTTTGGCTTCCTTGCTTCAACGACAGGAATTCTTCGTACATGGCAGCTTTGGTACTCAAGGGATAGAATCGATCCCTGAGTAGTTCCATCATCTCCATCCACGAGTAAGGCTCGTCATCTTCAGTCAGTTTGGCTTGCGTTGCTTGCCACCAGTCATCAGCTTCGCCTCCCAAGTAGTATGAAGCGACATGTACCCTCTCTCCTTCCGGACATTTGACCGCTCCTAGCAGCTTGTCAAAAGTCCGGATCCATTCCTCCAGTTTAGCTGGATCCTCCTCACCAGCATAGTGGGGCGGCTGGTAGGGATTCACCATCGCCAGGTAGTTAGGGCGAGCTTGGGGCGGAGGTACCGCCGCAGCTTGACCCTGGTTGACTTGCGCGTTCCCGAGCGCAATCAACACTTCCTCTATCGTCCTAAGACGATCGCCCACATTGTTCGGTGCGGGGGCGTCCTGCGCACCTTGGGGTTGTTCCATCTCAGGTTGAATCGGTTCAGCGACGTTTGGTGGTGTTTCAGTAGGTATCTCAGTGGTGGTTTGGGGAGTGGTCTGAGTTCTTCCTCTTCCTCTTCCTCTGGGTGCCATTCTAGTACAAATGGGATAGATTAGGGTTGGTGAATTTAGCATATAGTCTAAGCAATTTCTATAAATGTATATGTGTGTAGCAATTTAGCACGGGGTGCTTTGTTCGGATTAAGAAGCATCGTATGCTTCGGGGTTTTATTTTATTTTGTTTTGTTTTGTTTTGTTTTGATTTAAAAAAAAATAAATCGGGCATTTTATTTCCTCAAAAGAAACTCTAGTACAAAAGTAGAGATGTTTTTCTAGCAAAACAATGTCTAACAGTAGAATCTCTAGTGCCTCATGACGTCTCCCGGTGGGGTAGCAGGATCTTCCTCCGGATCTTCCTCCTCCGAACTCGGCGGTAGTAGGTCGTCAAAGATAGTGTTTAAGTCTTGCCCGTGGGCATCGATGTATTCCTTTAGTATTAAGTTTTGTGTAGTGAGGGTTTGGACTTGGCGTTCGAGTTGGTTTATGCGGTGATGATCCGCCTCTCTCAAGTTGCCCATGTGATGTAAATTGGCCTCCAATTGAGCCATACGGTACTTCATTTGCTCTAGGGTTTGGTGGGAATCGAGATGAACGCTCATCATCCTGACCATCAACTGCATCATGTCTTGACTAGCCATCTAGCGCAAGCAAGAGATCTAGGTTAATATTCGCCAAGATTCTAAGTTCAATTCGCCAAGATTCTAGGTTCGAGTTTCCAAGATTCTAAGTTCAAGTTTCGCCAAGATGCTAAGTTCAAGTTTCGCCAAGATTCTAAGTTCAAGTCTCCAAGATTCTAAGTTCATAGCAGAGATGCAACATGCATATGCAAATGATAATTCCCCCCAATAATAATTTAATACACCATATATATATATTTTTCCATGGGTTTTAAAATAAAGAATAAAAATTCTTCCATGGAAATAATACTTTAAAATTTAAAATAATAGTCAAAATATTAATAATAGTTTAAAAATAGTAATGGTTTAAAAATAGTAGTTTAAAAATAGCCGGGCTCTGATACCAACTTGTAACACCCCGGTTTTTGGTCACCCAGGTCGGGATGTCACCGCCACATCTTCCTAGTAAGACACGGTTTCTCCGAGCTTACTAAAGAGATGCAAGGCTAGGTATTGCAGGATTTAAAACATTTAAAGCATTCAAAATAGCCCATACAATATAATTCGAAAATAATAATAGCATAGCGCAGCGGAAATATTTAGTTTAGTACAGTATCGCAGCGGAAAATATAAAAAGGGCCGACATGGCCAAAACACGGGTTAAACAGACCCGTTCATAATATAGTCTAAGTACGAAATTTAAAAGCAAAATAACAATCCCCAAAATCCCATGCATGATTCGTGCTCATACAGGCTCATTCCACATATTCTGTAAAGAAAGGAATAAAAATGGTTTTGGTCAGCAAAATTGCTGAGTAAGTTAACACATGCATGATCGTAGGGTTTAAAAGCCTTAAATTTAATAATTTAACAAAAGCATGATAATAACATAATATTTAATTTCATCTAATGCATAACCAATAGCATAATTTATCTCAGGCTCTATTTAATAACACATATCCATGGTTTAATCATAAAAGCCATAATTTAAATAAAACATTTAAATAATTTAATTTGACAACAATATCATTTAATCTAGTTTAATTTAATTTAGAATCCCCATTACATTCCCGATTTGGTATTTCAAAGTTTCACGATAAAAATCGCGATGTCAACAAGTTTAGCCGGTAGCCCGGCGGCCGCAACCGTATCAGCCATACCCAGTACCACTCCGGAGCCTCGGGAAACCCATACGGATATTCACGAGAGTGTAGGCTCTAAGTTTCGCCGTTTAGGCAATCCATATCTCAAATTTAGCGCGCGGGGTCACCATCGTCCATTACGGCACGAAGTGAATCGTTAGGGGCCCTGCAGAGCACTCGCCCCTAATTTTAATTTATCAAGTTTGTAAGGGGATTTAGTGTTTAAAATCTGCCTTCCATTGTATTAATTTAGAAATAATATCTCAATTCGTTTCAACCCTAAAGGTTAATTCCATGTTTTCAACAAGATTTTAAGATTTCGTTTCGGTAAATCACAGTTTACTCCAAAATTCGTCTAAAATCAGATTTAATTCCAAAAATTCCAAAATTTCATATCTGACTCGGAAACATCAAGATCTACAACTTTCGTGTTTTAACTTTTTCAATCCGAGATACCTAATTAGGTCAAAATCTCCAATTTTCGCATAAGAAGAAATCTGTCCGAGTTTAATACATCACAGTTCAAAGATTTCAAATTCTACCATATCAATTCAACTCCAAATTTAATGAAATTTGACAGGGATCATCTTAAGACATTTATCTACAACTTTCATGTTCGGCCAAAGATCTAAAACAGCCTAGATCCTATCTCAAAAACGTGATCAAGATCATTCCTAAGTTCTGTCCCAGATTTCAAGATCTAGAATCAAACAGTTCGGTTTCAACGGGTTTTCACATATCAAATCAACTCCAAAAATTCACAAATTTTTACAGTAGCTAGGTCTAAGTCTTAGGAACGTTTTTCGTGTTTTAGGTTTTTCCGTTTGAGTTCGTTTTAAGGTTCGGAAAAATTCAACAAATCTGTTGCGCCGATAGAAAGTTTAGATTGACAGATTTACGGTTTCTTGATAATCTTTTAGTTTTGAATGTTTTAATTCATCCCAAAACCATGTAAGAGTTAACTTACAGTGTCTATGAACGTCGGGAATGTGTAGTTCGGAGGCGTGGCTTCCAGATCACCGTTCCTCCTCTCCGTTCGTCGGGTTCTACGATCTAGATTCGAAACGGGGTGTAGAAAGAAAAGAACCGAAGTTAGAATCCGTTTTCGGATTGAAACATGAAAAGATTTATTGGACTAGAGCTTACCACAACGTTTGGAGACCTTGGATTTTCGTCCAAGCTGCTGCCTCCGTTTGGTGCTTTCCGTCGACTCCGAATTTAGGGTTTCGAACGTATAGAAGATTGTAGGGTTTTGTAAACTTGTTTGGGGCTCCCAAGGGGCTTATTTATAGAATTCTTAATCCCTAGGGCGTCCACAACCGACCTAAAAGTCTGGAGTCGAGAGATGTTCAACCGAAAGTCGAAAAATCCGCGTTCGGGCGAGAGATTCACGCAACAAACGAATCTGTGGGGTGGCGCGGTCGTGGCGCGCTAAAGCCACTTCACCGCGCGGCCACCGCGCCGACTTCGCCTGGACTTCGGTCCGGGCGGGTCGTGCGATCCGTCGTGCTTTTCCGCCTCTCTTTCGGGTTTCTATCCCTCTATGCTCCCGAATTCCGATTTCCGGGGTATCTTCGGGTTTCTACTTTCTCTCTAAATTTTATTCTCAGTCTAATTGGATGTTTTGGACTCGAATACTCGAGTTCATTAGTGTCGGGTTTTGGTGTACCATTTATCCATCCTTTTACTGAATTAAATTCCTTTAATTCCTTTCTAAGTAAAAATCTCATTTCTCATTTCCTTATCTTTATTTGTTTCTTTTATTTGCTGGATTTGTTTATTTATTTATAGTATTTATTTTATTTATTATTTATTTATTTAATTATTGTTTTATTTTATGTTGGAAAATTCTCGGGTATTACAAAATATTAATATTATAGTCCAGAAAACGACAGCCCCAATCTTGTATGCTTGACAAAAACTATTGGTTTACTACCTATCAGTTACATACCTAAGAAACACATGGGACCATTCTTTTCTACTTGTCGGTTTCTATTTGTTTAGAGCAAACCTCTGTTATGTCTTTTACTTGCATTACACATATAATGAAGCATCAACCATATGAGGCATTAAATCAAAATTTCAACTACTTACCAGAATCGGGTGGGGAAGACCATTCTCTGACCTAGGTTTAGGATTCGAGCCGATTGCATTCCACATTGAGCGGAGATGTCAATGCTTCGAGTTGGTAGTGGGTTGAAACCGCACTTCGTTCCAGTTTTGAAGATGAAATTGCATGATTGAATCTGTCGAAACTCGCAACCTAGCCTTTAGAAATCGATAGTGCTTGAAGAATGTGAGATGAAGAACGTATTTTTTAAACCAAAATGGCAGTCCGGAGAGAATGAGTTGAAGAAACAGTAGGTTGCGATGTTGAGGTTAAAGAGAAATAGTGTATTTTCTTTTCTGAAATTGGATATCTGTAAATTACCCTACCCATGTGTAGATCCAGATTAAAATGGAACCCGGATGACATGGATGTCATTAAATCACTAATAATCTCTTAATTAATGCACCTCAGCAGTTTAGATTAATTAGAGGGTCAAAGGATGGAATTGGCTAAAATAAGATACTTGTAGGATGTTATAGTAATTAGGAAAGTTACATGACCGAATTGCTAATTATGTATACTTACTGGACCATATGGGTTCTTATTCCCTTCTTAATTTTAGTTTTCTACACCCAACTGAAACAAGCACTTCAAAGTTACTCCAGTGGCTATCCAAGGAATATATATATAATACTATCAAATATCTTCTTTAATTAATATTCCTAGATGTAAGTTACAATTACTTGGGGTTCTCGCCTCTAGGAAGTATTTGTTTCAATATTTCCTCTTCTATATTATTCATTGGTAAATTTAATTGTGTGTCTTGCAAAAAAAGCACCAAAACCATAATAAATAATAATTACCATAATTCTTATTTTACCCTACTTCTTAATGTCATTTAAATGCATGCTTGCTATATTACCATCAATTTATTGTTGTATCCGAAACAGTTATATAAAACAGTTGATTCCTGAAGCTGAAAAGCTTGTAGTGTACTATTCTGCTGAGACGTTTAAATACTACAACCTCCAAATTTACACTAACCCCTATTGTTATCTTGATACCCCAAAGGCAAAATGAGAGATACAATACCACATGCTTTTGATGTCCATTAATTTTAAAATACTCTTTCATTCCCTTGAAGCTTCGGGCCAATGAGTTTCCATATCAAGATAGTTCATGATTAGTTTCTTTTCTTTTCTTTTTTTTTTTCCTTTTTTTTCCTTCATGTAGTAAATGTTCATAATAAAATTGATGCGAATACTTAAAATCTCTTGAAGAGGTAAAATTGAAGGTAAATGTTCAATGTTTTATGGAAGTGCTTTGAGAACACATGTTCTTTTCATAAAAGTGGATAATCACATACAATATTCATTTCCTTCTATACTAATCAAGTTCCAATTAACCGAATATTCTGTAATTCTTTGTGACTCATATGTTGGATTGAGAATTTTAGTGTTTAAAAAAAGTAAACCCTAAATAATAACTTTCACCTTGTGTCATTTTTATTATTTAATATTAAATTATTTGTATTAGGTATATTAATAGTTTGAATATGATTTTTTTTTTCATGGATGGTTTGGTTGATTGCTAATGAATTCACTAATTGACAACATGCACTTTGTTGTGAGATTTTTTTACTCATACCAATAGGGAAGTCATATATAGCCATTTTTTTTATGTTATTATGAAACTGCATTATGATATTTACAATTTTCTTTTTTAAAATTAAAAATCTTAATGAAAAGGGGAATCATACTGATTGAATTTTTTTATGTCTCAACCTTATTGTGGTGTTTTCAGTAATGGATGCATAAGTATCACTTAATTTATGATAGAATGTATGTTTGGTTTCACATTTAATAATAATTTTTATGACTTTTTTTTTTAGGAGTCGAAGCCGAAGAAAGGATGGTGGGAACTCATGCCACACAAACATAAAGGGATAAATGGGAGGGATAGGAGGCCGGATGGGGAATCGAACCCCCAATCTAAGGTTGAAAAGGTATGGACTTTGCCGCTCGAGCAAGTACTCATCCCCTTATGACACGACTAATTTTAGACTATTATTTATTAATATTAAAATTTTATTATAAATTAGTGTTAAATCTTTTTTTTTTTAAATTTTATTGATGAAAATATTTTGCCCGGTGCATCACACGGGCGGGTATTACTAGTAAAAGTACTATAAACAACTTCTTTTTTTACTGCGACGAAATTTATTACTAGGATTTTAGTATATGAATATTTGCAGTAGTTGGTCCTCCGACCAACCCGACAGCAGCTTATCCGAACCGAAATCCAATCAGGCCCAAAAGCCCAGAGACTCATTTGATCCGAACCCAAGTTGCAATGGGCCCCAATTAATTAATTAATTCAATCAAAGCGCACAAGACTGCGCGGTTCAAGTGAAGAAATGGAGGCCCAAAGCATGAAGGCCAACTCAATTTGGAGTGTTAACCCAGGAGAGGGCCCAAGCAACATTTTGAATATTACCGCAGCAGGCAGCAGCAGCAGCCACAACAACAGCCGGACATATATTTCCAAGCTTCAGATGAGTCTGTCTAGCAGCAAATTAAAGAAGATCCGTCCCATGAAATGCCCCAAGGCCGCCTCCTCTTTTCCATTTGCATTTTCGGCAGTCGTCACGTCACCGTCCAGCTAACAATTCTCACTGCTGCTGCGGCTGAGAAAGCCAGGATCGGAGAGGCCTGAATCATGATTGCCCTGCAGACTCGCCCCGGACTGGTGTGGTGTCGTGAGCTTTATTTATTTATGGTAATGAGAGGATTGGTTGGGATGATCAAGAAGCTAAGGTTAAATATGGTCTAAACCTCCGTCGATCGGGTTGGGCCAATTAAGGGCAGTGGTTGGGAGGTGGGAAATGGGTATCCCCAACCCCAACCCCAACCCCAAGCTAGCTAGTTGTTGAATCTGATTATTATTGTCAACAAGTGATATATGGATCTCATCTCATCTCATCAACGAGAATTCATCAGGTTCAACAGCTGGTCATTAATTACCACCATGCATCTTCTTTCCAAGATCCCAGCAATGAATGACACATTGGCAATGGGAAAGTGAGGTTTGATTGGAAGCCAACATCGTTGCTGTGATTTTCTACTCAGAGACAAACACTGTTTTATGGGGTATCCAACATATATTACCAAACCACCATATTCTTCTATTCATTCTACTTTGTTGAATGATATGATTGTAATGGCATCATGCACTATATATGCCCATCAGAATTATGACATCACTATTAATGCAATGCATAATTAGCGAATAATTTTTCCTTCTTAAATGCTACTCCTATTATTCTAAAAGGGAAATTCTGTACTTCTGAAAAATAAGCATAATTGAATGAAATGAGACTCTCGAAGAGAACAATTTTTCTTCTAAAAGATTTAAGGTGAAAAAAAAAATTAAATATTACTATAATTGTAAAATTTTAAAAATTTAAGAATAGTACCAAGTTAAAAAACTTTAGTTTTTAGTACTAAATTAAATTTTTAATTTATAATTTAATTTTATTAGATAAATTTTCTATTTTTAGTATATTTTATATGCATTTTACCATATCTTTTAGCTTTTATTTTCCTTTACCATTATTTTTTTTGTTTTTCTTCGAGGGTACTATTAGATTAATTATATACTCCCCGTCCCATTAAAAGTGGCCACTTTCTTTTGGGCACGGGAATTTAGGTTGTGGTGTTTAATAGTTAAAGTAGTGTGATTAAATTTGACTAATCCATCCATATAATTTATAATGGTTACATTTGACTTTTAACCCTATTTATTATTTAACTTTGACTTAATGTTATCTTAATGATGTAGAAAGAAAAAAATAGTCAAGTGTGGTCTTGTTGGAATCGTCTAATCGTATAGTTTTAGAATATATATTTTATATAATTTTTATTTATACCCATTTTGAGATATTAATGGTTAAACATATATATGGACTTTGTGCAGAAAGTACAATTATCATTATTGTGGGGTTTTTAATCATGTTTATGTTAATCTAAATTGCTTAAAAGGGAAAGTGGCCAACCTTATTGGGACACCCCAAAAAGGAATAGTGGCCACTTTTAATGGGACGGAGGGAGTACTATGTATCTTAAAATTTTAAAATTGTTTTTATCTTAAATATTTTATTTTAGCTGCTAATTTAGCGGGGTCTGGTACTCTCGGGAGTAGATTCTTATTTTCATTTTTTTTTCTTTTCTCCTTCCTTAACCCTATTATGTAGATTTTCGCAGTTCTCTTTGCGATGCCAGTTGTCACCCAAAAAACTTTTTTTTAAAGCTAGAATTAGAGAATAATACTCCATCCGTTCAATCTTAAGTGTCTTGTTTGATTTTTTGACACTGTTAATTGATCAACTTTGACTCGATATTATTGTAAGTATATGTTTGAAAAAAATAGTCAAGATGTATTGTTAGATTCGTCTATTCCTATGATTTTGGAATACATATTTTATATAATTTTTATTTGTGCATATTTTTAGATATT
This sequence comes from Hygrophila difformis, assembly GCA_030278955.1. Classification (NCBI taxonomy): domain Eukaryota; kingdom Viridiplantae; phylum Streptophyta; class Magnoliopsida; order Lamiales; family Acanthaceae; genus Hygrophila; species Hygrophila difformis. The sequence goes on from JAOANR010000010.1 coordinate 27,364,330, forward strand.
AACGATTAAAAAAGTGTAGAAAGAAAACTAAACATAACATTTCAAATGGGACGGAGGGAGTAATAAAATGAGAACTAAAAAATTAGTCCAAACCATAGTACACTTACAAATAAGAAGAATTATAAATCAAAAGAAAACTAAATCCTCGGAAAGCAAACATCCAATTAGGGTTAGCTTCCAAAACCGCCTAATACACAATCCTGAGGGAATGACCTATATAAATACTTAACTCTGTTCTTAAATAACTGTAATATTTCTGCATGTCACGCAACTAAATAAATATTTTTAACGAGTAATATTCATATTATATATAAGTAAAGAACATAAAAAATTAATATTTTAAAACAATGTGATTAGATTTAACAAGATCTCACTTGATTATGTTTTTTCTTTTATAACCGTATTAAAAAAAATTAAACAAAGTTACTCAATGAATAGTGACTATGCAAATGTTTCAATTATACAACAAGATACAACAAGAACAGGAGGAAGCATGTAAGAGCATGTCCAATACACTATACTCAAACCAATTTTACAGTAAATGCCACATCAATTTGTAATTCATTTCTAATCATTTATACTAAACTCATACTCAAAAGAATATTCTCTATATATTCTTTCATCATACAAACTTATTTATCTTTTCAATTATATTATACCCATCATTTCTTATAAATTATACATTAACCCACACAAATTCAGTACTCATTAACTATGCCAATATAATTTAGTTATCTTTATGTTTAAGTTTATTTTATAAAATAAAATTCTTAAAAACAAAAAAAAAACTTAAAATCTTTAATCTAATTAGATATAAAGCAAATTTAATAAAAAAATTGTATAAACTATAAATTATTAACCATAATACAAAATAAGAAAAAAAATTTGCCTTCTATTTTTAAATTAATATATTATTCAATTTGCAACAATTGAAAGATAAAATTACAATTAATTTAATTATAAAAAGTGTTATAGATTTATGAATAGTAAATACTCATAAAACTAAAAAAACTTAAAATAAATTTAATTATAAAAAGTGTTATAGATAATTTTTTTTTTTTTTTCACTTTTTAAAACTTTACCAATCCGCTTTTTTCAATTTGTTTTGATTTGGTTTGCAATGTTTTGATTTGGTTTGCAATTTGATTTGATTTGATTTGGTTTGGTTAAATTTTTCCAAACCGTTGTCTGGTTTTTAGGGCTAAGAAGGGCGGCTAAGGAAGAGGAAAAGAAGACAGATTAAGGAAGTAGGCGATCTCGATTCACACAGGCAAGGTTTAATTTTGCATTCCTCTTCTTCCCCCTTTCTTCTTGTTCCCCATTCCTTATTTTCCCCTTCACCGTTGGAATCAAGAGCAGCAGCTGGAGACCCGCTGCTGCGCCGGCGGACAGCGACACCGGAGGCCGGGGCATTAACCCCAGCGATGACAGTGGTGGTGGCCTCGCACATTTGCGCGACGCCAAGGCAGTGAGCAGGTGGTGGTGCTGCTGCATCGCAAGCAGCCGGCTGCTGCGAGATGGTAGCGGCGACGCCGCCCTCCGACGAGGGCGGCCGGGCAGTGCCGTTGGTTGCCGGTCTTCTTCCTTCCATCCTCCATTCTTTTTCTTCTTCTCCTCTTCTTTTCTTTTAAATTGATGTTCGAAGTTAGTATTTCTTGGATGGTTGATTACTTTTATGTTTGGAGATTTTTGGATGGATTGGGGATTGTGGAATTTGATTTGTGCTCCCTTAAATGTTGAATAATTGAGAATTGGGTGAACATTCTTAGAGATGAGTTATTGCATTGATTAAGTATTTTGGGAATTTGTTGTACTCCCTCCGTCCCACGAATTGTGGCTCGTATTCCTCTTTGGGCTGTCCCACGAATTGTGACCACTTTCCTTTTTTAGATAAATTTAATTAATATAAATATGATTAGAATGTTAATGGTTTCTAAATTCCATTAAAATAATCACTTTTACTATTCTGCACAACTCCCAATACATTTTTATTTTTCTACACAAAGTCCCTTCCATTTCTTTAATTCTTCATATTTTAAAATTGGTACAAATAAAAATTATATAAAATATATATTCTAAATCTAGACGTCTAGACAATTCTAACAAGACCACACTTGAATATTTTTCTCTAATTAAATTATTACAATAATATTTTGTCAAAGTTAAACAATAAAGAAAGTCAAAATTCATTAAAATTTTAAACACAAATACCTACATCACTTTAACCACTAAACCCCCACTATACCCCACCACATAAATTATCGTGCCCAAATGAAACGAGCCACAATTCGCGGGACGTAGGGAGTATTAAATTTTGGATTTGTTAATATATGGGTAATCATTTAATTGAATGCTTATGGAAGAATTGAGAAAGTATAACGGATCGGTTAGCATGCTGCACACTACATATTCAGTAGGTACTGCATGTTCTAACCCCAAGTCTATTATGTGCTGGATGTGAATTGGAAGTAAAACATACCATCTAGGTGGGCGGATATTATGGGAATGATATAAATACTATTTCCATGATTAGTAAATGACAAAAAGGAATGATTGTGGGCTGCCACCAATCACATAATTTTCCATAAATTTTGGTTTAATATGGGAAGTCCATTACCTTTTATTGTAGTACTGAATATGTATCACAATATTGTATTCTTTGAATACAGATTGTTGATTGAGTGGTGCAATTTCTTGTTGTCATGCATGTGGTGTGAGTTTATTGTATGGCATGCTAGTAATGCATGAAGGTCCAATATATACTAGTTATGCGCTACTGCACAAGTACATTATCGACACATGTTTGTGTCTAAGGCAAAATAAATGTTTGCTCGCCGACATGAATAACACAAGCAAAACATGAACAGTAAAACAACATACATGGTGAACCGCACTAGCACATCATCAACAATAAAACAACATACATTCTGAACTACACCAGCACAACTTCGAGTGGGGAAAAATTGGAGATATTAATTGCATTTAGGGAAATGTAAAAACAAGGCACTAAGTAGGACTAGCACATAGTATACTTTAAAAGTGGCACAACCAGTACAATGAATCAGCACTTGAATAATCGAAAAAGGAGGTCTGCAGCACAGTACATGGTGAAATGTGACCTGTTTAGGAAAGTGAACCACCACATCTGAAATATACTCCCATCATGACTTAGAATAGTACACGACCAATCTAAACATCCAGGTTAAAAGAATTAAAAAAAAATCCTGGTCATCCTACTAACATCTTGTGAATATATAGTAACACATCATATGTTGTTGAAACATCATACATGTTGAAACACCCCGACACATATACATTTTTTGAGTTTTTTTTCTTGTGAAAACCCACTTCACGACCTCCTTCTCGACACTCGTCAAATTAGCGCACTGCATCTTCGCAAGAATCTAGGATTGTCGTAGGATGGTGACAGGACAACTCTAAATAGCTTGTGGTGACGCTTCTCCTTAGGTGGAGCGATGCATGGAGTTGACATGTTCCTCTTTGGATTCTGTTCAAGTGGGTCAACAAAAATATTCATAGTTGTTTAATTTGTAGGCTGAGTACGGTAGGAAATATGCAATGTAAAAGTCACAAACAACAAACAAAATGGGACAACATCAATGCAATTAGCAATTTTTAAAATATGACAGCATGACAAACATTATATGGAACTAGCACGAGCACTTGACACCCCAGCACATCGTTTACACTAAAACAACACCGAACAACACTGAACATGTAGAACACCATCACAGGACACAGACACGATATGCAGTCGCCAGGAATGAAACTAGCACGGACCGCTAACACCCCATCACATCGCGCACTCTTAAATAGCACATAACATGTACAACACTATCACCCTTCAGGATGAAATAATAATACATAATATGCACCAAGCAAAAAATGATTACATAATAAAAGTTAAAATAGGTGTGATTATGTGACCAACCTATGTGGCAGGGAAAGAAGCACAATGATCATGATCAAAATAAACCAGCACATAAAGCACAAAAACATGGCCATGGTGTAGACCATACACAACACAAAGTCAAACAACGATACAACATAAATGTCAAACAAAAACTCATTCATGAATAGAAACCTCATAAAAATGTGCAACCAAACAATCAACATACAAAACCCTTTTTTTATACAAAACGATTCTGTACCATCAATTAGTAAAATTAAACCCAACCCAACCCCGCCCCCCCCCCCCCCCCCCAAAAAAAAAAAACAACAACTTGCTGAAAACCCAACCCTAAAAATGCTAACAGAACAAGGCGCTTGTAAACGTCTTCAATTTCGAACACTAATTTAAAAAAAAATAAAATTAACGGCGGCCAAAACAATCAACAAAACCACACGAACCAAACATCATATCATAGAGGCGTATTTAAGCTTGCTGAAAACCCAACCCTAAAAATGCTGACAGGACAAGGCGCTTGTAAACGTCTTCAATTTCGAACACTAATTTAAAAAAAATAAAATTAAAGGCGGCCAAAACAATCAACAAACCACACGAACCAAACATCATATCATAGAGGCGTATTTAAGATATGCGACTAACCTTTTAAAATCACAGACCTCCGACGAACTTGAAGAGGGCTGGTGACCTCCGTTAGAAACAACTCGGACAGGTGTAGGCTCCGCTTTGGGTGACGCGTTACACGGCTGCGGCTACAGCAGCACTATATTCCGGTGTACAGTTTCGGCGGTTGAAATGAGCCCAAAACGGATATGGCCGATCAGTGGGGGACGGTGAGGGTGAAGACCAAAAAATGGGGCTTTTTCCTCTAGCACGAAAAGGGAATGGAAATGGGGGAAAAGGATTTGGGTACACATTGGAGAATATATATTTCACTGATATTTTTTTCTTTCTTACCAAAATAACCCAGCAGCACCCATAGGAAAGTTCCATGATTAAGGGATACAATAAATTAAAATATATTATATATTAACTATCCATAAAAGTCAATAAATGATTCAACATTTCCTTAAATATTCTTATCATACAATCGAACAAAGACCCAACACATTATATGAGTAACTTCAAATAATCAGTCCCTGCTGAATCAGCAGGAAACCTAACCCAAAGTATAATTAGTATAAACAAACGGTTGGGGCATTATTTGTTGTTAGTCATGGTTTCTAAAACTAGTTGATAGTTTGGATATTGGGGGAAAATGACTAATTGTGGATTAGGACGGGTGTGTAAGAATAAATGGTCAATTCTTGAACATGAGTAATTAAATGGTAAATTGTAGAATGTATTGGTGTTAATCTATTATGAGTATTCTTTGAAGGAATAGGTTCGGATCCTGACGTCTTGATTTCCTGACGTGTTCTTTTCGTATATCGATAGTGCTATTAACATTGTTACCCACATGGCAGTATATTTTATAATTTCCTTTCCTTTTTATATATTTAATAATTGTTCTTAAAGAAGGGATGTCACACGTAATTGCCTCCGGAAATCATGGAATTTATGGGGGGATGGAACACGTGTGGTGGGACAGGAATATTGTCCTATTATTTTTAGATTTTATGTATTTTTTATTTTATTATGCAGATTGTGTGGGCCTATGTTGACAAAATCTAATCGGTGGACCACATTTGGACCTGTTTCCTATCATCCATTCTTTAGTGTAATAACATCCAAAAAAACTCAATAGAATGTTCAACACCCCTGCCAGCGTTATTTCCGAAGAAAAACCCCTCCGTCGAAAGTGAGCGTCGAAAGGGAGCGGTTTCTTCAACGAACTTCCACCACCGGCGAATGTGCGCGTTTTCTTCAGCGAAATTTCCGATTCGGCGTCGACTGACGAATTTTATCCAACATTTTCATCGGCTCTCAGTCCGAATTTGATTTCTCGAAGCAGCCGGACTTCTCCTTGGTGTGTATTCTTCTTTTTCGCTTCGGATTCTCCCGAGTGTTCGACTGTGTAAGTTAATTTTGCACTCAATTGGACCTCGAAGTCGCAGGATTTGTTTACTGTGATTGCATTTCATAATTGCTTGTGTTCTTCTAACTCGATATAGTGGCGATTGTTCGTTATTTTCGTTCGCCGTCGACTACCAATATTTTTTAAACTTTTTAATCCGAACGTGATCTATTTCAACGCTGCTCGATTTTAATAGTTATGTGGCTATAGGAAGTTAGGGTTTCCTGTGATTTTTTATTCTATTTTTCCAATCTGATTTTGACCCGGCTTTGTGTGTTAGAGGATGTGCGTTATGTGGCCTTCCTATTTGAAATGTGGTATTTTCGAGTTCGTAGTATTAGGTATGGTGGCAGGGGTCTAAATGTTACGGATGATACCCTGTTGTTTTTACTGTTTTTATCATAGATAATGTGGTTATTGTTTTTGATTTTTTCTTCAGGGGGGGTGTTATTGTAATCGTTTTATTAAGATTCACAATATTTTTTGTGAAGTCTCGCTTATGATAATGTTGTATAAAAAGTGATTTCTGTGATTACGATGCAGAATGGATAAGTTAATGGCAAGGGCAAGGGCGACGCAGTTGGCGTGCGTCCCTAGGTTAGTCTGTGAGGTTAATCAGAAGCTGGCTGAGAATCGTGCAGACGGAAGGTGGGATTTCATTGATGATTCTTGCTTCCGAGGGATGCTGCATATAAAAGGGAAGCATGTTCCTGTCGTACCCATGGTTCACCTAATGGAGGCGTGGGACCACGATTCAAAATGTTTCCGATTCAATGATGGCCGGATATTAGAGTTAACTCCCGAGCGTATAGCTGCTGTTTATGGCCTGACCCATGGCCACGGCAGACATTTAATAACAACTGAGAATATTACAGAGGACGATCCATTATGTGAGCAAGTAAGATCAAAGTTCAAACTCTGTGATAGGGGAAAATCTAATGTTAATTGGGATAGGTTGGCTGAGCTTGTCAATTCTCCCGACTGGTCGAAGGAAATGGAGATGATTGAGTACTGGAGGCTATATGTCTTATTCTGCATTGGGGCTGTTCTATCACCTTTTCCCAATCGGCGTTTGAGGCTGGGTTTGCTATGTGTGCTTCGTAGCAGGGAGTTGGCAGCAACATTTAATTGGGCCTTTTTTGTTCAAGACGGCATCTTTAATATGATTTCCCCCACTCAATCGGATGGCAATGCCAGGAAGGAGCTGCGCAAACGTCTTGGCGGTGACTTCCATTGCATTATGGTATGTAGTTGTGATTATTATTTACATAGGATGGAATCCAAATCACAGAGCAGTTTATTTTATTTTTTTAACTTTTAAATTATATGTAGCACGTCTTTTTCGACTTTATTGGATGCAAATCTGGTGGGTCCTTCACGTGTTGCTTGAAGAGGTCGCTGACCATGGATGATGTCCGAAGGTATGTCGGACATGCCCTCCCATCAGACGAAAACGAACCACAAACTGCTGCGGCTGACGATGCACATGCGGATCAGGTAACACCCCCCCTCCCCCCACATTAGCTTCCATGTTCTTAGTACGATGCATGGTGCTCTTTCGTAGTATGAAATTTGATGTCTCTGCTGTCCCATAATGTTCCAGTGTTCTTTTGCCATCCGCATTGTGATTATCATTATCCATACTTGTCCACGTGGTGACCTGCTTTGATATTTGTGAATTATTGGACAAATGGAATTGCACCGAATGTAATATACTTTACGATTTTTCTTTACTTTGTTTAGTTGTTCAGCATCAATGATATATTCTTCATATGAATGTGTTCTTTTGACTGCAACACTATGCTTCCTCACTGATTGAGTATTGCATTGCTGATCTCTTAAACTTAATACTCAAAGCTTTATCCTCCCTATCCCCGTGTTATGTGATAGCTCAAATTATGATCTATTTCATTTTACTTATGCTATAATTCATTCCAAAACAGGACCTATCTTCTTAAACTGTAATATGTTCCCCATTTTAAATTTCACCGCGATTCAATTAATTACTGTATCTTCATTTTATTTCATCTTTCTTTAATTGTTTGGTGTATAGGGAACTGAACCCCCCCAGACAAGCTCCCCAGCAAAGGAAAATGACACGGTTGTTAATCCTCACTATGCAAAACATAAGGTTATTGTAGTAATACCTTTCCTCTAGATAATTCACATATAAGTGGAATAAACTCAGGATTGCATTTTCCCTTTGTATGACGATCTTTTTTAACCCTGTGTTGTTGGACAGCCTCCCTGATATTTTTCTTTTGTTCATCATGTTCTGTGGTATGCAATATAATGCTATTCTACCGTGCTATCATTGCCCTGCTTATTTCTTGAACATATCACTCCATGCAATTTTCATAATTTGTCAGTGCTATATGATGTAGGCCACGGTGCTTTCACCTTTAACCACCATGATTTGAATGGCTAAGGAATCATCACTATTACTGCATTGCTTATTTATTCCACATCAAACTTCTTGCTTTTTCCATTCTGTAACAGTGTTATAGGCTACTTTACATAGTGCTTTCTATACATTATAACTATGCTATGCTCAAATCGGCACATTACCTGTTCAACTATTGGCCCTCTTTAATTTCCCGGCCCTCCACAATTACCAATTGATCATATTTATTTTTTTGTAATCTGATCGATGACTTTTATTTCTTTTTTTGGTCGACAGTGCGCCAACACCCCTCAGCCTACATCATCTGCAAAGTCCCATGACACGGGTGCATGTCCTGACACTGAGAAGAACCAGGTAGTTGTTAAGAAATTGCTTATATGTATACATTAAACATAAGTACCTGGAAAGATTCATGATTCCATTTTCCATATTTTAGGAACATGATGCTATTGATGTTCAACAGCGAAAGGCTTATCTGAAAGCTGAGTATGCACGCCTGCATGAACAAGTGGAAGCAATAAAAAAACGTATGACGGAAGTGGACTTGGAATTGGGATGCCTTCATGCTACTGAGGCAAGCCTTCTTGAACGTGATGCCAATGCAGTAGAGTCTGAGGGGGGTGATGGGGCTGCTACATGTGACGATGATGCTGTCCAGGTGAATGTCAACTCAGTTGGCATCCCCCAAGTCAATGCAATGTCACCCCAACAGGATGATGCCACCGTGGTTCTGAACCACCCTCCTGCAGGCCCCTCCCCACCAGTCATGCCACCTTCACAGCCTAATTGGGATCTATTAGGCTCACCAATCACCATTGCTAGGGAAATACTAGAGGTTAGGATGTTTGATGTGTGATTTCTTCATTTTTCTAAATTTATGCTTTACGTCCTATGTGGTATGATTTCATTTTTGCATTCCTTTTAATACCTAGCTTCTGCACACAGCAACACGAAGCCTCTAGCTTCAAACCTAACCCACCTGACCTGCACACCAGTTCGTAGCCAAATTGGAATCTCTTAGGGTCACCAATCATCATCACCAGTGAATTGTTGGAGGTAAGGTGTTAATCGGATGCTTTGTTTATATCTATAGTGCAAAAATATATCTCATTAATGTTGTGCTCACACATTGTCATAACCGTCTTAAAATTTCTTATATACAGCAACAAAGTGCCAGTAACGACAACCCTTCCGCACCCGCCTGCCCCCTTCCTAATTCACAGGCAAATAGGGTGCTTGTAGCATCTCCAAATGACACCACGGAGGAAACAGTGGTGGTCAGGATGTTTAGTGGATGTGTTATAGTCATGTGAAATGATTTGTAGATCTTTAAGATTTTATTTCATTTGAATTACTGATACATCTATTATTATTATTGTACACAGCAACTGAATGCCTGCAGTGACGACGACTTTGTTGACCCTCTACCACCATCACTTGTCGAGAAAAAACCAACTGGGACCACACGCAAGAGGGCACCTTCACCACCTACTCTTGCCTCCAACAAGGCCAAACGTGATCGCAGGCCTTCGAAGGCAGTTATGTCACCGTCATATGATAACCCGCGTGAGCTGCTGCGGTGGTCATCACTTACAGCATTAGAGAAGAAAATTGTGCCATGGCTATTCAAGAGGAAAAATGCACCAGGTATTTTATTCAATGGTAAAAGATGCTACAGCTGACCGACTATAAAGTTTATTTGTTCAGATTTTAAATTATTTTCCTGGTATTTTGCTCATGGACTTTTCAACCCATTGAATCTCCTCTACAATTGGTCGTTCATGTAGGTGAAACTGTATATGACGATGGCTATATCAGATTCTGGAAGGAGCATGTCGAGCTTGTTGGACCTGGTATGGATATACCAGAGTTATTTATTGATGCTTTCATTCAAGTGGCAAACCGGTGGTCATTTGCAAACATTGGTGCCACAATCCTGTTTGCTGATGCTGCTTTCTTCCCCTCCACGATTACGGTATTCCAATCCTTGTAATATTTCATATATATGTCCTATTAATCTATTCACATTTACCCACCTTTATATTATCACTGAAGACATATTGCGGTATGGAGGCACGTGGAGTTCGGATACCACGGGACAGGCCTGCATTAATCACTTCCTGGACCAAAACACTTACCAAATGCTTCCCCATGGACGACTGGACGCTATGCTTCGATGCAAAGTTGGTACGTTCTGTTCTGCCTACACCCATCACCTTCATTTTTCAATACTTCAAGTTTATATTGTGCTGTATGAGTATGACCATATGGATGAACAATTACGCCTTACATCTATTATGCCTTTATGTTCTTTGGTATGTGCTAACTGATGTGATATTACCGCATATTTTTTGTGATAATGTAGTGCTGTTACCATGCATTTCAGATGCTCTTTTACATCTAACTTTTTGCTCCAACACCATGCTCTGTATGCTGCATTGTTTTAATTTGCTAAAGACTATAATTTTTTGTGCTAGATATTCTTCCCATTTTGTCGTGACCACCACTGGGTCCTTTTTGTTGCCGACTCTGAAAGGAAGAAGCTCTGGTATTTTAACAGTCGCGTCCGCCAGCCCGGCTTCGATGCCGACAAGTTGGTTATCAGGCGTGTGCTCCATAGCTTGAGGATTGTCGCGGAGGAGTATGGCAGCACAGCCTGGTCGGTCCCGTTTGAAATTGCGAACAGCTTCCACGCGACTCAGCCTGATGGACATGCGTGCGGGCTTTTTATTTTGTTCTACATGAGATACTTCCGGGGGTCATATCCGGAATGATATGCTCATAGAAATTCGTAAACAGCCGGTCGTAGATGCCCTGCGTGCAAAGTTTGCATCATATGTTGTTCTTGACACGAACAACCGGTGTTTGAACAGTGTCAGGGTGTTGGCAGGTGCTCCCCCGCCTAGTGAAGATTCTGTTGGAGAGGACGCCATTCCCATTTGTGCTGTTGCTCCCTTAATTCAGCGAGGTGATTGTGATCGTGGGAAGGGGAAGCAGAAAAATTAATTTGGCTGCACAACAGGCCTTCTTCTCATCCTTTTGAAATAATTGTTACACACAACTGTGGCATAACATTATTTTTGTGTGTTCGGCTTTTAGTACTCCAGGCATATTTAGTCCTTTTTGGACACGATTTTCACATATTACATAATAGTACTGAATCCCTCATATCACCCCATCTTGGGAATGTGTTTATTCTGGTATGGATATATAATGTGCCCTTATATGTTCTATTTCTGTCTTAATCTGCTAGTCCAATGCCTGACGACATTTCCAATATCGGATCAATGTTTTTGCCCATATTTCATAAGTTATCTTATTTCTTTTGGTTCATTTACTCCTGAATGTTGATACCTTTTCCATCGCTTTTATCATGAACTCTTTAACACTATGATATTTCATGTCGCATATCATGTTACAGTCCCTACAGATCAGTGCTACATTACATTCTACATCATGTTCCATTCATACAGGTTACCCATAAAATAAATTTTAAACCACTCAGGCACTACCAATTATCTTCACATTGCCTTCATAAGGGTTGAGCTATGCGCTGATTGCCAGGTAATCCAAAGAAAACCACACTTACAAGTAAATTATTTTAATTTATTCAGAAAATTGTTGATATTTTTTTCCACATTAAAGTCATTACAGACGACTTAGAGTTATCATATATTTCATGCCTATGCTAATTCGAACAACAACACAGTAGCGTCCTTGATATGTAAAAATTCCATTCCCATTCCAACTGAATAGACATTTTATTAAAACTCCCGCAAATCACATCATCCACATTCATTATACACAACATTCATATGCGCATAGAAAGACAGTATCACTGACCACCTAAAAATCCATCAAACAATTAACTCAACCCATACATTTCATGGCACAATTACACACTGTGTAAAATGACGTCTGCTGCATGGTTTCTCTTCTTTTTCCCCTTTTTGATTTCCCCACGAACAACTTCGGATATGGATTTCCTTCTTTTTTTCGGTCCGAACCTTCGAGGTTTCGCCTTCAACGACAATCCATCTCCCGCGCATGCTCCCCCACTTCCTGTTTTATCAACATCAGCTCATTCAAATCATATCCTCTTCGGGAGTTGATACTCATTATTTTAAGAATTATTCAGCAGAACATAATTTATATATATATATATATAACATTTCGACCGTGTCGTGCATACCTTCGTGTCGTGCAGCCTCACTGCTCTTGGCTTTTTCATCGCATAGGAACACGTTCAAATGATTTATAAACCTGTTAGTTGTTTCATTATCCCGTGTTATCACTTCTCTAGCTGCTGCCATTGCGGTGCTTATTAGCGCATCACGCTCATCCTGTGTCGACATTGCATTCTCCTCACTACTCGAGCATCCTCTGTCACAACTGCTCGCTCTCATGCACCAACGGTCAAGTATATATTTACCGGGCACTGTCCTATATTGTGTCTGTCCGGATCCCCCCACAATCACCATAACCCTTATAGCATGCCTGCATAGCACCCCGCAGTTCTCAAATTTGCAGCATGTACAAGTAATAGTGCCAACACCCTGGTTCACCATCACCGTATGTATCTTGTTCATAACCTTCACCTTATTCGGGTTGGTGACTATGTACACACGGGTACCTAAAAACGCCATTGACTCCTCTTCCATTATCTCAAACTTGAAAGACATATCGTACTCTTTGCAAAAAATATTGAACACCGAGGGAGTATACGACGTCGCCACCGACCCCACCAGCGAATTCCACGGATGACGTGCTGCCATATTCTTGTCCAATGCCTTGAATTGTAGTTCAACCTCCTCAGCCCTCCTCCCTTCTATTGCACGGTCGAAATGTATAAAGAATTGGGCTATGTTGTCATCAACTTGTAGGTGCCTGGACCCCGCAAAAGTGCACATACGTATAATAGCATCAATGTAATAGGAACAGAACATAATCTTCACTGGTTGGCAGCACATCATACAACATATCATCACATTCTATTTGATAAATCATCAACATAACAGCAACAGATCATAAGACCACAATACTCGCAGCATCATTATTTTACTCACATATTAAGGGAACACAACATGAACACCATTGCCCTTTTATCCGATATCCCTTCACAGCATCAATTAAATGAAGAATCTCAGAAACATATTATAGTGTCAAAACAATCCAAACATATTGGCATCAGCCGCACTACGTAATAAAACGATTTAAACATCCAAGCCGATCCGATTAAAATGTGAATACCGTTTTAGGGTTGCGTTGGTCGATTCGCTTATTTGGGTAGTGCGCATACCAGCTGTGAATTGTCGCCGTCTCCATGCTGAGGACCATTGCTTACGCAGTGTGTAAATTCCATCAAGCCACCTATGTGTCCCCCCACAAAAGCATTCATCAATCATCACCTTCCAATTTCGTTCAAAATCATCCGCATTCATGACCTTGTACACCAAAACATGGAACAACTCACCAAACCTGTTATTATCAATCAGCAACAAGACATATGTGAAGAAAGAAATTCGCCCCTTTTAATTTTCCTTCTTAATAATTTTTACCTCTTCGTGTACATCTTGCTCAGGTTCTTCTTCGCATTTTCGAGTATGTGCCACGTGCATAAACCATGGTAGGTTTTCGGCATCTTTTCCCGGATCGCAGCCGCCATGGCAGGATCCTGGTCCGTCATTATCGTACGTGGGTGAACACCTGACACTCATGAGCCCATATTATCTTCAATTCAACACAAATCAATTATGATGACATCATTTATTTAGTTTTCAACCAGTAAAACAACAAGCTTGTTCGCTTTCAACAATCATAATAATTAAATCAAGAAACACAAATTTTATTCAATTGAAATCGAACTGCAGTGATCTTAATTACCTTCCATGCACTCCAGGAAAGACGTTAACAACCACGAAAATGTCGCTTTTGTTTCATCCAGGAGGAGTGCCGCCCCAAGCACGCAACAACGTCTATGTTGATTAAACCCAACTATTATAGCTGCATTAGACATTGTAAACCCAATTCATTAACCGGTTAAAACACAGAAATCACATTCCTCTACCATATTAATCATTCCCGGGATCAGTACCAAGTGGGCGTGCATCTTTATTCGTGTTGAATGTCGTGTCCATCGCCACTGCATCCCCAAACATCTTATAATCGTTCCTCATCTTTGCATCTGCCCAGAAAATACTACATATTTGTTTCTCATCGTCAACTTGCATTCTATGATAGAAATTTCGATCCGATCGTTCCTTATCCTTGAAATATTGCAACAAAGCATGGCATTCGCCCATTCTAACATTGATGCTACGCCTACGGTTCATCATGTTCTTCAGATCTGATTTCAGGAACCCAACCTTCGCGCTCCCACCCGCCATTTCTCTTATCAGCCCGTACGAATCTCCGATTGACAACCCTGCCTTATCACCCATCCTCGCTATGAGCTCATGATGTTGTCGAATCCTACGGTTAGATCTCAGGACGTGGGCCGTGGTCCTATCTTGCATTTGGTGTGTATGGACATCATGGAAGTGGTTAACAACATAAACCTTACGCTTAAGATCATATTTGAATCCAATCCTAGCAGGGCAGCCAACACGTGTGTCGTCCAATACACGCACCTTGCTTTGACTTGATTCACCCTGATATGATTCATTCGTCGGGTTCTTGTTCCTTGGATTAACCTTGCTGTTATTCTTATACCCTTCCTTGCTACAACAATATAGCATCCACCTCACCAAAGACTTGTCCTTTGGCGCACATTTCTCATATTGTCTGCGCACCGAAAACCCTCGCCCGTGTGCAAAATTGCAATATGCATTGAAGGCGTCTCTCACACTTTTGAATTGCCAATCCTCAAATTCCTTGATATCTGTAAATTTTGAGGATATATCATCACGTGGGTTTTAAAATAACATCAACAAAACCTACCCAAACATTCACCACTGTTATCGAGCGTCATCCTCCACTTAGAACGTCATGATAAATCACATGTTTACAATAATCAGAACACTTTGTTCAACAAATTTTACATGTGAAAACTGGCGCAAATCGTACGCTTCCGGCGTCCGTCGTACACCTATCCTCCATCCTCATTGTTGACAACGATTCAGCCCACACATCATTTCCTTCATCCACGTCGTCCTCAACACTTCCAATTAACCCGTAATGTCGCGAATCACAGACCCCTAAATCATCACCGCAGTTCTCTTCTGCCGTATGCTCGGCCTCGCCCAGGAAGTATTCGTCCGATATAGCATCACACACGTCGTCAGCATCTTCATGTGGCAAAGAGTTCAGATCTATCATCTTCTTTCTTGGTGTCCCGTCGAGTATGCTGCTGTTTTTTCCGTGAGGCAATTGTATCGCTCCCCTTCCATAGTTGGTTCATCATAGAATTGTAAGTTACATATCATTCACAAATTAAGGGATTTAATTTCGGTTATCAAATATCCACATACCATGTTTAAGAATTCGCTGGCAAAGGAATGATCTGCATTAAATTTGGACGCGTATCACACCTACACCTACGCCAGAACACGTCCGGATTTCCAGACTATAAAGCATCCGCATAGTAACTTAATCGTTCTTTGAATACTACATATATGTGTGTGTATGTGGTTTAGGAGTTTACAAAAGTGGATTCAATGCTAGATTAATTAATTGTTGAGTGAATATGAGAGAATTCTTGAATAACTCTGTTAACTTATTGTTGAGAATTTGCGGATTAAAGTTGAAGAATATAATTCATTGGGTTTATTTTGGTGATTGTGGAGTATTGGCCAATTATTAAGTTCTTGGTAATCTTAGGTTATTGGAGTTGATGTTGCACAATTGGATTTACTAAATGTTGAGTCTTTAGTAGATTGAGTTATGATAAATTAAATTGGTGAATTGTTGATCTAATTAGTGAATTATTGATCTTGGTTGGGCCTCCTGTTGCAATCATCACATTGGTGTATCTAAAGGTCTATCTCACGCATCTTAATCTTGTTTCTTTGAATTTAACTTTTATTAGATGTAGCGACAGCCTTTGCCAAAATTAGTTTCTTTATGTGTGTAAATAATTAATAAAAATATATATAGGGCATTGTTTGGAATGTTGTGAGCAGAAAAATATTGGCAATTGGCAAATAAATGGTTATCCTACTTAAATTATGATCTTTGACAGTATCTTTAACTTATCTTCCTCATATTTGGATTTGTCTCCATTTGCTTGATTGTTGTCATTCTTGAGTTTTCTTCTTTGAATCTGCAATTATACACGTTTGATTTGTCTTCATTGCTTTACCTTTTTAACATGATTGACTAAAATGTGATGTTTTCTGTTTAGTTTCATCCTTCTCTTTGCCCCAAATGAGAGTGAGGTTTGATTTTTGTCAGATTTTTGGCATTTTTTCAATGGTGAGTAGAGAAAGGGCAGAGAAATCCTAGCCAAGAAAAAGTCTTTACATCTTTTCTTGCATTAGTTTGTGAGTGTCTGCAAGTTCCGGGTCCATGCCTGGGAAATTATATTGAATTCCCTGATGTTGCATCTGGCTGGGCACATAACATGATTCACAAATGTTCGATTCATAATATGATTTGAATTGTGAACAAGAAGCACAAAAAAAAAAAAAAAAAAAAAATCAAGTAGTTGAACATATTCTGCTCAATGTAGTCAAGCTTGGTGCTGACCGTAGGCCATTCAATTCTCAAATCACGCCGGAAACAGGTTAACAGGCTACATCTCGATCTTGCCCGTCACCGGTAACAGGCTGCCAATTTGGAGTGCACATATCAGGTATTTTTGTTATTTTCGATGATCTTCAACCTGTGCCAATTTTGCCGCAAACGAATCGATTCCCCGGGAACAGACACGCTCATTGCTTTGTTGATACATTCTCGTTTTCGTGTGATTTCGATTGGTTTCTGTGGGTGATCAGATGAGTCATCTGTCTTTATTTGCATTGAATCCCACTTTTCTTTGTTATGTTTTGTTCTGCAACTGGAAAAGCACTTCAGAGTTCTTTTACATTAGGTTTTGGATATGTGTATGTGATTATTGTCAGGAGGAGGTTTAGAATTTTCATTTTTGTACACAAGAATGCGAGTATAGCTATAGCCTATAGCCAAAGTTGCCCAATGCTTAGTCTTTCTCATATTTGCTCCCTTCCCATTACTTTCAGGCCATGTATATGATGATTTTGCTGACAAGGTTAAATTTTCATTTATGAGAAACCTTCTTTCTTCTACAAAAGCCCTCTCTGTGCTTCTTATGTTAGCTAAATGTCCGACAATTTATATTTTGTGAAGTGCAAATATTTAACATCTACAGCTCGATCGCATGTGACAAATAGAATAAAACTGAGCTAAAGGAAGATGCATTTGCACGGTGAATTGTTTAGCGGTGTAATTTCTGGATTTATTCACACTAGTCCTGAGACATGTAGTAGTTGAGTTTTAGTTTATTTTAACTGATTGGGAGTTTGTGAAAATAATAGTAATGAACATGCAATCTTAATATGGGATGTGGGATAGGTGAAAAAACTGAGAAATGGCTTCAGGAGCATATAGTCCATATAGGGTTGTTTTGGGCCGTTTCTTTTAATTGGATCAAACTGGGCCTGTAATTTAATGGGCTTTTGTAGGGCCCAATTTGTAAATTTGACAAATGGTGATACTATGATTATTCCTCAATTTGCAGAAACACACACAAAAACCCTCGTTTCATCCATCTTCTTCCTGGATTTCCATTTTCATTCACAAATTTGGGTCTAGTGGGGGGAACAATGGTGGTCCGTTTGCGGTTATCGAGATTTGGATGTCGGAATAAGCCGTTCTACAGAGTTATGGCGGCGGATAGCAGATCTCCTAGAGATGGCAAGCATTTGGAAGTGTTGGGCTACTATAATCCCCTTCCTGGTACCCTAAAACTCTTACATGTCGTGCTTCCCCTGTTTTTAGATTATTGCTGGTTAGTCTAGCAGTAGCATTGGATTGGAGTTATAAATTTTGAATTCGTTTGCATTTCCAATTTAATTTGCTTCATTTGAGATTGTGTGTCTTTAAGTCATGCTAACTGCTACCATATACTTACTGTTGTTTCGTGTAATTGTGCAGGTCAGGATGGTGGTAAAAGGATGGGTATCAATTTTGAAAGAGTGAAGTAAGTGGGTTAATTTCTCCTCCTAGCTTTTCACGTTAGAAGTTTTATTTGGTTAGGATGTTCAATTGTTATGGCTTGCACATTTCTGATTTGAGTGTTCTTATTTTTATGGGGATGTTATATCACAAAGCAAAATTTAACGGATCAACTCCTAACATGTTCTCAAGAACTTAATGGAATACATTATAGATTTACCTTTGAGGATTAAGGAGGAAAATTCTCCATATTGAAAAGTTGCCCCTGTAATGTAAACATAACAGAATCATCTGATATTATTTCTTTGGAATGTGGCCTTATTACGGCGAAGTTGCATTACAAAATTCAATGTTCCACTGTGTAGCTGAATAATGCAGAAGTGTGATAATTGTGTAACTTGTAATAGTTCTCTTGAAATTCGAAGACCTATCTTAGGCTCGTAGCCATGTTTGCTTCAAGGTACATCATCATCTGGGCATTAGGAAGAGAATGTATATTCTAAAGTGATTATTTTGCTTGTTGATGGGTTGTTTTTAATCTTGAGTCTTGACTAACTGGGAGACATCATTTATCACATTCTAATTCGCACCACTTACCTGCTTTTGGTTTACACTTTTTATTCCTCTGAGAAGCAACTTGTAGGGTTTATTATTCAAGTCCAAGAGGCCAGTCTACACCTTGGATCATCTATTTTTCAATCTGGATTTAGTGGATCCATCTGTTCTGCGCATCCTTATGTCCTCAATCACCATACAGGTATTGGCTCTCTGTTGGTGCACAGCCCTCAGAACCAGTTCAGCGCCTTCTCTTCCGAGCAGGCTTGTTACCCCCACATCCAATGCTGGCAATGGGACGAAAAGGTGGTCCACGAGATATGCGCCCAGTTGATCCGATGACTGCACGTGTTATAACAGAGGGAACAAAAGACACTGTTGAATCAGATGAGGAACCCAATATAGATTGAGAAGACGATCGTATTTTGGTCAGATACAAGCTCATCTTGGGGTCAGCCTTCTTGCATCTGATGTATGTCTAATTCCTTTTTGTCTTTTCTTGAATCATAAATTGATGAGATGAAAATTGAAGATGAGAAAATTTTGTGCTTTTCTGAAAATGAAGCATTTGGCTGTTGTTTATTGCGTAGATCCTAGATTACTAATAAAATTCTCATTGATGCCAAATTACTGAGGGCTTCTTTTTTTTTTTTTTTTTTTTGTTTTGTTGTAAATCCTCCTCTGATGCACTGTAAATGAGATATGTGATTGGATTTTGCACGTGCAAGGAACAAAAGATTCAAGCAACTCTTCAATTTTGGCTGTACTGCTATGGACTTTTTATCTCTCTTTTAGAAGGGCTCTTGTTTGTTGTTGTTTGGTGTATATTGAGATATTAATTTCCCAGAAGACCCATCACTCACTCTTCACTCTAATCTCAATTCGGCACAACAAAGAAATGAATGTTGGTATACCACACAGGCCCCACTAATTTCACTCTCTTTGTTCGAGCAAAGAGATTAGCTTCATTCAGGTGTCTGGTCATAGGAAAATTGGGTTGTTGATGGTGGGACATTGTGAGACAAAATAGCTTTTTTAAGAGACATTATAAGTTAAACATTATTCAATTAGCTCTTTTTAAATCTGCTGTAAAGATTAATATTTTGGATTCCAACTTATTGTAGGCAAAATGTTGGTCTCAAAATTACCAAACAACTAAGTTTGACTAATTTATTATTCACGTAATTAATCAACAGCTAAATAGCTAATTGACAAACAGACCCAATACTTTATGGTCCAAAAAGATATATGAAAATATATGAAAACAGACTCAAGCTTTTTAATTCTTATTCCATGATTGCGCTACGTGATGTACATCAAAACAGTATTAGGACATTCCTAGGCTGTTCAAAAGATTGTATGGGGCAAGAGAAAATCTGCGAACTAGGAAGTACATACAGTAGTTCATGTCTGAGAAGTAAAAAGATTTCATTTATCAAAAATGGGCAAACCCAGATAAGAACCTGCAGATGTTCAACTATATATCCTAGCAAATTGTTATCGTATCCAGATACTTTATGCAAGAAACAACAAAAAACTTTAGCAAAACATAAAGTTGAATAAGACACACATGATAAGCTTACCTTGGAGTAAGAAAACTAAAATGATGATTTCATTTTGAAAAGAAAAAAATAAGAGAAAAGGTACCCAACTACGAGCAGAGGTACCAAAAGTTGTACTTTCATATATTTTTTATTAATTTGCAACATTTACTCTGCTCACACAATTCAATACATATTTTTAACAATTAATAAATCGTATTATGTACAAGTAAAAACTATAAAAAATTGATATTCTAAGACTAGAAGATGAAATGATTTTAAAAAGATCTCATTGGACTATGTTTTTCTTATATAACTATTGTATAAATGTGAATTAAAGTTGAATAATGAATAATGTCGAAAAACGAAGGTTTATTAGAGTGTGGGCCCTTATTTATTTAGTTTGTTTAGTATTTTAAAAAGCCCCTCCCCACAAACTTAGAGATACGGCCCTCCCATAGTTTTGACTATGTGGTAACCAATGTATCAAGAATGTAGTAACCAACATACATAATACTCCCTCCGTTTTTTTTTGTTTGCTACGGACCCACGCAGCACGCAGTCCAATGTACATTTTAAATCAGTAATAACTCAAGTTCGGTACAAGTAAAAATTCTAAAAGTTCGATATTTAAAAACGACAAGACGAGACGAATCTAACAAGATCTCAATTGACTATATTTTAACTTGAATAACTATGATAAAACTTCAAGTCAAAGTGATTGTGTGAATAGTGCCAAATTCTCCAACGTAGCTATCATTTAAAAATGGAGGAAGTATGTGGTAACCATTGTTTTAAATATCCCCGAATTTTCAAAATTTTGACCGAAATTTCGGGTTTCAGGACACCCCGAAGCGAAATTTCACATGCAATATATTTTTGCAAAATTTCGATGGAAATTTTGCCCGAAATCCAAAATTTTCTGAAATTTGACCGAAATTTCCCGATTTTTTTTTTAAAAATATTTTTTTTTTCTAAATTTTAAAAATATATTTTTTAAAAAAAATTAGAAACTAAAATTTATGTTTCAACCTATATTGATGATGTCATCCAATTAACTTGTTTATCAATTTTAAGTATCTTATCAATCAACATGGTGCATGATATCAATAATATTACTAGCATATTATATCATTAAATGAGTATTGTTAGCATATTACTAATGAAATTTTCAATTTATATGGAGTTCCCACAATCTTCACTTTTAAATATATTTGAAAGATTTGAAATTTGAAATTTTGTATTTTTTATTTTATTTATATTATTTTGTGATTTTAAATTTACTAATTTTAGATTTTCGCATTATTTATGTATTCATTAGAGATTTGTTCACTTTTTAAAAAGATTTGAAAGATAAAATTTGAAATTTGAAATTTTATATTTTTATTTTATCTATTTTGTAATTTATTATTTTGCATTTTTATTTTATATTTTTTTATTGTTTTGTATTTTTTATTTTATTTATTTTAGATTTTATTGCTGCATTTATTATTTATTTATAGATTTTGAGTTTTTACACCATAAGATTATTATAACATGAATAAGCATTTTCAGTTTTTGCACCATAGTATTATTAGTTATTAGGACGAGGTTCAACACTGACAACTAAGATTTATGTTGCGTTTATACTTCAATATGGTGATCATATTGTAATGTCGGTACTTTTGTGTAGGTTTAGTCTCAATTTTGGTTATATTTTTTGGTGTGGTAAATGATATAATCAAAATGTACATTGCACATATTTATTTATTAATATTAAATGTATATTAATGTGTATATGAAATCCTAATTTTTAGTTTTTAAAAGATATTTAATTTCCAATTTATATGGAGTTCCTACAATTTCAGTTTTTAAAAATTAAAATTTGTAATTTATATGAAATTCGCAGTGTATATATGGAATTTATATTATTAAAAGATACATTAATGAATATATAAAAAATATTTGTATATATTAATTAATGTATATATAGGCCATGTTTTCTCAAAAAATATGTCACTTCTCTTAAAAGCAATTACAATTATATATTTACTAAAAGTAATATACAATTATATACTACCTCCGATCTTTTTTAAATGCCACAGACCTATATTTCACGCAATCCAATACATATTTTTAATCCTCAATAACTCAAATTGCATAAAAGTAAAAATTATAAAAATTTTATATTCTTAATCTATGCGATTAGACGAATCTAACAAGATCCCACTTGACTATGTTTTATCTTATATAATTGTATTAAAAACTTGAATCAAAGTTACTCAATGAACAGTAATAAAACCTCCAACGTGTCACTTATAAAAGAATGGAGGAAGTAGTTTCTAATTGTTAAAAAATATTTTTTTATAATTATATCATTCTAATTGTATATAAATATATACTCCCTCCGTCCCAGCTAACGTGTCTTATTTGACTTTTTGATCATTGTTAAACTTTGACTCGATTTAATTGCAAGTATATATTTGGAATAAAATAATTGAGTTGGGTTTTGTTAGAATCGTATAATCATGTAGTTTTAGAATATTATTTAACATACTTTTTTGTTGTACATATTTTGATATATTAATGGCTGAAAAGGTGCATCGGATTGTGTGCAAAAGTCAAACAAGACAAGTTAAATGGGACGGAGTACTAAATAGAATAGATCTTATTTATGTTTTATTATATATAAAATGATACAAAAGAAATATAATTATTAAGAAAAGTGTGAAAATTCATATTCTATGGATAATTGATTTAGAGTAAATTAGTTATTTTCGTAAAGCATATTATAAATAAAAGAATCGGGTGTAAAAACAGTTAGGGGTGTGAATAGTCCATCAGTAACTAAAGAATGAAAATTTATTTTTTTGTAAATCTATTTTTTAAGAAATACGTCATTAATATATATTTTAACAGATTTGTAATTGACGGAATAACAAATATAAATCTAGCTTTGTTAGAAATTGAAATACTGATTGCTGCAAATTTTATAGATTGGAAAATTTTCTCTGAAATGGCGGTACTGAATGAAGTTTTAACGTCTAAAACAGATAATCTATTGATACTAGAAGAGAAATATTATAATAAGGAAGAAATGAAGGCGTATCATGCTAAGCTATTACCTTTATTGATTAATGAGTAGATGAATGTTTATAATAAAATAATGTATGCAGTTGATAGTGATGAGGGTTGATTCTTTTTTCTTTACGTGATGGAACTGAGAAGACACTTATCGATAATTTATCTAGAAAACATTATGTTAGCCCTTCATAGGAGAAATGCTATTGTATTGCATGTAGAATCCAGTGGAATAGCATCATACTCCTTCCAAAAGGTAGAACTGAACATTATAGAATTGATATTCCACTAGATTGTGACGGGAATTCTACATACAAAAACTTATCCCATAAATTTTTTCAACCTTTCTTCTCATTGAAACAAAGCTCAAGATTTGGGATGAAAATTCTTGATTGGTAGAATGATTATGAGCCCGTCTGAATTAACCAAATTCCCTATTCAATTTCATAGGAAAAAAGTCACACTCGCATTTTGTTTTACTATGACTATAAAAAATTCAAAGTCATTTTTTAAAGAAGGTTGGACTCTATCTCCAAAAATTATTATTTTTTACCTATGTTAGTGATATGCTGCAATATCTCGTGTCACTGGAAAGAGGGGACTCGAAGTATTAATATGTAATTAAGATGGATTAACCCAAGATACTACAAGAAATGTTATTTATAATAAAAATTATATATGACATAAATTTGCATAATGAATTCTTCATGTAGGTTATGGTAATTTGTAAATCTGGTATAGATCCTGAAGATGTACAATTTGATGTGACATTTCCAGATTATAATTTTATAAATTCTACAGGAGATCCTGTAGCGGCAATTGTTTAGAGTACTTATACACATATAAAATGCACCACTTCAAATCTAGATATTTTTAAAGATATTGCTATATTATTCCCTACCAACGAGATTGTTGGTACGATCAATGATTAAATCATAGAACGTATGTCTGTAAATAAAAATGTATATATATCAGTTCTAATAATATTTGTCAAGATAATGAAAACATAGATAATGCCAATAAATTATTTTCACTATAATATCTAAACACAATCAATTGTTATGGATTACCGAATCATGAAATAACGTTGAATTAGGGTTGCATAATCATGCTTATTAGGAATATAGATACATCAAATAAAGTATGCAATATAAGTAGGTTGATAGTAACCAAGATGCAGAACCATATTACTGAGGTTAAACTACTTTTTGAAAAAGCATGAAAGTAAATTCTTGATTGGTAGAATGATTATGAACATATCTGATTTAACCAAACTCCTGATTCGATTTCAAATGAGAAAATTTCAACTTGTAGTTTGTTTTGTTATGATTATAAACAAAAGTCAATGTCAATTTTCAAAGAATGTTGGACTTTATCTTCCAAAACCAGTTTTTGCCATGAATAGTTATGTTGCAATATTTCGCGTCACTAGCAAGATGTGGCTCAAAGTATTAATATGCAATTAAGAATGATTAACTCAAGATACCACAATAAATGTTGTTTATAATAAAATTTATATATGACAGAAAATTTGCGAAATGAATACTTAATTTAGGTGATGGTATGGCCGGTATTGATTTTGAAGATCTACAATTAGATGTGACATTTCCGGATGATATTATTATAAACTGTACGGGTGATCCTATAGCGACAATTTTTAAGAGTACATAAACAAATATAAACTGTACTACTTCAAATTTAGACATTTTTAAAGATAGTACTATACTAGCCCCTAATAATTGATTTTCAGGAATGAAATTTTCAGCAAATTGTGAGGAAATTTTTCACATTATGTTTAATACAAATATATAAATTTTGTTTTATTTTAATTTTAATTTCAAATTAAACAAAATATTATTTTTATAATTATTCTTATTGATCTGTTAAGCCAAAGAAGCTAAAGAAGGTATAATATGATTTCTTAGTTTGTTTTAGAAATAATAAAATTATATTATCATGTACATCATCTTTCGAATAGATATAAAATATATAGCAACAGAGATGAGAAATTTTGAAATATCTTCATTTTCATCATCTCAGAAAACTCGAATTAGTTTTCTCAAAAAATTATAAATATCTCCGAAATTTCCCCCGAAATTTCAATTATCTTTGAAATTTCCCTAAATTTATATGTCCGATATAGATACCGAAACCGATATTTAAAACCTTGGTGGTAACCAACAGACCAAGTATGCAGTTGTAGAACATAAATTTGATAGACAAGCAATTGCAAACGGTTTTATTAATTCACAAATCACAGTCTATACAATTTACAGAAATATAAATGAATTTAAGAACATCAAACGATTTGTGGGTTCGATTTCTAGAACTCCTTTGATTCCTCCAACATTGAATACTTGGAAGTGTATTTGATACTTCCTCTATGGCTCTTTGGGATTTCTGCAGCGCTTTGTTGCTGTACTCTTCTTGAATGATTTTCCATCACTGAGTATATGAGTCTCAGTTTGTGAGTGTATGAGTCACCCTAATTTATGACCTCTATTTATAGAGTAAGGATGATGGACGGTGGGCATCATCCATGGGCGGTCTGTTTTGAGTGTCCATTGACTTGTTGGGTCTGTTTTGAGTGTCCATTGACTTGTTGGGTCTGTGGGTATTTTATTTGAATTTATCCACATCACCAATAAGGTTTATTTGGCTTGATGATTCAAGTAGCCCAATAAATATTAATAATTACTTTAAGCATTTAATTTATTTAAAATGCCTAAAAATAATTAAATTAATATTGAAATTACGCGTATCACATTTTTAATGACGAACAAAATTTACAGATGCTCCCTCGAGACTTGCTTAAGACGAAATATAAAATATTTGAAACGTGAACGAGTCTTGAAATATTTATTTTTGTCATGTGTCCATTTTGTTGAGCTTTTGAAATTTGTGGTTGTTATCATCAAATACGACCACCAACATATCAGTCTTGGCAAATCTTGGATTTGCGTAAACCCAAATCGAGCTCCAATTCACATGATATCTAATTTAAAACATACTATTTGCTACCATCAAATGTCGTGTGAATATTTCAAATTGAACCCCTTTTTTCTGTGTCTGCGGCAATCGAGCAAAGAGGCATGTATTTTTTTTTTTTTTTTTCTCATCAATTTCCTTCTCGTTGACATATTTGAATCAAAACCTCAACTACTTCTTAGCTGAAGCATGCCACAGTTAATTGAATGTGCTATTGTTGGAACTTTAACCAATCAATATGCTACACATGTTGTTGAACCTTAAAATATGGCCATATCTTCAACCAAAGTACCCTTTCTTGTTACCAGAGTCATCATACTTCTACCAGGAAGATATTATCAGATACAAATAATCATAAAATTAGATCAAATCTTGGTGTATGCTTTAAAATCTACCCGAAGTCACATTAAAATCTCATCATATCCCATTTGAAGCCTATTTGTTAGGATCAAATCTTTATGTGAATATATCATACGGAGCACATTTTCAATAAATTTGGTTGATCAACAAATTATTGCATTATATTGGCGCGGATCAAGGAAGGGAGTTTGTGAAGACTGAAGATGATGTTCGATGTGGGGCAACAATAGTTTTCGAAGAGCCGATCAAATCGAGAACAAGAACAATCTGAAGGCTGTATGTGACACAAGGCTGCCGTGAGGAACCACGGACTGCCGCTGCTCCGGTTGCCGCTTTCTGTGTAAGATTTTCTATGTTGACTGGAAACGTGTTTTCATATAAATAACAGTAAACTGGATAAATATAATGCCTAGAAAATTAGTGAATCCGTGTTTCTACGCAAAATTTAAGAACTACGCAATAAATTAATTACCTGCATTCATTGCTTGTTAATTCACCTCGTTCGTGCTTTCAATTATGGGTTTTTTTCCTGTCCTTGGCCTTCCTTTTCATGCCTACTTTGATGATTAGGAGAAACTTTTCTTTTCTGCAATGTAATCACAGTACTCTCTTCTTTTTCTTTTTGTGTATTTTTTTTTCTCTTCTAGTGTGTAAAACCATTCTCACACTAATATATATATGCAAATATGCTATCCTATAATTAGGGAGAGTGGGCATAATGGAGTAAACCATTTTCTTTTAACTGCTCCTTAAAAACCACTATTTTGAATGTATTTGACTGCATTCTGCTTAATAACAACGATACAACATTTAATTATGCCAGGATTGGGGAGTTAATTGCCAAACTCCAATTTGGGCTATTTTAATCCATACCCCATCATCAAAAGTGGGCTCTAATGTCAAAACCAATTTAATTATACAAATGTGAGCCAATAATATTCCAACGTTCTCCCACTTTGGCTCACTTGATGAATATTGAAGATATGATAGATTTAAGTGTACACAATGTAATATCAACATTCAAATAATCCATACTTAAGTTAAAATAGATTGGATCATGGCGGTTGCACATCAGTTACCTTGACATGATTCATTCCATGTACCACAAACCACTTTAACTTAATACCATTTATATTGAGTTCAATATACAAGCCTCAATCTTTCTGGAAGATTTAACAAGTATTTCACGGTGCAACAATAATAGCTTTATTAGAATAACGTATATATACTTGAGCTCAGAATGTCATAACGTACGAGAGCAACATAAATTTAAAATATACGTAACGCAGAATCTAAGTTAACAATGATTTATCCATGACACCCATTCGTTCGAGATGTCCCATAAAGGTTTTGGGTGGCAATCTTTTAGTTAACGGATCAACTACCATTAAGTTGGTGCTAATATGCTCAATTGACTCTATATGTTTTTGCACCTCATCTTTGACTACCAAGTACTTCAATTCTAAATGTTTAGCACATTTTGAATACTTGTCATTCTTTGAAAAGAAGACAGGTGCAAAATTGTCACAATAAATAGTCAGCGGCTTGGATATACTTTCGACAATCCCAAGCCCTGAAATAAAGTTTCATAGCCACAATCCATGAACAATAGCTTCAAAGCATGCCACAAATTCAGCTTCCATGGTGGATGCAACTATAATAGACTGTTTTCCAGACTTCCAAGATACAGGTGCTCCAGCCAATAAAAACACATAGCCGAACGTAGACTTTCTCGTATCTGCACATCCGGCAAAATCTGAATCTGAGTAGCCTATCACTTGAAGATGATAAACTCTTCTATACATGAGCATGCAATCCTTGGTGCCTAATGACTTTCTTTGCAGCTTTCCAATGTTCCATATCGGAATTAGTTTGATGCCGACCCAACATACAAACAACAAAGCTGATATCTGGCCGAGTACAAGTTCGAGCATACATTAAACTTCCCATCACTGAAGGATACATAATTTTTTCCATTTCCTTTCGTTCTAAATCATTTCCAGGACATTGCATTTGACTGATGTCCCCTTTTTGATTTGGAACTATCCCAGCATAACACATATCCATTCGGAAATTTCTCTAGAACTTTATTAATATAGGCCTTTTGAGACAAACCTAACAATCCTTGTGATCTATCCCGAAATATTTCAATCCCTATCACATAGGATGCATCACGCATGTCTTTCATTTCAAAGTTCTTTGAGAGAAAACACTTATTCTCACGCAACGTTCCGAGATTGTTAGCAGCTAGTAGAATGTCATCAACATATAGGACTAATATTACAAACTTGCTCCCACTAACCTTCGTATAGATACATCGATCAACAGTGTTTTCTATAAAACCATAGGATGTAATAGTGCTATTAAACTTCAAATACCACTGTCTGGAAGCTTGTTTTAGCCAATATATCGGCTTCTTTAGTTTACACACCAAATTTTCTTTTCCTATAGCCTTAAACCCTTCTGGTTGATCCATATATACTTCCTTTTCCAAATCTCCATTTAGGAAAGCAGTTTTAACATCTATTTGGTGAAGCTCTAAGTCATAATGAGCCACCAAATCCAAAACAATTCTTAAAGAGTCTTTCTTTGATACCAGAGAGAAAGTCTCTTTATAATCAACGCCATTTTTTCTGAGTATAACCTCTGGCAATGAGTCTGGTTTTATATCGTTCGATGTTGCCATTTGAGTCACGTATGATTATAAAGATCCATCTACAACCGACTCGTTTAGACCCTTCTGGCAACTCTACTAAATCCCGAACACCATTGTCATCCATTGATTTTATCTCTTCTTTCATG
This sequence comes from Hygrophila difformis, assembly GCA_030278955.1. NCBI lineage: Eukaryota > Viridiplantae > Streptophyta > Magnoliopsida > Lamiales > Acanthaceae > Hygrophila > Hygrophila difformis. The sequence continues at coordinate 27,394,116 of JAOANR010000010.1, forward strand.
GCATTTATCCATTTTCCAGAGTCATTACTATTCACTGCTTGACCAAATGTGATTGGTCTTCATCAATGCTTTGGTCTGCTTCATGCTGAAGGTTATATACCATATACTCTTCCGAAATAGCCGACCTTCTTTCCCTTACAAAACGCCTCAAAATGATTTCAGGTTGTGGTCGTTCATTCTGTATTGGTTCATTGTCTGTTATTTCATTCAATGGGATTTGATTATTATTGTGTTGTTCATGTACTCTCTGTGAAGGAGGTACGACTACAGGAACAATAACTTTATCAGAAACATCAAGTGAAGGTACATCAACTTGAATTTATGTAATATCAACCTTTCGTGGTTCCCCACTCCCATTGATCAAACCATTCTCAATGAACCGACATTGATTGATTCAATTATTCTTGTACTATGGTTAGGACAATAAAACCTATATCTTTTTGACCTTTCAGGATAGCTAATGAAGTAACCACTGACTGTCTTTGCATCAAGTTTCTTTTCATGTGGATTGTATACTCTTACTTCAGCTGGGCAACCCCAAACATGGAGATGCCTTAAACTTGGTTTCCTACCTGTCCACGGTTCATAAGGAGTCTTAGGAACCGCCTTTGAAGGAACCCGATTTAGAAGATATGCTGCTGTTTTCAGTGCATACATCCATAAGGATAAAGGTAAAGAGCAATTGCTTAACATGCTCTTGACCATGTCCATTAAGGTATGATTTCTTCTCTCAGGAACTCCATTCTGCTAAGGTGTACCAGGCATTGTGTATTGTGCACAAATGCCTCTACTTTTCAGGAAGTTTGCAAATGGATCAGGACATTGTCCACTTTCATCATATTTTCCATAATACTCACCACCTCGATCAGATCTCACTATTTTCACTTTTCTCTCTAATTGCATTTCCATCTCATTAATGAACACGTCTAAGACATTCACTGATTGGAACTTTTCATGCAACAGATAGATATAAGCATATCGAGAGTAATCATCTATAAAAATGATGAAGTATTTTTCTCCACCACAATTTGGGATGTCAAATGGACCATAAATGTCAGTGTGTATTATTTCAAGAAGTTGATTACTTCGAGTAGCAACTTTCTTAAGTGTAGCTTTAGTTTGCTTTCCTTCAATGCAATCAACACACACAATCCAGTCACTAAAATCTAATTGGGGTAGTATTTCACTTTTCACCAACCTCAATAACCTTTCTTTGGAAATGTGACCCAAACGTTGATGCCACAAAGAAGCAGAACATTCATTCAGTGCACTATGTTTGATTCCACAATTGTTTTCAATATAAAACAAGGACTCAAAAAATTTATTCAAGATTGAAGTTATAAAGCCCATCTTGAATAAAACCTCTGCCATACAAAACATTGTTAAAAAACATTGTAAAATGTCCACAGGAAAATTCAAATTTAAAACAAATTTCATCTAATTTTCCTAAAGATACAAGATTTCTAGCACATTCAGGAACATAAAGACATTGATCCAAGTCAACATGATGACCAGTGTCAAGAACTAAGCGGTATGTCCCGATGCCCTCGATTCGTGCTTTCATTCTGTACCCCATGAACAAATGCTGTCCAGTTCCTCTTATGGGCTAGATCACAAGGAATCCCTGTAATATGTGAGACACATGAGTAGTAGCACCAGAATCTACCCACCAAGTATTATTAGGCACTTAAATAAGATTTGATTCAGAAACTACAAAACGATAATGAATACCTTTCTTCTCGAACCAAACATTTATCTTTGGACAATCTTTCTTTACATGTCCAGTCTTTCTGTAGAAGACGCAGGTCACTTTCTTCTCAACTTGGCCTCCAGCAACTCTCATAGTGGGGTTGCGTCATTTCTTGCCTTTCTTTACTTGGTTTACTTTGCTGGTACTAGCACCATCATATGCAATAAGATGGACAGAGTGGTTCCTAATTTTCTTCAGTCTCCCCTCTTCCTGAACAAGCATGCCCTTAATTTTTTTCAGGTCCCACTTATCTTTTATGGTGTTATAATTCATCTGGAACTGGCCAAACTCAACAGGAAGAGAGTTCATAATAAACTGAAAAAGGAACGATTAACTCACATCCATTCCCATTGCCTTAGGTCTTGCTGCCAGATTTGACATTTCTGTCACATGATCTTGGATTGGCTTAGACCAATCAAATTTCTTTGTGGTTAGCTCATTCATGAGCGTCCCCACGATGGATTTGTCTGCTAGGTCTGACTGGGAAAACTATGAACTCTTTGGCATTATCTGTTTTGGGCATGGATGGCTTGATATTTTCTGCCATTGACATCCTCATCAAAATCAAGCTCAGCGTGTTTGACCTTTCCCAAGCCTCATAAAGAGACCTGTCATTTTTAGTGCTTGAGTCTGTGATAGGAGCATGCTATTCATCAGACACAATGGCTAGATCCATATCCATTATGCCAAGTGTGAACTGAATCTGCTCATACCATTCCACAAAATTCAGCCCATTGAATTTCTCAATAGAGTTTCTTGAAGCCAAAAGATACACCGAAGCTGCATCAAATTACAGCAATTCATGCCCATCCATTAGCGCTTTGAATAAAATAATAGATACAGACATACAATTTCAAATGCATTTAAGTTTACCTTTGGGCCAAACCCAAACACATAATTTTGTTCCTTTAATATACATAATGAGAAATAATTACAACGAAAAAATACTTAAAACATGCAATCTTTGGACATACATGCTGAATAAGCTAGATCATAGTGACCCACCTTCGGGCGGCCTAATGCATATGATTCAAATATAATTTAATGACTGAATTATAATTTACTTGGAAAAAATTAATGTATAAATAATTCACCTTTGGGTGAACCCATTACACATAAACTCCAATAATGCCCGTCTAAATAATTCAATTTCAAGTATATAAAACTACATAGCATGAATAAATTAATAAATAAATATAATATCTTAAATTTATTTATACAGAATACATACGAATAAACGGTTGGCATATGAATAACACCAAAACTTAAATCACACCGTAACCAAATGTGTAAAGTGACAGACATTGATTATTAATCATATCTGAAAAAACCATTTTATTTGAGCACTAACTCTAAGTCCAGTAATACGAATTTCCATGCATTCAATTTCAACACATAAAACATCATAATATTAATAAACTAATAAATAAAACTTAATTAATGGGTAAAAAATCTGGTATTTGAACGACCCACATTCACCTTGAAATAGTGGTCATTAAAACTACTACAGATGCCTAGAAACACTGCAGACTTGATGGTTTCAGGGCTTTGCCACATCACTTTCATCTCCAACTAGTTATTATGGGAAGAAAACTTTTATTTTGATAGTTTCTGCGATTCCATGGCGATAGTTTCTATGATCACCTACGGAAATAGGAAAATAATCATCTCTCTCATCCAACCCAGCGAGTTCTATACTTGTAACGAGGTCTTACACTTTGCGAGAGCAATAAATTCCAATACTAATCGTGAAACACCATGAGCAGCAGGTATGTGGGCCCAAGCAGAGTTATCTAAACATCCCATCTTTTCCCTTGGTCAACAACCAAGAAAAGTGATTTCGAGTCTACTTCTGAACTACTCGTACAGGCTTTGTCTTTCTTAAGCTGTATGGAGGGAATTTTATTATTGCCGAGACAATGGCCTACTTCTTCACATTCACCGTGCAATGCATGCAGTTATAGACAAAAGAATCATGGTATGCACTTTCAAAGTCTATTTGAACACAACGCAAAACAGGTCAAATGTACCCAAATCTTGAACATGCCAGAACTATATAATCATATCAGAATAAAAAGAGTACCACTTTTCGGATATAAATTTTACCTGATATGTACAAGTTTCGAAATAGGGTAACATATTATAATATCATATCTGTAGTTTTTTTTTAAATAGATTCCAAATTTACAATATAATAAATAGAAACCATATATCAATGTTGCAGAAAAATAGATCCATTTGAACTTTACGCAGATGTGAAAATTTTAAAAAAGATATATTATACCGACGTTCCAAAATAATATAAAAGCAAAACTTCACGGCTAAACACAAACATTTTGCGGAAAATAGTTTTAGGCGTGAACTTCAGATATATATGCAGATCGGCATGAGAAACAAGAATTTACACACCCTGGCTTTTATACCACATGTAAGATTTTCTATGTTTACTGTAAACACAGTTTCATATAAAATACAGTAAATTGAATAAATATAATGCCTAGGAAATTAGTGAATCGATGTTTCTACGTATAATTTAAGAACTACGCAATTAATTACTTACCTGCATCAATTGCTTGTTAATTCGCCTTGTTCCTGCATTCAATTATGGTTTTTTTTTCTCCCTCTCACTGGCCTTCCTTTTCACGCCTCCTTTGATGATCAAAAGAAACTTTTCTTTTCTGCAGTATATTCATCGTACTGTCTTCTTTTTCTTTCTGCGTATTTTCTTTTCTCTTCTAGTGTGTAAAACCATTCTCACACTATTATATATATGCAGATATAATATCCTATAATTAGGGAGAGTGGGCATAGTAGAGTAAACCACTTTCTTATAACTGCTCCTTAAAAACTGCTATTTTAAATGTATTTGACTGCATTATGCTTAATAACAAATATTTAATTGGGACAGAATTGGGCAATTAATTTCCAAACTCCAATTTGGGCTGTTTTAATCCATACCCCATCATCAAAGGTGGGCTTTAATGCTAAAACCAATTTAATTATACAAATGTGAGCCAATAATATTCCAACATTCTGTTGCCGTCCAACGCTAGCTATTGTGGACGCCACATCTGGCCTTTACACAGCCTAAACCAGTGCTATCGGTGCCACCGACATATCAATGCTGATCGCCAGGAGCCGCCGTTGCTTGCGATGCCACGTCCGCCCCTGCCGGGATGTCGTGTTGGAATATTGGCTCACATTTTAATAATGAATTAATTTTGGTATTAAAGCCCACCTTTGATGATGGGATGTGGAAAAATTAGCCAAAATCAGAGTTTGAAATTAACTCCCATTCTTGGCCCAAATTAAATGTTGTGCTATTGTTATTAAAAAGAATGCAGTCAAATGCTACATTCAAAATATCGGTTTTTAAGGAGCAATTATTATAAAGTGGTGTACTCCACTATCCCATCTCTCCTTATTTTTAGGATATCATATGTGCATTTATAAGAGTGTGAGAACGGTTGAACACAATAGACGGGAAATGAAAATACGCAGAAAAAAGTGAGAGTGCGGTAGATATTGCAGAAAAGAGAAATTTCTCCTAATCATCAAGGAGTTGTGGAAAGGAAGGCTAAGGAGAGGAAAATTAATAGTTGAAAGCAAGAACGGGGCGAATTAACAAGTTATGGATGCAAATAAGTAATTAATTGAGTAGTTCATAAATTATATGTGTAGAAATATGAATTCACAAATTTACTTGGCATTATATTTATAAAAGTTTTGCTGTATTTTTCATGAAATTATATTATACAGTAAACATAAAATTTCTTACATGTGGTATCAGAGCATGGTTGTATGAATTCTTGTTTCTCATGTTGATCTATGAATTAAATATGTTGTTCATGCCTAAAACTATTTTCTGCAGAATGTTTATTTTGAGTTTAGGTGTGAAATTCTTGTATATGTGTTATTCTGGAATGGAAAGTACGTATCTTTTTTTATTATTTTATTTTATTTTTTAAAATTTTAATATCCGCACAAAATTTGAATGGATCTATTTTTCTGCTCCATTGATATATAGTTTTTCACATATTATATTATTTTGTAGATGTGGAATTTGTTTAAAATTGCAGATATGATATCAAAATCCATTGCCTCTTATATCTATAGAATACTTAAAAATATTAAATTTGGACGGAAAAAAGCGACTTTCTTCTCCAAGAAACCCTTTCGTTGAATCCCTTTCCGGAAACTATTTTCTTTAATTTGTTCCATGGCGGAGGATGACGACTCTGATCACGGTGGCGTTCCACGTGACCCTTTGGAGAATCGAGTAAGCAAACGTCCAAGAGCCTCATACAGTGATATCGCACGACGTAGGGCAGGTTTTGTTCACATTACCCTTGACGAAGATCTGGCCGATGCGATGGGCGATTCCTCCGATCTTAATCTCTCCTACATTAATGGCAAGCCTTGCATCACGTTTTCAGACTCTTTCCGCACCCACCTACTGAAACCTTGGGCTCACGCTATAGTCTTCAAAGTCATCGGCAGACGCGTTTCACTCAAGATCCTTCAAACCCGGATAGAACAAATCTGGCCTACTGCCAAGAATTATGATCCTGTGGATTTAGATAACGACTACTTAGTTATTCAATTCCAATCCGCTGAAGAAGCTAATCATGCAATCACAGGTGGTCCGTGGATGATATTAGGCCATTATCTTCATGTACAGAAGTTGGAAGCATCCTTTGATCCCAAAACTAATGTGGTCAAATCGATGGTAGCCTGGGCAAGAGTTCCTAGTCTTACCATGCATTTGTATAATAGAAGAGTTATTGCCCTTGCAGGTTCTGTCTTAGGCCAAGTGATCAGTGTTGATTTTAACACCGGCGACACGAAGAGGGGTCGTTTTGCTCGCCTTGCCGTTCAGATCGATTTGGATAAGACATTGACCCCATGTATCTCCATTGATGGTACAGATTTCAACGTAGAATATGAGAACCTCAGGACGATTTGCTTCCAATGCGGAAAGTATGGCCATATGCAAATCGACTGCCCATCCTTGGAAGAACAAACCGAGATTCCCCAAGTTCAGACTAACCCCAATGAAGATACTGCTCCAACGGCCAACTCTTATGGTCCCTGGATGTTTGTATAATCTAGAAGACGTCAACCTATCAGAGCTACCAAAACGAATCCACCGGTCCCTCATTCTAAGGACAATCGCTTTTTTATTCTTGATGATGCTCCTGACCAAGTTGACCAAGTTGATCAGGTTGAGCAGCATTCCTTGTACCAGAGACCTCCTCCTGGATTCCAAAAGAATAATGCATCCCCATCAATTCCTTCAGGCCAAAGCAGAAAACCGACTGAGAAGACCTCCTCATCTAAGCAGCCTACAGCTTCTAATCGCCACCCTTCTACCTCTACAAGCTTCTGGATTCAACCATCTGGTGAAAGAGCTTACTTGTCCCACACCTCCCTAAAGGCTGATCACCACAGAGTCGTCTCCTTTGAGGATCCTTCTTCACTCAGTATCAAGAAATCGACCATCCTCCCCAATAGCCTTGGTGGTCGACCCTCAGAAGTGCCTGGTTGCACCTCACATGATCCTGACACCTCTGTAGACCCTATGGATATTGGTGATCCACCCGATGGGCTACCATCTTCAAGAGCCTCTAGTGTGCTAGCACATATCCGCATCTAATTTGCACCAACACGGTGTGCGACATCTTGTTACGAGAAAACCATATTCATTTTGGCACTGAGCATTTCATTCGTCCCCCGATCATGTTTGGGATGCTTTGATGTTTGACTCGATGGGCTTGTACCTTTTGTATCAATCTTTTGAATGATATAGGATTCGACCCCCTTTTTTCATCAAAATAAAAATATTAAATTTATATCTCCTATTTAATTCCGATGTGATGCTATGATTTTCGGATGCGGTTAGATTGCACAGATTTGACTGATTTATCTTGCAAGTGGTATTGCATAGTAATTTCCATAATTATTAGTTAATGTTTCTTAATTATGGATCCAATTACAACAGTTTCAAACGTGGGCCGATTAAATACCAAAATTTTGCTCCATTCATTAAATTTTATTTACTTATGTGGTACCGGTTTTATCTGCTTGAAATTGAATGAATGCATATTCAATGACTGAATTTGTATAGTCATCATTGTGCATGAAAATGATAGTTACCTGTCACCTTACATATTTGGTTACGGTGTGGTTTAAGTTTTGGTGTTAGTCATCCGCCAACTGTTTATTCATATATATTGTGTATAAATAAATTTAAAATACTATATTTATTTATTAATGTTATTCATGTTGTATAATTTTATATGCTTGAAAATCAAATTTAACAGACTGGCATTATTGAAGGTTATGTGTAATGGGTTCATCCAAAGGTGAATTGTTATGCATGAATTTATAATTTAATTCCAGTAACTTATAATGCAGTCATAATATTATATTTGGATCATATGTATTGGGCCGCCTAAAGGTGGGTCATTATGGTCTAGCTTATAAAACATGTATGTCTAAAGATTGCATATTTTTTAAGTGTTTTTTTTTTCATTGTGATTATTTTCTCATTATATGTATGAAAGAAATAAAAATTATGTTTTTAGGTTTGGCCAAATGTAAACTTAAATGCATTTTTATTAATTGTGTATATGAATCTATTAATTTATTCAAAGCACTAATGGATGATCATGAATTGTTGTAATTAGTTGTAGCTTCGGTGAATCTTTTGGCAACATGAAACTTTGCTGTGAAATTCAATGGGCTGAATTTTGTGGAATGGTATGAGCAGATTCAATTCACACTTGGCATAATAGATTTGGATTTAGCCATTATGTTTGATGGACAGCCTGCTGCTATCAAAGACTCAAGCACTGAAAAATGACAAGTTTCTGATGAGGATGTCTATGGCAGAAAATATTAAGCCATCCACACCCAAAACAAACAATGCCTAAAAGTTCATCCAGAAAATCAAGGAGTTTTTCAGTCAAACCTAGCAGACAAATCTATTATGGGGACGCTTATGAATGAGCTAACCACAAAGAAATTTGATTGGTCTAAGCCAATCCATGGTCATGTGACAGAAATATCAAATCTGGCAGCAAGGCTTAAGGCAACGAGGATGGAAGTGAGTCAATCGTTCCTTGTTAAGTTCATTATGAACTCTCTTCCTGCCGAGTTTGGCCGGTTCAAAGTGAATTATAACACTGTAAAAGATAAGTGGATCCTGAAGGAAATTAAGGCCGTGCTTGTTCAGGAAGAGGGGAGGCCGAAGAAAATTCGGGACCACTCTGTCCATCTTATTGCATATGATGGTGCTAGTAGCAGCAAAGTAAACCAAGTAAAGAAAGGCAAGAAAATAGGCAAGCCCTCTATGAAAGTTGCAGGAGGCCAAGTTGAGAAGAAAGTGATTTGCTTCTTCTGCAGAAAGACTGGACATGTTAAGAAAGATTGTCCAAAGAGAAAGGCTTGGTTCGAGAAGAAAGGTATGCATTATCTTTGTGTATGCTTTGAATCAAGTCTTATCTCTACGAAAGTTAGATGGAGTTGGTTTTAAGTTTGAATTTTCCTGTGGATGTTTTATAATGTTTTTGAATAATGTTTTGTATGGCAGGTGTTTTATTCAAGATGGGCTTTATAGCTTCAATCTTGATAATAAATTTTATAAATTCTTGTTTTATATTGAAAATAATTGTGGGATTAAACGTATGCACTGAATGAATATTCTGCTTCTTTGTGGCATCAACGTTTGGGTCACATTTCCAAAGAAAGGTTATCAAGGTTGGTGAAAAGTGAAATAATACCCAATTTGGATTTTAGTGACCGAAGTGTGTGTGTGTGTTGATTGCATTTAAGGAAAACAAACTAAAGCCACACTCTATAAAGTTGCCACTCGAAGTAATCAACTTCTTGAAATAATGCACACTGACATTTGTGATCCATTTAACATCCCAAATTGGGGTAGAGAAAAATACTTCATCACTTTTATAGATGATTACTCTCGCTATGCTTATATATATCTGTTGCATGAAAACTCTCAATTAGTGAATGTCTTAGAGGTGTTCGTCAGTGAGGTGGAAAGACAATTAGATATAAAAGTATAGATAGAGAGATCTGATCGAGGTGGTGAGTTAATATGATGAAAGTGGACAATGTCTTGGTCCATTTGCAAACTTCCTAAAAAGTAGAGGCATTTGTGCACAATATACAATGCCTCATACACCTCAGCAGAATGGAGTTGCTGAAAGAAGAAATCGTATTCCAATGGACATGGTTAGGAGCATGTTAAGCAATTTCTCTTTACCTTTATCCTTATGGATGTATGCACTTAAAACAACATCATATCTTCTAAATCGGGTTCCTTCAAAAGCAGTTCCTAAGACTCCTTATGAATTGTGGACAGACAAGAAATTGAGTTTAAGGCATCTCCTGTTTGGGGTTGCCCAGCTGAAGTAAGAGTGTACAATCCACATGAAAAGAAACCTGACGCAAGGACAGTCAGTGGTTACTTCATCTGCTATCCTGAAAGGTAAAAAAGATATTGGTTTTATTATCCTAACCACAATACAAGAATAATTGAATCAATCAATGCCCGGTTCTTTGAGCATGGTTTGGTCAGTGGGAGTGAGGAACCACGAAAGGTTGATATCTTAGAAATTCAAGCTAATGTACCTTCACTTGATGTTTCTGATAAAGTTATTGTTTTTGTCGTTGTACCTCCTTCACAGAGAGTACATGAAAAACACAACAATAATAAAATTCTATTGAATGAAATAACAAACAATGAACAAATACAGACTGAAGAACCACAACCTGAAATAACTTTGAGGCGTTCTGTAAGGGAAAGAAGGCCAACTATTGCGGATGAGTATGTGGTATATAACCTTTAGCATGAAGCGTACCAAAGCATTGATGAGGAGCCAATCAGATTTAGTCAAGCAGTGAGTAGTACTGATCCTGGAAAATGGATCAACGCCATGAAAGAAGAGATAAAATCCATGGATGAAAATGGTGTTTTGGGGTTCAATACCGTTGCCAGAAGGGTCTAAACAAGTCGGTTGTAGATGGATCTTTAAGATCAAACGTGACTAAAAAGGCAACATCGAACAATATAAAGCCAGACTTCTTGCCAATGGCTATACTAAGAAAGATGGCATTGATTATAAAGAAACTTTCTCTCCGGTATCAAAGAAAGACTCTTTAAGAATTGCTTTAGCTTTGGTGGTTCATTACGACTTAGAGCTTCACCAAATGGATGTTAAAACTGCTTTTCTAAATGGAGATATGGAAGAGGAAGTGTATATGGATAAACTAGAAGGGTTTAAGGCTGCATGAAAGGAAAGTTTGGTGTGTAAGCTAAAAAAGTCGATATATGGGTTAAAACAAGCTTCCAGAAAGTGGTATTTAAAGTTTAATAGCACTATTACATCCTACGGTTTTATAGAAAACACTGTTGATAGGTGTATCTATATGAAGGTTAGTGGGAGCAAGTTTGTAATATTAGTCCTATATGTTGATGACATTCTACTAGCTGCTAACAATGTCGGAATGTTGCGTGAGGTGAAGAGTTTTCTCTCAAAGAACTTTGAAATGAAAGACATCGGTGAGGCCTATGTGATAAGGATTGACATATTCTGGGATAGATCACAAGAATTATTAGGTTTGTCTCAAAAAGCTTATATTAATAAAGTCTTGGAGAGATTCCGAATGGATAAGTGTTAAGCTGGGATAGTTCCAATTAAAAAAGGGGACAAAATCAGTCAAATGCAATGTCCTCGAAATGATTTGGAATGAAAGGAAATGAAAAACATTCCATATGCTTCAGTGGTGGGAAGTTTGATGTATGCTCGAACTTGTACTCGACCGGATATCAGCTTTGTTGTTGGTGTGTTGGATCGGTATAAAAATTATCATGGTATGGACTATTGGAAAGCCGCAAAGAAAGTCCTTGGGTACTTACAGGGCACCAAGGATCGCATGCTCATTTATAGGAGGGCTGATCATCTTCAAGTGATAGGCTACTCTGATTCAGATTTTGCCGGATGTATAGATTCGAGAAAGTCTAGTTTGGCTATGTGTTTTTATGAGCTGGAGTAGCTGTATCCTGGAAGTTTGGAAAACAGTTTGTTATAGCTGCATCCACCATGGAAGCTGAATTCGTGGCATGCTTTGAAGCCACTGTTCATAGATTGTGGTTGCAGAACTTTATATCAGGGCTTGGGATTGTCGACAGTATATCCAAGCCGCTGACTATTTATTGTGACAATTCTGCAATTGTCTTCTTTTCAAAGAATGACAAGTACTCAAAAGGTGCTAAACATTTGGAGTTGAAGTACTTGGCAGTCAAAGAGGAGGTGCAATAACGTAGAGTGTCAATTGAGTATATTAGCACCAACATAATGATAGCTGATCCATTAACCAAAGGATTGCCACCCAAAACCTTTATGGGACATGTCTAACGGATGGATGTCATGGATAAATCCTTGTTAACTTAGATTCTGCATTATTTTATATATTAAATTTATGTTGATCTTGTAAATTATGACATTCTGAGCTCAAGTGTGTATATGTTTTACTAATAAAGCTATTATTGTTGCACTATGAAATATTTGTTAAATCTTCTTGAAAGTTTGAGGCTTATATATTGACCTCAATATAAATGATATTATGTTAAAGTGGTTTGTGGTACATGGAAGGAATGAAGTCAAAGTGAAAGAGGTACAACCGTCATGACCAAATCTATTTTAACTTAAGTGTGGATTGATTGAATGTTGATATTACATCGTGTACACTTAAATTTATCATACCTTCAATATTCATAAAGTGAGCCAAAGTGGGAGAATGTTGGAAGATTTGGCTCAAATTTAAATAATTAATTGATTTTAGCTTTAGAACCCACCTTTGATGATGGAGTGTGGAATAAAATAGCCCAAATCGGAGACATTCAAAATAGTGGTCTTTAAGGAGCAATTATCAGAAAGTGGTGTACTCCACTATGCCATCTTTCCCTATATTTCGGATATAATATCTGCATTTATAAGAGTGTGAGAACGATTAAACACACTAGACGAGATAAGAAAATATTAGAAAGAAAAGTGAGAGTGCAATAGATATTGCAGAAAAGAGAAAGTTCTGCTAATCATCAAGGAGGCATGGAAAGGAAGGCCAAGGAGAGGAGTTGAAGTAGGAACAATACGAATCAACAAGTAATGGATGCATGTAAGTAATTATATGTGTAGAAACATGAATTCACAAATTTCCTGGGCATTATGTTTGAAAAAGGTTTACTGTATTTTTCATGAAATTATATTATTTACTAAACCTAACAATTCTTGCATGTCGCGTCAGAGGGAGAGTGCTGTCAGAGGGAGAATCCACAGCTGCTGTTTTGGATCGCTTTCACTGCCGCTGCTGTTGCACCGCCGTTCGAGGAAGAGGGAGTCATCCTGCCGCCTAGCCCGCGCGAGGAGGAGGCCGCCGCCGTCGTATGCACTACTACTGTTGCTTTTGTTTTGATGATAGAGAGATTTCCGTTTGTTTTGTGCGAAAATGGTTGCTTGATCTTTGATTTTGAGAACACAAACAAGATTGCAGAGGTGCGTCTTTTTCCTTTCTGTATGTTGGAGAAGACAAGAGCGTTTGTTCAATTCATAAAGATGTAAATTTCTTTATATATCTCAATTCCACGCTCATTTGTTTTAACCCTTACAGCTGCAATTTGATTTTCCTAGAAGAAAGAAAATGGAACTAGCATTTTTTATTGAAAGTATATGGCTGCGCTTTTTTTTTTTTTTTTTTTTTTTTTCCAATGAGGGAGGGCACCAAACATTTGCCAACTTTGAAAAGCCAAACACCAAAAGGCTACACTTAACTAGTAATATGAATTCTCAATTGATCATTCTTTTGTTTTGTTCTTTTAGTCCAATAGATTTGAATCTATTGTGCTTTGCTCCCAATTTCTTTTGATTGCATATTGATCCCAAAACTTTCAAGGATAGATGACCACCCTACTCCCAAAATTTTGTGGAATTATTATTTTGGATCCAACAATAAATCAAGTGCTTTCGCCAGGCTCCCTGTAACACCCCGGTTTTTGGTCACCCAGGTCGGGATGTGTAACACCCCGGTTTTTGGTCACCCAGGTCGGGATGTCACCGCCACACCTCCCTAGTAAGACATGGTTTCTCCGGCTTACTAAAGAGATGCAAGGCTAGGTATTTCAGTATTTAAAATATTTAAAACATTTGCAAACAGCCCATACAATATAAATTCGAAAATAATAATATCATAATGCAGCGGAAATAATATTTAAGTATAATATTGCAGCGGAAATGTAAATAAGACCGACATGGTCAAAACACGGGTTAAACAGGCCCGTTTATTCTATAGTTTAGTGCAAGAATTTAAAAATAAAGTTTCACAAAAACATAATTTCCCCCATGCATGAACGTGCTCATGTTCATTCCACATACTCTGTAAGGAAAAGGAAAAATAAACGGTTTGGTCAGCACAACTTGCTGAGTAAGTTAACACATGCATGATCGTAGGGTTTAAAAGCCAATAATTTAATATTTACATAAAACATGATAATAAACCGTAAATAATTCAATTTAATTATCTAACCAATTTGCATAATTAATTCATGGCACTAGTCAATAATACATTTAGTACAATTTAAAAAGAAAGCCATAATTAATTTAAACAAAGCATTTAACAGTTTAAACGATAACTGTAACACCCCGGATTTGATAACCCAGGCCGGGATGTCACCGCCACACCTCCCTAGCAAGACACGGTCTCTCCGAGCTTGCTAAAGAGATGCAAGGCTATGGTTTTTCAGAATTTAAATCATTCAAACAGCCCATTATAATATAATTTAAAAAAAATAATAATATCAAAGTTGCAGCGGAATGTAATATTTACATATATATAATTGTAATGCAGCGGAAATTTAAATACTAGGCCAACATGGCCAAAACACGGGTTAAACAGGCCCGTTCATGCAAGTTGTAATTAAATGCCGGAATTTAAAATAGAGTTTTTCCCGAATGTTCCCATGTATGCATATGATGATGCATAATCCTCATACTCTGAAAGAAAAAGGGAAAATGTGGTTTGGTCAGCAAAACGTGCTGAGTAAGTTAACACCTACTATGATCAAGGGGTTTCAAAATCATTAATTAGATTTAAGGAAAACATGTGCATACAAGACATGATTTAAATTTTATTCGTCTAATAATAATTTAATTACATATTTGAAAAGACAAGGATTTCCACAAGATCATAATTTAACACACGTATAAAGAAGTTTAATTACATAATTAAATTTTTACTCCGAGGCATGCATACAAACAACTCATCTATCAATTAATAATTTAATTGTGTACTTAAACATGCATTTAATCCATAATAACAATTTAATAAGATATGAAAATTTAAAGACATAATTTTAAATGCATAATTTAAAGACGGGCATAAATAAAAAAATACTTAAAAACATTAAATCTTTTATTGCCCCGTTACGTAACCATTTCCCAATATTTTGTATAGCCGGTGATCCGGCGGCCGCAGCCGTATCGTAAGTATCTTGTATAGCCGGTGATCCGGCGGCCGCAGTCGTGTCGTATTTCAAGTATTTCATTGGCCGTTTTGGCACAGTTTCTCATAACATTCACCCTCGGCCGTTTTGGCACGAAGCGAAAAGCTAGGGGGCGTTCTATTGAGCATTTCCCCCTACGTCGGTCACTCTCGGCCATTTTGGCACGAAGCGAAAAGCTAGAGGGGCACTCTATCTAGCACTCACCCCCTACATAGGTCACACTCGTCCGTCTAGGCACGATGCGAAAAGCTAGAGGGGCACTCTATCGAGCACTCACCCCCCTACATAGCCAAGTATCTCATATGTTTCAATTTAGTGTAACGGGATTTTTCAAAAGTATAGATATATCGTATTTCAAGGTCTCGACCGTTTGTTTCGATATTTCAAAATCTCTCGATTTAAAAGTCTCTTGGCGTCACAGTTTACGCCTTTTTAATTTTAAAATTCATTTCAAGTCGGAAAAATCTGAAATTTTCACAGTATATCAAAAACATCCCAACGAACAACTTTTGTGTTTTAACTTTTCCGAAATAATTTGAGGAAACATGTCAAAAGTCGAGTTTATTACACAAGCAGAATTCTGTCCGGACTCAGGTTTGACACAGTTCGAAGTTTTGACTTTTTAACATATCAAATGGACTCCAAAAATTCTGAAATTTTATAGGCACATACTAGACATGATTATCTACAACTATCATTTAGATTGCAAGGATCAAATCGGACTAGAAAATATAGAAACAGGTTCATCAAGTTCGGACAGATTCACAGGCAGATTTCGAAAATGTTTTGTCAAAACAGTTTATGTTCGAAATTTTTATACGACCTAGATTTATGTGTTAGGATTAAAAGTCTAGTTTTGAGTTTTTTGGTTTGAACTCTCGAAATAGGGGTTTTGGTTGGATTTCAATCCTGTCACCGTTTCAAGTTCGAATCTCAAGGCAGGCTGGTTCTCGGCCGTTTTCGGATATCAAAACGCAATGAAAAATTATGAAACTTTTACACGAACTTGATCTATGTCGTAGGAACGTTTTTCATGTTTTAAGTTTTTCCGTTTGAGCAGTTTTAAGGGTTCGAAAAATTCACACAAAATTGTTGCGCCGAGGGTTTTTCGTGTTGACAGATTTTAGAGTTATTAAATCCATATGTTTGGTTGCATTTTAAGTCACCCAAAACCAAGTAAGTATTAACTTACAGTGGTAAGGTGTTTGGTCGTCCTCGGGTCGCTTGGCTCGTCCAAATCCACTACGAACGGATCTCCTCAACGCCAAGCTTCCAACTTTGGCCATGATTTCAACTCGGAAGAATAAATCCAATGTTAGATCGAGTTTTCGGGTTCGAAAACTTAAATGAAAGTCTATAAATGACTTACCCAAGTCTGGAGTACTAGAGACCTTGTGTTCTACGCCTCCTCCGTCGGTTTTTGTCGCCGGAAAGTGATCGGAAAGTTCGAAGTTGGTGGTTTTCGGGTGTTGGAAGAACATAGAGAGTTGGAGAGTGTTTTTGGGGTTGCTAGGGTTAGTGTCTCGAAAATGATCTGCCATATGTCCTCCAAAACCGACCATATACACCTTCCATCAACCGGGATCGAGTTTCCAAAGTCGGGGATCGAAATATGGCAAGAAATCCCCGAAATCGCGCAATGTGATCGCCCACTGCTACATGGCGCGCCCTTGGCGCGGTTTTAAGGGTAAAACTGCCCGGCCACCGCGCCAGCCCCGGCTGGGCTGCGGTCCATGCCGGGCCGTGCATTCCGTCGGGCCTTTTCTCCTCTCTTTCGGACTTCTGTCCTCCTAAGTTTTCGGGCTCGATTTTTCGGGTCATTCTCGGGTTAGGATTCCTATATTAAATTTATTTCGACTCAAATGAATTTCATGTTTGAAATCTTAAGTCCGTCGGTCTAGGGTTCGTCGGCTTCCAATTCGTCGTCTTTTGACTCCAAATTATTTCCGACTTCACGGGTTCTTGGAATTATAATTCTATTATTTTCCTTCTTGAATTTAATTCCAATAATTTCGACTCAATTCATGGAATGTCTTCGGGCTTCCTTCCCTCTTTTATTCCATTTTAAATTTTTGAATCTATCGGCGTTTCATTTCCGAGCAATAATTTATTGTGATAAATTATTTTCTTCTTCTCGGAGATATTTCGACATTGATCGGAACATATTTTATTCCTTTGGACGTTGATAAAAATATGGGGTATTACAGTCTACCCCCCTTAAGAATCAACTTCGTCCTCGAAGTTGTGTTTCGGCTTTTCTCGCGCTAAGAGTTAGGGTCCTTTTGTTTATTTTATTATTTTGCGATATTGTGTTATTGAATTATTGTTCGATTGTTGATTGTTTGTTGTTTGATTATTGTTTGACTGAACCCAGAATTGAAATTTCCGAGTTGCCTACGTACCCTGTGAAAAAACAATTTGAATTTGTTTATTTGGGATACAAACTATTCGGGTTTCAAAAATAAATGCTTATGCATTCTTGCGGGGTATTACATCCTTTCCCCCTTAAGATTACAGTTATGTCCCCATAACTGCCTACACATTATTCCCACGAAGTGTAACACCCCGGATTTGATAACCCAGGCCGGGATGTCACCGCCATATCTCTCTAGCATGACACGGATTCTCCGAGCTTGCCAAAGAGATGCAAGGCTATAGGTATTGCAAAAAGGTTTAAAAACAAGTCCGGAATCTATTTAAAAATAATATTAAGTATCATCCACACACATAGTAGTAGTAATAATATATCGCAGCGGAAAAATGTAAAGTGGGCCGACATGGCCAAAACTCGGGATTTACATGCCCGTTATGCAAGTATCATAAAAGCAATAAAAACAATGTTAAAGTTTTTCCATCCCCCAATGCATATGCTCATGCATTATCTCCATACTCTGAAAGGAAAAGAGAAAACAACAATTTTATCAGTACATAAAATACTGAGTAAGTCGATCCTAACATAGCAATAAAGGGATTTAATTAGATAATTTAAAATTTCACTCCTAACATGCATTCACAAAATTTAAAGGAAATAATATTTTAATTGTGTACTTGAACATGCATTTAATCCACAATAACAATTTAGTCATGATATGAAATTTAAAGACATAATTTAAATGCATAATTTAAAGACATGCAAAAATAAATAAATACTTAAAAATATTAAATCTTTTATTTCCCCGTCACGTAACCATTTCTCAGTGTTTTGTATAGCCGGTGATCCGGCGGCCGCAGCCGTTTCGTAAGTATCTCGTTTAGCCGGTGATCCGGCGGCCGCAACCGTATCTGCCATACCCAGTACCACTCCGGAGCCTCGGAAAATCCATACGGACAACCCGAGAGAGTAGGCCATGTATCTCCCGCCGATTGGCGTAATATCTCATCAAATTCTCTCGTCCATTATAGGCCCGAAGAGAAAGGCTAGAGGGGCACCCTGCAGAGCACTCACCCTCCACCTAAGTATCTCATGTATCATTTAGATTTAATGTATCGGGGTTTTTCAAAAGTATAGATGTATCGTATTTCAAATCTTTGATCGTTCGTTTCAAAATTTCAAAATCCTTCGATTTAAAAGTAACTTGGCGTCACAGTTTACGCCTTTTCAATTTAAAAATTCGGTTTAAGTCTGAAAAATCTGAAAATTTCACAGTCTATGCAAAACACCCTAACAAACAACTTTCGTGTTTTAACTTTCTCGAAATAAGTTGAGGAAACATGTCAAAAATCGAGTTTAATGCGGAAACAGTTTACTGTCCCAAAGCAGATTTGTCACAGTTCGGAAAATTGGCTTTTTGACATATCAAATGGACTCCAAAAATTCTGAAATTTCATTTAGATTGCAAAGATCAAATCGGATTACAAAATATAGAAACAGACTCACTAAGTTCGGACATGTTCATAGGCAGATTTCAAACACGTTTTGTCAAAACAGTTTCTTTTCGATGCGATTTAAAATAGCAACGTTAACGAAAATGTCTGAAATTTTTACACAACCTAGATTTATGTGTTAGGATTAAAAGTCTAGTTTTGAGTTTCCCGGATTGAATCCTCGAAACATGAGTTTTAGACAGATTTCAAAAACTGCGCGTATTGGGGTTTTTAATTTCGGTTTTTACGTTTCGTCGCATTACAACTATACCGGACGCCCCTAAACCACCCGTATTGATATGGAAGGCTCAACTTACAGTGTTTGTGTTCTTGAGTCGTCCTTGGGTCGCTCGGCTTGTCCGAAAACACTACGAACGGATCCTTGCACACGTTCTCTTCGTCCTTCGATCACGAACGTGATTACAAGTCCAATATTCGAAAGTTAGATTAAAAATTGGAGATAAAAACGAGTAGATGAATCTGGATACTTCTTACCAACGATCTAAGGGGTGTAAACCTTGATCTACACGTTCCTATGGTCGTCGATGGTTGCCGGAAGTCGCCGGAAGTTCGTCGGAAGTCCGTCGGGAGAGTGTTTTGGCTTGGGAGAGTTTGGGGAGAGTGGAGGGAGTTTTGTGACTGATGAAAGGGTGAGGAGGCAGCCCTAAGTCGCCCTAAAAGCTTTCCCCTCGACCAAAATCTGCTTTCCAAAGTCGGGGGGTCGAATTATGGTAAGAAATCGCCGAAAACGCGCAACTTGCCAAATCCTGTGGAGCCACGCGGGGTTGGCGCGCCTTTTGGCCAAACCCCGCCCGGCCAGCGCGCGGTCCCCGCCTGGACTGCGGTCCGGGCGGGTCCGTGCGATCCGATCCGTCGGGTCTTTTTCTCCTCTCTTTCGGACTTCTATCCTTCCACGTTTCCGCGCTCGATTTTCCGGGTCCTTTTCGGATTATGCTTCTCATCATAAATTTATTCCGTCTCAATTCGATTTCATGCTTGAAATCTTAAGACCGTCGGTTTTGGTCCGTCGGGTTCTAATTCGTCGTCCTTTGACTGCCGTGCATTCCCGCGTCTACGGGTTCTCGGAAACAAAACCTTCCCTCCTATTGGATTAATTCCTATTTTTATATTCTAAAATTTACGGGTATTACAGTCTACTGATAATGGCCAAAATTGACCATTATTTTCAATCTATTTCCGTGTCTAATACGGACATTTGATCGCATTCCGATCTTATTTAAATAAGAAAGCAGTTGAATTTGACAGATATATGCAAGTTTGTATAAATAATAAACTGTTATTGAAAAATACAAAAATATTGTTATTTTTATTAAATTCATATTAAAAAAACCAAAAACATGATAAAATTATTAAAAATCCTCCACTTGATTAATTTTGGTTCGGTGTTGTCTATTCGGTAGAACACGGGTCTATTAGATGGAACGCATACCAAATAGTCAAGTGGAATAAATATACTTATATATATTATTTTATATTTAGATGTACATATTTATAATTTTTATGTTTGTTTTTAATTCTGTTTTCTGCTATAATTTAAACAATAATTGATCCACTAATCACTTTTAATTTCAATTAATTACAGGTGAATTAAATCAAGTTGGTCCAAGTGTTTTAGTCCATCCCAGTCCAATTTCTTCAAGCCCAACAATACCAACCCAAGCCCATTACACTAATTCAGGCCCAAAACCACCAAAACCTAAACCTAACCCTAACCCTAACCCTACACCCAGCCTCCGGCGCTGCCAACGCCGCCGACCGCTGCCTCCGGCGACCTCCGTCCCCTTTCCGACGAAGCCACCATCATCTTCAACCTCGGCCAAACCAAGCAGCAGCCCCGGCAGCCCCCTACTCCGGCAGCCTGCGTTCATCTCCTCCACCTCATCCGACTTCCTTTGCATACCCATCTCCGGCGGCCATTTCAAACTCCACCACCACGCACCACCGCCAACTCCCTCCGCCCTTCGCCGCCAATCCAGATCCGGCGCCGCTGCTCCACCAGCTGCACCTCCACATCCGCACCACCACCAAACCACACATCTGTCCACCGCCGCAGCCAGCCCTTCTCCGTCCACTTCCAGGTCCGGCCATCCCCTCCGACGGCTCGACGCCGCCCGCAGCAGCCGCCTTCCCATCGCCACCACTCTCCGAACAGATCCACACAACTCCGGCGAAGCCCCCTGCTTCCGCCACCATCCCAAGCACCACCTCCGGCATGCCTCCAAGCGCTGCCGATCCCCGCCCCCTTCTTCTTCTTCCATCTATTCCTCAATAAAGAAGAAGCTGGAATAAGGATTAAGAAAACAAAAAAATGGAAGTGTAACACCCGAGGAAAAAATAAATTCAAATTGTTTTGAACTACGTCATGACTTGATCCCTTCACAGGGTACGTAGGCAGCTTAGAACTAATTTCTAAGTTCAGTCACGAAATAATCACAAAATACATCACGAATTAGACCACAAGGACGATAGGGGATGTTGAAACCAATTTAGACTAGGCTAAGTACGACCCGGAAATGTTGCGAGCGATAAGCCGGACTCGTAACAAGATTAAGGAGAAGATTCCGCAACGAAGACGCCCCAGGGAATCGAGCTAACATGTAGAAAACCGATAGGGGAAAGCGAGGGAAGACCCGACGGAACACACGGAGCCGAACCGGCCGGTCCGGCCGGCCCGCGCTGTCCGCGCGCCGCCGCGCGGCCACCGCGCGGCCAAGGGCGTCGCGACGCCAGGCCTGGCACGCGTGCTCCGCGCGGACAAAAGCTTAGGTGCGCGCCACCAGCGCGCCAGAGGTGCTGAAAGTGTAAACTTTCCTTCCATGGCGATTTTCTTGCCAAAAACCACATCCCTAACCATGGCAATCGAATCTCAGCCTTGGGGAAGGCTTAAGAGTACCCTAGGGGCGCCCCAAACCCTAGGTTTTCAGTAAACATTCAGCCTCCACCCTCAATTCCCTCTCCAAGTTCGAAACTCTTTCGACACCACCTTCCGGCAAGTATTCCGGCGACGACGGGACGACCGGGACAAGCCCCTGCCCTCTAGACTCTTGGTAAGCCATTGTGCAACGTTTCAATTCGTCCATAGATCTCAGAAACTCATATTCTAACCCTTTTTCCTTACTACGATTTCCCGTCGGAAAACGAACAAAAAAGCGATCGGAGAAGTTGGCCGTTCGTCGTGACCCTAGGACGTCCGGAAACCCAATCCAGCGACCCTATCATCATTCTAAGTAAGTTAAAACCTTACTCACAAATTTTCGTGGTTGTTTGTTGTTTAAATCTCGAGATATAGGCTTGTAACAAAAATCGGTTTTCAAAAACCCTATTTTCGTCCAATTTTAAAGACTCGCCAAAAACTCGACCTTCGGGAATTCAAACCGAAAACTTTTCAACATAAAAGTTGTTCCTAACACCTTTATCTATCTTGTGTCCAAATTTCAGCCATTGACATTAAGTTTTGCTATCCCAATTTTCGCCATGAACTTTCTGTATCAAACCGAACGATTTAAATCTGTGACAGATTCCTTCATTCAACTTGATGCATGTTTTTCACCCATTTTTCGAATGATTTAACTTTGCATTTCTAAACAAAAGATGTAGATAATTGTGTCTAGATTATGCCTACAAAATTTCACGAATTTTGGTGTTCATTTGATATGTCAAACGGCCAAGTTTTTAGAACTGTTTTGAATTCGTTTTAAGGGCCATGAGTATGCAGTGAGTTGCACTCGATTTTTGAGTACCAAGAATTCATTATTTCCAAAAACTTAAAACATGAAAGTTGTTCCTTAATGTGTCGTGTAGTTACTGTAAAAATTTCACATCGATTGGTTTTGAAATGAATTTTTAATCGGCGTTACACGAACCTGTGACGAAAACAGTTTTTAAGACGTAAATTATTCTTTGCAATAAACTCAAATTTCAACTCACTTCGGAACCTTATTTCCAAAAACTTAAAACATGAAAGTTGTTCGTGTGTGTGTTTTTGAATTACTGGCCAAGTTTCAGAATTTTTGGAGGAAAAACGAATTTTAAATTAAGAAAGGCGTGAACTGCCTCGAATAGGATTTTTCGAACTTGAGAAAACTCGAACTATGAAAACGCGATATCGATCCTTTGATAACTTTGAAATACGAACTTTCGAAAAATCCCGTTCACTAGGCTGAGCCGATCTTCATACTATCATTATCTTTGAGACTGCCTCGTTAGTGGTCTCCTTACTATCTGAGATTGCATCGTTAGTGATCTCGCGCGCTGTATTTGTGGATCGCCTCGTTAGTGGTCCTACTATCTTTTTGGATCGCCTCGTTAGTGGTCCTACTATCTTTGAGACTGCCTCATTAGTGGTCTCCCATTGTTTGGACTGCCTCGTTAGTGGTCCTATGTTGAGATTGCCTCGTTAGTGATCTCCCGGTATGGTGTCCTCTTCTTAGTTTACGGGATGAAAAGTAAAAGACTCGTGTGAGTGTTTCATTATGCTTAAATCGTAATTATCCTGTCTTTATTTATGTATTTAAAATTTATGCATCTTAAATTATGCTTTAAATTTCGCTTTTTAAATTAAGTTCTTTAATCATGATTTTTCCGCTGCTAATAAATCATGTAATTGTAAATTCTCGTACGGTAAGCGAAATCTTTAGTTTAAACACTTGTAACCCCTTTTATTTGTAGTTAGGGATTAACTTACTCAGTATATTTTTATACTGACAACCGTTGTCATTTTTCTTTTACAGAGTATGTCGAGTAACGCATACGCATGCACTTGGGGGAATTATTTATGAACATTTTCGCTTTCTGCATCATAGTACTGTTTTTACCGGGTCTGTTAAACCCGAGGATTTGGCCATGTTGGCCGTGATTTACTTTCCGCTGCACTTACTTTATTTATTTTCCGTACGTGATAATTTCTACTATCGTACTAAGTATTATAAATTTCCGGACTAAATCTTGAAATGTTTTTAAACCTTTTTCATACCCACAAGCCTTGCATTTCCTTAGCGAGCTCGGGAAGCCGTGTCTTACTAGGGAAATGCGGCGGTGGCATCCCGGCC
The DNA here is from genome assembly GCA_030278955.1 of Hygrophila difformis. Classification (NCBI taxonomy): domain Eukaryota; kingdom Viridiplantae; phylum Streptophyta; class Magnoliopsida; order Lamiales; family Acanthaceae; genus Hygrophila; species Hygrophila difformis. The sequence continues at coordinate 27,418,378 of JAOANR010000010.1, forward strand.
TGGGTTATCAAATCCGGGGTGTTACAAGTTGGTATCAGAGCCCGGAAAATTTTTAAAGCTACTACTATTATTTTAAACCAATATTTTAAGCCCAAGTATTATTTCTTTTAAAATTTATTTATTTGACTACTAGTACTATTTTTAGCCCAAATCTTAGCCCAAGAAATATTAAATTTTGGCCCACTATAGAGGCCCAACCTTTAGCAATTTATTTTAAACTAAATTTTATGGGGAAGGGACTTGCACTTGCATGTTGCATATAAATTTAAATTTATGCATATCTTAACTTTGCCTGAAAAACATCTAACTCTAACCTCCCTTGTTGACAATAGATGGCTGAACCGAACGCGAACATGACCAACCTGATGATGAAACTGACCAATGCATACCTCGAGTCCCAACAGCATGTCAATCACTTCAAAGCTCGAGTGGGGCATCTAGAGAGTAACGTGGACTATCTGAGAAATCTTAGGGAAGCTGACCATCACGAAATAACCCAACTCAAGGCCCAAGTCGCCGAACTCCAAACACTAGTGGTTGCGCTCCAAAATAAGGATAACGAACTGATGATGCAAATAGGACACTTAGCAGCTGAGCTACTGGGCCTAGAGGCCGACATCTTCCCTCCGAGCCCGAGCCCGGTGGGGACGCCCATTCCCATTGACATATCCAGCGACGAGGACGATCCCATCGAGGATATACCTGCCTAGTCACCCTAGATTTAGGGACCCATACTGATGCACCATTGCTATTTCTATTTCGAATGCTTGTAAACCAAAATTCTTGAGTAATAAAATACAAGCCTATTTAAATTTATTCCATGCATTTTATTTAGTTCTTTAACTACCATAATCAAGGAGGGAAACCTACAACCCTGAAAATAAAAAAAAAAAATAATAATAATAATAATAACAAATAATAATAATAATAATAATAATATAATAATAATAATAATAATAAATGAAAATAAAAATATAAAAATAATAACAATGGAAATAATAATACTCCCTCCGTTTCTAATTAAATGTTACGTGTTGACTTTTTTTACTGTTCATTGTAGTACTTTGACTTTGATTTTTATTATAGTTATAGAAGACAAAATATAGCCAAGTGAGATCTTATTTGATTCATCTCATCTTCTAGTTTTTAAATATCAAATCTTAAGAATTTTGACTTATACCGAATTTGAGTTATTAATCGTTGAAAATGTGCGTTGGCATACGTGCAAATGAGAAGTGTAACCTTTAAAAAGAAACGGAGGGAGTAATAAAGATAATAAAATACGTACATATAAATAAATAAATTCCAACAACCTTTACAAGAAAACCCTGATAAATTGATACCCATTTAAAAGACTAATCTTCGCTCAAAAAAATAAATAAATAAATAAATAAATAAATTTTCCCTTAAGAGCAACAATATACACTCCACATATAAACTCTAATCCCGTGTATCTTATCACGCTAATTTAACCAAGCGATTAGGCCAAGCAACGGCGTAGGTATTATTGGGCAATCCACACACATGCAGACACTATAGGAAGGTAATAGTAAATCCAGGACATCTCAAACCATAAAATGGACAGAACAATTAAACCATGGTTCTGAAACAGCAGCACACAACCAACACATGTCAAACACCTAACTAAGCGACAACATAACGAAAATATAAATCCCAAACACCAGGCAACATCAACGTCCTCATAAGGAGGAGCCTAAACAAAGTACGTCTAAACGCAAAACCTAAACGAAAACACGAAACCAAAGGGAGACATCACTGATCGGGAGGCGGGAACTGTCGGCGCATGAAGTCGTCCATCTGCCGCACATAGGCGTACATGTCGGACATGGTGGCCTGCTGCTGAGCCTGCCTCGTAGCAAACGAGTCCATGCGGGTCTGATAGAGGTCCAACCTAGCGTCGAGGGCGTCATAACGAGCCTGCCCAGCTGCAAACCCGGCGTCCATACCGACCCGCATCTCCTGCATCATCTGCAGCATCTGAATCATCTCCTGCCCCTGAGGTGCCACGGCAGGAGGTGCCCCAGCAGGAGGTGGAACCACTGGAGGAGGGGGTGGCTGCTCCGGTGGTACAACGAGGATCAGGCCGCCGTCATCAGGCTGCGGGCGGAGTACAGCACGGGGAGCCCCACGACGTAAGGCGCTACGCCGCTCAGCATAAGACGGAATACGGTAGCAACGGCCAGGTGCTAGGTCGTACGGATCTGTCTCCGGTGTAGTGCGAACCCCCTGTGCCGCGCACAACCCACAGATGAGGTGAACATGGGTAATCACCCTACTCCCTCGTCCTCTGCGCATACCCCGCAAGTTGTCCTCGATGCAAGCCCCTACATTCACCCTACCGTCCCGCGCGATGAAGCAAATGGTCTCGTAGACGTGATCCAAGACAATGTGGCTCCGGGACATCGGCCGGACACGCCCGAACCACAGCTGAGCGAGCTCTCGCCAAGGGGAGTCCACCGACGTCAAACGAAGCTCATGACTGTGCTCGAACGTAGGAGGCACTAGGGTGCATAAGGTGTTCCACGCAGGAGCAAGAACGCGCCCCTCAGGCTGGGGCCGGAACACGCCATCGTCGGGCAAGCCAAAATAGACGTTGATCGCCCGAGCACTGAAGTCGAGATAGCGACCACGGACCCATACCCGGGATAGATCGTCACCCTCCCCGAGACCGCCGATGTTGGCAATAACCTCCATAGCCAAATAACCGGAGGCGACGCCCTCGGGGTGACGTGCCAGACCAGTCCACTGTAAATACTCCAAGACCGCACTGACCCTGTCATCGCCCATATGGAGAGGATATATGCCTCTCTCAGGGACGTAAGCCCTGTTTCGACGAAGCTCGTCGAAATAAAAGTCCTGGGCAGCCCTCGTCCTAAACCGGAACCTGTCATGCCGGTGAGGACGCACCTCGTCCGGGAGGCCCCTGAGACGCGGGCCCCTCTGCGCCTCATCCTCCTCAGACTCGCTCTCGTCGAAATCCGGCATCGCCGGAGCAGCATGACTGGGGCCAGCCTCATCAGCAACCCGTCTCCTAGTCCTCGGAGGACACATGAGAGACGCCAAAACGACCCACAAAAAGAGCAACATCCTGCAAGTTACCAAACACCAATTATAAGGCTAAGTCCCACACAGAAGTCAAGCGAAAATACGAATAGGGCATTAATATATAATCCCAACGTGAATGTACCGTAAGAACAACAAATCCTACCGTTTACTAAGACCAACCAGGAGGTGACCTAGACAAAGAATATGCTAAAACTAGTGCCTAAACCCTATGTGGCATTTCGTCGAACACGTTATGTGCACAATAAACCAAAACCTAAGTTACTAACAACACACGGAAATCGCCCACAGAACGAAACAATCATTCTAATAACAATATGGCAAATCCTACAGCACTAAACAACGAGGGAACAAACCAATAATCACACCCCAACAGCAACCAAGCACCAGTAACTTCATAGCCTTTCTAAGGATTCGAATTCAACAAGAATTTGCCAGAAACATAAACACATTATAACATAAACGTAGGCAAGGCAATAGGGGTAACAACAATTGCCACATACACTTGCTAAATTGCACAAATCAAGCCTAAAAATCACAAACCCCCAATTTTTGTACACAAACCCTAATTTCCTAAATCTCTACACAAATCAAGTCATCCAAAACATAAAAGTTGAAATTAGTAAGTGGGTTTGGTAGACTCGTACCTAGATGAGTGGAATTGAAGTCGAAATCAAGCAAACAAGAAGGTAACTCGCCGGATTTAGAGAGAATTGGGGGGGTGTGTTCTCGGATGAGAAATGGGGGAAGTGGCTCGCGCGGAGCGCGAGCCCTATTTTTTTCGAACAGGGGTTGCCGCGCGCTCCCCGCGCGCCAACGCGCGGCCACCGCACGGGACCCGGGTGGAGTTTTATCTTTCCTGTTCTGCTCAATCTCTTTCGCTATACGCTCCTCGCTGAACCCGGGCATACATTGACAGGGAAATACGTCGACAGGGAGCATCGCCTGGCATTATTCCGGGCAAGGACGGCGGAATTGCCTCACGCCCTCCTTTCGCAGGACTACGGGAAACCCCCGGGACGTAAATACCTAGGGACCCTAAGAAATTCCGTAGGGAAATGAGAGCGGCATGTTAACTAACGACCCCACCACCGTTTACTCGTGACCACAATGTGTTCCACGACCCCCAACTAAAGAAGTATGTGCCCGACACGTCGCATGTACTCCAACCGGACGTAGTCGAATTGGATGATGACTTGACCTATGAAGAAACCCCGGTGCAAATACTCGACTACAAGGAAAGGGTGACAAGGAATAAAACTGTAAAGATGGTCAAGGTCCTGTGGTCCAACCACGAGATGGAGACGGCAACCTGGGAATTGGAAGCCGACATGAGGCAACGCTACCCTACCCTCTTCCAAGACGACCCGACCACAGTTATGGGGACATAACTGTATTTTTAAGGGGGGGAGGATGTAACACCCGAGGAAAAAATAAATTCAAATTGTTTTGAACTACGTCATGACTTGATCCCTTCACAGGGTACGTAGGCAGCTTAGAACTAATTTCTAAGTTCAGTCACGAAATAAATCACAAAATACATCACGAATTAGACCACAAGGACGATAGGGGATGTTGAAACCAATTTAGACTAGGCTAAGTACGACCCGGAAATGTTGCGAGCGATAAGCCGGACTCGTAACAAGATTAAGGAGAAGATTCCGCAACGAAGACGCCCCAGGGAATCGAGCTAACACGTAGAAAACCGATAGGGGAAAGCGAGGGAAGACCCGACGGAACACACGGAGCCGAACCGGCCGGTCCGGCCGGCCCGCGCTGTCCGCGCGCCGCCGCGCGGCCACCGCGCGGCCAAGGGCGTCGCGACGCCAGGCCTGGCACGCGTGCTCCGCGCGGACAAAAGCTTAGGTGCGCGCCACCAGCGCGCCAGAGGTGCTGAAAGTGTAAACTTTCCTTCCATGGCGATTTTCTTGCCAAAAACCACATCCCTAACCATGGCAATCGAATCTCAGCCTTGGGGAAGGCTTAAGAATACCCTAGGGGCGCCCCAAACCCTAGGTTTTCAGTAAACATTCAGCCTCCACCCTCAATTCCCTCTCCAAGTTCGAAACTCTTTCGACACCACCTTCCGGCAAGTATTCCGGCGACGACGGGACGACCGGGACAAGCCCCTGCCCTCTAGACTCTTGGTAAGCCATTGTGCAACGTTTCAATTCGTCCATAGATCTCAGAAACTCATATTCTAACCCTTTTTCCTTACTACGATTTCCCGTCGGAAAACGAACAAAAAAGCGATCGGAGAAGTTGGCCGTTCGTCGTGACCCTAGGACGTCCGGAAACCCAATCCAGCGACCCTATCATCATTCTAAGTAAGTTAAAACCTTACTCACAAATTTTCGTGGTTGTTTGTTGTTTAAATCTCGAGATATAGGCTTGTAACAAAAATCGGTTTTCAAAAACCCTATTTTCGTCCAATTTTAAAGACTCGCCAAAAACTCGACCTTCGGGAATTCAAACCGAAAACTTTTCAACATAAAAGTTGTTCCTAACACCTTTATCTATCTTGTGTCCAAATTTCAGCCATTGACATTAAGTTTTGCTATCCTAATTTTCGCCATGAACTTTCTGTATCAAACCGAACGATTTAAATCTGTGACAGATTCCTTCATTCAACTTGATGCATGTTTTTCACCCATTTTTCGAATGATTTAACTTTGCATTTCTAAACAAAAGATGTAGATAATTGTGTCTAGATTATGCCTACAAAATTTCACGAATTTTGGTGTTCATTTGATATGTCAAACGGCCAAGTTTTTAGAACTGTTTTGAATTCGTTTTAAGGGCCATGAGTATGCAGTGAGTTGCACTCGATTTTTGAGTACCAAGAATTCATTATTTCCAAAAACTTAAAACATGAAAGTTGTTCTTTAATGTGTCGTGTAGTTACTGTAAAAATTTCACATCGATTGGTTTTGAAATGAATTTTTAATCGGCGTTACACGAACCTGTGACGAAAACAGTTTTTAAGACGTAAATTATTCTTTGCAATAAACTCAAATTTCAACTCACTTCGGAACCTTATTTCCAAAAACTTAAAACATGAAAGTTGTTCGTGTGTGTGTTTTTGAATTACTGGCCAAGTTTCAGAATTTTTGGAGGAAAAACGAATTTTAAATTAAGAAAGGCGTGAACTGCCTCGAATAGGATTTTTCGAACTTGAGAAAACTCGAACTATGAAAACGCGATATCGATCCTTTGATAACTTTGAAATACGAACTTTCGAAAAATCCCGTTCACTAGGCTGAGCCGATCTTCATACTATCATTATCTTTGAGACTGCCTCGTTAGTGGTCTCCTTACTATCTGAGATTGCATCGTTAGTGATCTCGCGCGCTGTATTTGTGGATCGCCTCGTTAGTGGTCCTACTATCTTTTTGGATCGCCTCGTTAGTGGTCCTACTATCTTTGAGACTGCCTCATTAGTGGTCTCCCATTGTTTGGACTGCCTCGTTAGTGGTCCTATGTTGAGATTGCCTCGTTAGTGATCTCCCGGTATGGTGTCCTCTTCTTAGTTTACGGGATGAAAAGTAAAAGACTCGTGTGAGTGTTTCATTATGCTTAAATCGTAATTATCCTGTCTTTATTTATGTATTTAAAATTTATGCATCTTAAATTATGCTTTAAATTTCGCTTTTTAAATTAAGTTCTTTAATCATGATTTTTCCGCTGCTAATAAATCATGTAATTGTAAATTCTCGTACGGTAAGCGAAATCTTTAGTTTAAACACTTGTAACCCCTTTTATTTGTAGTTAGGGATTAACTTACTCAGTATATTTTTATACTGACAACCGTTGTCATTTTTCTTTTACAGAGTATGTCGAGTAACGCATACGCATGCACTTGGGGGAATTATTTATGAACATTTTCGCTTTCTGCATCATAGTACTGTTTTTACCGGGTCTGTTAAACCCGAGGATTTGGCCATGTTGGCCGTGATTTACTTTCCGCTGCACTTACTTTATTTATTTTCCGTACGTGATAATTTCTACTATCGTACTAAGTATTATAAATTTCCGGACTAAATCTTGAAATGTTTTTAAACCTTTTTCATACCCACAAGCCTTGCATTTCCTTAGCGAGCTCGGGAAGCCGTGTCTTACTAGGGAAATGCGGCGGTGGCATCCCGGCCTGGGTTATCAAATCCGGGGTGTTACAGGAAGAGAACGAAAAAGAAGAAGAAGAGAGCAAGAGAAAGAAGATGAAAGAAACGAAGAAGAAATAAACAAGAAGAGAAGAAGAAAATGGTGGATGAAGAAAAGAAATCTGGAAGAAGAAGAAAAGAACGAGAGAGAAATGAAGATGGGGAGGAAAGAGAAGAGAAGGAAAGAGAAAAAGAAGCAGAATGGAAAAAAAGAAGCTGTTACGGCGCTACACAAGGCATACGACGCTATACACAAGGAAAAAAGCAGCTACGACGCTATACAAAAGAGCTAAAATGCTAAAATCAAGCACTACGACGCTATACAAAAGAGCTACGACGCTAAAGTATAGCGCCATAAAAGAGGATAGCGTCGTAAATAGGGATAGCGCCGTCAGCTCAAATTTAAATTTTCCCATGTGCTGAAACAGATGGAAGGACCATGGACCTGAGGTCCCGTAGGAACAATCAATTTTGGATTCTTCTTCGTGGACTCCGGCTCCCGTCCCCTCTCAAGCAGTAACAGGCCCATGTGACTAGGGTTTCCTAGCTATAAATAGCTGTTTTGTTTCTCGTGAATAGTAGCCTACACCCACTTTGAATATTTATTTTGCTGTTCTTGGACAGAGCAGATTGGCTCTTAGTCTAGGTAGTTAGCTTATTTTTTATTTTTATGCAATGTAGTCTTTAATTAGTCTCAGTCTTTTATTTTTCTAGTTCTTAGACTGTAAATGGGTTTGTAGATCTGTCAGCCACATTTTATATTTTTTTTTCAGCTTTCTTAGTTAGTGTTTTGGGTTAAAACACTCAATTAATGGGTGTTCTTAAACCATGTTTTAGTTTGTTGGAATTAATCAAGGAATTTGTTCCACAAAGCTGTTATGGAGTTTATTCCATAGTGTTTTTGGTTTATTTTTCTGTTTTGTTTTTATTTTGGTTACTTGACCATTTTTCTTTTTTATTTTAGTTAGGTTTTGATGCTTTCTTAGTTTTAATAAATTGCACAAATATGTAGTGTTCATCCCTTTTTAGATTCATTAGTGTAGTTTAGATTTTATTTTTGCTTAGTGTTGGTTTTTATCACTTTTTATTTTTATTTTATTTTATTTTTAGTTTAGTTTAATAGATCTAAAATGTGGATGATACTTATATGTTTGTGCATACTAAAAAACTTAAAAATAGGGTTTTGCAATCACATAGATTGCATTACCCGACCAACAATTTAGGGTTTGCAATCGCATAGATTGCATCACCCGAACAACAACATTCTGGGCTAGCTACGACGCTAACCGCCCTACGGCGCTATCCTTGGATAGCGTCGTAGGTGAGGTTTAGCGCCGTAGTTATCCGGACTTAAACAAAAATTTGCCTTACGGCGCTAGACCAACGACGCTATCCTCGGATAGCGTCGTAATTTTTGTTCAGCGTCGTAGGACCCCAAAATACTTCATTTTTCATAAAACCACCTACGGTGCTACCCTCACGACGCTATCCCAGGATAGCGTCGTCATTTAATGTCTAGCGCCGTAGCATCTCTCCTTTTTCCAAAAACTTCTTTCTTCCCCAATTTCTCAAACCACCTAGGACGCTACACCTACGACGCTATCCTAGTATAGCGCCGTAAATTAGTGTATAGCGTCGTACACACCCCTTTAACCCCAAAATTTCGCATCTCTTTCACCAATCCACTACGGCGCTATACCTACGACGCTATCCTAGGATAGCGTCGTAAAATCCGCCTAGCGCCGTAATTGGCATTTTTGCCGAATTTTCCATTTCTCCATTCTCCTCATTTAATTAATTGAACCTTTATATTAATATTTTGAGGTTGAAATCCAATGATATCAACCCATGATAAATTTGATATAAAGAACTTTGTTCAATTCTCCATTAAAAGACTTTTCTACAAAATAAAATAAAAATTAAACTCTAATGATCTAAGTATATAATCCTGACTGTAATTAATTAATTAATTATGGAATGAGTGATTATTTGGACATAAAGAGTAATTATGGATTTAATTCCATACCCTTGCATGAGAAACCAATGTCTCTCATACAAGATGATCCAAAAATATTTTCTTTTATTTATTTTGTCTTTACCCGTGTTGTGTGAAACAGCTAGTAAGAGATATAACAGACTAATGTTGGCGGGTATTCCCACACGGATAAACTAGCTCGTGGTCTGTATATTAACTACTAGATGTTATTTTGCATGGTCCGGATAGTGGTCGGTGGAAGCCTTGGCGGTTCGTCCATCCGGGATTATAATAGCTGCTCAGCTGATTCCTATCCAGATACAGTTTTATTTTCTTTATTTTAATTTTAAAACCTGAATTCAAGTTGTAGTATTATTAAATGATGTCGACCAACATTATTTGAGAATTATTACAACAAGAAAATATGTGGGTTTTTCTTCCATTCACAGACAAAAGGGAGCTGAATGACGGTGGTCACCGTCACTTGGAATTCCTTTCTGTCTAAAAATCTTTCCATCTGGAATAATTGGGAACTGGATAGCAGATGTTTGCAGTCCAGATCACCCTAGTTATTTCTGGCATTCTCTTTAGCCAAAATTCTTCTCATCTCCGGCTATTTCATCTTTGTGTTCCAACTTCTGTCTAAACCCACCTTATATTTTGGGTTAATTTAATTTTACACTTCCTTATAAAATTATGCATGATATTATTATGTAAATATTGTGGTCAATATTATTTTGGGATCCTTCCCTTGGACATAGAAGTCTTGATTTAAATCAGATGTCTCACAATAAATTTCCAACAAAAATTCATTTATAAAATCCGGATCTAAGTAAGGGATAAATTCTTTAGTTATGACTAATTCATATCCGACTGGGGGTTGATTTTGGGAAATTAGAAGCAGAGTCAGCGATTAGGTCTCACCTAGACTGAAAGGGTCTGTGTTCTTATTGAGAGTCTAGTACCTGTTTAGGGAATGATTTTCACATCGATTATTTTCCGAAATTGCTGTGTATTGGGAATCTAGTCTTAATTAACGCACCGAGATGGGATCCACTTGGATTCAAATACAGTGTGTTAAATAATTCTAGAGGAACAATACATAGGCCTTGGTTATTTTCTAAGATAGGGTTGAGTATTCTTTCAACTGCTATCCTCTTCTGCCAGAGCTTATTTTTGAGTCCTGAGTGAGTGCATCCGGAACGAACTAATTTATTAGTTCGTTTCATTAGTTTGTATCTCATAACCACCCGACGGGAAGTGAACACTGCGAGCGGTTCACCGAGAATAGGGAATTCTTGATCCACACCCGGTCATTCTGACTGGGGCTTTCTTTTACTACCAGGGTCAGACTTTCAAAAACCTCCGAGTGATAGGATTTTAAATGCTTTCTTTACCGCTTTCTTTTACCGCTTTCTTTTAACTGCTTTCTCTAGAGGTCACTCGGTTGTATTGAGAGTTGCGTAACTGCTACTAGGACTGAGAGTTAAGGGATAGTTCATAGCTTGGTTAGAATCTTTGGGTGTGACCGGGGGAATGATAGGAGTACTTGGCATTTCAATCTATGCAGTGTCAGGTGTTGCTTGTCCACCACAGATAAATGACACGCTCTGACGGGAGCAGTTGTGAGTCCGTGGTATCTTAAAATTTGTTGCCTTAAGAGCATGTAAACTCTTACTGTAAGTACCTGTGTAACACCCCGGATTTGATAACCCAGGCCGAGGTGTCACCGCCGCACCTCCCTAGCAAGACACGGTTTCTCCGAGCTTGCTAAAGAGATGCAAGGCTATAAGTGTTGGAAAAAGTTTTAAAAGCAAGTCCGGAATTACTTAAAAATAATAATGTAATATCATCCATACATGATTAAAATAATAAGTTGCAGCGGAAATTTAACTATAAGGGCCGACATGGCCAAAACACGGGTTAAACAGGCCCGTTCATACTATAGTCTAATGCAAATTTAAAATCAAGTGTTCCCAAAAATTCCCATGCATGTACGTGCTCAGTATAATCCATATGCTCTGTAGGAAATAGAAGGAAACGGTTTGGGTCAGCAAAACGTGCTGAGTAAGTTAACACCTAGCATGACTTAGGGGTTTCAAAGCCTTTAATTAAATTTAATAAAAACATGCTTGTAGGTTATACACGATTTAAGTTAATCATCCACTAATAATTAAATGGCATAATTTAAAACAAAGGAAATATTCAATTCTCTTAATTCTCTCATGATTTCAGGATTTGGTATTTCAAGGATTTCACTCTTTCACTTTTGTTCAATATGATTTTATATGATTTGATCTTGGGAAAACAAACCCGCAAGAATTTAAACGCATCCTAGGGAATCAAACCCGTAGGAATCAACACACGTCCTGGGGAATCGAACCCGCAAGAAAACAAACAATCGCCCTTGGGGAATCGAACCCGCAAGAACTCAAATACATCCTAGGGAATTGAACCCATAGGAATCAACACACATCCTGGGGAATCGAACCCGCAGGAAAACAAACGATCGCCCTTGGGGAATCGAACCCGCAAGAACTCAAATACATCCTAGGGAATTGAACCCATAGGAATCAACACACATCCTGGGGAATCGAACCCGCAGGTAAACATACAATCGCCCTTGGGGAATCAAACCCGCAAGGTAAGAACACATTTCGCAAGTTTCACATGTTTCTCAAAATATAACTTATACAAGTCGCTGTCTTACTCCATAATTATTTAAAAATTCATTTTAAGTCCAAAAATTCTGAAATTTCACCAGTAACTCGAAAACACGGAGACGAACAAGTTTCATGTTTTAAGTTTCTCGATCCGGGTTAAGGAAACGAGCCAAAAATCAAGTCTTTCACCAAAGTAGCATGCTGTCAGGTTTCAGAATTTGACAAAGCTTCAAAACTCGACAATTTGACACATCAAATGGACTCCAAAAATTCTGAAATTTTATATGCACATACTAGACATGATTTTCTACAACTTTCATTTAGATTGTGAAGATCAATTCGGGCTAGAAAATATAGGAACATGCTCATCAAGTTCGGACATCTACACTGTCAGATTTTCGAAAATATTTTACGAAGCAGTTTATGTTCGGATCGTTTTGGGGTAGCAAACGTTGATGAAAATCGATGAAATTTTTACACAACATAGTTTAATGTGTTAGGATCAAAAGTCTAGTTTTGAGTTTTTCGGTTTGAACTCTTGAAGTAGGGGTTTTGATCCGATTACAAATCTGTTACAGTTTCATGTTCGACTTTTAGGGCAGGTCTGTTGGAGGCCATTTTCGGGTATCAAAACACAACGAAAAATTATGAAAATTTTACACGAACTAGATCTATGTCTTAGGAACATTTTTCATGTTTTGAGTTTTTCCGTTTGAGCAGTTTTAAGTGTTCGGAAAATTCGCACCAAAACGCTGCGCCGGGGGTTTTTCGTGTTGACAGATTTTTGAGTTTCTAAATCTCTATGTTTGGTTGCATTTTAAGTCACCCAAAACCAAGTAAGCATTAACTTACAGTGGGGATGGTGTCTAGGAGGTCACGGGGTCGTCCGGAATCCACGGGATGTCACGAACGAAACTCCTCAACCCGATTTCTTCTTCCTTTGGCTCCGATTTGTGTTTGCATATGAAAAACCGTAAGTTAGAACGATGGCTATGGTATTAAAATGAATATGAAACCTGATTTACATCTTACCACTAATCTAAAGCCTGAAGTCCTTGATCTAAACACTTCCTCGGTCGGATTCGGTCGCCGGAAAGTCGTCGGAAGGTCGTCGGAAAGTGAAGAACTTGTGTTTTCGGTTTTGGGAGAGTTTAAGATGAAGAAAAGGGTTTGGAGACTGAAAAGTTGGATAGGGAGCAGCCAATTCTCGGCCTTATTGCCTTTCCCTCGGCTGGAATCAAGTTGCCAAAGTCGGGGTCGTAAATTTTGGCAAGAAATCGCCGAAATCGGGCTAGTTGGCAGCTGCTGCTGCACTGGCGCGCTGGTGGCGCGGTGTTAGGCCAAAGGGCGCGCGGCGGGCGCGCGGCCTGGTCTGGGCCGTGCGTTCGGACTGGGCCGTGCGATCCCGTCGGGCCTTTTCTCCTCTCTTTCGGACTTCTGTGCTCTTACGTTTTCGGGCTCGATTTTTCGGGTCATTCTCGGATTATAAATTCTTATCTTAGATTAATCTCGTCTCGAGTTAATCCCATACTTGAAATCTTGAGTCCGTTGCATTTGGATTCGTCGGCTTCTAATTCGTCGTCTTTTGACTCCCGTTCAACAATTTATCTAATTAATTTATTTCCAACTTCACGGGTTCCTGGAATTAAAATTCTTTTCTTTCTTGAATTTAGTTTCAATTCTTTTGACTCGATTTCATGGAATGTCTTCGGGCTTCCTTTCCCTCCTTTATTCCATTTTGAATTTTTGAATCTATCGGCGTTTCATTTCCGAGCAATAATTTATTGTGATAAATTATTTTCTTCTTCTCGGAGATATTTCAACCTTGATTTGATTAAGAAATAAATTTTATTCCTTTGGACGCCGATAAAAATCCCGGGTATTACAGTCTACCCCCCTTAAGAATCAACTTCGTCCCCGAAGTTGCGTGTTAGCTTCTCGCGAGCTTGGAACTAAGGTCCTTTCTACTTTGTGCTTATTGTTTGATTGCGTGATTGTATCATTATGTGTTGTTGTTCTTGATGTTGTTGGTATTATTTTATTATATCGTTTGACTGAACCCAGAATTGAAATTTCCAAGTTGCCTACGTACCCTGTGAAGGGATCAAGTCATTACGTAGTTCAAAACAATTTGAATTTGCTTATTCGAAATACAAAATATTCGGACTAGAATATTCGGGTCGTTACATCCTCCCCCCCTTAAGATTACAGTTATGTCCCCATAACTGCCTATGTATTATTCGCAAACAGGTTCGGGTATCGTTGCCCATGATCCTTCCTCATTGAGCTGGCAGGTCAGCTTGATCGATGTCGTTCAATCGTCCTATGGCTCCTCTGGTTGGGGGTTTACCAAATCTAGCCTCTTCTCAATCCTCTCCTCACGAACATTGCATTCTCTAATCATGTGGTCGTCCCCACCACATCTATAACAAGTCCCGCGCCTTGGGCATTCGCGCACCAGATGGGCTTGGTGGCACTGCGGGCAACGTGGTATGACTGTATGACGTATGCCGTTTCTCCCATAATTGAAACCTTTATTCTTATTCTCCTTAAAATTGCCATTGCTAATGTTTTGATTCTTTTTCTCAAACTGTTGCGAGTCCTTGCTCGACTCACCATTTTCTTTACGCTTCAGTTGCTGGACTCGATAAATTGCTACAGCTCGATCGTAAACCGTCTGCAGGTTTGTGAATTGTCCTATTGCAAGTATCTCCCGGATACTAAGGTTCAGACCCATCTCGAATTTCTGAGCCTTGTCAGAGTCAGTTGGTACTATCCTTGTAGCAAATCGCACCAATTCCTTGAATTTGGTGTAGTACTCTTGTACTGTTTGCGCTCCTTGTCTGAGGTTGATAAATTCCTCGTACTTCGCGGTCTTGGTGCTCAGTGGGTAAAATCTTTCCCTCAAGGCTTCCTTAAGTTCTTCCCAGGTGTAGGCTTCTTCGTCTTCCTCTGAATTCGTTCGAAAGTTTTGCCACCACTCATCGGCTTCGCCTCCTAAGTAGTAGGTTACCACGTGTATCTTCTCCTCATCAGGGCATTTGATAGCATTCAAGAGCTTATCAAAGGTACGGATCCAACCTTCCAACTTGGCCGGATCCTCTTGGCCGTCATAATGGGGCGGGTTGTAGGGGTTCACCAATGCCAAGTAGTTGACTTGCGCTACTGGCGGGGGTACTGCTGCTTGTGCCCTATGCACCTCGGCATTTCCTAATGCTACGGGTACTTCTTCTACCGTCCTTAAACGTTCATCCATGTTGTTGGGAATAGGAGGCGCTCGATCTCCTACGTTCGGAGGATTCTCATTGTTGTTAGGTGCGTTTGGGAGGTCAGTGTCAGTGCCGTTTGGGCTTACCTTCCTCAGTTTTCTTCTAGGTGCCATTCTCTGTTATAAAAGCACGCGAAGATGAGTTCCTAAGTGGTCAAGATCTAGGACTAAGGCAAAGTTAGTCTTTAGTAGCGCTCCTAAGTCAAAGTCATGTCGAATACTAGTTTAAGAGTGTTTTCTTAGAGTAGCTGAATCACATAAAGAAGAGTTAGTGCAATTATGTGTGTATGCATATGCAATCCCCCAATAAAATTTAATTTATGCATGCATTTTTTTTTCTACCCATGGGTTTTAAAAAAAAAGTTTATTCCATGGGTAGATCTTTAAAGAATAAGGTAAAAAGGTTTGGGCCACTATATTGGGCCAAAAGAAATAAATTATTTGGGCTTAAGTAAAACAAGGGTATTGGGCCAAAATAATTGGGCTTAAAGAAAATTGAGCCCACAATAGTAAGTATATAAAGTATTGGGCTAAAAATAATTTCTTGGGCTTCTTAAAGAAAACATTTGGGCTTCTAAAAAAAAAAAAATTTTGGGTTAAAAATTTGGGCCTTGACTTCAAAATAATGATTGGGCTCTTTAAAATATATTACTAGTTTAGAAATAATAAATTTTAAAAATAATAATACTTAAAAGTAATAGTTTAAAAATATTCCGGGCTCTGATACCACTTTGTAACACCCCGGATTTGATAACCCAGGCCGAGGTGTCACCGCCGCACCTCCCTAGCAAGACACGGTTTCTCCGAGCTTGCTAAAGAGATGCAAGGCTATAAGTGTTGGAAAAAGTTTTAAAAGCAAGTCCGGAATTACTTAAAAATAATAATGTAATATCATCCATACATGATTAAAATAATAAGTTGCAGCGGAAATTTAACTATAAGGGCCGACATGGCCAAAACACGGGTTAAACAGGCCCGTTCATACTATAGTCTAATGCAAATTTAAAATCAAGTGTTCCCAAAAATTCCCATGCATGTACGTGCTCAGTATAATCCATATGCTCTGTAGGAAATAGAAGGAAACGGTTTGGGTCAGCAAAACGTGCTGAGTAAGTTAACACCTAGCATGACTTAGGGGTTTCAAAGCCTTTAATTAAATTTAATAAAAACATGCTTGTAGGTTATACACGATTTAAGTTAATCATCCACTAATAATTAAATGGCATAATTTAAAACAAAGGAAATATTCAATTCTCTTAATTCTCTCATGATTTCAGGATTTGGTATTTCAAGGATTTCACTCTTTCACTTTTGTTCAATATGATTTTATATGATTTGATCTTGGGAAAACAAACCCGCAAGAATTTAAACGCATCCTAGGGAATCAAACCCGTAGGAATCAACACACGTCCTGGGGAATCGAACCCGCAAGAAAACAAACAATCGCCCTTGGGGAATCGAACCCGCAAGAACTCAAATACATCCTAGGGAATTGAACCCATAGGAATCAACACACATCCTGGGGAATCGAACCCGCAGGAAAACAAACGATCGCCCTTGGGGAATCGAACCCGCAAGAACTCAAATACATCCTAGGGAATTGAACCCATAGGAATCAACACACATCCTGGGGAATCGAACCCGCAGGTAAACATACAATCGCCCTTGGGGAATCAAACCCGCAAGGTAAGAACACATTTCGCAAGTTTCACATGTTTCTCAAAATATAACTTATACAAGTCGCTGTCTTACTCCATAATTATTTAAAAATTCATTTTAAGTCCAAAAATTCTGAAATTTCACCAGTAACTCGAAAACACGGAGACGAACAAGTTTCATGTTTTAAGTTTCTCGATCCGGGTTAAGGAAACGAGCCAAAAATCAAGTCTTTCACCAAAGTAGCATGCTGTCAGGTTTCAGAATTTGACAAAGCTTCAAAACTCGACAATTTGACACATCAAATGGACTCCAAAAATTCTGAAATTTTATATGCACATACTAGACATGATTTTCTACAACTTTCATTTAGATTGTGAAGATCAATTCGGGCTAGAAAATATAGGAACATGCTCATCAAGTTCGGACATCTACACTGTCAGATTTTCGAAAATATTTTACGAAGCAGTTTATGTTCGGATCGTTTTGGGGTAGCAAACGTTGATGAAAATCGATGAAATTTTTACACAACATAGTTTAATGTGTTAGGATCAAAAGTCTAGTTTTGAGTTTTTCGGTTTGAACTCTTGAAGTAGGGGTTTTGATCCGATTACAAATCTGTTACAGTTTCATGTTCGACTTTTAGGGCAGGTCTGTTGGAGGCCATTTTCGGGTACCAAAACACAACGAAAAATTATGAAAATTTTACACGAACTAGATCTATGTCTTAGGAACATTTTTCATGTTTTGAGTTTTTCCGTTTGAGCAGTTTTAAGTGTTCGGAAAATTCGCACCAAAACGCTGCGCCGGGGGTTTTTCGTGTTGACAGATTTTTGAGTTTCTAAATCTCTATGTTTGGTTGCATTTTAAGTCACCCAAAACCAAGTAAGCATTAACTTACAGTGGGGATGGTGTCTAGGAGGTCACGGGGTCGTCCGGAATCCACGGGATGTCACGAACGAAACTCCTCAACCCGATTTCTTCTTCCTTTGGCTCCGATTTGTGTTTGCATATGAAAAACCGTAAGTTAGAACGATGGCTATGGTATTAAAATGAATATGAAACCTGATTTACATCTTACCACTAATCTAAAGCCTGAAGTCCTTGATCTAAACACTTCCTCGGTCGGATTCGGTCGCCGGAAAGTCGTCGGAAGGTCGTCGGAAAGTGAAGAACTTGTGTTTTCGGTTTTGGGAGAGTTTAAGATGAAGAAAAGGGTTTGGAGACTGAAAAGTTGGATAGGGAGCAGCCAATTCTCGGCCTTATTGCCTTTCCCTCGGCTGGAATCAAGTTGCCAAAGTCGGGGTCGTAAATTTTGGCAAGAAATCGCCGAAATCGGGCAAGTTGGCAGCTGCTGCTGCACTGGCGCGCTGGTGGCGCGGTGTTAGGCCAAAGGGCGTGCGGCAGGCGCGCGGCCTGGTCTGGGCCGTGCGTTCGGACTGGGCCGTGCGATCCCGTCGGGCCTTTTCTCCTCTCTTTCGGACTTCTGTGCTCTTACGTTTTCGGGCTCGATTTTTCGGGTCATTCTCGGATTATAAATTCTTATCTTAGATTAATCTCGTCTCGAGTTAATCCCATACTTGAAATCTTGAGTCCGTTGCATTTGGATTCGTCGGCTTCTAATTCGTCGTCTTTTGACTCCCGTTCAACAATTTATCTAATTAATTTATTTCCAACTTCACGGGTTCCTGGAATTAAAATTCTTTTCTTTCTTGAATTTAGTTTCAATTCTTTTGACTCGATTTCATGGAATGTCTTCGGGCTTCCTTTCCCTCCTTTATTCCATTTTGAATTTTTGAATCTATCGGCGTTTCATTTCCGAGCAATAATTTATTGTGATAAATTATTTTCTTCTTCTCGGAGATATTTCAACCTTGATTTGATTAAGAAATAAATTTTATTCCTTTGGACGCCGATAAAAATCCCGGGTATTACAGTCTACCCCCCTTAAGAATCAACTTCGTCCCCGAAGTTGCGTGTTAGCTTCTCGCGAGCTTGGAACTAAGGTCCTTTCTACTTTGTGCTTATTGTTTGATTGCGTGATTGTATCATTATGTGTTGTTGTTCTTGATGTTGTTGGTATTATTTTATTATATCGTTTGACTGAACCCAGAATTGAAATTTCCAAGTTGCCTACGTACCCTGTGAAGGGATCAAGTCATTACGTAGTTCAAAACAATTTGAATTTGCTTATTCGAAATACAAAATATTCGGACTAGAATATTCGGGTCGTTACAACCTGTCTGTTAAAGGGAATATGGTATAGAGAGCATGAGAATTAGCTAACTGAAAGGATTATCCCAAGCTAAGATCTGTGTAACAAAATGGAAGTTTAATTGTGTTTCATCTGAATCTTGTCCAATTTTTATTATTTTCTTCCTGTCCCTTCTGTCTCATTTCAAATCTGCTTTCTTAGATTAAATTAACCGTTTTCTTAGAATAATTTTACTGCTTTCTTAGATTAAATTTAATTCTCTTTCTAGAATAATTTTATCTGCTTTAATTTTAATTGCTTTCATAACTTAGTTTAAATTCTGTCAAGTAGTTTATAATCAAACGCAAACTTGAATCGAGTAACCGAGTGGAAAATCTTAGTAAACGACGTGGGCCCTGCTTCTATCGCACATCCTCCAGTGAACGATCCGGTACTTACTATAAATACTGCAATTTTTGACTCCGTGCGCTTTCGGGGGCACAGTTTCTTAACACGAGTAAATAAAAACGTGACAACCTATAAATATATCCCTAATCCCAACTCCGCCTTCATAAATTGGTTTCATTAAATAAAATTGAACACCAGGATTATGATTTTTCAGAAAATACTCATGTAGTGGGAACTTGTCAAAAGTTTCATGGCAAGGATCTTCAAGGCACGAAATTGTCAAAGATTTCATGCCGGGGAGGTCCATAACGCCGCTTGAACTCAAAGTTTCCCCTAATGAGTAATAAAAAGTGAAATATATTCTTAAACCCCTTTCCCATGGATCATAACTCTTTTCATCAACTTGGGACATTTTAGAAAATACTCTTGTGCAGAAACTGTCAAAAGTTTCATGGCGCCGTTGCCGGGGAGGATGCAGCGTCGTTTATTAAGAGAATTACACTCGTGATTACTCATAGTTAGTTAGTGTATTTTAGTATATTTACTTCCAAACAGAGAAGTACCCTCAAATCAATTAAACATTTAGAGTACTAAGACTCTAAATGTGAGGATGTTGATTTGAGGGGAAAACCTAACCAATTGGGTATTTTTGCTTGCAGGAATCATGGAGCCACAAAAATTGGTGTAAGGAGTTAAATGTGGAAGTGTAGCATTGGGGCTACACTAATTTGCAATTATAAATTGCAAAACACGTGAGACTCACGTATTTGTCGTCTCCACCACCTCCGGACCACGAAGCTCCACCGCTGCCCCATCGCCCATCCATCTCATTACCACCACTGCTCTGAGGAAACCCTCATCACTGGTGAAACAACAAATGGAGCAGCAGACCTTCGGACTACAGGTTCCCGGTTAGATTAATTCTGTAATTGACCGAAGATTATATCCGGAATTCAAAGAAATTTAAAATCCGGAATAATTTTCACAAGCACAGAATTAACCCAACCTAAATTTCTGCAAGTCAAAATCATATATACATATATATTTATATATATATAAACCTCTTGTGCATATTATATTAAATAAATTGGGTATTAATCAATTAACTCACATTTAGAGTACTAAGACTCTAAATGTGAGGATGTTGATATTTTTGAGAAAACCCGATAACTTCTTCTGTGTTTGCTCTGCAGGAATTTGTGGAACTACCAAAAAGAAAATTAAAGCTCCAAAACAGGTTCTCGGTTGGATAAGTTCTGTAAATAATAGAAAATATTCCAGGAATTTAAAGCAATTTAAGATCCGGAATTATTTTTATGAGAACAGAATTAATCCAACCTAATTTATGCAAGAGATTCAATTTTATATATGTTTAGAAAATCAAAAAATGTGATTGGAGAATTTTGATGAAAATCAGAATTTTTCTAAGTATTGGGCATCGAACAATTGCCTTGCTCGATGAACCAAACGATCACACATAGCCAAAATCGTCGAACACTTAATTGGTTTGACGAAAAAGGCTATCGGAGTTATGTTCTTAGTTTTTATGTAAATATTTTCTCCCTCCCTCCCTCCTCTTTTATTTTATTTCAATTCTGATAATTTGTTTAAGTAGGAATTGATTTACTCACATTTCGAGCAAGGCTCAAAATGTGAGGATGTTGATTCTTCACTTAAATATAAAAAAAAAGTGTGTTATTTTTCTTTTTGTTTATTTTATATTTAAACCCAGTGCAAAGCATGCATAACTCTGTCTAAAAATTCTCATATTTGATTTTGGTTTATGATTAAATTTTCAAACTTTTAAATTGGGATAATATAATTGAAGACATGCATGATATGAATTTTTGAGGTTTTGAGCTATAAAAATTGAATGATATCATCATCTTGTTGGGTAATAAGTCCTCATGTTGAGAATTAAATTGAATAGATTGTAAGAATTTTTCAAAGATTAAATTTAAGAATATTGTATGACATGAATCAAGCATTCCATGTGAGATTTGAGCCATGAGTCATTTTTACTCATTATTTTCTTTGATGTGTGAAAATCATTTTAATTAAAGGAAACTAGAACTTGCGATTCGGACCGATTCAAGACTATGCCATATTCCAAAAATCGAGCATATGATCGAGGCACCTAGAAAACCAAAATTTTGGCCTTCGTTTGAATTCCAAACCCAAAAATATTTTCCCTTTAGGATTAACCACTTTGACCCTTAAGCCTAATTTTTCTTTGAAGCACTCTATATTATTCCTAGCCTTATAAAAAGACCAAGAAATTCAAACCCAAGTGTGCAAGAATGAATTTTATCAAGGCATTACAATCTATGATCATCATAAATTTCAATCGGTATTCAAAAATCCGATCAAAAAAAAAAAAGAAAAAGAGAAAAATGTTGAGTTCCATTCAACAACAATAAATTGCGAATGACAAAGCAAATTAGACATAGTCTAATGTCATGCAATAGAAAGAGAAAAGCAAAAGAAAGAAAAATATTGATGATCATAAATTTTAAAATAAAAAAAATATGGCTAGTTATGATAATATTAATTCTTACCACTTCTTAGCCCAATAATTCCCTCCCCTACCAATTGTTACAACCGTATGCCCCGTTATAACCCTTAAATAAGACCTCATGATCTTGATTTGAAGAAATGAGCCGGTGGCGAGTTGGTCCAATTGCAAGCATATGGAATAATTTAATTAAATTTGATTATGAGTGCTCATTGATAAAACCCCTTTTTGAGAGTGAGTGAAATTTCCGTTTCTACTATATGTGAGGCTCTGCTTTTAATTATGTTCATGTCATGCTTAAATTCTGAAATTAAATCAATGATTATTTCTAAACATGATATTCATGAAGAATTATCAATATTGACTGATTTGTAGGCCTGATTAAGTGAGAAATATCATTTTATTAAACACTGCAATCAAGAGAATTTAATACTTGTAGTTTTCGGTTGTCATATCCCAATCTAAAAAGAATGATATTTTTGAAGCCACGAAAATAGATTGAATATGCAGCGTCTATGCTCTTAGGAGCATTGACTCTGACTGCTCGGGGACGATCAGTATTAAATGTGAGGATGTTGATAATGGCCAAAATTGACCATTATTTTCAATCTATTTCCGTGTCTAATACGGACATTTGATCGCATTCCGATCTTATTTAAATAAGAAAGCAGTTGAATTTGACAGATATATGCAAGTTTGTATAAATAATAAACTGTTATTGAAAAATACAAAAATATTGTTATTTTTATTAAATTCATATTAAAAAATCCAAAAACATGATAAAATTATTAAAAATCCTCCACTTGATTAATTTTGGTTCGGTGTTGTCTATTCGGTAGAACACGGGTCTATTAGAGGGAACGCATACCAAATAGTCAAGTGGAATAAATATACTTATATATATTATTTTATATTTAGATGTATATATTTATAATTTTTATGTTTGTTTTTAATTCTGTTTTCTGCTATAATTTAAACAATAATTGGTCCACTAATCACTTTTAATTTCAATTAATTACAGGTGAATTAAATCAAGTTGGTCCAAGTGTTTTAGTCCATCCCAGTCCAATTTCTTCAAGCCCAACAATACCAACCCAAGCCCATTACACTAATTCAGGCCCAAAACCACCAAAACCTAAACCTAACCCTAACCCTAACCCTACACCCAGCCTCCGGCGCCGCCAACGCCGCCGGCAGCTGCCTCCGGCGACCTCCGTCCCCTTTCCGACGAAGCCACCATCATCTTCAACCTCGGCCAAACCAAGCAGCAGCCCCGGCAGCCCCCTACTCCGGCAGCCTGCGTTCATCTCCTCCACCTCATCTGACTTCCGTTGCATACCCATCTCCGGCGGCGATTTCAAACTCCACCACCACGCACCACCGCCAACTCCCTCCGCCCTTCGCTGCCAATCCAGATCCGGCGCCGCTGCTCCAGCAGCTGCACCTCCACATCCGCACCACCACCAAACCACACAGCTCTCCACCGCCGCAGCCAGCCCTTCTCCGTCCACTTCCAGGTCCGGCCATCCCCTCCGACAGCTCGACGCCGCCCGCAGCAGCCGCCTTCCCATCGCCACCACTCTCCGAACAGATCCACACAACTCCGGCGAAGCCCCCTGCTTCCGCCACCATCCCAAGCACCACCTCCGGTATGCCTTCAAGCGCCGCCGATCCCCGCCCCCTTCTTCTTCTTCCATCTATTCCTCAATAAAGAAGAAGCTGAAGAAGGAATAAGAAAACAAAAAAATGGAAGAGAGAACGAAAAAGAAGAAGAAGAGAGCAAGATGAAGAAGATGAAAGAAACGAAGAAGAAATAAACAAGAAGAGAAGAAGAAAATGGTGGATGAAGAAAAGAAATCTGGAAGAAGAAGAAAAGAATGAGAGAGAAATGAAGATGGGGAGGAAAGAGAAGAGAAGGAAAGAGAAAAAGAAGCAGAATGGAAAAAAAGAAGCTGTTACGACGCTACACAAGGCATACGGCGCTATACACAAGGAAAAAAGCAGCTACGACGCTATACAAAAGAGCTAAAATGCTAAAATCAAGCACTACGACGCTATACAAAAGAGCTACGACGCTAAAGTATAGCGCCGTAAAAGAGGATAGCGTCGTAAATAGGGATAGCGCCGTCAGCTCAAATTTAAATTTTCCCATGTGCTGAAACAGATGGAAGGACCATGGACCTGAGGTCCCGTAGGAACAATCAATTTTGGATTCTTCTTCGTGGACTCCGGCTCCCGTCCCCTCTCAAGCAGTAACAGGCCCATGTGACTAGGGTTTCCTAGCTATAAATAGCTGTTTTGTTTCTCGTGAACAGTAGCCTACACCCACTTTGAATATTTATTTTGCTGTTCTTGGAGAGAGTAGTTTGGCTCTTAGTCTAGGTAGTTAGCTTATTTTTTATTTTTATGCAATGTAGTCTTTAATTAGTCTCAGTCTTTTATTTTTCTAGTTCTTAGACTGTAAATGGGTTTGTAGATCTGTCAGCCACATTTTATATTTTTTTTCAGCTTTCTTAGTTAGTGTTTTGGGTTAAAACACTCAATTAATGGGTGTTCTTAAACCATGTTTTAGTTTGTTGGAATTAATCAAGGAATTTGTTCCACAAAGCTGTTATGGAGTTTATTCCATAGTTTTTTTGGTTTAATTTTTCTGTTTTGTTTTTATTTTGGTTACTTGACCATTTTTCTTTTTTATTTTAGTTAGGTTTTGATGCTTTCTTAGTTTTAATAAATTGCACAAATATGTAGTGTTCATCCCTTTTTAGATTCATTACTGTAGTTTAGATTTTATTTTTGCTTAGTGTTGGTTTTTATCACTTTTTATTTTTATTTTATTTTATTTTTAGTTTAGTTTAATTGATCTAAAATGTGGATGATACTTATATGTTTGTGCATACTAAAAAACTTAAAAATAGGGTTTTGCAATCGCATAGATTGCATTACCCGACCAACAATTTAGGGTTTGCAATCGCATAGATTGCATCACCCGAACAACAACATTCTGGGCTAGCTACGACGCTAACCGCCCTACGGCGCTATCCTTGGATAGCGTCGTAGGTGAGGTTTAGCGCCGTAGTTATCCGGAGTTAAACAAAAATTTGCCTTACGGCGCTAGACCAACGACGCTATCCTCGGATAGCGTCGTAATTTTTGTTCAGCGTCGTAGGACCCCAAAATACTTCATTTCTCATAAAACCCACCTACGGCGCTATCCTCACGACGCTATCCTAGGATAGCGTCGTCAGTTAATGTCTAGCGCCGTAGCATCTCTCCTTTTTCCAAAAACTTCTTTCTTCCCCAATTTCTCAAACCATCTACGACGCTACACCTACGACGCTATCCTAGTATAGCGCCGTAAATTAGTGTATAGCGTCGTACACACCCCTTTAACCCCAAAATTTCGCATCTCTTTCACCAATCCACTACGGCGCTATACCTACGACGCTATCCTAGGATAGCGTCGTAAAATCCGCCTAGCGCCGTAATTGGCATTTTTGCCGAATTTTCCATTTCTCCATTCTCCTCATTTAATTAATTGAACCTTTATATTAATATTTTGAGGTTGAAATCCAATGATATCAACCCATGATAAATTTGATATAAAGAACTTTGTTCAATTCTCCATTAAAAGACTTTTCTACAAAATAAAATAAAAATTAAACTCTAATGATCTAAGTATATAATCCGGACTGTAATTAATTAATTAATTATGGAATGAGTGATTATTTGGACATAAAGAGTAATTATGGATTTAATTCCATACCCTTGCATGAGAAACCAATGTCTCTCATACAAGATGATCCAAAAATATTTTCTTTTATTTATTTTGTCTTTACCCGTGTTGTGTGAAACAGCTAGTAAGAGATATAACAGACTAATGTTGGCGGGTATTCCCACACGGATAAACTAGCTCGTGGTCTGTATATTAACTACTAGATGTTATTTTGCATGGTCCGGATAGTGGTCGGTGGAAGCCTTGGCGGTTCGTCCATCCGGGATTATAATAGCTGCTCAGCTGATTCCTATCCAGATACAGTTTTATTTTCTTTATTTTAATTTTAAAACCTGAATTCAAGTTGTAGTATTATTAAATGATGTCGACCAACATTATTTGAGAATTATTACAACAAGAAAATATGTGGGTTTTTCTTCCATTCACAGACAAAAGGGAGCTGAATGACGGTGGTCACCGTCACTTGGAATTCCTTTCTGTCTAAAAATCTTTCCATCTGGAATAATTGGGAACTGGATAGCAGATGTTTGCAGTCCAGATCACCCTAGTTATTTCTGGCATTCTCTTTAGCCAAAATTCTTCTCATCTCCGGCTATTTCATCTTTGTGTTCCAACTTCTGTCTAAACCCACCTTATATTTTGGGTTAATTTAATTTTACACTTCCTTATAAAATTATGCATGATATTATTATGTTAATATTGTGGTCAATATTATTTTGGGATCCTTCCCTTGGACATAGAAGTCTTGATTTAAATCAGATGTCTCACAATAAATTTCCAACAAAAATTCATTTATAAAATCCGGATCTAAGTATGGGATAAATTCCTTAGTTATGACTAATTCATATCCGACTGGGGGTTGATTTTGGGAAATTAGAAGCAGAGTCAGCGATTAGGTCTCACCTAGACTGAAAGGGTCTGTGTTCTTATTGAGAGTCTAGTACCTGTTTAGGGAATGATTTTCACATCGATTATTTTCCGAAATTGCTGTGTATTGGGAATCTAGTCTTAATTAACGCACCAAGATGGGATCCACTTGGATTCAATTACAGTGTGTAAAATAATTCTAGAGGAACAATACATAGGCCTTGGTTATTTTCTAAGATAGGGTTGAGTATTCTTTCAACTGCTATCCTCTTCTGCCAGAGCTTATTTTTGAGTCCTGAGTGAGTGCATCCGGAACGAACTAATTTATTAGTTCGTTTCATTAGTTTGTATCTCATAACCACCCGACGGGAAGTGAACACTGCGAGCGGTTCACCGAGAATAGGGAATTCTTGATCCACACCCGGTCATTCTGACTGGGGGCTTTCTTTTACTACCAGGGTCAGACTTTCAAAAACCTCCGAGTGATAGGATTTTAAATGCTTTCTTTACCGCTTTCTTTTACCGCTTTCTTTTAACTGCTTTCTCTAGAGGTCACTCGGTTGTATTGAGAGTTGCGTAACTGCTACTAGGACTGAGAGTTAAGGGATAGTTCATGGCTTGGTTAGAATCTTTGGGTGTGACCGGGGGAATGATAGGAGTACTTGGCATTTCAATCTATGGAGTGTCAGGTGTTGCTTGTCCACCACAGATAAATGACACGCTCTGACGGGAGCAGTTGTGAGTCCGTGGTATCTTAGAATTTGTTGCCTTAAGAGCATGTAAACTCTTACTGTAAGTACCTGTCTGTTAAAGGGAACATGGTATAGAGAGCATGAGAATTAGCTAACTGAAAGGATTATCCCAAGCTAAGATCTGTGTAACAAAATGGAAGTTTAATTGTGTTTCATCTGAATCTTGTCCAATTTTTATTATTTTCTTCCTGTCCCTTCTGTCTCATTTCAAATCTGCTTTCTTAGATTAAATTAACCGCTTTCTTAGAATAATTTTACTGCTTTCTTAGATTAAATTTAATTCTCTTTCTAGAATAATTTTATCTGCTTTAATTTTAATTGCTTTCATAACTTAGTTTAAATTCTGTCAAGTAGTTTATAATCAAACACAAACTTGAATCGAGTAACCGAGTGGAAAATCTTAGTAAACGACATGGGCCCTGCTTCTATCGCACATCCTCCAGTGAACGATCCGGTACTTACTATAAATACTGCAATTTTTGACTCCGTGCGCTTTCGGGGGCACAATTTCTTAACACGAGTAAATAAAAACGTGACAACCAATAAATATATCCCTAATCCCAACTCCGCCTTCATAAATTGGTTTCATTAAATAAAATTAAACACCAGGATTATGATTTTTCAGAAAATACTCATGTAGTGGGAACTTGTCAAAAGTTTCATGGCAAGGATCTTCAAGGCACGAAATTGTCAAAGATTTCATGCCGGGGAGGTCCATAACGCCGCTTGAACTCAAAGTTTCCCCTCATGAGTAATAAAAAGTGAAATATATCCTTAAACCCCTTTCCCATGGATCATAACTCTTTTCATTTAATAAATTCAACTTGGGACATTTTAGAAAATACTCGTGTGCAGAAACTGTCAAAAGTTTCATCTACCCCCCTTAAAAACCAACTTCGTCGTCGAAGTTGCACTTCATCCTCTCGCGAGTTCGAGAACTGTTTGATTAAGCGATTGTATTATTGTGTGTCGTTGTTTGTTATTATTTGACTGGACCCAGAATTGAAATTTCCGAGTTGCCTACGTACCCCGTGAAGGGATCAAGTCATTACGTAGTTCAAAACAATTTGAATTTGTTTATTTGGGGTACAAAGTATTCGTATAAAATATCCGGAAATATTCGGGTCGTCACATCCTCCCCCTCTTAAGATTACAGTTATGTCCCCATAACTGTTGTTGCACTGTCTTGGAATAGGGTTGGGTAACAATCCTTCATGTCTGCTTCTAGCTCCCACGTTGCCGTCTCGGCTTCGTGGTTAGACCAAAGAACCTTGACCATTCTCACGGTCTTATTCCTTGTTACTCTCTCCTTCTTGTCAGTATTCGCACCGGAATTTCTTCGTAGCTTAAGTCATCGTCCAGCTCAATTTCCTCCGGTTGGAGTATGTGGGTCGGATCATGGACGTATTTCTTCAGTTGTGAGACGTGGAACACGTCGTGGACACGAGCAAATTGTGGCGGTAATGCTAGTCGGTATGCAAGATTCCCCACTCTTTCTTGGATCTCGTATGGTCCTATGTACCATGGGCTCAATTTCCCCCGCTTGCCAAAGCACATCACACCCTTCATCGGTGACACCTTTAACATGACCTTATCGCCTATTTGGAATTCCAAATCATGCCGTCTCACGTCGGCATAGCTCTTTTGCCAGTCTTGCGCGGCTCTCATCCTTCCTTGGATTATTTTGACTTGTTGAGCCATGTCCTCAACAAGTTGTGGTCCAACTACCATAGCCCTCTCGCTCTCCTCCCAGCTCAACGGGCTTCGGCATTTGCGTCCATACCGTGCCTCGAAAGGTGCCATGCCAATGCTAGCATGGTAGCTGTTGTTGTAGGAAAATTCGATTAAGGGTAAGTGACTCTCCCAACTTCCTTTAAACTCTAATACGCATGCCCTTAGCATGTCTTCCAAAGTTTGGATCGTTCTTTCCGTTTGCCCATCCGTCATGGGGTGGAACGCGGTACTCATCTTTATCTTCGTACCGAGGGCTTCCTGTAGTTTTGTCCAAAAATGTGAGACAAATCTACTGTCTCTGTCTGAGATGATGTCATGTGGTACTCCATGTCGTCGTACCACGTTGTCGACATATGCCCTTGCCAATTGGTCCATGGACCAGGTATCCTTCATGGGGATAAATATGGCAGCTTTTGTTAACCTATCCACGATCACCCAGATTTTATTCATCCCCTTCGGTGAACGTGGTAGCCCCGAAACGAAGTCCATTGAAATGCAATCCCATTTCCAACTTGGGATTTCCAATGGCTGCATTAATCCTAAGGGTTTCTGTCATACGGCCTTGACCTTCTGGCAGGTAAGGCATCTTGCCACGAACTCGGCTATTTCTCTCTTCATGTTCGGCCACCAATAGTTCTTCTTTATGTCCTTGTATAGCTTCTCGCCACCGGGGTGGACCGAGTATGGGGTATTATGGCGTTCCTCCATTACTTTTTGCTTCAGGTCCTCGCATTTTCGTGGTATGCACCACCTTCCCTTGAAGCGGATGCTTCCGTCCTCATGGATTTTAAAATCCATTGCCTTTCCTTCAGCAATGCTCTTCCTAATTTCCTCCAGCTTTCCATCATCCAGTTGTGCTAGTCGTATCTCATCGAGTATGGTAGATCCTACTACCATCGTGTTGACGACCTCACTTACTTCGCCAGAGTGTACCAACTCCAGACTTAATTTTGCCAAGTCTCTGTACAACTCGGCCGGTACCACAAGTGAATTCACCACGTGTTGAGTCTTTCGACTTAAGGCATCGGCCACCACGTTGGCTTTTCCTTCGTGATACGCGATTTCCAGGTCGTAATCCTTAATCAGCTCCAACCATCTCCTTTGCCTCAAATTCAGCTCTTTTTGCGTGAATATATACTTGAGGCTCTTATGGTCGGTGAACATCCGACACTTTCACCCATAGAGGTAGTGCCTCCATATCTTTAGAGCGAACACGACTGCGGCTAGCTCCAACTCGTGCGTCGAATAGTTCTCTTCGTGTGGCTTTAGTTGACGTGATGCGTATGCTATAACCCTTTGATCTTGCATTAGCACGCATCCCAATCCTTCATTCGAGGCGTCGCTGTACACCTCGAAGTCTCCATCCTCCGATGGTAATGCCAACACCGGCGTTGTAGTAAGCCGTTTCTTCAATTCTTGGAATGCGGAATCACACTCAATGGTCCAGTCGTATTTCACCCCTTTCTTTAACAGCTGTGTCAATGGGCGAGCGATCCTTGAGAAATCCTTTACAAACCTTCGGTAGTACCCTGCCAATCCGAGAAAACTTCTTATCTCGGTTGGATTCTTCGGTGGCACCCATTCGGTCACTGCCGAGATCTTTGCTGAGTCTACTGCCACTCCGTTGGCGGATACGATATGTCCCAGAAATGCCACTTCTCTTAGCCAGAAGTCGCATTTGGACAGTTTGCCATACAACTGATTCACTCGTAAGATCCCTAACACTTTGTGTAAGTGTTCGGAATGTTCCTCTTCGCTTTTCGAGTAGATCAGGATGTCATCTATAAACACCACTACGCATTGATCTAATAATTCCCGAAACACGTCGTTCATGAGATTCATGAACATCGCTGGGGCATTCGCCAGCCCGAATGATAGCACCGTGAATTCGTAGTGCCCGTAGCGAGTTCTGAATGCCGTCTTTGGGATATCCTTTTCGGCGATCCTTAACTGGTGATATCCAGATCGTAGGTCGATCTTTGAAAATACTGAAGCTCCCTTCAGTTGGTCGAACAAATCCTCGATTCTGGGCAACGGGTACTTGTTCTTGACCGTGACTTGGTTAAGTCCTCTATAATCGATGCATAGTCGTAGACCTCCATCTTTCTTCTTCACGAATAAGACCGGGGCTCCCCATGGGGACGTGCTCGGCCTTATGTAGCCCTTCTCTAGCAACTCCTCGAGTTGTTTTTTAGTTCCTTCATTTCTAGCGGCGCCATACGGTAAGGAGCCTTTGAGACAGGCTCCGTTCCCGGGATGAGATCTATGGTGAATTCCAGATCTCTCTCAGGCGGCATGCCGGGAACGTCTTCCGGAAATACATCTGGGTATTCTCTCACCACCGGAATGTTATCCACCTTGACCTCTTCGGCCTCAAGGTTATGAATGTAGCATGCATATAACGCGTAACCCTTACGCATTAAGCTACATAGCTTAATGGCGTTAACTATCTTGGTAGACTTCTTAGGGGGTTGGGAGTAAAAGATGACTCTCCTTCCCCGACTCTTTGACAACGTGATCTTTTGTTTTTGGCAATCGATCACGGCTTTATATTGGGTTAGCCAATCCATTCCTAGTATGACGTCAAAATCCTGTAGTTCGAATTCTACCAAGTTCGCGAAAAACTCTACGTTCTTTATAACTATCGGAATTCCGTTATATCGCTTAGAGCATGATACTACCTCTCCCGATGGAAGTTGAATCCCTAAGTTAATCAATTCGCACTTAGGTAGATCTAGTTCAGGTAAGACTTTAGATGATATTATTGAACAACTAGCTCCTGAGTCAAACAGAACTCTAAGGGGTGTACTTAAGACATGGAACGTACCTCCCATTACGTCCCCCTGCATAGGCACATCTGCCTCATTGATGACATTCAACCGCCCCATTGGACGTTCCGGGTTGCCTTGCTGATCCCGGTTCGGGTTCTGATTCTGTTGCTGGTTTGGATTCTGTGGGGGACGTTGATTCTGATTGAGATTCTGGTTTTGAGGGGGTCTATACCCCTGGTTGTTTCCATTCCGTGCATCTTGATTGCGAGGCTGAGTTGGCCCCGTGCCCAAGTCCTCCCTCTTGGTGATGTTTTCCAGTCGAGTGCGGCACTCATTCGCCATGTGGCCGTTGCGACCACACCTGTAGCAGGCGCCCTGTTGGGGGCACCCTCTGGCCAAATGAGGCCTGCCGCATCTCGGGCAAGGTGGTACCGGGTTACCTCGGAAAAGGGTTCTATCGTCATATCCTCTGTTGTTGTTTTGAGGGGGTCTGTTCAGATCTCCCCGAAAGTTGTTCCCTACAGCATTGTTACCGGAACGGTTGTCTCTACTCCTCTTATCCTGTCCCGGAGATCCTCGGCTGGGTTCTCCGCTCACTTTCCTTTTTAGTTGTTGCACCCTTGCAACAGCTACCGCACGATCATACACCGATTGCAGGTCTGGGTATGGGACGCCAGTGATCACCTCTCGTATAGTCAAGTTTAGCCCCATTTCAAATTTCTGTGCCTTCTCCGCATCTGTCGGCACGAGTCTCGGTGCGAAACGCACCAACTCCTTGAAACGGGTGTAGTATTCCTGGACTGTTTGCCCTCCTTGCTTCAGAGATAGGAACTCCTCGTACATGGCTGACTTTGTGCTCATGGGATAAAAGCGATCCCTGATCAGACCCATGAATTCTTCCCAAGAATAGGGTTCCTCGTCCTCGGCTAACTTATCTTGCATGGCACGCCACCAGTCATCCGCCTCCCCTCCGAGATAGTACGATGCCACAGGCACCTTCTCGCCAATTGGGCACTTCACCGCGTTTAGTAGCTTGTCGAATGTTCGGATCCATTCTTCAAGTTTAGCCGGGTCCTCTTCTCCGGCGTAGTTCGGCGGACGATATGAGTTCACCATAGCTAAGTAGTTAATGCGGGCCTCGGGTGGAGGTACCGCAGCGGCCTGGCCTTGGTTCACATGGGCGTTCCCTATCGCAATGGAACCTCTTCTAGAGTGCGTAGGCGCGCGTCCATGTTGTTTGGCATAGGGTTTGCTGGCTCCTCTTGAGCGTGTACCCCTTCGCCGGGTATAGGCCTTTCTGGTTGCATAGGGGTTTCGTTGGTGTTTGGAGTAGTGGGCTGGGCGCGTGGTCTGCCTCTCGGTGCCATGCTGTCGCAAGAACAAGAGAGTTTAGATTCCTTTTGTTGGAGTATTATATAATGCTTATAAAATAATTTAATTAAATAAATGACGATATTAACAGGTATTAGTCTACTGGAACCTGTTAGTATAGGTTGTTGGGATTTAGCGTATCGTTTGTTGTTATTTGGGGTTGGTCCTACTTGCTGTTTTGTTTTTGTTTTGTTTCGTTTTGTTTTGTTTTGTTTTGTTTTTTTGTTTTTTTGTTTTTTTTTGTTTTTTTTTTCGTGAACAATAACCTGTTCAGGTTTTTTTTTTTTTTTTGAGACCCTAGGGTTCAGGGTGTTGGGGTTTAGGGTTGGAGATACCCTTGTTCGATGATTATCTCCATATAATGTATATATATATATTTACATATTTAGGTTATTTATTACTACTTGTATTTTTGTTTAGTTGTTATCTATAGGTCATTGATTATTATTACCTTGTTCATTTGTTTGATCGGGTTTTAGCAGGGTATTCGAGGAGAAATAATTTAATTAAAATGTAAGGAATACTTTAAATATACTTGTATAAAATAAATGCTTGTAGATTTATTACTCAAGAGAAAATTTTTCAGTTGATTACAAGCATTCGTAACAGGAATGAAATAGTAGTGCTGGTACTAGTTTTGAAAAAAAAAAGGAACATAGATAGTAGTGCATCAATATGGGCTCCAAGTCTAGAGAGCATGGATAGGTGCATCCTCGATGGGATCGTCTCCGTCGCTGGGTATGTCAATCGGTGCTGCAGCATTAGGGTGAGGTCCCGGGTTCTGAAGGACCCCTCCGTCAATCTCGTTGGCTAAGGTAGTCAACTCCCAGGCTACGTTCCCTATTTGTTCCTCCAAGTCATCACCCTTGTCTTGGAGTTGGGCCACTTGGGCTTGGAGCTGCGTGACTTGATTTTGCAGCTGGGTTATGTTATGATGATCGGTCTCCCTAAGATGCCCCAGATGGGCCACATGGCCCTCTAGCTGTCCTACTCGAGTCTTGAAATAATTGATATGTTGTTGGGACTCTAAGTACGCGTTAGTCAGTTTCACCATCAAGTTGACCATGTTCATGTTGGGTTCGGCCATCTAATGTCAGCAAGGGAGGTTAGAGTCAGGACATGTTTCGAATAAAAGTCAAGATGTGCAGGAATTTAAATCTATATGGATATGCACATGCAATCCCCCCAAAAATTAATTTTAATGTATTTTTAAATTTAATCATGGATTTAAAAAGTTGGGCCTCTATATTGGCCAAAAATAATAATTTGGACTTAAGAAATAAAAGCATGGGTATTTGGGCCGAAATGGTTGGGCTTATAATAAATAATTATTGGGTCACAATAGTTTAACCCCCTTTGGCTTCAAAATATTACACTAATTGGATAGGAAAATTTTTGGGCTCAAATTTAGGGCTAAAATAATAACACTAGTAGTCTTAAAAATAATAATGATAATAATAAATTAAAAAAAAATACTTAGTTCAAAATATTTTTAAAATAATAATAATAATAGTAGCTTTAAAATATTCCGGGCTCTGATACCAACTTGTAACACCCCGGATTTGATAACCCAGGCCGGGATGTCACCGCCACATCTCTCTAGCAAGACACGGATTCTCCGAGCTTGCCAAAGAGATGCAAGGCTATAGGTATTGCAAAAAGGTTTAAAAACAAGTCCGGAATCTATTTAAAAATAATATTAAGTATCATCCACACACATAGTAGTAGTAATAATATATCGCAGCGGAAAAATGTAAAGTGGGCCGACATGGTGATTACCTGAAAGTTCAATGCACAAACTGAGTGATTACCTGTACCACAAAGTAATAACACGATTTGTAAGATTAGCATTAACATCATTGCAAAATGAGCGTGCAAGTCCAAAATCTGCAAGCTTCAGATTTCCCTCATTGTCGATGAGAAGATTGGAGCCTGAAGAGTATTTACCATTAAATCATTACATCAACACAATTATAAGACCATGTTTATCACATAAATGCATGCAGACCTTTAATGTCCCTATGAAGCACTTGATTCACATGGCAATAATGAAGGCCCATCAGCAACTGCTTCATGTAACACTGCACGCAAAACATTTCCGTTTTCAAGTAAACTTCCTACAGAGATAGAATGTTATATATTATAAGAAAGCTTAGTACTTTTATTTGTGGGACTGAAAATCTCAACCCAGGACGATCTGCAAGGCCAGTCAAGTCATGGTCCATGTACTCAGAAACCATGTAAATGTTTCCCCTGTACTTGTTGCCATCTGTGATAGAGGATCAAATCAATTTGCAAATTCTCAATGAATAGGAAAACTAAAGGGTATGATCATAAACGAGACAAGTGTTTATGTTATTACCAGGCTTTCCTACATCACCTTCTTCGGGGCCTAAGTAACTTCTACCACACATCAACAACACCATAACCACAAGTTCAAGTATGTTGAATCACCTTTAGGAAAAATATATCAGCACACTGCATTCATGGTTAGAAAATTTGAGCTGCTGTCAACTCATCTTTCTCCCAACGACCCAGAATTTGGCAACACCTAAGCCAGAATTTTTAAGCAACACATGTTAAGATTGCTAATACACCTTCAACTATAGGTATGAAACATAAAACATTTACCTGAATATTCTTTTTTTTTTTTTTGCGGAATATGGTAAATATACCTGAATATTCTTGGTAGCCTGTTCCTCCGAGCTATCCATTACAAGCGGCCAGTACTCATACTCATGAGCCAGGGAGTTGATATCCTTAGAGGACCACATAAATTCTAATTGACCTCCATCAATATTCATTCCGACAGCTCTGCATATCTGGACAATGTATTGCCGTACAACTCAGAATTTTCTTCAGGTCACCACCCATTTTATTGTTAAGCCGTGCAAACCAATATGCAATAAATAGCCTTGAAAAATTCTTGAATTTGTTCTCCAAGCCTCTGCCAAATTGGAACAATAGCAGCACATCATTCTCACTGGCGCACCTCAGTCCACGGGAGCACCTCCATCCACCGCTGAGTCCACTGGTCCCGGCCTCTGGCCAGCAAGTTCGTCGCCTGAAAGGCTGACTCCGACCAAGGAATCAAGGAGGGAAAACAAGGCGATAGTAAAGGGGGATTAAGCGAGCAGTTTTCCCCCGATAGTAAAGGGCCGGGCCATTTGAAGGAGGATTAAGCGAGCTGGTAGAGAGAGGCGGCGGCGCGAGCAAGGCAGCGGCATCGCATGACAGTTCTTTGGCGCCGGCGATGATATTAGGGTTCGGCGACATGGATGGAACACAACAACGAAAACGGGAACACCACAATGATAGAGCAGAAATTTCTAGGAAAAGAATTGGGGACTTCAGGGTCGCGGTGGAGAGCGAAATAAGCGAAGCGAAAAGGGGTGAAGCTGATCCGAGAGGATTGGGGATGGCGACGTGGTTGGGCGAGGAAGCCATGGGGAACGGAGATGAATTGAGGAATCGGGCGTGGAAAATTTAGGGCACAGGAACAGCGAGGAAGGGGATTAAGAAATCCATCGGAAATCAAGGGCTAGAATTTCAATTGACAAATCAACGGACAAAACTCAATTAAGAAATCAAAGGTCAGAATTGAAATTGAAATGGGACGGACGGTCAGGATTGGAATAGAAGTTGGAAATATTTGGATGGTGGTTTTTATAAAGGGTAAGATATATAGTCTACAATTAACCAGGTTATTGAATTTAATTCTTTGAGCATTCCCTGTGGAGACGACCCTACTCACTACTACATTGCATATTGTGTTTTGTGGCGTAGGAACTAATATTTATTTTGCAGCTGTGGGACGAGCTACCAAATCCCGAGCGGATGATTTTCATAATCGTATCAGTGATAGTCACTTATTCCCTGTAAGGACTGAGGGCCCCATGTTCACCTAGTATCGGCAGATTAATGGTGCCCATATTATTAAAAAAAGACAAGATTGCGGGCTTGCCAACCTTAATTGGATTAATCAATTTCCCAATGGTCATATTGATACCTTACCTCGTATGTGTTCTGACCATGCTCCTCTTTTGCTTTGATGGGGGAATCCTGCTTCTATCTTCCATCTCGGCCTTTTCGTTGGGAGGCATTATGGGGAAAACAACCTATGTACTCGAATTATGTGGAGGCTGTCTGGGAGGATCAGTCTGCTTCGCTTTCTGATCGATTAAAGAGATTTCAAGATATTTATGTCCATAATTGTAGGCATGACATTAAGCGTATCTGTAATAAGAAAAAGAAATTGATGCGCCGCTTGCAGGGCTTGGATAAAGTCCTCACTTATGTTGATTCGGTGCGACATATTCTGTTGGAAAAGAAGCTTCAGAAAGAGTATGAGGATCTTCTGAGTCAAGAAGAGATTTTTTGGTTCCAAAGATCTGGAGAAAATTGGATTCGCGTTGGGGATCGTAACACAAATTTTTTTCACGCCCACGCCAAATTTCTTCGTCATAGAAACTTAATCCGTGGTTTGTGTATTGATGATGGTTTGTGGAGTAATGACCATGGTCTTTTGAAGGCACATGTTCGAAGCTTTTACTTGAATCTTTTCTCTGATGTGCATGTCCCTCCGACCTCTACTTATTTGCCCTCGCTCAGGCCTGCCCCGGACATAGATTTGGTAGCTGCGTCTGATGAGGTTACCTTCGATGGGGTCTGTTTGGCCCTTAAACAAATGAAGCCGCATGCTGCTTCAGGGCCTGACGGCTTTCCCGCTGCATTCTATTCTCAATTTTGGTCTGTCATCGGGAATGGCATTTACTCTGTTGTTCGCTAAGCCTTCCAATCTGATTCTTTTGATCCTGCCTTGGCTAAGGCACTCATATGTTTAATCCCCAAGGTGGCGGTCCCAAACAACATTAGACAGTTTCGGCCGATCATGATTTGTAATGTTGCCTATAAGTTTATTTCCAGGGTTCTGGTGAAGTGAGTCAAACCTATTTTACAATCCTATATCTCTCCTCTTCAGTCGGCGTTTCTTCCTAGTCGGGGGACCGTGGATAATGCTATTTTGTTTTAGGAGCAGGTTTATAGCCTTTCTAGGCCTCGCTGTAGGCTTAAAGGGTTAATTTTAAAAATTGATTTGGAGAAGGCTTATGATAATGTCCGTTGGAGCTTCTTAGATGAGTGCATTCAACAAATGAACATTCCGGATCCTCTTCGCAATATCATTATGGCATGCGTCACCTCTCCTGCTCACTCTATTCTTTGGAAGGGGGAGCCCTTATGCCGCTCCGAGGCTTGAGGCAGGGGGATCCCCTATCCCCCTACTTATTTAATATTGTTATGCAGCGATTGTCTGTCACCATCCAGCAGGAGGTTAACCGTAGATATGGAAACCTATTGTTCTCTCCAATGGCAGACATGGGATCTCTCATCTCATGTTCGCCGACGATCTAATCTTGTGCACCTTGGTTGAGTCATACCTCGGATCCTGTCGGTTCGGTTCAGCTTGGGTCCAAGGAGTAATACCTTGGGTCTGGTCGGTTCTTGGGTCCTAAATTTTTACCTCGGTTTGGGTCTTAGGTCTGGCTGGACCCGACCCAGACACGACCCATTGCCATCCCTATGGTTGACAATCCTAGCATTACTTCCATGATTGATATCTTGAAACGATTTGCAGATTGGTCTGGGCTTCGTGTCAATACTATGAAGTCCATCACCTATGCTTCCCCTCTAGTTTCTAATACAGATAAATCTTCCAGGCAATGCCTATTACTTTCAATACTAATATTGGTAAATATCTTGGTTTTCCCATCCAATAGGGTCGAGTGACTGTTTTGATCATATTCTTGAGAAAATGGATGGTCGTATTTTTGTCTGGTCTATGTGTTTATTAAATAAAGCTGGTAGACTTACTCTAGTGCGCCATGTACTCTCCTCCATTCCTTCTTACTATATGCAGATTGCTTGGCTGCCGGAATCAGTTTGTGGGAGAATTGATCAACGTATACGGAGATTAATTTGGAAAGATCACCATGGAAAGGGTATTCACCTTGTTCATTGGGATAATTCTACCGTCCCTAGAGTTCATGGGGGACTGGGAATTAGGAAAGCCAGACATTATAATGTGGCCATGCTCGGAAAGCTTGTTAATGATATGGTTATTAATCGTAAAAAAACTGTGGGAGCAAGAACTCAAGGCTTGTTATTGTCCTAGAGGTATAATGGGAGGCGCTTCCAACTGTGGGTTCCTTCACTTGGAGAAACATCCTAAAAGCTCATAGGATGCTAGCTGATGGTTTTGGTTTCAAAGTGGGTAATGGCATAGCTCTTTATGGTTTTCTAAATGGCTGAATGGCAAGGGTCTTGGTCCTCAGGTACCATTTATAGAAATGGTTGATTTGGATCTACGTGTTGTGCTATCATTCAGGATCATGGTTGGAATCTTGCTAGGTTAACCACTATTTTACCTAAGAATTTGAGGGAGTCTATTTTAAATGAGCCCCCTCCTTGTTTGCATCAGAATGTTGATGATGGTTGGATTTGGGCTGGGAATCTTAATGGCGAGTATACAGTTAAATTTGGATACCAATTCTTTCTTGGTGATAGGCCTACAGATGGAGGGTGGAAATGGATCTGGTCATCCTATTTTCCAGAAAAAATTTTTTTCTGTTTCTATGGCTGCTCGCTCGAGTTGCCTTTCTGTGTAATTCTCTTCGCCAACGACGACAGTTGGCCTCCTCCCCATTGTGCTCAATTTTTGGGGATGGGACGGATGATTGGATTCATTGTTTATTTTTATGTCATGGGCCTGCTGCTCTTTGGTCAGCCATGGGTGTTCTTCTGCCTACAGATCTTAGGACCTTGGAACGACACCAGATTGGGACATGGTTTTAAGTTATGCTTCATTACTTTGGTCACGTTTTTATTGCAAGTTTATGGACCGTTTGGCATGAAAGGAACTTGCGCATATTGCAGAGAAAAGAGTCGTCACTTCAACTCTTTATTCGCAAAGTTACTAACATGCGTGATCAGATTCTATTTTGTAGTTACAAATATACAAAAAAAAAAAGCAAACACATCCCTCACTACAAGAAAATTCTATTTTCCCGACCGCAATCACCGACCACCATATTGCGGGTCAGATTCACCGACCGCACAGCCGACTGCAACAGGTGGTCGGTGATATAGATCCGTTATGGGGGCCCAGCTTAAATGGCAACCATTGGACCGATCAACATTATTGTGGTCGGTGATCCCGACTGCGTTATCGACCACATCTGCGGTCGATAACCTAGGGATTAATTCCTCAAATTGGAAACAGAAGCACACAATATAGAAACACATTGCGAGCCCTTCCCCTTGCGAAAACGACGAGCGACGCCCCCGACCCCCATTCCGACAACCGCCGCCGACCCCTCCGCTGACGCCTCTGTCCACGCCGCCGACCACGTCCTCCTCTCCGTCGAATCGATTCGGGCCATCCCCGAAACACCCATTCGAGCAGCGGTTGTGTTGAGGGCTTCCCTCGAGTGAATCATTTCCATTCCATTCGTGTAATCATTCAAGGTATTCGATTGAGTATTCCTTCTGATTTTAATCATTTTATTGTTGTCAATTTTTGCTCATTTTCATATGTTTGGGTTTGTTAGCTCCGATTAATTTCCCAATATATTTGCACTTTGATTTTAGCCTCTCAAATTAGGGAAAAAGTATTGTCAATGTTTTGTATGTGATATTTGATGTGTTTGTTAGCAAAATCGTTTAAAAAAAATCGGGCATTGAAATGTGATATGGCAGCAGGCTGCGTTGATGATTTGCATACTCAATATTTGGATTCTTGAAATTCTAGGCACATAATTAGAAACCTCTCTTCGATTAGATGAATTTTCATATATGATATGCTTAATTTGGAGTTCGTATGAGAAAGATATGGCCTTTCGAAGTGTTTGGGTTGTTCTCGACATTGGTTTTGAAAATTGGAAAAATGTGCAATCAATTGTTTATGGCCTTTCAAATTTGGTATTTAAATTAGTATATTGTTGGTTAAAATTTTTGGAATTCATGTGGAGATGTTGAATTGAAAGATGGTAATTGGATTATTGGTGCGCATGTTGATTTGGGTATTAATTAATTGTTGAAGTATATGAGAAGATACGATTGATTGTTAGGATTTTAACTTAAAAAACAAAGAAGCGATTCTAGGTTTTCAATTTGAATGTTGTAAAGTGTACAATATTTTTCAATTATAATAAATTGAACAAAGTATAAGTTCATACTAAATATATGTAATTGAACAAATTATGTAACATTTACTAAGTTTAAATTACCGAAACGAACACAAAGTATTGATGAAAAGGAGTTTTCCTTAAGTGGCGTATATACATATTTGTAGGTGATGGACCGGAGTTGGATGTACCGCTCCCGTTGTGAAGTTGGAGTACTAACCTCCGAATTTAAGAGTGGAGTTGAAATGTTCTTGCGTATGTCTCATCAAAACCCAGATGTCGATAGAGCGCAGGGAAAATTAAGCTGTTCGTGTGGACAATGTAGGAATAAATGTTATCTACCTGATGATGACATCAAGTATCATCTACAATGCAATGGATTTGTACTCAACTACGAAAGGTGGACGTGTCATGGAGAGCGACACTAATTTAGTCTGTATAACGAAACCGATGTGGGCACGTATACAAGGTCCGCCACTGAAGATTCTTACATACAAATGGTGTGCGATGGAATGGGAATTAATATTCCGGATACAACACCACCCGATCAAGGTGATGAACCGAGGCCACCCGTGGAAGCTAATGCACAAGAGAGAATGTTCTACCGTATGTTTGGAGGCGGCAGGCAAGGATTTGTGGCCTGAATGCAAGAAATGACTTTACTGTCAACAGTTGCTAGGTTGTTAAACATTAAAGTCGAACAGAATTTATCTGAGAGGTGCTTCGATACTTTGTGCCAACTCATCATTGATACACTCCCCGAGGATAATGCTATGGTTAAGAACTTTTACAAGGCGAAAAAGCTACTCAAGGGATTGGGCCTACCTGTTCAGAAGATAGATTGTTGTGCTAAGGGGTGTATGCTATTTTGGCGCGATGATGCAACATTAGATAGATGCAAGTTCTGCGACGGGCCAAGGTATAGGGAAACAAATTCCAATTCCCGTCTATCACAGAAATACATGTGTGATTTCCCACTTACAAACAGGTTAAAAGATTGTATGCATTGGAGGCGACTGCGGAGCATATGACTTGGCATGTCAGACATGAGCATGGGTCGTCCGGGGAGATATGCCATCCTTGCGACTCGAAGGCATGGAAGCACTTTGACATAATTCATCCAGAATTTGGTACTGAGGGACGGAATGTTCGTTTGGGCTTATATACGGATGGTTTCCAACCATTTGGTCAGTCGGGTTCTTAATACTCTTGTTGGCCAGTTATTTTAACCCCTTACAACCTCCTTCCCGACATGTGTATGAAAGATGAATATATGTTTCTGACATACATAATTCCTGGGAGATCTAGCCCAAAACAGGGGATAGATGTGTACCTACAACCCTTAATAGCAGAGTTATTGGAACTGTGGGACGTTGGGATCACAACATACTACAGATATTCCAAGCAAAATTTTCAAATGAAGGCGGCATTGCTGTGGACAATTGAGATTTCCCAGCATATGCTATGTTGTCTGATTGGAGCACCTATGGAAAAACTGCATGTCCAGTATGTATGGATGAAACAGAATCGATAACGCTTAAAGAGGGTGGCAAATAGTCGTGGTTTGATGCTCGCAGGAAGTTCGTGCCTTCAGATCATCCTTTTAGAGTTGATAAGTCCAAATTCAAGAAGGATCGAGAGGAACACCGCTCGCCACCAAAGTATAAGAGCGGTGAAGAAGTGTTGGAAGATATGGAAATGTATGGACTACGTCGGATAACCGAATTAGGAGGAGATGAGGAGAATACAATGATAAGTAAGACATGTGGATGGAAAAAAGGGAGTATATTCTGGAACCTACCGTATTGGAAAACGAATTTGGTTAGGCACAATCTGGATGTCATGCACATTGAGAAGAATATGTTTCAAAATGTGCTCAAAACAGTTATGGACATTCAGGGGAAGACAAAGGATAATGCAAAAGCACGAGAGGACCTCGTGACGTTGTGTAATCGGCCTGAACTGCATAGGGACAATCGTACTGGCAGATATCCGAAAGCGGTATATACAATGGACAAGGAGAGGCGTGATGTATTTGAAACGGGTTGCAAGTTTAAAATTTCACGATGGATGTGTATCTAACCTGGGCAGATGCATAGACATGAACAAGCATAGAATGTTTGGCATGAAAAGTTATGACTGCTATATATTCTTACAGCGTCTCCTACCGATAGGATGGCGGGAGCTGCTTCCAAAGAGTGTGTGGGAACAATAACAGAGCTGAGCAACGTTTTTTGGGCCTTGACTGCGAAAAAACATAGTTAGGGACTTTGTCTATTAATATTCCAGTTGTTCTATGTAAGTTGGAAACAATCTTCCCACCTGCTTTCTTCGACTGTATGGAACATCTTCCCGTCCACCTACCTCACGAAGCTAGGCTTGCTGGTCCCGTTCAGTTTAGATGTATGTACCCTTATGAAAGGTGAAATTTAAATAATGCTATGTCGTTACACTTCATGTTGAATACTTGTTTCTACTCCTTATATAAAAATTATAATATCTTTCAGATATCTAAATCGGTTAAAAAGAACTATGCGCAACATGGCACATGTTGAAGAAAGTATTTGCAATACATATATGGTCCGGTAGGCCTCGATTTTCCGCTCTCATTACTTTGAGAAGCATGTTTTCACCCGCGGAAGGAATGTGCCAAGGAATGATGATGGTGGCATATTGCCTAATTTAAACTTTGCAGATGACCGACCGTGGGGATGGCTCGTCCTCGAGCACGCCGCGCGGGTCAGGAACCCTACGACGGGTTTCGGGAACCCCCATTAGTAGGTTTCAGCTTGCGGCTGCTATCCGGGCTGCCGGGGAGGATTTCCGGCTTCAGACTGCAGGTATTTCGATATAAACACCAATAGTTCATGACATGATCACG
The DNA here is from genome assembly GCA_030278955.1 of Hygrophila difformis. Lineage (NCBI taxonomy): Eukaryota > Viridiplantae > Streptophyta > Magnoliopsida > Lamiales > Acanthaceae > Hygrophila > Hygrophila difformis. The sequence goes on from JAOANR010000010.1 coordinate 27,462,593, forward strand.
TATATATATTCAATTATATTAAATTTGAAATGAAAATTTTTGATTTATTGAATGACAGTTGCGGGTTCTAGCTCACAGGAGCCGCGGGTTGATGCACCAGAGACGTCTGAGGCCGTGCCAGAGACTCCACCGGCACGCACTCCAGGTACAATATATCTAAAATGGTGTTTTATAGATGATTAATAACAAAATTATTGTTTTTGTTTGTTAGGATCGGCCGGATTTGCAAAAGGGGCTCCTCCCGCCGCACCGTTAGGGCCCGGATTGGTTATTGGTTGAGGCCAGAGACGATGGCGTGTAAGTAAATTATGTTTTAAAGTCAATTTTTAATTTCTCTATATAGTACTTTATTATTTGTGCATTTTGTCCTAATATCATAAGAAATCCATTATGACATCCAGCATTGAGTTCTCGAACGCACTGGTGAGGAAGATCACCGATATATATCTCATGTGCTCTGATATGAATGGGATAAGATGGGGAAATGTTTCATAGGAGACCAAACACTTCTACTGGGGGGAGTTTCAGGTAATCAATAGGTAGTAGATGACAAATATGTCCGCCTTTGCATTTGCTCATAACTTGATAAACATAACTTGTAGAAAGTACAGGAGCAGTCAGAAAGGAGTGGGAGAGGAAGAACATCACCGAGTACATTCTAAAGTTAAATAAACATGTTTGCTTATGGTATACGATTCTGTAACTTGACAGTTTGAAATATCAGGTACAAGGAGTACAAATTGGATATACAGAGTAAAAAGAAGGCGTATTCAGCAGACGAGTAAGTGGCCGAGAACTGGAGGCGGATATGGGAGTCTCCCGCCTTCAAAGAGAAATAAAAAAGAGGGAAGCTGAATAGCGCCGGGGACAGAAGGATGCGAACCCCCCAACACACACACACGCACACATAGCGGGGTCTATGACATTCCGAGCCACCAAAGAGAAATTGGTATGATGTGCTTATTTACTTAAATTACTTCAATGATTGAAACTCACACATGGTCACCACTTCTTATCCTCGGAATATTGCAGTCAACCGATCACAACAGGCCTGTCCACTTGCATGAGCTTCACGAGCACACACACATAAGAAGACATGTAAAGGACCAGTGGATAGCAGATAGGTCACAGCGGCTGCATGTACGTATCGTATAAGTATCAAAATTCGCCTTATATTTAATTTGTCCCTAACTTAATTTTCCACTTGAAATATATGACGAGTTCAATGCAGTCGCCGAGTCCTTGAGCCAGAACCCCACGATTGGGCCTGATTTCGATCCAAATAGTGTCTTTTACGACGTCGCCGGTGGACATGACAGGTGCAATGCCGTATACGACATAGGGTCATGGCCCGGTCGATTAGGCCTGGTGGTGCAGTTGCTTCCACTCCTCCACAATCCTCTGAAGACTCTGTGACACAAGAGAAGTTTCAGCACTTCACGGAGACTCTTGAGCGAGTGTCACAGTGACAGGAGAGCATGGCCGATCATATGCAGAGGTTACTCGGAGTTAGGGGGCCTCGATCCCGTAACCACGGTGAATGAGATTATGACTTTGGAGGCGGCATGGGTGGAGGAAGTCTTGGTGTGCATTGAGTGTGTTGGATGTACATTGGGTTAGTATCATTTGGACTTCTGCTTTTTTTTTTTTGGATAAGTTGATGACTTGGCCGTTTGGGATGCTTACGTTTTTAGTTTTGGCTTTGTGGACAATTTGGGATGTTGTTTTAGAGATTTGAATGTTGTTTTCAATTGAGACTTGTTTATGATAGTTTGAAATTGTGATTGTAGACTTCGACTTATGTTTGTAGACTTACTGAAATTGGAGATGTTTGGGATGTTGGGAACAATTGTTGGTTGATGTTTGGATGTTGGGAACAATTGTTGCTATGGTTATTGTTTTGTTGCAGCAGGTATGGCTATTAAAACAGCCATTTCTGCTGCTGCATTCAACAAATTTCCGACCGCACGGCCGACCGCTGTCAGCGTAGACAGCGATCGGCCATTCTACCGACCGACCACCGACCGCATGTGCGGTTGGTAAATTAAAGGCCCGGAAGGTCCGGAATTTGGGTATCGACCGGCGTTGCGGTCGCCCCATGGGTCGTTAATTTTGCCGACCGACATGTGGTCAGAAAGTGGGTCGGCAAACTCGCCGACCGCTTTTATTTGGGTCGGTGGAGAAATTGCTACCAAGGGATTACCGACCGACGCTTCCGGTCGGAGTTGCGGTCAGTAATCCCTGGGACGACCCGCGTCTCCGGGTTACCGACCGCATATGTCGGTCGGTAATCCTGATTTCTCTTGTAGTGCCTGCACAGCAGGCAAAAAGGAAAAACAAGTTTTACATAAATTTTAAAATTTTAAAAATTTAAGATATAAATATATATATATATATATATTTTGTGAACAAGGTAAAAATATAATTGATCTAATGGAAAAAAATTAAAACTATAAAAAGATATGGTAAAATTCATATGAAATACTACTTAATGGTATATACTAAAATTTACTTAATGGTATACTAAATCATAAATTAAAACTTTAAGAGGAACCAAAGTTCTTTTACCTTGGTACTATTCTTTTTTTTTCGAGAAAAGGGAGGGTCTGAGCCATTTTATTGAAGGACTTGCCTCAAATGGGAAAACCCAATCAAATTATGCGCTAGCGCATTACAAATACATTCCGGAGGTCTGAGAAGATACTCAACACCAAATATCAATTGTCTATCTCTAAGGAGAAGATCCGCAACCTTATTGGCTTCACGTGGAAGGGAGGAAAATTTGAGATCCCAACTCCGGTTTTTAAGATCACGGATTTTAGCAAAAATTGACTCGGTGTGACCAAGTACCTCCACCTCATTGTTGATGATATCCGCAACATGCAAGTTGTCCGTTTCTACTTCCAAACTTCTTGACACCCAATTCCCAGGCTTCCTGGAGACCGATCAGAATGGCCCATGCCTCAATGTGGACAGAATCATTAGCCGCTAGCTTAGCCCTGATGCCCCCAATCCAATCCCCATTGCTGTTTCTAAGGATGGCACCACATTTTCTGGTCGGACCTGCAAAGCTACCATCACAATTCACCTTGACCCAGCCGACTGGAGGGGCTGTCCATTTGATGCGCTCTATTTTCTACGTGCTTCTGCCCATGCACTTGGTCGTTTGTTGAGCCATAAGATAATTATCTTTGAGCTTGTGTATGAGAGAGTGGAGATGACTCAAGTGATAATCTTGCTGGCATAGAGTTCCTGGCATCGGGCCTTCCAGATGTGCCATGCACCCACGACAAAAAGGGCAGAAGACTCCATACCCAGGCGAGTAGATTGGTTGGATAAAATCCAATCTTTCAAAGGGAGAGTCCAAAACTCATCGGTTGTAGGGAATCCCAAGTTCATCCATACAAGAGTCGAGTCTGGGCAATCCCGCAATGCATGAAGGATGGTATCTGCCGAGCCACACTTCCAACAAGAATCACACTCTGAATACTTCTCCTGAAGCGCTCCACACCAGTGGGAAGACGGTCATGCATGCAAAGCCACAGGAAGGCGCGAACTCTCTGCGTGCAAGGCCATTTCCAAACACTTTTCCACATGTTGTCATGAAAGAGAGGAACATCTGAAGGGGACTCCATGGAAAGGCACGCACTACCGACTGAAAATTGGCCCCTAGGTGATGGACACCAAATAGGTTGATCTAGAACATTCGGTTGAGGTACCATATGAATAATAAGCTGGATCATCTCCAAAGGGATGGTGTTTAGGATTTCCGACAGGTTCCATGTGCCATTGGAGAGATATGACTCAATGGTGCGATCAAGCTCTTCCATGCTAAGCAACCTGTTCGAATGGTCCTGCAGAATAAGGTCATTGTTAATCCATTTATCCTTCCAGAAAATAATAGACTTACCATCCCCCAATTTCAAGCAATCATAGAATAAAAGACCGGCTATATGGAAAGGATATCTCTGGCAAAGTAAGACATGGATTGGGGTCGTTGTTTGAAGGTGTGGGAGGCCCAGCCGTAACATCTCTTGAGGAGGGAGGTCCAAGTCGTGTTGCGAGTGAGAAGGCTCCAGCAGCACTTCATGAGCAGTGATGAATTGAGGTTTGACAAATTAAAAATGCCCAGACCTCCTTGGTCCAGTTGCTTGGTGACCGAGTCCCATGCAAGCAGGTGAATCTTTCTAGAGTTACATGTAGACTCCCACAGATAGTTCCGACAGACTTGCTCCAATTCAAGGATGATACGGCGAGGAAGTTTCATCACTTGCATTGTATACATGCACAAAGTTTGGGGGACATATTTATAAGAGTTAACCTTCCTGCAAAGCTAAGAAAACGGCAAGACCAGGAATTAAGCTTAGATCTCATTTTATCAAGAAGAAAATGAAAATGAAAATGAGAGGAAGTCCTTTTCCCTGAAAAGATGGGGATGCCAAGGTAAGACCCCAGGCTACTGGAACTGTTAATCCCTAAAATCCCTTCAATATTGGTACGGGTGGTCCTCTTAACAGAGTTGCCAAAGTGGGTTTTAGACTTGCTAGCATTGGCCTTTAAGCCTGAATCCTGTCCAAAAACATAAAGAATGTGCTTGATGACAGTCGCTTGGTCCGGGGTGGCTCTAGTAAAAAGTAGAATATCATCTGCAAATAAAATAAAGGGGATTTGGAGACTTCCCTTATCCCACTGAACTGGGTGCCATCTACCCGATGATACAGCCTGGTTGATCAATGTGGCAAGCCGCTCCATGCATAAAATGAAAAGATATGGTGAAATAGGGTCGCCTTGCCGGACGCCGCGGAAAGGATGGAAAGGATTAGAGAGGCAGCCGTTCCAAGAAACCTAAAAGGAAGGGGATTCAATGCATTTCATGATGGACACACTAAAAGACTGAGGAAAACCTGCTAAGACCCTTGAATCACGAATGAAGCTCCATTTAACTTTGTCGTAGGCTTTCTTCAAGTCAAGTTTGATCACCATGTATCCCGGTTTTGCAATGGACTTATCAAGAAAATGGACCACTTCACTACAGATGATAATATTGTCTTGAATAACCCGGCCCTTAACAAAACTGGCCTGACCATTAGATATGATTTTTGGCATAATCTGGGATAAACGATTAGCAAGAGCTTTGGTGAAGATCTTGTAAAGAACATTGCAGAGACTTATTGGTCTGAACTGAGTCACCGCCTTGGGGTTGGCCACCTTGGGGATAAGGACTATGAGTGACTGATTAATGGTTGCAATGGAATCCTGACCCTTGAAGCAACTTTGAAGGAACTCAGTGACCGAAGGGCCAATCACATTTCAATTGTGTTGATAGAATACCGCATAAAGACCATCCGGACCGGGTTCTTTGAAAGGAGACATACTTTTCACAGCTCGCTAAATCTCATCTTTAGATAGTTCGACTGTTAAAAGCATATGGTCCAGATCAGAAATGCTAGGGAAACTGGCATAGTAGTGTAACTGGGATGGCGTGGCCGCATCTTCTTCAGTATATAGATTTTTAAAGAAGTTGGACACCAAAACTTGAGTAGAGGAAGGGTCGGATGAGATATTTCCATGCTATCTTCCAGAAAAATAATATGTTTCTTAGCTTTCCTGCCTTTAATGAAGGTGTGGAAAAATTTAGAATTAATGTCGCTGGCCATGTTCCAATCCCTAGTTGATCTTTGCAAGAAAAGAAGTTACTCCTCCTCCAAAATTTTAGCTAAATCCATGCTGAGGCTATGATGAAGTCTGGTGAGGAAAGAGTCTTCGAACCAGTTAGAGATTTTTTCAATGCCCTCCAACCGGGCCCTGATACGACCTTTCCTCATGGCTGATGGTCGATCATTGTCCAGATGCCACTTTGAAGTTCTTCCCCTATAAGACTCCATCTTTGTTAAAGTAGCTTCATGGGAATTCCAACTGTTCTGACAATATTTAGAAACTCCTTGTAGGATTGCCAAGCTATCCTATATTTGAACTGAGAGGAAGGAACGCCAGTATTCGTAGCCTGCAGTGTTGTGATGCTCAAGAGAAGGGGGGCATGATACGATTGGAGTTTAGGCAGAACTCTAACAGTACTCTCCGGGAAGGAATTAAGCCAATCTGAATTCTCCATGAAGCGATCCACACGGCGCTTAAGAGGGCCTCTAGACCAAGTATACTTATTGCCAAAAGTCTTGATGTCATGCATGTCGTTAGAATCCATCCAATTGCGAAGCTCACGGCACGAGTAAGAGAATTTTTGCCACCGTGAGACTCAGAGAGGGAAGCAATGCAGTTCAAATCTCCCCCAAATCAACCAAGGGCCTATGGAAGACGATTTGATCCGGACAATTGCGGCCACAACCAATTCGAGCGATAAATGTTAGGAGCCGCGTAGATGAAGGTAACATGAAGGAAATAACTATGGGCAGTGATGCGAGTATCAATGAACTGAGAGTGACAATCCAATATCTGAATTTCAATATGATCCTTCCACAGGACCCAAATTCCTCCTGAGAAACCAATAGCTTTGATATGGAATGAGTTATGAAAACCACTTCAACGAATAAACTGATCGGCTGTAATACCACTGATCCTAGGCTCCCTTAAGGTAATAACATCGACTTTCTTCTGCCGGGTCATGTCCTTAAATTCCCTATAAAAAGCTCTTGATCTCGCCCCCTGTACATTCCAACACGAAATAGACAAATTCATAAGCAAAAGAAAAGAAATAGGGAAGGGACAGAGTTAAAACCTAGGAGGGAGACTGGAAGCCCTTAATGAAGCAGTGGGAATCCGATCCTCTCCTAGCTCCATGGGAAGATGCTCCTTGACATTCGGAGGGTCAGGCGGTCTGCCTTGCCAGGAATTAGCATTGAAGTTTCTGCTTCTAGTCATAGAAGGGTCTTCCACAGAAACCACTCTATGATTGGACGATGGCAGGGAGATGTTAGCTGAAAAAAGTCGAGCCCCCGACTAGACCTGTCAAAACGGGCCTAGCCCGTTGGGCCGGCCCGCCCCGCAAGGTAAAAAATGTGGGGCGGGCTCAACTTTTAGAGGCCCGTTTAGATGCGGGCCTCAACGGGCCAACCCGCGGCGGGGCGGGCTTTTGCGCGTTGGGCCTGCTGTGGGGCGGGCTTACCCGCGGGCTTTGAGTTTTTTTTTTTTTAGTACATTGTGCATCGATTGAATTTATTATTCTTTAGTATGAATGTTTAACATAAAGTCATCAAACATTTAGATTATTGAATTGATTTTATATTGAATTATAAATCTTAACACAAATTATCTGTCTCTTCTAATATTTCCATGTTCATTAATAGTATGGGTATCAAGTTTTTAAGTTTAAAACTCCTTACTATTCTACTTATGAGTGCAAATAAATTTTTATTTTTTAAATATAAATTAATGAATTATGCCCATACAGTCTTACACAATAAAATACAAAATTTAGTTAATTATGTCCATATAGTCTTACATAATAAAATATAAAATTAATGAATTATGCTCAGATCGTCTTACCTAATACAACTCTAGCAAAGACTTCATCTGTGAGACAAAAAATTTTAATCAGTCCAATCATTAATTATAAAACTTTTGTCACACATATTATATTTTTCAAACTATAATATACTCATTTAGTATTAAAAATGGAATAATCATGAATTCTTTTAAAGAATTATTCAACAAACTCATATTAAAGTAAATAATTATGATAATAAATACACACTTACTTATTTATAATCATAAATACCAATTATAAATCTCTTTATTTCATTTTTAATATATATACATTAAAAAGTACATCTAAATTTTATTTTTTTACAAATAAAAAAATAATAGTATTATTTAAATAAAGAGCCCGCGGGTCGGGCCTAGATATTTTGAGCACGTCCCACTTAGGCCCGCCCCGTTCAAGCATGCAAAAATACAGGGGCCCGCGTGGACCGGCCCGTTTCGCCCCGCGGGCCCATTTCGACACCTCTACCCCAACGGCTGTGGGATGCCGGGTTTCGGTGACTGGTGAGTCAACATGAGGAGTGACGGGGTTAGGAGACCGAGGGGGGGAGAGATTTTCCAGGGTTGGTAGCAGCGGGGACACAAGGGGTTGTAGGGTTAGGGTTCGAGGGAAGACGATTAGGTATAGGGACAGTCGGATTGGATTTTTTGGGGGGCTTTAAATTGAACTTTTCAAAATGGAACCAATATATAATTTCCTCAAATAATTTTTGATGAGCTAATTTCCTCAAATAATTCACTACAAGAAAAACACTGTTTACCGACCACCGTTTTGCGGGTCGGATTTACCGACCGCAGGGCCGACCGCAAGTGGTGGTCGGCAAAATTAAGCCGTTGTGGGGTCCCGGATTAAAAGTCGACCAAATCACCGACCAATACGCTTGGTCGGTGATACCGACCGCGTTACCGACCGCAGCTGCGGTCGGTAACCTAGGGATTAAAATCCCCAATTCGCGAACAGGACCAGACGCGAACAGCAACTCCCTCCCTCATTCTCTCTTGCGAACGTCGATTCCTCTGCCCCCCGACCACCCTTCCGACCGCCGCCGACGCCGCCGCCGTCGCCCTCCCGCGTTCGTGGAGCACTTTCGAGCCACCCCCGCAAGTCCATTCGAGAAGGAGCAGTGGAGGTTTCTCTCGGAGGGAGCATTTCGAGTCCATTCGTGTAATCACCCAAGGTATTCGATTGACTACTCCTCCTCATTTTAGATATTCGATTGTTCAAAATTTTGCACCCATTTTTGTTGTGTTTCGTTTTATTAGCTTGAGGTTAAAATGACTTTATTTTTTTAATTGATGTTGGAAATGAGATTATAGAAAGAATATTGAGTGTTGGACATTATGTTTGATATGTTTGTTAGCAAATTCGCAAAATAGGAAAAAAAAAATCGAGATTGCATGTGGCTAGATTCCGGGAAGCAGGCTGTTTTCGTAATTTGCGCACAAAATATTTAGATTCTAGAAATTATAAGCACATAATTGGAAAGCTCTCGTCGAGTAGATGAATTTGCATATATGATATGCTTAATTTGGATGTCGTATGAGAAACTTATGGTTTGTTGAACTATTTTTGGGTTGTTCTCATCATTGGTTTTATAGTATTCATATTGTGCAAAGTGTTTGTTTATGATATAGGATGAACTTAGTATTTCAATTAGGCTTTACAGATGGATTGTATATTCGGAATGAATGTGGAGTTGTTGAATTGAAATAAGTTAAGTATAGGATGAACTTATTTTAGTTGATTGATTGGATTGAAATCAACTTGTCCACTTGAGATTATAGGTTAAATTGATTTAATTTAAAGGCAATTATACGATGACAACATATTCATGTAACATCCACTTAGTTTAATCCACCTTAGGGTAAATTAGAATTAAATTAATTTAACGCATTGAATTAATGCAAGGGAACAAACCATGTAACATCCACTTAGTTTAAATTAACCAAAATGAGGAAAACATATTAATGTAGGTGATGGACCGGAGTTGGATGTACCGCTCCCGTCGTGAATTGGGAGTATTGACCTCAGAATTTAAGAGTGGAGTTGATTTGTTCATGCTTATGTCTCATCAAAACCCAAACGCCGTTCATAATTACCTCCTCTTAAATTGTAAAGAGATCGAACCGTACCTCGAGTAAGTTCTTATTATAATCTTTCAATTAGAAATATGTCAGTGCGTGTAACATAACCAAATTCCTTGTCTGACCAATAGGACATTCCAACAGCAGCTGCTGGAAGATGACCCTGGTCTAAGTGTTACAGATAGATGGGCAGCGCAGTCCGCAGACTTTTCTAAATGGTTTTTGAAATACGTGATCGAACATCCACCCGAGAATCCATGCATTTACCACGTAGCACAGGGCCCGCTTCCAATTGGTACATCATATCCTATGTACTTTACCAATGGAATGAAATTTCACACAGAATCTCATGGTAGGCAGAAGTCGACATACAATAGTGGAGTGTGTATAACGTCGGAAGAACAAGGTGACTACTACGGTATCATCGAAGAGATTATAGTCAAAGAATACCCTGCTTTGCCTATCAAGCAGACAACAGTCTTCAAATGCAGGTGGTTTGACCCTCGCGAAGGAATTGGGACGCGAACTAATGCGAACTATAAGATTGTTGAAATAAACCACTCAAAATCTTTGAACGTATATGAGCCTTTTATTTTTGCCCATCAAGCCGAGCAAGTTTGCTATGTACCGTTCCCAACCAACAGACCAGCGGCTAATCGGAATGAGTGGTTGGTTGTTTGTAAAGTGAAACCACGAGGTATAATAACGGTTAGGCAAGGGAAAGAGGCAGATGCATTCCAGGATGATGTTCCCGAGCATGGTTACATCAACACTGCAAATATCACGTCGATGCGAGAGCCCTTGATAGACGGTGAGGTGCAATATGTTGATCTACAACTCAACGAGGGTAATGAATTAGAATCTTCGATAGGCACTGAATCTACTTCAGAAGAGACTGGCAGGGATAATCCATCGCAGGAGACTTCGGATGAGGACTTTCAATTATAAAATGTGACAATCTAATTAATGTTTTTATTTTAATCATCTACAATAATATTGGTTTAAATAAAGTACATTCTTTGTGTAATATCCTCTTTCATGTTCTAATAATATTACACTTTTGCACATGAGTGACCAAGGGGGTGGCTCGTCATCGAGCACTCCGCGTGGGACAAGGTCCCAACGGCGGGGTTCGGGGACCCCAGCGAGAGGGTCTCGACTTGCTTCTGCTCTACGGGCGGCCCGGGAGGCGTTTCAGCGCCAGACCGCAGGTATTTATCACAACTTGTGTTACATTTGATCTTTGTACTATTGTTTGTACTTACATTTACCGTTTCTGGAACAAAAGTGAATGAAGATGGTTCAGAGGAACAGCTCGAGGATGCACCTGCAGGGACAATGACTGAGGTCCCAGAGACTCCCCCACCTCACACTCCAGGTACGAGTAATTCATAATTATAATACTACGTTATTTATTTACATTTACATTTACCCTTTATGTACATTCATCGGTTCGGCGGGATCTACACAGGGGGCGCCTTCAGCCACCCAGACAGGTCGAGATAGGCTGCTCGTTGAGCCCAGGGACGATGGGGTGTAAGTGTTATGTCGTTTTATATTATATTTCGTATCAAATTTCCATTGACAGTACATACGTTGGTTTATATTTTATTTTTGTCGATTTATCATCATTGTATTCGACAGCATAGAGTTCTCAAACGCTGTGGTGAGGAAGATCACAGACATATATCCCATGCGGTCAGATATGAATGGGATAAGCTGGGGAAAGGTCACTCGAGAGACGAAAGATTTCTACTGGAATGAGTTCTTGGTATTTCATAAGTTTCTCAATATGATTTGGGATTATACTGTGAATTTGTACTTAACTTGATCTATATTAACCTGCAGAAAGTAGCTCGTTGGGCGCCGGAGCACGCAGGAGCTGTGAGAAAGGAATGGGAGAAAAAGAATATCGCTCGGTAATTTATAGTCTTAATTAATTAAATATTTGCATATCAAATGGGTTCACATGTAACTTCACATGATTAAAATTTCAGATACAAGGACTACACGCTCGACATAAGGAGCAAGAAGAAGCCCTACCCCGCAGACGAGTTGGTGTCAGAGGACTGGCAGCGGATCTGGGATTCCCCAGCATTTAAGGAGAAGTCAAAAAGGGGAAAGCTAAACAGGCGACGGGGACAGGAGGATGCACCGGCCCTCCCAACTCACATGGCGGGATCAAAGACATTCCTAGCCACAAAAGATAAATTGGTATGTTTAGCATATTTACATTGAATAGTCAATCTTTTATGTGGTTTTTTGCTCTTGAGTTCTAGTCCTTGTCTTCCAGTCCACTGATCTGCAAAGGCCCGCGCATTTGCACGAGGTTCACGAGCACACACACACGCGGAGGCACGAGAAGGACAATTGGATTCGTGAGAGGTCGGCTCGAGTGCAGGTAAAAAATTGACATGTCTTCGATCCTGTTAAATATTTACCTATATCTACTAATTTGTGTCACATAATATGTTCTTTACTTATTTCACATGTTAAATATAGGAGGAGTTCAATGCAGTTACCCAGACCTTGAGCCAGAACCCTGAGATTGGGCCTGACTTCGATCCTGACGATGTCTTCTACGACGTAGCCGGTGGTCACGATAGACGCCACGCTGTATACGGCTTAGGATCGTTGGCGAAGTCTTTTAGGCCCGAAGGCAATTCTTCCACCACTGCTCCACCATCTGATTCCACTTATGTGACGCAGGAGCAGTTTCAGCAGCTCACAGAGACTATTCAGCGAGTGTCACAGAGACAAGAGACTATGGCCGATCAGGTGGAGAGATTGCTAGGAGTCAGAGCCCCTCGTTCCCCTGGACACGGAGATGGAGATGACTTTGGAGGCGGCCTGGATGGAGGTGGTTTAGGTGCACATTGACTGTTGGGGGATGAGACTTGGTTAGTCTCTTTTTTAAATTTCATTGGTGGGATTCTTCTCTTTTTATTTATTTATGAGACGTGTAGATGTTTATACTTTGTAGAGAGTTTCAAGACTAGGTTAATGTTTTGCGTTTCACATTTTCACATTTCAAATTTCATTTTGGGATTGTGAAATGAGTTGTAGAATTGTGATTATACATGGACATGTGTTTAATTGTTGATGTTTATGAAATGGATCGCCATATTGTGCTGAATGTGAAATGAGTTGCCATATTTGTTGGTATTGATGCAGCAGGGATGGCTGTGAAAACAACCATTTCTGGTGCATCCTACAGTTGGGTACCGACCGTACCCCCGACCGCAAAGTGGTCGGTGATTTACCGACCGCACCACCGACCGCATGTGCCGTCGGTAAGCGGTGGACCACGAGGTCCCCTGAATTGGGTACCGACCAAAATTCTGGGTCGGGTATTTGGTCGGGAAATCTGCCGGTCGGCAGTTTGGTCGGTAAATTTACCGACCGACACTCCTTTGGTCGCCCCAGAATTCCCTACCAAGGGATTCCCGACCGTCATTTTGGTCGAGCGTGTGGTCGGTAACCCTGAGGACGACCAGCTTTTCTTGGTTACCGACTGCAAAATTCGGTCGGTAAACCCTGTTTTTCTTGTAGTGATTAATCTCATATTTAAATTATACATGCATGTATAATTAACAATAAATCACGATAAAAAGTCACTAATCTATCTGCAGTAATTTATATGGATTGAACTACCACACACATTTGACTACACATTATTGCTTTAAAAAAAACCAATCTGCAGGTAAACACACTAAAATCAATTGATTACTCAAACTAAGAGGCTGCACTTCATAAAAAGTTTTTATTGGAATTAAAAAGCAAACTCTTCCACAAGAAACGGACCGACGACCTTAATTAGATTCACATGCAGCGACATGATACCGAAAAAGCCCTAGCTCTCCGGATAGGTTACTATCCTGAATAGATTGATTCAGAAACTCCTGAATATGCAATATTTGTGATATTTTGTGTTGGCGAGATGGAGCATTTAAAAACTTACTATATTCAACGCATCCACCAAGAAATAATATTTAAAACTTCATAAATGGTATAATTAATGGCTGATTAATCCTCTTCCAAATTGGATGATGGCCAATTCTATGCAGTAATGTTTATAAACTTCAGGAGTTCGGGTCTTACTCCAGTGGTCAAGTCTCCCGACTCCTAACTAATAGGTTGGGGGTTCGATCCCCATCCGACCACTATCCCTCCCCTTTTTCCTCATTTGTAATTTGTGTGGTTTGGATTCCCACATACCTTTGTCGACACATGAGTGTTAATGTTTAAAAAAAAAAAAAAATTTCTTCCCACGCATCCACCAAGAAATCTTTAAGGAGTAGCATGTGGCATCATGTTAAATTTTAACTAAAAGGTGTTGATTTGTTATTAAAAAGTGTTGAATCTATATTTTCACCATTAGTTCATTAATTTTGGAAATATTCATTTAGCACTTTTAAATAAATATTTAGTGCTTTTAAGTGATAATTTAGCATTTCAACAATTATTGAATCAACACAGAAACCTATTCCGCATTCGGTTGTGGTTCAAACATCATGGTGCATAGATTTTATCCGGTTACGGTACAACTCCTTGAATAGTATGCATGTACAGACATCACATATGATATTCCTCTCATCACATAGAATATTAATCACAGAAAAAATCTCTCTCATCACACACACATAAAATATTCTTTCATCAAATAAAACATTTCTCTTATCACATAAAACATATCTCTCATCACATACATAAAGTATGCATGTACAGATGTATGCTCCAAAGCCAAGAGGTTGTAAAACAGTGACATCACAATGGGCCAGCAGAATATCTCTTCTTTTTGTGGTGCAAAATTTACGGAATCTAAAAAAGGACATTTACCCTCATTAATATATCAAATGACCGGAATATATATAATGAAAATTTGCAATAATGACAGGGATAGGTCAGTACATGACTCTCAGCATTCTTTGTTGCCAATATATCATTTCAGTAAATCAAGATTCAGGTTAGGAACCGCACCCCTAGCCCTCTGCATTCTCGTATTTATTTTAGTAGTACATTTAATCTTATTTCTTCTTTTTTTGGATAATTAATCTTATTTCTTCTTATTATATTAGTATTTTTATTGCTAGTTTATCTATTAATTATCAATTAGTTAAACTTACCCTTAATTTAACATTATTATTATTATTATTATTATTATTATTATTATTATTATTATTATTATTACTACTACTACTACTAGTATTTCTCCCACACAATGGGCAAAAATTATAGGCAATATGAATAAAATTATCCAATTTAACAAATAAAATTGTTCAATTTTATGAACAATTTTATTGTGTCGATTACATTCACCAACCTCCTTAAATTATTTTAAGCAATACATGATTAAATCTATACATTGCATAGAAATCGACCACCAAATGTTATTACCAATATTTATATATTACAATTTAGTATCTTGAAAAATATTATTTATACTACAAACAATAGTTGAAAAGACAAAAATAAAAAAAACAAAGATAAAAATATTTCTACCCACGACTCTAATGTCATACATTGACAAAGAAAGTACGCGAAATCGTTTTGTACTCGATAATTGATTATTTATATTGATTCACCCTAAAGCATTGAGACATTGGAAATTTCATTAAAATGTAGATATTTTCAAATTAAATTAGAAAAATATAAGAAATACTTTTGTAAATGAATCCATTGACAAATTAAAATAATTATAGTTTCATCAACTTATTGTTGTATTGCAATTTATCTAATTTAGTTAATTTATCTAATACAAATATTTGCTATTCATTAGGGAATATAATATCAATTTATAAAGTACTTGTTAGTAATTTACAATATATTCTTTATCTATAATTTCAATTAATAGAGTATTGGTTAAGAATAATAACAAATTTTAAAATTTTAATGAATTTTCACCTTACTTATTGTTTAACTTTGATTTAATATTATGGTAATGATTTAATTAGAAAAAAATATTCAAGTGTGGTCTTGTTAGAATCGTCTAGGTGTCTAGTTTTAGAATATATATTTTATATAATTTTTATTTGTACCTATTTTGAGATATGGAGAATTAAAGAAATGTAAAGGATTTGTATAGAAAAATAAAAGTGTATTGGGAGTTGTGCAGAATAGTTAAAGTAATTACTTTATATGGGTTTTTAGAAACCATTATGATTCTAATTATATTTATATTAATTTAATTTATCTAAAAAGGAAACGTGTCAAATTTCGTGGGACAGCTCAAAAAGGAATACGTGTCAACTTTCGTGGGACGGAGGGAGTATGTAGGTTACTCTTCATAAGGGGATTTTTTGTGAGAGAGAATTGATAAGTTACTGTTCATAAGGGATATTGTTTTTATATATTATATAGATATAGATATTGATAGATTATTATTATTATTATTATTATTATTATTATTATACTTATTAATGATTTGTGTAGATGATATATGGCAGGTAGCTAGTTTGCAAGGAAAAAAACCACATATGGTCTCATAATTTTAAAAATTTTCCGAAATAGTCCCACAATTATTGAATTAGACGAATCCGTCCAATAACTACCATAATTTTCGCCCTACGCGTCCATGAACCCGGTATTTTTTTGCTAATCATGGCCGAACCCGTCCGGTCGTCCCATAACTACCCTTCTCATTGCTGAACCCATCCCTCCATTAGGATAGTTATGGGACGGGTTCGGCAAAAATTAGCGAAAAAACCAAGTTCGGGACGGGTTCGTCTAATTCGATATTTATGGGATTATTTTAAAAATTGAAAAAACTTATAGGACTAAATGAGTTTTTTTTCCCTAGTTTGCATGGAGTGTAGATGAAGGATCAATATCATCATTAATACAAATTTAATTTCAACCATATATGCATGTCCAACTGTTTGGGCAGATACAATATTTAATGTACATTATTAAATCTTTTAAGAGAAACTTAACCAAGAAATTAAAAACCTAACTTCCAACCTCCTACCTCCCATACTTGGTCCCGCCCACACTCCTTTTTTTATCCGCACTTTGGGTTTTAAGGTTTAGTTTGCGGACAGGTGTTCAAATTAATTATTATTATTATTATTATTATTATTATTATTATTATTATTATTATTATTATTATTATTATAAACAATAACTCAATTAATTTAAGAAGATATTTGATATTATTTTAGCATATTTTTGAATTTTTTACTGAAATGTAGTAATTTTTATTTTGATGTTGTTAAACAACAGGAGAAACAAAAATTTAAAAAATTATAGGTAAACACAATAATTCAATACTACTCATAATTCATTAAAAAAATTCAAAATTCTCGTGCAAAGAAAATATAAATTGAAACCAAATATATACATATGCCTTATGAATTACACCTATAAAGTATAATCATTATCTACTTTAATTTGTCTCTGTGAACATCTTTTTTATTTTTTTTAAAAAATGTTTATATCCAAAATCTGCATTAAAAAATCATAGCCATATAACCCAAATTAGATATTGTATTAGAATTTTGCATGTGTAAAAAATAGTATTGGAAAAAAGTTTAACTAATTGGCAAGCTAGATGACCACTATTCATGTAACAATAATATTCTAAATACAGTACTTGTACCCACCCCAGAAAATTCATCCACTTGAACAGCTTCATTATATATATATACTCCACACAACATTTATGTAGGTATCAAATGCATGCCTATTTTGAAGCCCCTTTTTCTTTTTCTTTATATATTTATGCCCATATCCATATATTATACACACACATATATATAAAGTGGGAAAGGGCCTAATAATTCACAACTAATTAAAATCTGACATTATCTGCAGGTACAGACATATCACAGATCGAAATACACATGGTTTCGGCGGGAGCAGGAGCAGAAGCTGCTGCTTCAATGGAAAACGGGTCGGGCGAAGGGCAGCAAGTGGGTCTGATCTACGACAGAAAAGTGTCGTCCATCGGGCCGGCGGACGTGACGGGTTCGGACCTCATATGGGAGCCCCAAAGCCTGGATTTGGCCATGAAGCTTCACTACCTAAGAGGGGTTTATTACTTTGAAAAGGAAGCATTTGAGGGCCTCACCACTCTTGTCATAAAGGAGCCCATGTTCATTTGGCTCAACAAGTATCCCATGACCTGTGGCCGGTTCCGTCGCTCCGGCACCGGCGGTCGGCCCTTCATCAAGTGTAATGACTGTGGCGTGAGGTTCCTGGAAGCCAAATCCCACAAAACCCTAGATGAGTGGTTGGAGATGAAGAAAAACGGCCACCAGCTGGAGATTGAGAACATCGAGAAGCTTCTAGTCCCTTCTCAAGTCGTCGGCCCGGAGCTCGGATTTTCTCCCCTTGTCTTCGTTCAGGTTAGATCCCTTAGCTTCCGATTTGTTTAATTAAATTCAACATATGCACATACATATGGATCCTTAATTAGCTTATCTTGTTTTTATTGCAACATGAGTAGTATTTTATTGGATTTTGAGCAGTTGCACGTTTTTGAGAATATGATTAGTTCATATAAAAGTATTATAATAGATTTATATAAAAATATGGTACTTTTATGTATAAATTAGACAATTAATCTAATAATTTAATAAGATATACTCCCTCTGTCCCATTTAAGATCCCATTTAAGATGTCTTGTTTCATTTCTTCACACAATCCAATGCACTTTTTCAATCGTTAATATCTTAAAATATATATAACAAAAAATTATGTAAAATATATATTATAAAACTACATCATTATACGATTCTAACAAGATCCAACTCGATTATTTTTTCTCAAAAATATACTTAGAATAATATTGAGTCAAAATTAAACAATGAACAGTGTCAAAAAGTCAAACCAGACATCTTGTCTGGGACGGAGGGAGTAAAACAATTTTCTATACTTGCCTAAAAACACTCAGCAAGTGTTTGACATGCTAACCGATAAAATGTGTTTGCTGGATGTTAATGAATGTGCTGGATGTTAATGAGGTGTGTGACGAGTATTTAATAGTGTCTGAATTGTATAAAAAACACATACAAAACACTCCTTTTAGCTTCGGCACATAGAAAACACTCTTTTTCAGCACATAGAAGAATTAGTGCAGGAAGACCCTAAGTAGTAAATGAAGCCTAGTTTCTATAGCCCTTTAATTAATCACGCAAGGAACCAGTAACCTAGTCGCGCAAGACCAAGTTGGATGACTACTTATTTCATAGAGCAATAATGGAGAATTTAAATGAGACGACCGGACACCAGCTGCCATATTTAATGGGGTCATGCATTACTTCACCCATATTATCTGCCATATTTAATACCGTCATGTATTACCACTTTAACCGTCATGTATTACCACTTTAGTGTACTGTCTCTGTCTCATTTCAAATCTCTCCAGTCTCCTATCCACAATTTTGATTTGGAGTATTTTTCGCTTCAATCCTTATCTCTTTTTCGCGATCGATTACCATGCATACCCATGTAACATACTATCATATACTTTGGCCAATGGATCGGATTTGTTCAACTCCTAATTAAATTATAAATAAAATTATGTAATGCTATTAATTACTTAATAAATTGATATTAGCAAATTTATAAATATAGATACCATATCCAATTTGATAATAATAATAATAATAATAATAATAATAATAATAATAATAATAATAATCGTGCATTTAAATCATTAGACATGTATTTGAGTTGTGTTTTATATTTCAAAATAAAAAACCAACATACATATGTATTTTGTATCTGGAAAAATGTACGTATGTGTCAAATGCGTGTACTGCAGAAGGTTTGCTTAAATGTAGTAACATAGGTCATGCGTGACACCTTCCTTCGATCTGAGAGATCTGATCCAGTATTTTTGTGATAATTTTATGATTTAAGAGACACAAACACATGCATTATTCTATTAGCTCATAGGAGTATTTAATATATATATATATATATATATATTACTACTTTTTACTATCAATTTAATTTTAATACATTAAATATTTATTTTAGATAATGGCAAATATAATAATTTGATTAATAAATTATGTATATATTGCATTCAATTACTCCCTCCATTTTTTTTAACTTTTCCACTACACGCAATCCAATACATATTTTTAATCATTAATAACTCAAATTATTTACAAATAAAAATTATAAAAATTCGATATTTTAAAACTAAGTGATTAGATGAATCCAACAATATCTCACATTGCTATGTTTTATCTTCTATAACTATGCTAAAAAATTGAATCAAAATTATTTAATGAACAATATCAACTATGTAAATGTTAATGATATTAAAAAATGGAGGGAATATTTATTTTGCCTTGTTTTGTGGAAATTTTTTTTTAGCCCACTATGCACCATTGTTCACATTGATTTCTGACCCGGATATTCATAATTTATTGGACAATACATAAATAAAATTGAATATTTAATTAGTTACACTATTTTTATAAGATAAACTGGTGAAAAAAATTGATGCATTCTCTCTTGGAGATTGAATATTTAGTTATACTACATAATATGACAATTATCATATACTAATGAAAACATAAATATGGTCTATATATCATAATTATAGCACAAGAATTAATTGCCATCTTAGGTTATAATTAAGCTCTCATTTCTTGTCGAACTAAATAAACCAGAATAAACATTTGTTAACCCTACAAGATGTTAATTAGACGTGGCATAAATTTTTAAAAAGACTTGGGCCCGTCTGAAAGTAAGGAAAAAGGAGTTCTTACTAAACATCCATAAAGGAGAGGTATAAATAGGTCAAGGAAAAATGGCAATTCTCATTTGGTATTTCAAACCACTGTTTTTCTTTATGTGGGCTTTTAATAGCATGTGCAAAATCCCTGCTGTCTGTCCGGTTCGGTTAGGGACTAAATGAAGATTTTTAGGACATCCTAAATATAATCACTTTGACAATATTTTATGTTCATAATATGATCATCCACTAAACATGGAGAAGGGTGTACGATTGGAGATGCAATTAAGGACAGTGCATGACTCTTTTCAATTGAACAGTCAAAATCTTTGCCTGTATCTTGCTATAGTTATCAATTAATTGTATGTACGCAGGGTTGTAAGTATAAGTACTTATTATTTTTGCAGCTAACAAAATATAAGTGTGGTGGAACGGCTTTAGGCATAAGTTGGGCCCATGTTCTTGGAGATGCATTCTCTCTTGCAGAATTCATGAACTCCTTAGGAAGGGCTGAGGCAGGGTATGACCTAGGCCAACCAGAGAACTTGACCCAAACAAATACGAAGATCACTGCCGATGAGCCAACGACTGTGGTTGAGAACGAGGAGTCTGAGGATGATCCCCTGTCCATCAAGAAGGTTGGCCCGGTAGGCGACCATTGGGTCAATGCCACTAAACTAGAAATGGAGGTATTCTCATTCACACTTACTGCCACAAAGTTGGGGCATCTTCAGGCCAAACTAGGTTCAATTGGGTCTTCATTGACCCCATTCGCCACAGTTTCAGCCGTCATTTGGCAATGCATTGCCAGAATCCGAGGCAAGGAAAGCGAGCCGAAGGCTGTTACAATTTGCACAAAAAATGATCATCTTGGGAATGAGGCATACGGCGGATTGGGAAATAAGCAAAAGGTGAGTGTTGTCAAGGCTGAATTCACAATAGTGGAGGCCGATCCTGGTAAGCTAGCATCAATGGTGCAAGACAATGCAATGGAGGAGAATGGAAAGATCGACGCGGTTATGGAAAGGGGGCAAGGATTGGCTGATGTGATTATCTATGGTTCAAATCTAACCTTTGTGGACCTTGAAGGATCTAGATTTTATGAATTTGAATACAGAGGGCAGAAGCCAGTTGATGTGAGCTGCAGGATTGATGGAGTTGGGGAGCAAGGGGCAATCTTAGTGCTTCCACCAAACCCTAAAAATGGAGGCAGGAATGTCATGGCAATATTGCCTCAGATGGAAGTTGTTGAGCTGAAGAAGGAGCTTCAAAGGGAAGGACTTATCTCATGATGATGGTCTATCACCAACACGTTATGCATTCCACTAAATATCAGTACTTAAATAATGCTTGCTTTCTTTATTATGAGTGAATGGGATATGGAAACTTTGAAATTACCCACATATTCATACAATTTATATGTGTGCTTTGTGTTAGAACTATGGTATTTAATTTGTTTCATCTTTATCATGCTCCTTTTTGGATATGGTTGTGTGCAGAATTATTATAAGCTGAATATGCTAAATATGTTAGAATGTTAAACTTGATAGATATAGAAAATTCTAGAGAATGATTTTAGAATTAATCGTACGAAAATTCTAGAAGAATGATAGGAAAAAGAATATGATAGAAATTGATGGAGAATTTGTTGAGAAGTGTTGGAATAATTACGAAATGTCTAGAATTATTGTAATATAATATTTCCTAGAATTATCTCATTCCTAGTATAAGTGGGTACATAGTGGCATGGATCATTTTGTAACAACACAACAAGAAAAATAAGTGAGTTAAGTTGTAAGAAAACTTTCTCAAGCATCATTATCTCCTTTCAAGCTTCATATTAACACTTAGCCTCTAACCTCTAAAATATAAAACCATACGTCCACAATTATTTACACACCCAAATATCCCCTCCTCCATATTTTATCCTCCAACAAAGTGGTATCAGAGCCAAGGTCCCCTCCTGTAAAAGATAGCTAACAACCTACAATTTTCCCAAGTCCCTTTGCTCAATAAGATCAACTATGATAATTGGAGTATCAAGATGAAGGCACTTTTAGGTGCTCATGATGTATGGGAGATTGTAGAGAGTGGTTACGAACAACCCCAAGATAAGGCATCACTATCACAACAACAAAAGGATAGGCTACGAAATGTAAAGAAGAGGGACAAGAAGGCATATCTCATCTATCAAGCATTGGGAGAAGATGATTTTGAGAAGATCTCAAGTGCAACCACCGCTAAGGAAGCATGGGAGAAGCTTCAAGTATCATGCAAAGGAGCCGATCAAGTTAAGAAGGTACGCCTCCAAACTTTGCGTGGTGAATTTGAGTCCCTACACATGAAGGATTCCGAGTCCATTTCGGATTATTTTACTAGAGTTTTGACGGTATCAAACCAAACGAAAAGAAATGGTGAAAAATTGGAGGATGTTAGAATAATGGAAAAGATATTGCGTTCACTAACTCCCAAATTTGAGCATATTGTAGTAACTATTGAGGAAACTAAAAATTTGGAGGAAATGACTATTGATCTCTTGATTGGGTCACTACAAACATATGAAGAAAAGAATAAAAGAAAGCAAGACATCGTTGAGCAATTATTAAAATTGCAAGTGAACCGAAAAGAGAATGATGAAGGCCCTAGTGATGATCGTTTTGGGAGAGGCCGTGGAGAAGGTCGAGAACGTGGACGTGGACGTGGACAAGGACGAGGAAAATCAAGAGGGGGCTATGCAAATAGTGGAGAAAGAAAAGAATTAGGTCGAGGAAGGAGTAACTCGAAGTCGAGGTATGATAAATCTTCGATAAAATGCTATAACTGTCATAAATTTGGGCACTATGCCTCCGAGTGTAGAGAGAAAAAACGAAAAGTTGAGGAGAAGGAAAACTATACAGAGAAAAAAAATGAAGAAAATGCTAGTGTGCTTTTGGCATACAAAGGAGAAGACATAAGACACGATGATACTTGGTACCTCGATACTGGTGCAAGCAATCACATGTTTGGTAAAATGAGCATGTTTGTGGAGCTTGATGAGTCGGTAAGTGGCAATGTCTCATTTGGAGATGAATAAAAAATTCCAGTTAAAGGAAAATGTAAAATTTTAATTCGACTAAAGAATGGGAGTCACGATTATATATCCAATGTTATTATGTGCCCAATATGAAAAATAATATCCTGAGTTTGGGACAACTCTTAGAGAAAGGTTATGATATTCACATGAGGGATTATAACCTTTCAATAAGAGATAATAAAAATAATTTAATTGCGAAGGTGCCAATGTCAAAGAATAGAATGTTTCCATTAAATATAAAAATAATATAGCAAAATGCTTTAAAGCTTGCTTTCAAGATAAAGCATGGTTATGGCACCTCCGATTTGGGCACATAAACTTTGGAGGATTGGAGCTACTATCGAAGAAAGAGATGGTAAGAGGATTACCATCCATCAAGCATCCCGATCAACTTTGTGAAGGACGTCTATTCGGGAAGCAATCCAGGAAGCCGTTCCCAAAGGAGTCAAACTCACGAGCACAGAAGCCATTGGAGTTGATCCATGCAGATGTGTGCGGGCCGATCAAACCAAGTTCCCTCGGTAATATTAATTATTTCCTACTCTTCATTGATGATTTTTCAAGAAAAACCTGGGTGTACTTCTTGAAGCAGAAATCAGAAGTGTTTGAAGCCTCAAGAAATTCAAAGCTACCGCAGAGAAGGAGAGTGGTCAAGAAATCAAATCCCTAAGATCTGATCATGGTGGAGAATTCACATCCAAAGAATTCATGAAGTACTGTGAAGAGAATGGAATTCGACGCCCATTGACTGTTCCGAGATCCCCTCAGCAAAATGGAGTAGCAGAAAGGAAAAATAGGACTATTGTGGAGATGGTGCTCAACATGCTGAAGACAAAGAACTTGCCTAAAGAATTTTGGGCTGAAGCAGTGGCATGCGCAGTGTACCTGACCAACCAATCTCCTACTAGAAGTATATGGGGAAAGACCCCGCAAGAAGCATGGAGTGGAAGGAAGCCGGGGATAGCCCATTGAGAGTATTCGGGAGCAAAGTCTATGTTCATGTACCAGACGAGACAAGAAAAAAGCTTGATGACAAAAGTGAGCCCTACATATTTATCGGGTATGATTCGAACTCTAAAGGCTACAAGTTATTTAATCCTGATATAAAGAAAACTGTCATAAGTCGAGATGTGGTGTTTGATGAGGAAGGAGCATGAGATTTTGGCTCCAATATCAATAATTACAATTTTATAATTCCACAACTCGGAGACCAAGAAGAAGCTGAGCAAGTAGAAGAAGTTCAGGAAGAGCCAGTGACTTCGCTTGCTTCACCAACGCAACAAGCTGAAGACTCGCCAGTGAGGAGCCTGAATGAGATTTATGATGACACTGAAAGGTTAGAAGATCTCACACTTTTATGCTTATTTGCTGATTGTGAACCATTAACCTTTGATGACGCAACACAAAGCAAAAAGTGGCGAAAGACAATGGATGAGGAGATCAAATCTATAGAGAAGAATATTACATGGGAGCTAGTAACATTGCCAAGAAACCACGAAGCAATTAGAGTCAAATGGGTGTTTAAGGCAAAGAAGAACTCTAAGGGAGAAATTGAGAGATACAAAGCAAGGCTCGTTGCTAAAGGATATAGTCAAAGAGCTGGAATCGACTATGATGAGGTATTTGCTCCCGTGGCTCGCCTTGAAACTATAAGACTAATAATTTTCTTGCAGCTCAGAATAGATGGAAAATCTACCAAATGGATGACAAGTCAGCCTTCTTGAATGGAGTTATTGACAAAGAGTTCTACATCAAGCAGCCACCAGGCTATGAGGTGAAAGGGCAAGAAGACAAAGTCTTGAAGTTGAAAAAGGCTCTATACGGGTTAAAGCAAGCCCCGAGGGCATGGAACATAAGAACTGACAAGTATTTGGAGGATAATGGTTTCACAAAATGCCCACATGAGCATGCCCTTTACGTCAAAGTTAAAGATGATGATATCTTAATTGTTTGTTTGTATGTAGACGATCTTATCTTCACAGGAAACAACCCAAAGTTGTTTGAAGAATTCAAGAGGCTATGACCAAAGAATTTGATATGACTGACATCGGGCTGATGGCGTACTACCTCGGTGTGGAGGTTAAGCAACTTGAGCATGGAGTCTGCATTACACAAGAAGGCTATACGAAGGAAATTCTTAAAAGGTTCAAGATGGAGAATTGCAAGCCAACAAACACTCAAATGGATAGTAGAAATAAATTATCCAAGCATGATGGAGGAGAAAAAATAGATCCAACAATGTTCAAGAGCTTGGTTGGAAGCTAAAGGTACTTAACATGCACAAGGCCAGATATTCTATATGCTACAGGGTTTGTGATTCGCTTTATGGAGAATCTAACCACTACACACTTGAAGGTAACAAAAAGAATTCTCAGATATCTCAAAGGTACACTCAACTAGGGCCTACTTTACTCAAGTATTAATAATTATCAGCTTATTGGCTATAGTGATAGCGTTTGGGCTGGAGACAATGATGATCAAAAGAGTACAAGTGGATTCGTATTCTTAATGGGAGATACTGCATTCACTTGGATGTCAAAGAACTTGTGACATTATCTACATGTAAAGCTGAGTATTTAGCTGCTACTTTGAGTGTTTGTCATGCTATCTAGCGACGGAGTCTACTTAAAGAGCTTGGATGGCCACAAGAGGAGCCCACAAGGATTTATGTGGACAATAAGCCAGCGATTGCATAGCAAAGAATCCAGTATTTCATAATCGGAGTAAGCACATAAACACTCGGTTCCACTACATTAGAGAATCCATTGCGTAGAAAGAAGTCCAAGTAGAGCAAGATCAAGTCGCCGATATTTTCACTAAACCCCTCAAGTATGAAGTGTTCGCAAGACTCAGAAGCTCACTTGGAATGCAAAATCAAGTTTAAGAGGGGGTGTTAGAATGTTAAACTTGATAGATATAGAAAATTCTAGAGAAGGATTTTAGAATTAATGGTATGAAAATTCTAGAAGAATGATAGGCAAAGAATATGATAGAAATTGATTGAGAATTCTAGAGAAGTGTTGGAATAATTAAGAAATGTCTAGAATTATTGTAATGTAATATTTCCTAGAATTATCTAGAATTATCTCATGCCTAGTATAAATAGGTAGTGACATGGATCATTTTGTAACAACACAACAAGAAAAATCAAGTGAGTTAAGTTGTAAGAAAACTTTCTCAAGCATCCTTCTCTCCTTTCAAACTCCATATTAACACTTAGTCTCTAACATTTAAAATATAAAACCATACGTCCACAATTATTTACACACCAAAATATCCTCTCCTCCATATTTTATCCTCCAACAGAATAAGCTAATTTTGTGATGCTGTTGGTATTAAATAGGCTGGATAAATTTTGCACCCAATTTTGGAAGTAATTAATTCACGTCTCATTTCAGTATAAACACAATACATCCAGCACATTTAACATATATATAATGAAAATACCCATTCAACATAACTAGTCCGCTCCCTTACATCGTTGCACATATGTAATGTCATAGAATTTATGTATTATCCAAGTAGTCATATGCAATGTTATGGTTTTTATTATTATTATTATTATTATTATTATTATTATTATTATTATTATTATTATTATTATTATTATTATTATTATTATTATTATTTCTAGGTGCTTGTCTTTTGCATGACATAAAAAATATTTATTGTTTGCAACATATGATTTTCTAAAGTAGAGCAAATTAAACAATTTATAGAGCACAGACTGATCTGCATCTTCTATCCATTTTCGTCGCCTAAAAAATTCAACACCTATTTTCATCAGAAGCAGTGAGTAGCTTTTGAAGAATTCGCAGTGGCTCTTACGTTACGTAATGGATCAGAATAATCTGTATCCAATGGTCCCTCCTTGGCTCCTTCCATGGGAAAGAAGACGACCACCGCGTTTGAATATGATGCTGTGCTAATCAAACTCTTGGATATCCTCACCGGACAACACTTTAGTCTCCAGATCATTCCGAACACTAGTATGCATGGAGGAATTGGTAAGACCACACTTGCTGCTCATCAAGCTTATGTGCAACACCCGAAATTTTTATTAAACTCTAATTCAAATATGTTAGCCCAATAATAAATTAGGATTTATTAGTTGAGGTCTAATGTTTACAAGCCCATGTACTGAGCCCGTTAGAGTGCCAGCGTGAGGAGTTACTGAGTCCGTTAGAGGAGTAGCCTGAAGACGTCTTGGAGGACGCGTGTCATGGAGGCAGACTGTTGGGTGCCAGCATGAGGAGTAACCTGAAGACAAGTGTCCTGAAGGAAAAATCGTGGTGTCTGACGGTTGAGGGGCTCCGTCTATAAAAGATGAAGGGATGCTCACTTGGAGGGGTTCCGACAACACACACAAAAATCTACACTTTTAATTCTTTAAGCTTTCTGTATTTTTTCTTTCTTCCTTTCTGCATTGTTATTTCCTTACAGCTTTCTTAAGTTTTATGTAGCCTTCCTTTTCGTAAGTTCTTGTAATTCATCAGACATTGTCCAATTGAGAAGAGGTTTGTCCTAAAAAATTCTACGTACAACAAATTGGCACGCCAGTGGGACCGAAGTTAAAAGCCATATCCGCTTCAAAGAAGTGTATGCGTCTAAGGTCTGGACGTTTGGTGAGTGATCTTAAACAGAAGTTTGAAGAAATGTCTCTGCAAGAGAAGACGCCTGTTAGAACGTTGTCTGAAGAGGGGACTGAGACGACGAATGTTGCACAGCCACAACAGGGAATCATGCAGACCCCTACATTTGCAGAACAAATGCGGCTCTCGATGACAGAATCGATGGCCGAGTTCATGCCTCTACTAACGAGGCATCTTATGGACGTTTTGTGGTCTGCTATGGCCGACCAAATTGACCAGGGGATCAATGCCTTGCGAACGCAACAGGAAGCAACTGCTCCTGCAACCGTTCCTGCAAGTGGCGCTAATACGCTGCCATGTTCGGGGCCGTCAGGCGGCCAACTACGAACTTGGGCCACAACACCCAGCCAGGCACCACCCCCCGATATGGGAGGCTTTCTAGTCCATTGATGAATCCATTCCAGACAGCCTATGCTTTCAACCCAGCGGCACCCCTGATGCCGAATCCTGGACTTGCAGCGCCCCCAGCGCCCATCTATGCGGCGCCAGGTTGTTTAGTGGCCTCCAGTGTGTCTCCAGGCTGTACGACGGCCTCTGGTGGCATTGGTATGCAGCCACGTCAAGCGGCACCTCATGTGCCGACCGTTCCAGTAGGACCCTTCGTGGCGACTCAGCCTTGGGGACAAGCGCCCCAACCTTGGGGGCAGACCCCACTGCAAGGGGGGCAGACGCCATAACCTTGGGGGCAGGCACCACAGAATGCAACACAAGCCGCCATGACTCCTACTACACCCCCAGTGGCGATGCCGCCTGTGCAGGCGCCAGCAGTGTCGCCCGAGTTGCTTGCTGACATGATGCAGCAACACTTTGGCATCCAACTGAGGCCGATGGAGCGGCCTACATACCGCAAGCCGTATCCTGATTGGGTAGATAGCATGCAACCATACCCACGAGGCTTTAAGATGCCTGAATTTTCCACATTCTCAGGGGATGAAGGTAAGTCCACCGTGGAGCATGTGGGGAGGTTCACTGCACAATGTGGGGCAGCAACATTGAACGACTGGCTCAAGTTGAGGCTCTTTAGCTCATCCCTCACTGGTCCTGCTTTTGCATGGTATGCGTCGTTGCGGTCTAATTCTATTCAGAATTGGGCTGACTTGGAGCGAGCCTTCCATGACAGGTTTTACACACCATTGTCACATGTTAGTCTCGCAGACTTAACTAATGCAAGGCAATTTGCCGATGAAACGGCGAGTACTTTCATTAATAGGTTACAGCGGCTTAAGGGCCGATGCACGATGGCAATCCCTGATAGGGAAATAGCCAATATAGCAGTGGCTAACATGTTGCCTAAACTGAAGGAACATTTAATTGTGCAGGATGCGACTGATCTTGCCCAGCTGGCCGAGAAAGCGGCTCGCCTGGAAAAATTCCTGGAAGAACAGGAGGAGCAGTGTCCTACGCGTCAGGTTCACTTCAAGGAAGTGAAATTCAGCGACGAGGTGGACGAGACTGTGGAGGTGGCTGTTGCAGAGCTAGTGCAGACAGCCAAGCCACATACATGTGCGGCCCTCAGGCCGCCTAAGCAAAAAGAGGCCAAGTACAAGCCTGAGGAATACATTTTCGATATGGGTAGGGCGGATCAAGTGTTCGATGCCTTACTCAAAGACGGGGTAATTAAGCTGCCTGAGGGGGAGAAGTTACCAGCGGCCGAAGATATTCGGGGCCGATCGTTTTGTAAGTGGCGTAATTCTTATACTCATAGCATCACTAAATGCAGGAGTTTTAGGAGTGCCATTCAGAATAAAATTAAGGAGGGACGTCTAAAAATTGCAGGTATGAAGGTGGATGTTGAGCCATTCCCTCAGCTGCATGTTGGCGGCTTAGGATTCATCCCAAATCTAGGCGATGGCGGCTCCAGTAGCCAGACTGACAAGGGAAAAGATCTGATCCCTACCAAGGTCAGGATGTGCAGCTTTGTGGGAGAGCTATTCAGCCTATCGGATTCCTAATGGCGGATGTCACCATTGGATCAAAAACATTGAAGGTAGTATTCTTCGTGGTAAAGCCCAGGACGTGTTACTCTGCATTTCTAGGACGTGATTGGATCCACATGGCGCAGTGCGTCCCATCCACGCTACACCAACAGCTACTCATTTGGGTGGTGATCAGGTAGAGTTGGTGGAGGCAAACCCTCAGCCCTTTGTTGGACCAAACATCAACAATGACGAGGCAGTCTTCTTCCTGGAGGATATCCAACCAGCCTCAGCCCTAATTGGTGTGGACTTGGATATAGAGTCCATCGATTGTACTTCAAGCGGCTTTAAGTTGCATTCTGCGGACAGCCGACAAGACACCTCAAATCCTTTATGATGTGCAACCAGGATGTATACAAAGACTTGTTACAGTGGCTTGCTGCCACGGAAGTAATGATGGGTGCCGAAGACAAGTCCAAAAGCCTGACTGACAGCTGGCCATCCGAGTGGCCATCTCCTGTGAAGCGGACTTTGCCTAGTCTGGAGGCCAAGGAACCACTCGTAGACATCAACCTCGGGACAGATGCAGATCCTAAATTGGCTAAGGTAAGTGCATCACTGCCTAAGGAAGATAGACGCCAGCCAATAGAACAATCAGAATTAAGAAACGAGGCCAATGATATAATCAAACATGGAAAGCCGTGGGGCGACCCGACAAAGCGGCAAAGCCAGACGAACTCGAGGCCACTGAAGGCCCAGAGTGGCGGCCAAAGGAGACTGTGTGGCGGCTGAGAATGATCCAGGTGCAGCCTGAAGCCGCGAAGCAGAGTCCTAGGTCATCAAACAACAGTATTAGATGTGTTCGGAGAGGATACGGACTAACAAACAAGTGAAGCAAGAAACGAACCTGAGACGCCATGGCGGTGGCAGCTGGCTTAAAGGCAGATGGCGGCTGAGAGACTCTGTCTGTGGCGGCTGGAGAAGGTCCAGTGGCGGCTGGGACCCTGTCTGTGGTGGCTGGAAGCTGGTCCATGGGGATTGAAGAGACACCGCAGCAGATGGCGTCCAGAAATGTTTGATGGCTGCCTGGGAAGCTCCTGGTGGCGGCTGAAAGGAGCCCGGGTGGCAGCTGAAAGGAGCCCGGGTGGCAGCTGAAAAGTCTTCTGCTGGCGTGCCCAGTGTGGCGTTTGAGTCTCGCAATGGAGGTCGAAGCTTGTTCGAGGCTGAGGTTGAGACTGAGACTGAGGCTGAGGCTGCTGAGGCTGAGGCTGAGACTGAGACTGAGGCTGAGGCTGCTGAGGTTGAGACTGAAGCTGAGGCTGCTGAGGCTGAGGCTGAGGCTGAGGCTGAGACTGAGACTGAGGCTGAGGCTGCTGAGGCTGAGGCTGAGGTTGAGACTGAGGCTGAGGCTGTTGAGGCTGAGACTGAGACTGAGGCAGTGAAGTAGCAGTCTGAGGCTGCGAAGTGACACTGAGCGTGAAAGAATAAGCAAGATTTGAACCTGCGACGCCATCACAAGCACAAGGGGCGGCCAAGAGGTGCTGAGTGGCGGCTGAGGAGCCCTCCTGATGGCGGCTGGAGCCTCTCAGGTGGCGGTCGAGACAAGCAGAAGGGCGGCCAATTGTGACAGGGTGGCGGCTTGAACTGAAGATGGGAACATAATAGCAACAACTTGGACACACAGATGGCGGCCAGGAGGGTGAAGATGGCGGCCTAACGTGTCCAGACGGCGGCTGAAGGGGGCTGGATGGCGGCCAGCGTCTCCTTGGTGGCGGCTGGCGTGTTCTTGATGGCGGCCAAGAAAGCACGGGAGACGGTGTGTTCGGATTGGCGGACAGCGGACGGACATGCACGATGGCGGCCTGGCGTGCACAGATGGCAGCCAGGGAGGCCTCGACGGTGGCCAGGCAGCGTGGCGACTGGCCCGAGCAAGGTGGGTGCCAGGGATGCCCAGGCGGGCCAAGTCTAGGTCAAACGCGCAAATTCGTCTTAAGAAACCCTAACAGACAAATTGCGCGAGGGGGGCATCTGTTAGCCCAATAATAAATTAGGATTTATTAGTTGAGGCCTAATGTTTACTAGCCCATGTACTGAGCCCGTTAGAGTGCCAGCGTGAGGAGTTACTGAGCCTGTTAGAGGATTAGCCTGAAGACGTCTTGGAGGACGCGTGTCATGGAGGCAGACTGTTGGGTGCCAGCATGAGGAGTAACCCGAAGACAAGTGTGCTGAAGGAAAAATCGTGGTGTCTGACGGTTGAGGGGCTCCGTCTATAAAAGATGAAGGGATGCTCACTTGGAGGGGTTCCGACAACACACACAAAAATCTGCACTTTTAATTCTTTAAGCTTTCTGTATTTTTTCTTTCTTCCTTTCTGCATTGTTATTTCCTTACAGCTTTCTTAAGTTTTATGTAGCCTTCCTTTTCGTAAGTTCTTGTAATTCATCAGACATTGTTCAATTGGGAAGAGGTTTGTCCTCAAAAATTCTACGTACAACAAAATAGTATTATTATTGGATTATATTCTCATTATTATTTTTGAAAATTATTTTTATTTTTGAAGTTGTTAAAATTTTATTAAGGGGTATAGTTGCATTTTAAATTATTTATTTTTAGAAAAGTTTATTTTGTTGATAAAAAAAATAATGATGAGTATTACTTTTAATATTTTCACTGGTGAGGATATCCAAGAGTTTTGTAGAAGATATTAAATTGTTTTCCAGTGAGAATATGCAACAGCTTTGTAGAAGACAGATAAGGGAATAAAAGAGAGGGATAGGGCCGGGTGGGGAATCGAACCTCCAACCTTTCGTTGGAAGTCGAGGGACTTAACCACTTGGGCTAAGTTCTCAACCCATGTTATATATAAATTTAATCCATCTTAATTTTATATTTAAGTACTTATAAATTATAATTATGAATTATATTTTATATGAATATATTTTTAAATCTCAATTTTATTACTACTTACTATATAATATAGTAGTTTTATAGTATTACAACCCTACGTCCCTACCTGATGATGATAATCAAGTATAGTCATTTTTTAGTTTATTAAAATAGATGGATTTCTAAGTTTTGGAGCTTTAATGGAATGGAATTTAGGTTCATATATATGTTGGGGAGTTAGGCTCCAAGATTTCTCCAAAATTTGTCCCTTCGTTTTTCAAGAACCCGGCGATCCAGGATGACGGATGTAGCTATGGACGATCACGGAGGCGTTCCTCTTGATCCACCGGAAACACGAGGAACCAAGCGCCCTCATCGTCATTTAGCAATGTAACACGCAAAGGCACATGATTCATACATGTTCAACTAGATAGAGATTCTGAGAGTATGACGGGGGACCCGGATGATATTACTGTTGTGGCCACATTCTCTTTGTGGCCACAAAGAGAATGGGCCAGGAAAGAGAGAGGAATGGGCTAGGTAACTGGGCCAAGAAAAGCCCAACAGTAGAATGATGGGCCAAAAGAGGGAAAAGTATGCAGGAGCCTAAAAAGCCAGAACTTCAAGGGCCGACACATTCGGCCAAGGAATAGCCGAAAGAGAGAAGCCGAAAGGAAGAAGCCAGAATCGGCTCAAGGGATCACCCGGGGAGCGGTTACCAGAGCTCCGGTTATAACCGTCGAGAGGATTCCTTTATACAATTTAATTCTTTGTAGCTTTTACTGCTTTCTTTACAGCTTTCATTTACCAGCTTTCCTAGATCTTAGCCTAGTTATTAGTGGTTACATTTCCAAGTCCACCATCGTTTCTCAACAACTGGTAGTTTGGTACTCATTTTTTGGTTAATCAGCCGTTGTTTCTTAACAACTGGTAGATTTTCCATTGTATTCGATTTTGCCATTGTTATTATAGTGAAATTCAGACAAGTTTGGGCGCATTCTCACATTTTCGGACCCGTAATTGGTTTGGTCCTTTTCCGATAGCCTCCCTTGAGGAGAAAAAAGGTCATTGGCTCAGCCGAAACCAAACAGTAGCACGCCCAGTGGGACTCACAATGGCAGTTGATCCACATGCAACTCCGGCAGCCGATACGGCGGCAAGGACTGATTTGCCACCGATTCAGGAAGAGCGCACAGGAGAACCAGGCGAATTCCCTCCAGGATTCCCAGGACCATCAAATTTCAACACTCAGGAGTTTCCGCATAATGATCTAACCCCGCGATTTCGCGATCACGTGCAGTTCATGGTAGAAGCGGCGGTTACAAATTCGGTTCAGTAGATAGAAGGAAATATACTGGCGGCAATACCAGCGATGTTTAGAGCCGAATTAGCGAGGAACATATATCCGATGGGAGCGCAGAATGCACAGGTGGCGCAGAATCCACCGCCTCTGATGCAAAATCTTTATAACTACCAACAGCAGGCCTATCGGCCGCTAGGAGGGCAGGGGCCATGGCCTTTCGTCCCACCTCAACAAAGGCACGAGCAGCAGCAACATCAACTGCCTCAGCCAGTAGTGCAACCTCCTGCTCCAGTGGTGCAACAACAATATCCACCGCAGCAGCAGAATCAGCCACAGCTGGTTGATAGAGAACTTATAGCTGAAATTATTCGTACACAATTCGGGAACCTCATCGGCCAGGAGAATCGGCCGATGTATAGGAAACCTTATCTTGACTATATAGAGGAGCAATATCCATTGCCTAGAGGAGTAAAGGTCCCTGATTTCAATACGGTTTCAGGAGAAGTCGGCCGATCGACTATTGAGCATATCGGCCGATTCACGGCTCAATGCCCCAGGATAGCGCAGAACGATTTCCATAAGTTGATTCTGTTCAGTTTGTCGCTTATTGGTCCATCATTTGAATGGTATATCAATTTGCCTCCAGGATCGGTTAACACGTGGGCCGAAATGGAACGGTTATTCCATGACTGATTCTACAACACTAGTCCTGAGGTGTCAGTGGTAGATCTGACCTCTACCAAGCAGAAGGCAGGAGAAACAGTTACTGAGTTCATAGAAAGATTTTACTTTATAAAGGCTCAAATGAAGACGATGCTGCCAGCGCATGAATATATTCAGATCTTAAAACAGAATCGAAACTTTGCCATCAAGGATAGATTGATGGTTACAAGACCAAGGACTGTAACCGAATTGACGGCCGAAGCTATAAGGATGGAAACTTATTTGGCGGAACAAGTGGCTTTCAAGTCAAGCCGAAGCCAAAGCGGAAGATCACAACCTATCCAGTTGGCTGCATCATTTGCGGAGTCACTGGACAGGTGTGAACTCGGAGAAGAGTTCAACATGGATGATGTCCCTGCCTTAGCCGAAGTTGCAAGGGCTGAGTTGGTAATCAAAAAGCCCATGACTTGTCCAGCTCTTCAGCTAGTGAGAGGCAAGGAAAAGGAGGGAGAAGTTAGAGATGAGTCTCAGCCATTTTATTCTTTTGACCTTTCTCAGATGGATGAGATTTTCGACTATTGCCTGAAGAATGGATTGTTCGAGTTCAAAGGGAATCATCCACATCCGACTAAAGAACAAATGGAATCTGGGTGGTACAGATTTCACGGATCGGCCACTCATTTTACATCAGTCTGTGGGCATTTTAGGAAGATCATTCAGAAGCATGTTGATGATGGGAATTGAAATTCCCAGATAGATTAATGGCAATAGATAAAAATTCGTTTCCTGTTGCTAACATGGTGATGGTGCACCCCGATCAAAACAAGTATGTTCATGATCATTTGGGAGACCAACCATCGTCTAGCAAAAGTTCTGTACACGATCGGCTAGGAATTCAGCCATCGGTTCAGAAAACGGCAGGAGTTTGGAGACGATTAGGTTCTCCACAAAAGGGAAAAGAGAAGGTTTCAGATGTCTTTGACCGATTGGGAGATTATGAAGTCAAAGAATGGATTAAGCGATCGGAAGGACTAGAGAATTCAGAATTCAAGGAGGAAAGGGGAGAGCCAACTCTGAAGATAATTATTAATGGTTGAGATTCAGAAATGAAGTTAACAGCTGGCAAAAGGAATGGAAAGATTGTAATACAGATTACGGTCCCTGAAGAGGCTGTATCCCCGAGGATGAAGAAGTTTAGAAGACCACCAGCCAATACTCAGGTGGGCTAGTGGGTCCAAAATTCCCCAAATCAGAGACATTTCGGCCATGGCTGATTTGGAGCATCAGCTTTGAGGACGAAAAACAAAAATGTCCCAAAGGGGAAAGGATCATATCGTACCTTCAAACGAAGAATGCAGCGGTTGAAAGCAGCCATGACATATGAGGAAGAGTACGAGATGATGCATATGGAAGAGGACTTCCCAGACGATTGTTCTTCGTCTGAAGGGAGGATTCTGAACAAAGTGTTTTCGGCTCGTCTGAAGGCAGCCGAAAATAGAAGAGAGAGAAACTGTGAGCCGAAAGGCGATCAAGATCGGTTAAAGAATAAAAGTGAATTTCGACCGAAATGAAAGGAGCTTTACCAGTGCGAACCAGGGAATGGAAACCAAAGACGTCCATTGTCATAAACAATGAGACCTTTTCAATCGGACAATTCAAGTTCGACTTTGGGTCTAGCGCAAATATGGTAGGCACAACCACAGCAAGTTATGAAGCATACTGGTCCGATACTGAACCACCTGTGGTATTCTGTCAAAAGGAAGGAGAATATTTTAGCGAAGAAGAGCCCATAGTGGACTTTTTTTCGCCAAATTGGAAGCACTTCGTCCGGAGGCCGAAGGAGAGAAGATCATGGAAGAAGGATATGAGGCCTTTGTTCCAGAAGCTCAGCCAACCACGATCTTACCTCCGACTGCAAAGATATCTCAGCACGTGATGCCTCTGTATGTCAAAGGCTGGGTCAACGGAAGGCCATTGAGAAGAATGTTTGTTGATGGTGGAGCAACCGTCAACATCATGCCGTTGTCTACATTGACTAAGATCGGCCGATCGAAGAAGGACTTGTTACCCACGAGGATGAAGGTATTAAGCTTTGTGGGGGCACAAACTGCGGTCGAAGGATGTATTCTAGTAGATGTTACAGTCGGAACAATTTCAATTCCGACTGTGTTTTTTGTGGTGGATGCTGAGGTTCCGTATGCGGCCTTATTAGGCCGATGCTGGATTCACACAGCCAGATGTTTGCCATGAACCCTGCATCAGAAGATATGGTTTTTGAAAAATGATGGCACAGTTGAGGAAGTATATGGCGATCAACCTCCATTTCCAGTCAGTTCAGTTGGGCGGATCGATGCAGTTCTGTACGAGGAGCCCATACAACCGTTCCTAGCGGTACTAGGGGATCGATACCCGGAGGTGGTTGAATGTGATTGGACGGACTTGGGATTTGAAGCCAGACATAGAAGAAAGTAAATAATGGATGAAAGAATCAAGAAGACAATCGAGTTCGAATCGGCCGAACTCGAATCTACAAATGAGGAGGAAAGATGGAATGAACTCATGGACGTTATCCCAAAGCGGACGCCGGATTTCAAAGCGCAAGATCCTCTGAAAATGGTCAATGTTGGCACAGATGAGCATCCAAGGGAGATTCCAGTCAGTGCAAATCTAGACCAACATATGACCAGCCGATTCAGAGTAGTGTTAATTGAGTTCAAAGATTGTTTTGCATGGGATTATACAGAGATGCATGGATTGGAAAGATCAATTGTGGAACACAGGCTACGATCAAAGAAGAATTTAGTCCGCATAAACAGCCGGCCAGGAGGGCAGCACCCGAAATAGTTCCGAAAATAAAGGAAGAAATAGAAAAATTGTTAGCGGCCGGATTTGTTAGACCAGCTAAATATGTAGAGTGGTTGACAAATATTGTACCTGTAATAAAGAAAAATGGGAAATTGAGAGTTTGTAATTTCAGAAATCTCAATATAGCCACTCCGAAGGATGAATATATGATGCCTATTGTTGATCTATTAATTGATTCGGCCGCGAAACAGGGAATGTTATCTTTTATGGATGGGTATTCTGGGTACAACCAGATTTTTATGCCGAATAAGATATACATAAGACTGCATTTAGATGCCCCGGAGCCATTGGGATATACGAATGGGTTGTAATGCCATTCGGTTTGAAAAATGAAGGAGCTACATACCAGAGGGCCATAAACTATGTTTTTCATGACTTAATAGGAGATTGTGTAGAAGTCTACATCGATGATGTCATGGTCCGATCCAAAGACATGGAAAGCCATTTGGCCGATCTGAGGAGAGTATTTGCAAGGATGAGGTTACATGGAGTTAAGATGAATCCAGCCAAGTGTGCTTTTGGAGTACAAGCAGGGAATTTTCTAGGGTTCTTGGTGCATAACAAAGGCATAGAAGTCGATGCAAACAAAACCAAGGCCATCCAGGAAGCTAGACCTCCACACGACAGGAAAAGTCTGCAGAAATTCTTGGGCCAGATTGGTTTTCTAAGAAGATTCTTGGCAAATGCCTGGGAAGGGAAAACCACTAACCGATCTGTTGAGATTACAGAAAGAAGAGGAATTCAAATGGGGAGTTGACCAACAAAGAGCCTTTGAACAATTGAAACCGGCTCTAATCAACCCACCAGTGTTGGTCCCTCCTATCCTCGACCGACCTTTGAAGCTATATATAGCCGCGACCGAAGAGTCTATAGGAGCGTTATTAGCTCAAGAGGATGAGGAAGGAAGAGATCGGGCGATTTACTACCTGAGCAGAATTCTTAAAGATGCAGAACTTAGGTATTCGCCGATTCATAAGTTGTGTTTGAGTCTTTATCATGCGTGCCAAAAGCTGGAATACTATATTCAGCCAAGGCAAGTAATAGTAGTGGCTTCAGTTGACATAATCAAGATCATGATGAACGATCCAATCATCAACCGAAGAATGGCTAAATGGGCCATGAAGTTAAATGCATACAATTTGAAATACCAACCACTAAAGGCTATGAAAGGACAAATCGTAGCCGATTTTCTGGCCGATCATCCAATGTCTTCAGTATCCCACGATATTGAAGAACAATTTCGGCCGAAAGTAATGGACGAAATGGGGATAGAATACCTGTATCCGTGGACGATGATGTTCGATGGTTCCAAAGCTGCTTCAGGGGTTGGAGCAGGGTTCACACTACATACGCCGGAGGGCACGGTATATAAGTACTATGTGCAATTGCCTAAGTCCTATAAAAATAACCAGGCGGAGTATAAAGCATTAATCTTGGGACTACAACAGCTGATAGACGAAGGAGTCAAAGCCATTGTGATCAAAAGGGACTCACAAGTGGTTATTCAACAATTGCTTGGAGATTTTTCTGTTAAGAGTTCCCAGCTAATCAGGCTATATGAAGAGGCAATTATTCTATTAGAAGAATTTGACGAGGTATACATTGAGTATATTCCAAGGAAGGAGAATGAATTGGCTAATGAGTTAACTCAGCATGCAGCAAGATATCGGCTGATGCCGATAGCAGGTAACCTGGAAATATGTTTGGCCGAAACCGAGAAGGCCAAATGGATTATATAATAATAGGAGAAATACTCTTTAAGCGAGCCATTGATGGGGTATTACTCCGATACGTAGGAGAAGATGACGCTAAAAGAGTAATGGGAGAAGTACACGAAGGAATCTGCGGCGCACATCGTACAGAAAAATCAATGAAGTGGAGCATCATTCGGCTAGGATACTATTGGCCGAATATGGGAATGGATTGTGAAAGATACTCAAAAGGATGCCGTGAATGTCAAAAGCATGGGCCGATCCAGAAGTTACCGACCGAAGAATTGCATATAATGATTAAAGCATGGCCATTTCGAGGATGGGCTATGGATATTATTGGAAAAATTCATCCATCTTCTTCAAAAAGACTTGAGTATGTTCTGGTGGCCACAGACTATTTCACAAAGTGGGCCGAAGCACAAGCATACATCAGCATATCCCAAGAAGAGGTTATTGAATTCATTAAAAAAACAACTGATTTACAGGTTCGGAATTCCACAGACGATTCTAACAGATAGAGGAACAGTATTTATGGGAGAAAAGATTAAGGCCTTTGCAGACGAATACGTAATAAAGATCGTACATTCGTCACCATATTATCCACAGGGAAATGGACAATTAGAGACCACGAACAAACAGTTAATAGGGATTATAAAGAAGATGATCGAAGATCAACCAAGGAAGTGGCATGAAAAGTTGTCCGAGGCATTATGGGCCTATCGGAATCCTAAGACTTCAGCCACTGGATTTACACCATTTCGGCTGACGTACGGGATGGATGCAGTTCTCCCAGCCGAAATAACAGTGGCAACCTTGAGGACGAGCCAAGCAGACTCGATATCGGCCGAACAGTACGATCAGTTAATGAAGGATGAATTATTAGATGTTAATTCCGATCGGGTGCAAGCATTCAGGAATTTACAGAAGAATAAAGATGTTGTGGCCGATTAGTATAATAAAAGAATTCGTGTTAAACGATTTGAAGTTGGCGATTTAGTTTGGAAAGTTATATGGCCACCCAAACAAAAGGATGGCCGATTAGGAAAGTGGAGCCCCAACTGGGAGGGGCCATTTATTGTTCAGACGAAATTGCTAAATAGAGCATACATATTGGTGGACGAAAATGGAGAGCAAATGACAAGTCCAGTTAATGCAAGATATATGAAGGAATATTATGCTTCAGTTTAGGATTAAGCAACAAGAGTAAACATTTTATTCCATGGACGAACACTACAAAGAGGAGCTAATTCGGCCGAAAGCGGCGTCGATAGTCCGAAATCACAATATACAAGGGAAACGTCCTAATCTAGGCAGGCGTATACAAGGGAAAGGTCCTAAGAATGGGAACTGTCGGATTGTGTTAAACAACCTAGCCTTGTATAAAGCCACCAAGACACATCGGCGGAAACAAATGCGGTGGCGAGACCGCTTATTCCAGAAGAGTGGCGCCGATTGACCCAACCACCGAGCATTAGTCTCTGGGAACGCTAGAACGAATAGTACAACGTCCTAGAGGTAGAAGTCAAACTCAGGTACAGCCTCCCCAAGATCTTAGATAAGATGAGGAGGGCTACAACTGAGGCAAACAGCCAAGGCGGTGGAAGGAAAAGAAAATGGAGGAACCACTAAGAGAAGTGGGTTCCCCATTAGACGAGGTCCGACAGGATATGCAACCACAAAATAGAAAAGAGCTCTGTTCGTATAACCGTCGAGAGGATATTAGCGGAACTCGTGCCAAATTGGCAAAAGGTTTTCGTACCACGTCTGGAAATCCTTGCATGAAGGCATCAGTCGAACACCACGGGGGTACTGGAGATAAAGGATCGAGTGAGGGAAGAGGAAAAACCATATTGATATAAGGAAAGAAGAAGAAGTGATGGAAAAGAACTAGAGAGGCCGGGTATTTATAGGAGGAGGATAAATACTCGGCAAAAGAAAGGGTCAATATTAAAAGCTATTTATGGGAAGACGTTACAGCTGAGTCCTGATAAAGTTGATACCATTCAGAAAATAGCCATAAAGAAGACCGAAAATCACGGGATTTCTGGTAAGATACATATCTTATTACGGAAGAAAAAAATACGAATCCAAAAGTACATATATCAGCCGACATGGGTTTAAAAGAACTAGCCGACCAAAGCTAGCACAAGAAGTCAATATTAATACATACAAACTAACATTTGGTGTATATACAAGAAAGAAAAAAGAGAGAGTCGGCTAGTGATCTTCGCTGTCATCAAACTGCACATCCTCGTCCAGACCTTGCAAGGCACCAATCCGAGGATCAGTAGAAGGTGAGGGATCCATGGTTGGATTCAGACCCACAGCAGAAGTAGGAGGTTAGGATACACGGCTAGATGAAGGAAGATCAGTTTCCAGGCCAGCATCAGTAGTGCCAGGAGGTGGCAGAGGATCGGACGATTGAAAGGGAACGCCGGACTTCCCTGAGATAGGAAGAACAAAAATGAAAGGTTGTGGATATGAGGAACAGGTATAAAATGAAGGGAAATGAGGAAGTACCCGCGATAGCTTTCGAGGAACAAGGGACATCCTCGATCTCCGATGGGTCCAGA
The DNA here is from genome assembly GCA_030278955.1 of Hygrophila difformis. Taxonomy (NCBI): domain Eukaryota; kingdom Viridiplantae; phylum Streptophyta; class Magnoliopsida; order Lamiales; family Acanthaceae; genus Hygrophila; species Hygrophila difformis. The sequence continues at coordinate 27,504,511 of JAOANR010000010.1, forward strand.
GGAAATATATCCGGAGGAGGGACAATACAAGCAGTGCGCTTGGCACCAAGACTCTCGATAGCCAAATCAAGATGAACAATTAAGGATTGAGTATCGGCCCATTTTTCTTGGAAAGCACCAAGAATGTGATCATTAAAACTGGATCTCATAGCAAAGTAAGAGGCATTCCGATAAGAATCCAGAAGTCTAGCTTTGGGAGTTTCGGCCAATTGACGAAGGGATTTTATCGATCGCTTTAAGTCGGCCGATTCCCGCTTCGTTTCATCCAAAGCCGACTTCAGTTCTTGTTCTTTCCGTTGGAGCCTGGCTATTTCTAAACGAGTCAAGGAGAGCTCCTCTGCATACTTAAGTTCACGGGAATTCATTTCAGAAAGAGTACCCATCCGAGTCCGATATTCAGCCGAATAATTATCAAATTCAACTTGAGAAGAAGCTATAGCCTCTCGCTCGGCTGAAAGTTGATTACACATTAATAAGTGAGCTCTGAGTTCTTGGTCAGGGAAAGGACAGACTTAGTAATCATTTGGAGGGTAGCATCCAAGTTTAAAGAGACCATCTCCTCATGAAAATACTGATCAAGATGAGGCAGAAGGATGATGATTGGTTTCGGGTTAACAAACTCCACGTCAGACTGCCTAGCTATCATATTACATAATTTTCCTAGACAGTCCCCCAGGTGGGCCGAAGGGTCTGACGGAGGTGAAGATGAAGGAATAGGAGAAAAGAAATCATCCAACACTTGCCGATCAGGAAATGGAGATGAAGGGACCTGAACAGCAGAAACATCTTCAGAGGCATCAATCGTACCACCAGAGATAGGACCAAGAGGCTCCAAGGTACCAGGAGGCGAAGGTGCAGTGGGATCCTTAACCATTTGGTGAGGTTCGGCTGAAGAAGGATCAGTAGGGGCAGCCGAACTAGGATTTTTTGACTTCAGGGGTTCAACATTAAAAGAACCAGCAACCACGGCCAGAGCAGGAGGAATGGTGGACGTTTGAGGAGCAGTAGAAGCCTGACGAAAGGGAGAAGGAATGATGATTTGCTAAAAAGAGAAATATAGAAAGAGAATTCGAACTCACTATGGTACAAGTAGCGGGGATTCTGCCAAGAGGAGAGCGAGAAGATCGTCTCCGAGTTTTGGTAGAAGGAAGAGAACCAGTGAAAAGGGCCAAAGAAGGAATGAGTCTCTTGCGGCCAGGATCCGAAGACACAAGATGAGATGTACCTGCATTTGAAGATTACAATCAGATAAACGACCAAAGAATACATAATGAAGAAGATGTATATCCAAGGAGTGACGTAACCGGATGTAAAGGAGAAGGCGTACTGAGATCCCGCCGAGAAGAAGAGTCCGGCGAAGACAAAGGATAAGAAGGGAAAGGCAAAATGGGGGAGAAACCTCCCCGACGTAAGAGTGGGTTAAGGTCAGCACCAAAGAAAGTGCGAGCAACACCGTCCCACCAAAGATGAAAACGAGATGTAGAAAGCTCGGCACGAACAAGGAATTTCGAACATCAAAATCTATTAAACGCCGATGCCAGGTGACACATTGTCTTCGGCTGGAAGAAGGGGTAAGCCGCTTATCAACGCGATAAGCTTCTACTAAATCCTGGCCGAAACCAAATTGACGGCTGACCAAGTGGGGGTTATAGATCTCGAAACGGATTGTAGCATTGGGAAGAGCCGTGGAACCATTGAAGATAGGACGAGGAAGAATGCATCGGTTCCAAAGCTGAGCAAGAGCACGAGGAAGAAGGGTTCCAAAAAGAGCAGTTGCAATGTCTTTGACCCAGGCATATTCGGCCCTTCGATAATGATAGCAAGAGAAGGCCTGATCAGAAATTCGGCCAAGAAAATAACTGATCCAATGAGGAATCGACATAGCAGGAAGGGACATCCTCAGATGACTAGGACTAACAAAATGGTCTGGACGAATATCATGAGGAGGGAAGCCCGTGACATCTCGAAAATACCAAACCAACCATAAGTGAAGGAACCACAGAGGGCCGCGAGCCTTGTCGGGAAAACCATTCTCCCAACCTGAAACATAAGCCGATATACCTGCATACAGATGGGCAAGGAAAAAATCGGCCAGCGGCAGAGCAGTTTGATTGAGGATTTCAAAGGCCAGAGGATAGGTTTCAAGAAGAACCCCCTAGAGGGAGTGCACCAAAAGAACCGTGTCAGAAAATAAATCATAAAAGCGAGTGGTTCATGAATATGAGGGTCAGGTGAGGAGAGATCACTCTGATGAGTAATAATCCAATTACGAAAAGTATTGTTAGAAGGAAAACCGGTGGTTTTTTCTTTAGGTTGAGATTTAGATGCAACACCAAGGTTGTCCCCACAAACCGAAAGATTCAAGAGGAGTTTGACATCTTGAATGGTGGGGGTCATCATGCCCCAAGGGAAATAGAAACAATTTACAGTAGGGTTCCAAAAGCACAGAAGGGCCTGAATGGGGCGAAGGTCACTAGGGAAAGGTTCAAGGCTGAGAAGGATCAAGCGAAGGAGGGTCGCATCAGATCAGGACCTGCGACAATGAGGTTCAAGGTGACAATACCTAGCCAGATAGTCAGCAGAATTTGACGGCCAGTTAGCAAGTAAAGGAGTAAAAAGTTGAGAGGAAAACCAGGAGGCATACAAGGGTATAGAATGATTTTCGAAAATACGAGCAGTACACTCGTCAATTTCTTCAGGAATTCCCAACGGGCCAAGGGCATAAAAACCTTCAGGAAGAAGGCGGACTGTGGTACGAGAGGCAGACGAACTCTCAATCTTAACAACCTCGGATGAAGGAACAAGAATGGAACGAGGATCCATCGAAGAAAGAAGAAGAACATGGAAGAGGGAAGGAATTCGAAAGAGCAAGAGGAAGACGGTTTTCTCAGAGGAAAAAAGGCGACGTGAATGAAAGCAATGATGATAGAATTTCTTGGGAAGAAGTAATACCCGTCAACAGCAACATCGGGCAAGTTACTTGGGGTTTTTCCAAGCTGGGAATTCACCCAAGTAAGGAGGGCATCTGTTGTGGCCACAAAGAGAATGGGCCGGGAAAGAGAGAGGAATGGGCCAGGTAATTGGGCCAAGAAAAGCCAAACAGTAGAAGGATGGGCCAAAAGAGGGAAAAGTACGCAGGAGCCTAAAACGCCAGAACTTCAAGGGCCGACAAATTCGGCCAAGGAATAGCCGAAAGAGAGAAGCCGAAAGGAAGAAGCCAGAATCGGCTCAAGGGATCAGCCGGAGAGCGGTTACCAGAGCTCCGGCTATAAATAGAGGATGCCATGCTCAGAATCAAGAGAGACCAATCCACCCCAAGATTCCTTTATACAATTTAATTCTTTGTAGCTTTTACTGCTTTCTTTATAGCTTTCATTTACCAGCTTTCCTAGATCTTAGCCTAGTTAGTAGTGGTTACATTTCCAAGTCCACCGTTGTTTCATAACAACTTGTAGTTTGGTATTCATTTTTTGGTTAATCAGTGAAGCTTTGAGGTCAAACCCGCTGCAATGCCCCCCGACAGCCTTTACACTATAATCCTATAGGGCTGTTAAAAAGCTTGCCTAATTTTTCCTACCGAAAGCGCACGGTATCAAGCTGCAATATTTATTTTTTATTGTCGGGATCGTTCAATATAGAGTTACACGATAGAAGTGTTTTAATAGAATCATTAGCTCTAGAATCTGTTTCTGCTCTTGGTTTAAGGATGGTGTAATGATGATTACTAAAGATTTAATGCTGAAACGTAAATGCTTAAAGCTGTAAACAATAGTAAAGAAAACAATTAAAATGATATTGAATATTGTGATTATGTTCATGTGTTTAAGAAAACATGGACCAAATCAAATGAATGAAATAAGAATATGATGAGAGTATCATACCTCAATGGTTAAAACATAATGAAAGTTCATTGATAATAGAAAAATCCTTTATACAACTTAATCAAATCTTCATGTCTTAAATCACTTCCCAAGACAGGTACTTGTGATTCAGTGTCATGACATTCTAAGTACTGAAATCATGGAATACTATCATTACAGAATGATCGATCAGACTCGTTCTGTGATAAAAGCTTTTTAGAACTGTCACTTAATCTACTTCTTTCAGACTCAGATTAAGCCTTTGACAACTCGAGGTCACTTCTAAATCATCTTATACTCGTCTGAACTTGAAGTTATTCTTTTCATTACTCTGTGTCAAACTGATCTTATGACCCTATATTGGATGTCCTCTACATAAAGTGAAAAAGCAAGTATTTAAATCTATCATCCAATGTTTTCATAAAACTTGTATCCTAAGAGTAATTCCTTCAAGTATTTGTAAGAAGTAATAGTCCTGTAAGTATAACAAGATGAAATTGCTATTCAAACTCCTTGACTTATCCAGACTAAGATTCATATAGATGATTTAGCTCGAGGAATCTCTGTAAACACTTCCAAATTCCATAGTTTAACTCAGGATTAGTAGACTGTAAGAGGAATATTTAATCTCCTACCCATAGCATATAGTGATAACTATAAAACTATGAACCCTGGAAATTAATCTTCCTAATACCCTACTGAAACTTTTGCTCCCGAGCCGAAGTTTCATGGTGCAGCCGGGGTAAATAATTCAATCTTACCAGACACCATTGTTCAATACTTAATAAAGTATTATTTATTACAACTGTCTGTATCTCCCCGGCAACGGCGCCATGAAACTTTTGCTCCCAGTTTGCGTGACACGAGTATTTTCTGAAATATCAGGTTTGGATTTATTAAATGAAAAGAATTATGATTTAGGGGATGGGTTTAAGAATATGTTGAGATTTCCCTTTTTATTACTCATGTGGGGTTCAAACGGCACTGTGGTCCTTCCCGCCATGAAACTTTTGACAAATATCACGGTGCAACCGGGATGGACCTTCAGTCTGTCACCCTGAAAGTCCTTGGTATCTGCACCATGATGTTTCGCTTAATTTCATGTCAAGAAGATACCAGCCATGAAATTCTTGAACATCTTCCCACTGTATGAGTATTCTCCCAAAATGTTGTTTTTATTTACTCGTGTCAAGAAACTGTGCTCCCGAAAGCGCACGGAGTCAAAAATTGCAGTAATTTATAGTAAGTACCGGATCGTTCACTGGAGGATGTGCGATGGAAGCAGGGCCCACGTCGTTTACTAAGATTTTCCACTCGGTTACTCGTTTCAAGTTTTGCAAGGGTTTCTAACAACTACTTGACATAAATTAAACCAGATCATGAAAGCAGTAAAAATTATTCTACAAAGCATGGTAAACTAGATCGGAGAAAGCAATTAAATCTACACTACGAAAGCAATATAAAATTATGCTACACTATCTAAGAAGCAGGTTTAAATATGACAGAAGGGACAGGGAGGAAATAATAAAGATTGGACAAGATTCAGATGATACACAATTAAACTTCCAATTTTTATACACAGATCTTAGCTTGGGATAATCTTCTAGTTAGCTAATTCTCATGCTTTCTGCACCATGTTCCCTTTAACAGACAGGTACTTATGGTGAGAATTTACATGCTCTTAAGACAACAATTTCTAAGATACCATAAACTCTTAACTCCCCTTGCAATGCCTTGCAAAAGTATGTTAATTATTTATGGTGGACGAGCAACACCTGTCAAATCATTAGTTGACATGCCAAGTACTGCTATCATTCCCCCATGTCACACCCAAAGTTTCAAATCAAGCCCCAAACCATTCCATAACTCTCAAACCTTTTAACAGATGGACAGCCCCTAATTCTTCCGAGTGACCTCTATGAACGCATTTAAAGGAAAGCAGTAAAGAAAGCTGTAAAGAAAGCATTTAAACCTATCACTCGGAAGCGTTAAAAACGTCTCTTTCCGTTAGTATAAAAGAGCCCCTGGTCTTGGTGACCAGATGCAGATCAAGAACCCCCGAGATATCAATAAGCCACAGGGCTTACAACATCTTGGTAGTTATGAGTTACAAACTGAATGAAACAGATCCATAAGTGAACCTATTCCGGATGTACTCACTCAAGACTCAATTCTAGACTTTGGCAGAAGAAGATAGTAGTCGAAGGAATACTCGACCTTACCCTATAAATTCACCAAGGCCTATATGTTGTTCCTCTAGTATTATTTATCACATCTCATCTACACCCAAGTGGATATTGACTTAATGCGATATCTAACATCAGATTTCCAACACACAGCAATTTTGAGAAGCAAATGGATATTTGAAAATCATTCCCTAGACAGGTACTAAACTCTCAATTAAAACACAGACCCTTTCAGTCTAGATGAGACCTAATCGCTGACTCTGCTTCTAAGCTCCCAAAATCAATCCCCAGTGGAAGATGAATTAGTCATAACTGTCGAATTTATCCCTTACTCAGATCCGGATTTTACAAAGGAATTTTTGTTGAAAGTTTACTATGCAACATCTGATTTAAATCAAGACTTCTATATCCAAGGGGAAGGATCCCCAAAATAGCAATAAGACCAGAACATCTACATAATAGTATCATGCATACAAGTATACGGAAAGGAAAATGAAATACCCCAAAATATATGGTGGGGTTAGACAGAATGTGATACACAAAGGTGGATTAGCCTGAGATGAGAAGAAATCAGCTAAAAGGAATGCCAGAGATAGTTGAGGTTCTCCGGACTGCAAACATCTGCTGTCCGGTTCCCAATTATCCCAGATGATTGATTTTAGACAAAAAGAATTCCAAACACGACGGTGACCGCCGTCATTCAGTTTTCTTTTGTCTGTGAGTAGAAGAAAAACCCACATATTTCTTGATGTAATATTTCTCAACTGATGTTGGTCGACATCAGTTAATACTATTGCAACTTGAATTCAGGTTGAAAATTAAGATAAGGAAAATTAAAACTGTATCTGATTAGGAATTGGCTGAGTGACTAATCGAAACTCTTAGTGAAGAGAACGCTCGCCGAAGCTTCCACCAACCACTAACCAGATCATGCAAAATAACAGATAATGATTGACACACAGAAGACGGGTTAGTCGATATCCCTGTGAAGGGACCTTTCACCAACATTAATCTATGTGTTTCTCATTATCCGTTCATACACACAATGAACGAGAAAATTATAAAAGTAAGAAAATATTTTTTGGTATTGTGTGGGTGTTAAGCACACAATAATTGGACACTAATAGGTTGAAATGTGTAATGGATAGAAATCAGATGAACTGGGCCGAGGCCCAATACATCCATGCAACTTACACAAATCATGAAAGAAAATATTTTTGGAGTTTTCAGAATAAAAGGATAGTTCAATTCGAATTATTAGGATAATTCGAATTGAGAATGCATGAAGAATGAAGTATGATCTTACCCAATTTATCCTTGCAAAGGAATGAGATATCATCTAATTCGAATTGTTGAGCAATTCGAATTAATTCGAATTGGACAACTCGAATTGATGAAGTCCTTTCCTTGCTCAAAATTGACTAAGGCATATACCTCAAGGGGAAGGTGAATTCGAATTGTCCAGCAATTCGAATTAATTCGAATTGGACAATTCGAATTGGTTGGGGGCAGAAAATAAACTAAGGCATGAATGGGTGGCGATGGATACAATGTGGTTTTCAAGCGAATTCGAATTGTTGAGCAATTCGAATTAATTCGAATTGGAATATTTGAATTGGTTGAAAAACTCATGAAGGAAATTTTTGGGTGTGCAATTCGAATTTCTTAGGCAATTCGAGATAATTCGAATTGCCTCAATTCGAATTACACAATTTCAAACAACAACAATTTTTTGTTCTCACAAGTATGGGTTAGGTGAACACTGTACTGTAATGATGGGTTTAGATTTACTAAATCCCTCATCTCACATCAATGTCATTTCACAGCCACCCTAGTGAGATTTTCAAGAAATAAACAAATACATGTCCAGTGGTTATTGGCCAGATTCAAACCCTATTTCTACAAACAAAGGATCAAAGATCAAAGAGCCTAAAACATCTAATTATCTAAGAACTGCATGAATAAACTAAGAACACTCAAGTTATCTAAGATAGCATGAGATGAGATTAGGGCAGGAAGAATAAAACCTAAACATAAATTAAAACAAACCTTAAAAACATCTAAAACCTAAGAACACTTATTTGAAGCTCTAAGGCACTAAATCAAGCCAAAAACCCACCAAACATGCATTTATTAAGTTTGAATGTCAACTAGGACATAATAAATGTAACCTAGTTGAAACAAACAAACATACGAAGCATTTATTTCTAGAGAAAGCATTAAAGAGTGCCAAAACACATGAATAAAACCATTTCTGGAAATTTTCCTTGTATTGACACTTTGAAAGCAAAATAAAGAACCCAAAACCATCATTAGCTTGAAGGTAGGGTTTATTCTAACTAGAAAGCATGAAAAAATATGGAAAATGGCTACTCTAAGGGTTACACAAACTGCTTCTACACTAAACTAAGATTAAAGCATGTAAAGATTACACTACTTGCAAGAAAAATAAACTAAACTACACTAAACTACCTACCTAACCCTTAAGGGGTGTGGAACCTCCTGCTGTTCTTTTTGTCCCAGCTGCTTTTTGGCTAAAATTCTTGATCTCCTGATTCTGTGGTGGAAGGTCTGCTTTTATAGACAATCTTCAAAACCCTAGGCCCCCCAATGTTGTGCTCATGCTCCGCAGCTTTGATGAATTTTTGAGTGCAGTTCGAATTATCTCAACCAATTCGAATTAATTCGAATTGTGAGATCTCTTCCTTGAGCTGGGATTTTGGCCTTCAGTTATCAATTCGAATTGTTAGGATAATTCGAATTGGTCTTTTCTCGAATTGGATGAGGGTTTCTGCTTGGCTTCCTTGCACTTGTTGGCAATTCGAATTGTTTGTGCCAATTCGAATTAATTCGAATTGGACAATTCGAATTGCACCTTCTTCTTGCCTTTGGGTTTCTTCTCTCTTCATTCCCTAATTCGAATTAATTCGAACTTGAACAATTCGAATTAGGCTTCTGCATCCCTTCCAACACTTAACCAATTCTTTGCTCTCTTTAGCAGTTCGAATTGTTGTGCAATTCGAATTAATTCGAATTGCACAATTCGAATTGTGCTTCAACACTTAGCCAAATTTCAGTTGTGGGATTTTCAATCTTTTTCCCATCTTTTTGGATTTTTGTGGGCTCTTTTATTCTTTTGCCCATCTTTTCATTCCTTTTTCTTTTCTTTTTCCTTTTTTCATGTTTTTGGATTTTTCTAACACAAATACAATTAAAATTGCATATTTTGTGTCTTTTTGTTACCGGCTCGATGTTTTTACAAACTCGCATTAATCTGTCAAATTCAACTGCTTTCTTATTGAATTAAGATGGAATCACGATCAAAATGTCCGTCTCAGACACGGAAATGGATTGGAAATAATGGACAATTTTGGCCATTATCAACATCCTCACATTTAATACTGATCGTCCCCGAGCAGTCAGAGTCAGTGCTCCTAGGAGCTTGGACTCTGCATATTCAATCCATTTGCGTGGCCTCAGAAATTTCATTCTTTTTATATTGGGATAAGACAATCAAAATTACAAGTATTAAACTCTCTTGGTTGCAGTGTTTAATGAAATGATACTTCTCACTCGAGTGAACATACAAATCAATCATTATTGTTAATTCTTCTTGAACATGTGTTTAGAAAATCACATTGGCTCAATTCTTGAATTTAGGTATGACATGAATCATTAATCAATCAAAGCAGAGCCTCACATATATTAGAATCGGAAAGATCACTCACTCTCAAGATTGGCTTTCATCGTCACGCTCAAAATCAAATTCAATTAAATTCTCCCATAAGCTTGCAACTGGACCAACTCGCCACCGGCTCATTTCTTCAAATCGAGATCCCGAGGTCTTATTCAAGGTTGTAACGGGGCATACGGTTGTAACATTCGGTAGGAAAGGGAGTTATTGGGCTAAAAAGTGACATGACACCATTCCACCATAACTTGGCATTTTGTAGAATCTATGATCATCATCATTTCTATCTTTCTTTTGTTTTTGTGTTTTTCTATTGCATGACATTAGACTTTGTCTAATTTGCTTTGTCATTTGCAATTTGTTCTTGTTGAATGGATCTCAACTTTTTTTTTTTTTTTTTGAATCGGTTTATAGCATACCGATTGATACATATTTGATGATCAAAAATTACAGTGCCTTGATGGGATGGCTCATGTACACTTGGGTTTGATTTTCTTGGTCTTTTTGTAAGGCTAGGAATAATATAGTGGCTTCAAAGAAAAATTAGGTTTAAAGGCTCAGATTGGTTTATCCTAAATGGAAAATGTTTTTGGGTTTGGAATTCAAACGAAAGCCAAAATTTTGGGTTTTTCTAAGTGCCTCGATCATTTGCTCGATTTCGGGAATATGACATGGTCTTGAATCGGTCCCAATTGCAAGTTCTAGTGCCCTTTAATCGAATTGATTCACACAATCAAAGAAGTATTGAGTAAAAATGACTCGGCTCAGATCTCACAAGGGACGGTTTGATCATGTCATACATTTATTCTCAAACTCAACCTTTGAAAAATTCTTACAACTTATTCAAATAAATTCTCAACATGAAAGTTTGTTAGTCTTTCAAGTGATCATATCATTAGATTTTTATAGCTCAAAACTTCGAGAATTTATGTCATGCATATTTTTAATTGTTTTATCCCAATGTAATAGTCTGAAAAATTTCATCATCAGCCTAAATTCAACATGTGAATTTAGGTGACCGATTTATGCTTGTTTTATGTCGGTTTGTTTAATTGAAAGCAGTAAAAAGACACTGTGAGCATGCAAGCATGTCACAGCTTGTTTTTGGCGTGACAGTCACTTATTCATCTTGGACTGCCACACATCTTTTTCGAATAATGGAGAACTCAAGACGAAATTCTCTTTTGGAAAGCAGTAAATGTACATCAGTTACAATAGATTTCCATGGTGAGGATTGAAAGTGTACTGAATGAATGGAAAGCCTAATGCATGATGTTTACAATGGGGCTCGCATGAATATGATTATTTGGCTTAGTCCTTCTTCTCCGTGGGCTGTGTGGAGGATCCGGTGGCATCTCCTGGAGGTGATGGGAACTTGCTGAGGATGGTCTTCATCATTTCGGCTTGATTGTCGAACATCCTGGCTTGACTGGCGAACACTGCTTCTAACATTCTTCTATTCTTTTCCTCATTCTCAATCCTTTCTTGATGCTGCCTGGCTGCTTCCTTTCTGAACTCCTCTTCTCTCTCAAACATTCTCAGCCTAAACTCTTCCTCTTTCTGCATTTGTTTTTCGTGAGTCGAGACAATGGCATCGGCCAAAGACTTGACACTCTGCATCATTGACTCTCCCATTCTGCTCACTGCTTCTAGAGTTTGAGATTCAGCTGGGTGTTGAGACACAGTTGGACCTCTGCGCGAGGGTCGGACTGGATGTCTTCGTGATAAGCTTGGAGTGGAAACATCAGTTCCAGGATGAGTGGCAGTGGGAGCAGGTTCTGTTGGTGCAACTGCAGCTTCTTCTGTTGAAGGTGCCGCTTCAGGACGGTCCTTCTTCTTATGCCCTTTGCGTCCGACTGTTGGTGTCCTAGGAGTGTATCTGGATTGAGCATCTGATTCTTCCGGCATAATGTATGTAACTGGTTCAGTTATCCTTGTCTTTGGGACTGGGATCGGCCGGCTCATATCAATAAGATCGCTCTCTGCAAAAACTGTTAGATCTACTCCTTGGGCTTCACAAATTCTCCTGATGAGGTTGGGATAGCATAAAGCAGCAGCTCTGGTGCCTGTGACTTTTGTAGTCATGACATGGAAAATCTGCTCCCCCACGTTGATCTTTAGTCCATGCCAAATCTTGGCAAAACCCTTCAACATTCGACCAGATGTTTCATGTGCATGCGGGTTTGGCCTGATCTTCGACATGTAGAAGTCATAGGAGGGTTGAAATTCCAGTTTCAGGTGCTTTGCTTTGAAGGGGATTTCACCAGTGTAGCTCTCAGCAGTAAGGGACCTAGTGATGTTGTCGTGATATTGCCTGTCAGCTGCCCTGCTTGCTCCCTTCTCGAAATGTTCAGATGTCAGAATTTCTGACCTCCAGTTGGGTGTACCAAGGAAGTTGTTCAAGTAGTCTGCAGAGATGTCTACGTCAACTCCTCGCACCCAACTTGTCTTTTGTGTGGCATTGATGTTGCAGTAGAATTCCCGAACCAATTCTGCTATCCCGGGTTCAGCGTGATGCTTAAGGAACTCAGTCCATCCGCGGTTTTCTTTCAATGTACGCAGCATTGGATGATCAATCAATTCTGGACTGAACCCTTTATCAGGGACAAATACTCCACTCAGTGCCATGTATCGCCCCGCATTCTGCTCATTTCCGTTGAACCTCCTCATTATGTCAGCATCATCTGTGATACGGAATTTTCTGAACTTCTTTGTAGACACACCCAGTCTGCCCCTTGAAGTTGAGTTGACCCAATAACCAGCCGATCGCACTGATCCGGTTGATTCTTGGGTCCCTTCAGTTCCTGCTTGTTCTCCATCAGAGTCAGAACTTTCCCTTGGTTGTTCCCTTTGTTCAAGTTGTTCGTGCTGTTCTGACTCGACCTGTGCATTCGGTTGTGGCTCTTCCTCAGCTTGTCTCAACTCAGTTTCTTCACCTCCTTGAGTTGCTCCTTGCTCGTGTGCATTACAAGGATCTTCATGGAATACAGAATTTAGGAAATCCTCGGAAAGATAGGGATCGGCAACGTGCTGGTATTCTTGTTGTGATGCCTCAACTTCCTTCCCGATGTTAAGGTCTCCCAATTGTTCTTCCGTATCATCTCCTTGCTCTATGGGAATATTGAGATCGTAATGGAGGATCTGCTGAAATGTCTTGTCTTTGAAGATATCTTCTATGGTATCCATCTCTGCTCGCTCACCTCCACTGCTACCTTCAGTTCTTACTGTTTCTTGCATTGTGGGTTGCGGTTGGGTAGCAGCTGCCACTAGAGTTTGTGCAGTTATGTCATTCAAATCACTCGCAAGCTCGGCGAACTTCTTCTTTGATTCTTCAAATCTGACATTGCCCTCGTGCACCATTTCCTCTATCTCCTCTGTGGGCCGCATCGCCTCCATTGTTTTCTCAACATCCGCGTTTGCATCATTTCTGCGAGCAGTGGATCTTTTTACTTGTTCCTCCTTCTCCCTTGCCCATTCTGCTGGCTCAGCTTTCACCTTAACAGGAACAATGTCGGTTCCGCTGATTATCTGACAATCATCATCCCCGACCTCAACCTGGGTTTCAGTGTCAGCTTTCTTTTTCTTCTCCAGCTCAGCTTGCAATTTCTCAGCAGCTTTTCTATTCTCCTCTTCTTCTCGGGTTTTTCTGATATTCTCCTCCATCTCTGCCTTCCTGGCGTCTTCTTCTGCTTTCTTGGCCTCCTCTTCAGCTGCCTTGGCCATTTGCTCTTTCCAAAGCCGATTTTTCTCGGCCCTTGCAGCTTCCATTTGCTGTTTCCACTCCTCCGTTTCTTTTGCCATTTCGACCTCAGCCTTCTCATTCTCCCTTCTTGCTCTTTCAGCTTGTCGGGTCTCGTACTCGGCTTTCCTCTGTGCCTCAATCCTATCCATCTCAGCTTCTTCTTGAGCTATCCTTGCTGCTTCTGCGTCAGCTTCTTCCTGAGCCTTCCTTGCCAATTCTGCTTCGGCTTGCTCTTGGGCCTTACGCTGTTGTTCTTCCTTGGATAACTCAATGGCTTGATCCTTGCCTCTGTCTTTTCGCTTGGGAGGCTCATCATAGAATTTGGGCACAGGGGGAATGATCATTGGCTGATTCGGAGGTTCTTGGATTCTGATCTGAGGCTCAGCAGACTTTTCAGACTTTTCTTTATCTGCCAACCTTATCAGCTTTCTCTTCTTTTTAGGTGGCTCAGGTTCGGATTCAGTCTGGGAGGGATCAGATTCGGCAGGCTCAGATTGCTCGGAGGTCGGATCAACATAGTCATCAATGATCTGTTCTTCATCCTCAACATTCAAACCCAATTCCGGTCCTTTGATCTTCAGAAATTTTTGAATGAATTTGGGTTCAGACATGGCTGTGAGTTGCGCAGTCCATTTTAGTGTGAAATATCTGCCTAGGACACCTTGGAATCCCGTGTTATACTGCAGACGAGGCCGGTGTTCTTGACAGTGCCTCAGACCTTCTGCATCCATTTCACGTAGCAGGTCGAGAAACCTCTTTTTCATTTCCGTGTACAAGGTGTCCACGATGTCTGCCTCTTTCTCCTTTAGATATCCTAAGTCTCGGACTGGTGGAATGTTGAGATACTCTAAACACTTGTTTTTGCCCATGACTGAGATCTGTTTCCTCTTGCGTCCCATTCTGTCCCATGATCTGTTTTGAATCATTGCAATGCATTCAGCTCTCATTAGCTCGAAATTGGGCATCCCCTTCATTGTGGTCTCTCGGGGCTCAACTGCCGGAATCCTTTGTGGTAAGAAGACTGGCAGAATCTCCACTTTTCCCGGTGGTATCACGATTCCCGGTTTTAGTACAGACTCCCTGATGTCCTTTTCCCATTTTCCCCATGCAGTCATGTATTCCCCCCATAGTTTCCTGGCTGCTTTTGTTTTCTCAATGATAGAATCCAGCATTGGAGTGTGGTGGGCTTGTCCGTAGTTCAGTACTGCCTGGAGAGAATCCCTGAAGTTGAATGTCATTTCAGTATGACGCTCTTTTGCATGCAATGTCAGCCATAGCTGCTCCTCTGGTCCGCAAATGGTCCCATTGTCGAAAAGTTCCTTCTTGTATATAAATGGGAAGGTCTCCGGCATGGAGAGTACACCAGTTGACGCAACTAAGTATGGTGGAGGTGTCTTGGGGGCATAGAGCATTTTCACTTCCCTAGAAATGGGTGGTTGGATGAGGACTGGCTTAAAGGCTGCAGCTCTCCTATCTCCGAAGTGGATTTCAAGCATTCTGTTCCAATACGCCTTTTGTCGTTTCATCCTCCAAACCATTCGCTCATAGTGAACTTTCGGCTCATTAAACCGCTGATCATACCTTGCCTCATCGAACTCTTGGTTCCAGAAGTTACATACATGTTGGCAAAAGTCTCTTTCGAGGCCTGTTGCTCTATCATTTCTTTCTTCCTCTGGAATCGTATTCCACTAATGGTCCTTCATTTCGAATCTCCATTCAATCTGGTGGTCCATAGGTAGGTTGTGCTCATTCCTTATGGCTACCCTATTTTCCTCTGCCTCTTTCTTCATCCTCTCTATTTCCAAGAAGGCACTATCTGGAGTTGTCTTTGGAAGACCCATCAGGGAATCTATAATGAATTGACTCCTGGAGAGAAGAGAGTTGGAGCTATTTTTAACAAATTTTTGATAAGTGGATCCGAGTTGAAAGTCAACATCCTCACATTTTGAGCTAAGCTCTAAATGTGAGTTAATTGGTTTCTAATCGAATTTATAGAAAGACAAGCATGGAGCTGGATTGTTAAATCTAACTCTTATTACAACAAAAATAAGGAAAGCAAGAGAGATAAGGATCTTGGATCCTTAGAAATTTTTCTTAGACTATAAATAGTCTAAGATGTTTTTTTTTTTTTTTGGGTGGTCAAAGGACCAAAAAGAGAAAATTTCGTAGGTTATTGAGCCTACGAAGGAATTTTTGATTTTTATCACTTAAAAAGTGATTTAAATCATGTGAGGTAGGGAAGATAAGAGATTAATGATGAAAATCGAATGCAAGCGATAAATTATGCAATTACTAGTATGTACAATGGATCATGACCAAAAATAAGAAATAAAAATAAAAGTAGACATGCATACATACAAAAGGCGATTTTTGGATTTTTATGAAAGGGTGTTGACTTGTTTATTTAATGAAATTGGGGGTGTGAGTGGTCCCCCATTTGGATTTTGTTTTGGAAAGTGGGTTTTTAAGGAATAAAACAAAACATTCCTTACAAGTATTTCCCACTTGTTCCAAGTTGACAAAGATCAAACACTTAAACAAAGAATATTCTGAAAATTTGTCTTTTTATACATAAATGCCATGCCAAAAGTGTTGGAAAAATTTTGGCATGGTTTTGTCTGTAATACTATGTTTCCGTATGTGCAAACGTCAACCTTTGGGGTTGAGTTTGCCATGTGTGGGGAACATGTACCCGACAAAAGCATTCATTACTAAAATACTCACATAACAATATACATGCAAACATCAACAGAAACGAGAACATTTGATCCATCTATACTACTGTAATGTACTAATGTTACCAACAAAACTCATGCTTTAAAAACATAAATTTTGCAGATATTATCAACATGCATTTTCAGTCATCATCAACAATTATCTACTGAAAAACAACACAGTGGCTAAAGAAAGCACGACCACAGTGTTGGCCCTACTCACAAGTTACCAAAATCACAAAGCAGATAACACAGATACACACATAAACACAAATGGAAACAATAATACTGCAATATGAACAAAAATCAAATTTTTAAGGGTTTTGAGACCCTCATTTTCAAAATATGACCACCCCCTAAATCACAGAAAATTTCGAACCCTTAAATGGCAGTTAAGAACACAAAACCTAGAGCCCTAGGTTCTGCCTAGTCGGTTTCTACCCCATTTCTGAACAAACCCCACACACTCCGACCACTTTCCGACTCTTCCCGTCATGAGAAACAGAAGCATTCCCCTTCCCCACCCTCGATTTCGCACGGAAGATGAAAAGACAAAACTGTAAACTTGAAACCGAGCGCGAAAACGAAACAGAGATACTTACCCCCGACTCCCACTAGGGTTTGACGACGACGAAGCCATTTCCGAGTGATTTGGCCGGAGGAAAGCTTGAAAAGAGTGACTGGTTTCGCGAGGAAGAAGGGTTTCGCGAGAGAGAGGACGGGGGATTTTGGAAGTGTGGAAAGTGAAAGTGAGGGAAATGAGAGGGAAAGAAGGGTATAAAAAGGATTCGGAAGGGGAGTTCGAATTATTGCATCAATTCGAATTAATTCGAATTGACTCATAATTCGAACCTGGTGGTAAGGACCAACTTTGCATAGGAATGCTTTTGTGAGCTAATTCGAATTATTGGTGTAGTTCGAATTAATTCGAACTTCCCCACAATTCGAATTGCTCACTTGCATAAGAGAATGCCTTTTGTATGCCAATTCGAATTAGTCAGGCAATTCGAATTAATTCGAATTGCCCTATAATTCGAATTGCAACACTTGGCCTACTAAAATATCCGAAAATTCTGCCTTGGGTGCCAATTCGAATTTGCATGGCAATTCGAATTAATTCGAATTGCCTGCATAATTCGAATTAACTAATCCGAACGTGAAAAATCTCCAAGGCAAAATGTCTTATGTGGTATGTTCCAAGCAATTCGAATTAATTCGAATTTTCTTGAAATGAAAATTAAACCACATTCAAGACTTAGGAAAAATTTGGATTTTCAAAAATTTATGTTCATCAAGATGAGCAACCATATCTACACAGACTTAGAATTTAAAACATATTGCTTGCATAAATTAGATCGGGTTAACAATTTTTATTTTATGAATTTATTCTGGATTTTAGATTTCTCTAAATCCCAAAATTAACCTTCATTAAATATAATGTTAACCCAACCGGGAACCTGGTTTTCGGGAGCTTTATCTTTCTTTTTGTTGGTTCCTCGAATTCCTGCAAAACAATTATGAACAGGTATTAGGTTTTCTCCAAATATCAACATCCTCACATTTAGAGTCTTAGTACTCTAAATGTTCAATTGATTTTTGGATACTTTGTCCCAATAAAAATAAGTGAAGAAAGTAATAAATAAGTAAGCAAATATATGCATAATATTTATTGAACATAAGCCGGTTCTGTTGTCATTTGAGCTTCTTTTTCGGGGTCGAACTGCCCAAGATACTCCTTCAATCTGTGTCCATTCACCACCAGCTCTCCTTTGTCAGTTCGGATCCTGACAGCTCCACTTTCAAACACGTGCATCACTTCGTATGGCCCTTCCCATCTGGATTTAAGCTTTCCGGGGAATAGCTTCAACCTAGAATTAAATAACAAGACATTCTGGCCAACATAGAAGTGTTTAGATTTAATACGACGATCGTGTAACTTCTGGGTCCGCTCTTTATAAATCCTCGAGCTTTCATAAGCTTGCGCACGTATTTCCTCAATTTCATTGAGGTCCAACTTGCGCTTACTCTGGGCAACTCGGGAGTCAAAATTGAGCATTCGTACGGCCCAGTAAGCCTTATGCTCTAGTTCTACGGGCAAATGACAGGCCTTTCCGAAGATGAGTCTGTAAGGAGACATCCCAATGGGAGTCTTGAATGCAGTGCGGTATGCCCATAAAGCATCATTGAGCTTACGTGACCAATCTTTGCGAGTTGTCCCCACAGTGGCCTCGAGTATGTGTTTGATTTCGCGGTTAGAGACCTCGACTTGACCACTGGTTTGGGGATGATAAGGCGTGCCGATCTTGTGGAGAATCCCATTTTTGCTCATAAGGTTTGCAAATGCTTTATTAACAAAATGGGTTCCTCTATCTGACATGATCACCCTGGGTACACCAAATCTATTGAAAATGTTATTTTTCAAAAATTTGACAACCTGGTTGCCATCATTGGTTGGCAGTGCAACAGCCTCAACCCACTTGGAAACGTAATCGACAGCTACCAAGATGTAATGGTTCCCATCAGATGTCGGAAATGGTCCCATGAAGTCAATACCCCATACATCGAAAATCTCGAGAGTGAGAATTCCTTGTTGAGGCATCTCATCCCTCTTGGAGATATTCCCTAATCTTTGGCATCTGTCGCAAGCTTTAACAAACGCTTTGCAATCCTCGTAAATGGTAGGCCAATAAAAACCGCACTCGAGTACCTTATGAGCTGTTCGAGTGGGGCCATGGTGACCTCCATATTCCGATTCATGGCATTTCTTAGCGATTTGATAAGCCTCGTGCTCAGTTACACATCGTCTAATAATCGAATCTGCACAATGCTTGAAGAGGTAAGGGTCTTCCCAGAAGTAGTTAACTACATCTCGGTTGAACCTCGCTTTGTGGCCTCTGCTTTGAAATGGTGGGGTTATTCCGCATGCTAAAAAGTTAGCAATATCGGAAAACCACGGACAAGCTTGATCATGAAGATGCAAGGCAAACAGTTGCTCGTCCGGAAAATTCTCATTTACGGCTAGCTCATTTTTATCATTTTCTAGTCGAGACAAATGGTCAGCAGCACCATTGTCTCTGCCTTTTCTATCTTTTATTATAATGTTGAATTCTTGCAGCAAAAGTACCCACCTGATTAATCGAGGTTTGGCGTCTTGTTTGCTAAACAAGTATCTCAGTGCAGAGTGATCTGTGTACACTGTGGTTTTCGTACCAATAAGATATTGTCTGAATTTATCAAACGCAAAAACCACAGCATACATCTCCTTCTCCGTGGTAGTGTAGTTAATTTGGGCCTCATTCAGGGCATGACTTGCGTAATGAATCACGCAGTGCTTCCCTTCCTTATGTTGCCCAAGAACTGCACCCACGGCGAGATCACTTGCATCACACATTACCTTGAAAGGCATTGACCAATCGGGTGGTTGCACTATTGGAGCTGAAATCAACATCTCTTTGAGCGTGTCAAAGGCTTGAACACACGCTTCATTTATTACGAAAGGATTTTCTTTACACAGCAAGTTAGTGAGCGGCTTGGCAATTTTAGAAAAGTCTTTTATGAATCTCCGGTAGAAACCGGCATGCCCTAAGAAACTCCTAACTGCTTTTATTGAATTAGGCAATGGGAGGTTTGAGATGACTGAGACCTTAGCTCTGTCGACTTCGATGCCTGCCCGCGAGATGCGGTGACCCAACACTATTCCTTCGGTGACCATGAAATGGCACTTCTCACAGTTCAAAACTAGGTTGGTGTCCTCACACCTTTTCAAAATTTGTGCAAGATTAGTCAAACATTCATCAAAAGTATCTCCATACACAGAGAAGTCATCCATGAAAACTTCAATGCATTTTTCGATAAATTCTGATAAAATTGACATCATGCATCGTTGAAATGTGGCGGGTGCATTACAAAGTCCAAAAGGCATGCGCCTGTACGCAAAAGTTCCGTAGGGGCATGTGAATGTGGTCTTGTCGTGATCCTCGCTAGCTATTACAATCTGATTATAGCCAGAGTACCCATCCAAAAAGCAGTAGTACTCCCTCCCGGCCAACCTCTCCAGCATCTGATCAATGAATGGCAAGGGGAAATGGTCCTTCCTGGTAGCGGTATTGAGCTTCCGGTAGTCGATGCAAACTCTCCAACCGGTCATTGGACGCGTCGCCACTTCTTCTCCTTGCTCATTAGTCGTTACACAGATCCCCCCACGTTTCGGTACGACCTGCACTGGGCTAACCCATTTGCTATCAGAGATAGGATAGATGATACCAGCATCTAAGAGCTTGATAACTTCTTTCCTTACCACTTCCTGCATATGGGGGTTCAGACGCCTTTGTGGTTGCCTTGAGGGCTTATACTCCTCTTCCATTAAAATTCTGTGCATGCAAACAGAGGGGCTTATTCCTTTTATGTCAGAAATGGTCCATCCGATTGCATGTACATATTTCTTTAGAATGTCTACCAGAGCTTTTTCTTGTTCTTGTGTCAGCTTGGCTGACACAATCACCGGTAATCTTTTATGTTCAGCGAGAAAAACGTACTTAAGATGATCCGGAAGTATTTTAAGTTCAAGCTCTGGTGGGCATTCAACGGAAGGCAGTAATTTGCGAGAAATGGATGGGAGAGAGAGATCAGATTTACCTTCAGGATCCTGTGTCAGTACAGGATCCACTTCCTCCTCAGCAGTGCTTTCCTCTTCCTCCGGGATGAACTCAACTCCATCGAATTCTTCAAGATCCCCAGAGATAGGATCCTCGAAGTGGACAGCGTTGCAGCCCCTTGGTTGCTCCGCACCTTCAGGCTTCAGTACCTGTTTTGAAACTTTGCTTGGCTCATCAGTCACAGAGTCTATGCTCTCATCCTCACTCCTACTATCTATTACATCAAAAATGGAACAAGATCCCTCAGACGGGAACTTCTGCAGCTTTCCCATGTTGAAATTCAATTCTTCTTCTCCGACTCGGAGCTTGATTTGATTTGATCGAGCGTCTATAAGTGCACCACCGGTTGAGAGAAAGGGGCGGCCTAAGATCAGTGGCATCTCGTAGTCCTCCTCTATATCCAAAATAATGAAGTCGACGGGGAAGAGGGTCCCTCCCGTCTTGACAATTACGTCCTTCAGGATTCCGATTGGATGGGTAATTGATCGGTCTGCCAGCTGTAACTTCATTGTAACCGGTTCAATTGTTCCCAAGTGAAGACGTTTCACCATGGCAAGTGGCATGACGTTGATGCTCGATCCCAGATCGCACAGTCCTTTTCCAACATTAGTTTTCCCAATGTGGATCGGCAATGTAATACATCCTGGATCTTCCTTCTTCTCCGGTAGCACTCTTTGGATAATGGCACTGCAGCTGCTGTTCAAAATCACTACTTCCTCCTGCTCAACTTTTCTCCTCCCTGAAATCATTTCTTTAAGAAATTTAGCATAGACGGGCATTTCTGAAATCATTTCGACCAATGGAATAGTGATCTCGACAGCTTTCAGTCTTTCTAAAAACTTTTTAAACTTTTCATCTTGTTCCTTATTTTTAAGACGTGCCGGGTATGGCACCCTTGGCATGTACTTATTATTGTTTGTTTTTGGTGGTAAAGAGAAGGAAGTTGTACCTTCAACCCTACCCTTTTCAGCTCCTTTTGCAGCTTCAGCCTGCGGAATAGCTGTTTCTGATTTGTCTTCGACCAGTGCAATACCATCTCCTCCTTCGATCCTTTCACTTTCTTTTTCACTCTCCACTAGATCCTTTTCCTCCTCGGCCGTCTCTTTTCCATGTCCAACAATTCCTTTTAGAGTCTTGCCTCCCCGCAATGTGATTGCTTTACACTGCGGGTTAGCTTCAGTACTGCTTGGAAGTGTTCCTTTCCCCCTGTTCTGTAGTTCTTTGGCCAATTGGGTGACTTGCGTCTCCACATTCTTGATTGATGACTGCAGTTGTTGGTTTATATCCTTCTGGTTGGCTATAAACTCAGTCATCAGGTTCTCCAAACGAGATGGTGGCCTTTGGTTATATTGCTGATTCTGATCAGGTTGGGATTGGAAATTCTGGAAATTCTGGCCTTGGTTCTGATTAGGCCTCTGTTGAATTTGAGGTTGGAAATTCTGATTCTGATTTTGAAAGTTCTGCACTCTTTGCTGGACGAATCCTTGGTTCTGAGGTCTGAAGTTTTGCTGTGGGTTTTGGAACTGGTTGGGCTGGTTTGGCTGCAACAAATGCGCGTTAAGTGCATTGTTGTTGGAATAAGAGAGGTTGGGATGGCGATTTTGGTAGTTCCCGGCAGAATTACAGCTTTCGGTAGCTATCTGTTGGCATGTGTCAGTTGGGTGAGGCCCTTGACATAGTCCACAGACAACTCCCGATTGCTGTGTTTGAACTTGGTCTGATGAGGTTCCTGCCTGGGAAGCGTCTATTCCCTTCCCTTTATCCTGGCTCAGCTGTATCGCAGCTACCTGTTCTTGCAGTTTTTCAAAATCTGTTTTCCCTTCACTTACAGCAAAGACTTTTCTAGGAGGATCCTCCTTCCTATCATCTGTGTTTAGGATGGATCTGTTGACAGACATTGTCTCAATCTTTTCCCAAGCTTGATCCATAGGCAAGTGGAGTAAATGTCGTCCGCCAGCTGCGTCTAACATTGTTCTCCATGGATGGGTGAGTCCTCCGTAGAATTTCCTCAACTGCTCCCAGGGTGCGTACCCATGTTGGGGGCATCGCCTGATGAGGCCCAAGAATCTTTCCTTCGCATCATATAATGACTCGTCTGGCTTCATTTTAAAATCTCCAATCTTAGCTCGTCCTTCCTCAATCTTTGATTCTGGACAATACTTCAGCAAAAAGCTCCTCACCAAGTCTGCCCAAGTGCTCCGCAGATTGATAGGCAATGACTTATACCAGTCCCTGGCACCACTATACAAAGAAAATGGAAACAACATTAGCCTTATAGCATCAGGAGAGACTCCTTGATTTTTGATCGTGCCGCAGAGTTCCAGGAAGGTCTGGAGATGATCATGAGGGTCCTCATGATTTGCACCGCAGAACTGATTGTTTTGCACCAAATTAATGAGTGCCGGTTTGAGCTCGAAATTGCGTGCAGGAAAATGTGCTCTCCCAGGTCCATCCAGATAGGGCTCTACTATTGGTTGCATGAAGTCTGCTGCTGCTTGCTGCTGTTGTTGATTTCCTTGTTCAGCTTGGTTCTGGTACTGTTGGTGGTAGTTGGGAAATTGCTGGAAGTTATGTGGATCTTGTGGGTTGTTCTGAAACTGATCTGGATTGAAAGCTTGGTTTTGGTATTGTTGGTTTGGTATGTTTTGGTTTTGGTGAAATTGGTTTATGGGTGGTGGTGGTTGTTGGTGGAATTGCTGGTATTGTTGCTGATTAGGATTTGGTAGATTCTCCTCTTCGTTGGCACGATTAGGATGCTCTACCACTCCTCCGTCAGCTCCATTACCAGGGTTATTTGGTGGTTGGTCTATGGGTAAGATCGGGGGAATGTTCTGGTTTTCTGCCATATCTGATAGATCGCTGCTCGATGTTTCAGGTGAAGTGCGGGTCCGACGCTCCTGCTCTTTCCGTCTTCTGGCTTCTGCCCTCAGTTGGCGAGCGGTCCTTTCTATTTCTAGATCGAACGGTAGCTCCGGTAATGTGATAATGGCCAAAATTGTCCATTATTTCCAATCCATTTCCGTGTCTGAGACGGACATTTTGATCGTGATTCCATCTTATTTCAATAAGAAGCAGTTGAATTTGACAGATTAATGCGAGTTTGTAAAAACATCGAGCCGGTAACAAAAAGACACAAAACATGCAATTTTTAATTGTATTTGTGTTAGAAAAATCCAAAAACATGAAAAAAGGAAAAAGAAAAGAAAAAGGAATGAAAAGATGGGCAAAAGAATAAAAGAGCCCACAAAAATCCAAAAAGATGGGAAAAAGATTGAAAATCCCACAATTGAAAATTGGTTAAGTGTTGAAGCATAATTCGAATTGTGAGCAATTCGAATTAATTCGAATTGCACAACAATTCGAATTGCAAAAGAGAGCAAAGAAATGGTTAAGTGTTGGAAGGGATGCAGAAGTCTAATTCGAATTGTTCAAGTTCGAATTAATTCGAATTAGGGAATGAAGAGAGAAGAAACCCAAAGGCAAGAAGAAGAGGCAATTCGAATTGTCCAATTCGAATTAATTCGAATTGGCACAAACAATTCGAATTGCCAACAAGTGCAAGGAAGCCAAGCAAGAAACCCTCATCCAATTCGAGAAAAGACCAATTCGAATTATCCTCAACAATTCGAATTGATAACTGAAGGCCAAAATCCCAGCTCAAGGAAGAGATCTCACAATTCGAATTAATTCGAATTGGGTGAGATAATTCGAACTTCACTCAACAACTCATCTAAAGAAAGCTGTGCACAACATTGGGGGGCCTAGGGTTTTGAAGATTGTCTATAAAAGCAGACCTTCCACAACAGAATCAAAAGATCAAGAATTTTAACCAAAAAGCAGCTTGGGACAAAAAGAACAGCAGGAGGTTCCACACCCCTTAAGGGTTAGGTAGGTAGTTTAGTTTAGTTTAGTTTATTTTTCTTGCAAATAGTGTAATCTTTACATGCTTTGATCTTAGTTTAGTGCAGAAGCAGTTTGTGTAACTCTTAGAGTAGCCATTTTCCATATTTTTACATGCTTTCTAGTTAGAATAAACCCTACCTTCAAGCTAATGATGGTTTTGGGTTCTTTATTTTGCTTTCAAAGTGTCAATACAAGGAAAATTTCCAGAAATGGTTTTATTCATTTGTTTTGGCACTCTTAAATGCTTTCCCTAGAAATAAATGCTTAGTATGTTTGTTTGTTTCAACTAGGTTACATTTATTATGTCCTAGTTGACATTCAAACTTAATAAATGCATGTTTGGTGGGTTTTTGGCTTGATTTAGTGCCTTAGAGCTTCAAATAAGTGTTCTTAGGTTTTAGATGTTTTTAAGGTTTGTTATAATTTATATTTCGGTTTTATTCTTCCTGCCTTAATCTTATTTCATGCTACCTTAGATAACTTGAGTGTTCTTAGTTTATTCATGCAGTTCTTAGATAACTAGATGTTTTAGGGTCTTTGATCTTTGATCTCTTGTTTGTAGCAGTAGGTTTTGAATTTTGCCAATACCCACTAGACACGTATTTGTTTATTTCTTGAAAATCTCACTAGGGTGGCTGTGAAATGACATTGATGTGAGATGAGGGATTTAGTAAATCTAAACCCATCATTACAGTACAGTGTTCACCTAACCCATACTTGTGAGAACAAAAATTGTTGTGGTCTGAAAATATGTGATTCGAATTGAGGCAATTCGAATTATCTCGAATTGCCTAAGAAATTCGAACTGCATACCCAAAAATTATTCTCATGTGGTTTCCACCCAATTCGAATTATTCAGTTCGAATTAACTCGAAATTGCTCCACAATTCGAATTGGCTTGAAAACCACATTGTATCCATTGTCATCCCTTCATGCCTTAGTTTATTTTCCATCTCTTACCAATTCGAATTGTCCAATTCGAATTGCTGGACAATTCGAATTCACCATCCCCTTGAGGTATATGCCTTAGTCAATTTTGAGCAAGGAAAGGACTTCATCAATTCGAGTTGTCCAATTCGAATTAATTCGAATTGCTCAACAATTCGAATTAGATGATATCTCATTCCTTTGCAAGGATTAATTGGGTAAGATCATACTTCATTCTTCATGCATTCTCAATTCGAATTACCCCAATGATTTGAATTGAACTATCCCTTCTATTTTGAAAATTCCAAAAATATTTTCTTTCATGATTTGTGTAAGTTGCATGGGTGTAATGGGCCTCTGCCCAGTTCATCTGATTTCCATTACACATTTCAACCCATTAGTGTCCACTTATTGTGTGCTTAACACCCACACAATACAAAATATTTTCTTACTTTCATATTTTCTCCTTCATTGTGTGTATGAACGGATAATGAGAAACGCACAGATTAATGTTGGTGAAAGGTCCCTTCACAGGGATATCGATTAACCCGTCTTCTGTGTGTCAATCATTATTTGTTATTTTGCATGATCTGGTTAGTGGTTGGTGGAAGCTTCGGCAAGCGTTCTCTTCACTAAGAGTTTCGATTAGTCACTCAGCCAATTCCTAATCAGATACAGTTTTCATTTTCTTTATCTTAATTTCTCAACCTGAATTCAAGTTGCAATAGTATCAACTGATGTCGACCAACATCAGTTGAGAAATATTACAGCAAGAAATATGTGGGTTTTTCTTCCACTCACAGACAAAAGAAAACTAAATGACGGCGGTCACCGTTGTTTGGGGATCTTTCTGTCTAAAATCAGTCATCTGAGAAGATTGGGGACCGGACAGCAGATGTTTGCAGTCCGGAGAACCCCAACTATCTCTGGCACTCCTTTTAGCCGATTTCTTCTCATCTCAGGCTAATCCACCTTTGTGTATCGCATTCTGTCTAACCCCACCATATATTTTGGGGTGTTTTATTTTCCTTTTCATATACTTGTATGCATGATACTATTATGTAGATGTTCTGGTCTTACTATTATTTTGGGGATCCTTCTCCTTGGACACAGAAGTCTTGATTCAAATCAGATGCTGCATAATAAATTTCCAACAAAAATTCCTTTATAAAATCCGGATCTGAGTAAGGGATAAATTCGACAGTTATGACTAATTCATCTTCCACGGGGGGTTGATTTTGAGAGCTTAGAAGCAGAGTCAGCGATTAGGTCTCATCTAGACTGAAAGGATCTGTGTTTTAATTGAGAGTCTAGTACCTGTCTAGGGAATGATTTTCAAATATTCATTTGCTTCTCAAAATTGTTGTGTGTTGGAAATCTGATATTAGATATCGCATCAAGTCAATATCCACTTGGGTGTAGATGAGATGTGATAAATAATATTGGAGGGACAACATATAGGCCTTGGTGAATTTCTAAGGTATGGTCGAGTATTCCTTCGACTACTATCTTCTTCTGCCAAAGTCTAGAATTGAGTCTTGAGTGAGTACATCCGGAATAGGTTCATTTATGGATCTGTTTCATTCAGTTTGTATCTCATAACTGACCAGGAGTTGTAAGCCCTGTGGCTTATCGATGTCTTGGAGGTTCTTGATCTGCATCTGGTCACCAAGACCAGGGGCTCTTTTATACTAACGGAAAGAGACGTTTTTAACGATTCCGAGTGATAGATTTAAATGCTTTCTTTACAGCTTTCTTACTGCTTTCCTTTAAATGCTTTCATAGAGGTCACTCGGAAGAATTAGGAGCTGTCCATCTGTTAAAAGGTTTGAGAGTTATGGAATGGTTTGGGGCTTGATTTGAAACTTTGGGTGTGACATGGGGGATTGATAGCAGTACTTGGCATGTCAACTAATGATTTGACAGGTGTTGCTCGTCCACCGTAAACGATTAACATACTTTTGCAAGGCATTGCAAGGGGAGTTAAGAGTTTATGGTATCTTAGAAATTGCTATCTTAAGAGCATGTAAACTCTTACTGTAAGTACCTGTCTGTTAAAGGGAACATGGTATAGAGAACATGAGAGTTAGCTAACTAGAGGATTATCCCAAGCTAAGATCTGCGTATTAAAAATGGAAGTTTAATTGTGTTGCATCTGACTCTTGTCCAATCTTTATTATTTCCTCCCTGTCCCTTCTGTCATATTTAAACCTGCTTTCTAGATAGTGTAGCATAATCTTAAATTGCTTTCGTAGTATAGATTTAATTGCTTTCCTCGATCTAGTTTACCATGCTTTGTAGAATAATTTTTACTGCTTTCATGATCTGGTTTAATTTATGTCAAGTAGTCTTTAGAAACCCTTGCAAAACTTGAAACGAGTAACCGAGTGGAAAATCTTAGTAAACGACGTGGGCCCTGCTTCGATCGCACATCCTCCAGTGAACGATCCGGTACTTACTATAAATTACTGCAATTTTTGACCCGTGCGCTTTCGGGAGCACAGTTTCTTGACACGAGTAAATAAAAACAACATTTTGGGAAAATACTCGTACAGTGGGAAGATGTTCAAGAATTTCATGGCAGGTATCTTCTTGACATGAAATTAAGAGAAGCATCATGGTGCAGATATCAGGGACTTTCAGGGTGACAGGCTGAAGGTCCATCCCTGTTGCACCGTGATATTTGTCAAAAGTTTCATGGCTGGAAGAACCACAGTGCCGTTTGAACCCCACAGGAGTAATAAAAAGGGAAATCTTAATATATTCTTAAACCTCTTCCCTCAATCATAACTCTTTTCATTTAATAAATCCGAACTTGGAAATTGTATTTAGACGGTTCTTCAACCCCCCAGTAGCAAAATGAAACTTGAGCAAAAGTTTCATGGCGCCGTTGCCGGGGACTCTTGAGGCACCATTTGAAATCACAGTTTCCTCCTTAAGCAATAAACCAGTAAAGGGATTTTTCAGAAGAAAATTACTCGTGTTGGAGAAGCTCGTCAAAAGTTTCATGGCGCCGTTGCCGGGGAGGATGCAGCGCCGTTTACTAGGAGAATTACATTCCTGATTTACTCATAGATAGTTCTTGTATATATTCTTGCGCCGTTACTAACCTGGGGGTTGTACAGGTACTGTCAAAAGCTTGATACCAACTGCTTATGCAACGGAGAAGGAACACATTACCGGAGCTACCGTTCGATCTAGAAATAGAAAGGACCGCTCGCCAACTGAGGGCAGAAGCCAGAAGACGGAAAGAGCAGGAGCGTCGGACCCGCACTTCACCTGAAACATCGAGCAGCGAACTATCAGATATGGCAGAAAACCAGAACATTCCCCCGATCTTACCCATAGACCAACCACCAAATAACCCTGGTAATGGAGCTGACGGAGGAGTGGTAGAGCATCCTAATCGTGCCAACGAAGAGGAGAATCTACCAAATCCTAATCAGCAGCAATACCAGCAATTCCACCAACAACCACCACCACCCGTAAACCAATTTCACCAAAACCAAAACATACCAAACCAACAATACCAAAACCAAGCTTTCAATCCAGATCAGTTTCAGAACAACCCACAAGACCCACATAACTTCCAGCAATTTCCCAATTACCACCAACAGTACCAGAACCAAGCTGAACAAGGAAATCAACAACAGCAACAAGCAGCAGCAGACTTCATGCAACCAATTGTAGAGCCCTATCTGGATGGACCAGGGAGAGCACACTTTCCTGCACGCAATTTCGAGCTCAAACCGACACTCATTAACTTGGTGCAAAACAATCAGTTCTGCGGTGCAAATCATGAGGACCCTCATGATCATCTCCAGACCTTCCTGGAGCTCTGCGACACGATCAAAAATCAAGGAGTCTCTCCTGATGCTATAAGGCTAATGTTGTTTCCATTTTCTTTGTATAGTGGTGCCAGGGACTGGTATAAGTCATTGCCTATCAATCTGCGGAGCACTTGGGCAGACTTGGTGAGGAGCTTTTTGCTGAAGTATTTTCCAGAATCAAAGATTGAGGAAGGACGAGCTAAGATTGGAGATTTTAAGATGAAGCCAGACGAGTCATTATATGATGCGAAGGAAAGATTCTTGGGCCTCATCAGGCGATGCCCCCAGCATGGGTACGCACCATGGGAGCAGTTGAGGAAATTCTACGGAGGACTCACCCATCCATGGAGAACAATGTTAGACGCCGCTGGCGGACGACATTTACTCCACTTGCCTATGGACCAAGCCTGGGAGAAGATTGAGACAATGTCTGTCAACAGATCCATCCTAAACACAGATGATAGGAAGGAGGATCCTCCTAGAAAAGTCTTTGCTGTAAGTGAAGGGAAAACAGATTTTGAAAAATTGCAAGAACAGGTAGCTGCGATACAGCTGAGCCAGGATAAAGGGAAGGGAATAGACGCTTCCCAGGCAGGAACCTCATCAGACCAAGTTCAAACACAGCAATCGGGAGTTATCTGTGGACTATGTCAAGGGCCTCACCCAACTGACACATGCCAACAGATAGCTACCGAGAGCTGTAATTATGCCGGGAACTACCAAAATCGCCATCCCAACCTTTCTTATTCCAACAACAATGCACTTAACGCTCATTTGTTGCAGCCAAACCAGCCCAACCAGTTCCAAAACCCACAGCAAAGCTTCAGACCTCAGAACCAGGGATTCGTCCAGCAAAGAGTGCAGAACTTTCAAAATCAGAATCAGAATTTCCAACCTCAAATCCAACAGAGGCCTAATCAGAACCAAGGCCAGAATTTCCAGAATTTCCAATCCCAACCTGATCAAAATCAGCAATATAACCAAAGGCCACCATCCCGTTTGGAGAACTTGATGACTGAGTTTATAGCCAACCAGAAGGATATAAATCAACAACTGCAGTCATCAATCAAGAATGTGGAGACGCAAGTCACCCAATTGGCCAAGGAACTACAGAACAGGGGGAAAGGAACACTTCCAAGCAGTACTGAAGCCAACCCGCAGTGTAAAGCAATCACATTGCGGGGAGGCAAGACTCTGAAGGGAATTATTGGACATGGAAAAGAGACGGCCGAGGAGGAAAAGGATCTAGTGGAGGGTGAAAAAGAAAGTGAAAGGATCGAAGGAGGAGATGGTATTGGACTGGTCAAGGACAAATCAGAAACAGCTATTTCGCATGCTGAAGCTGCAAAGGAAGCTGAAAAGGGTAGGGTTGAAGGTACAACTTCCTTCTCTTTACCACCAAAAACAAACAATAATAAGTACATGCCAAGGGTGCCATACCCGGCACGTCTTAAAAATAAGGAACAAGATGAAAAATTTAAAAAGTTTTTAGAAAGACTGAAAGCTGTCGAGATCACTATTCCGTTGGTCGAAATGATTTCAGAAATGCCAGTCTATGCTAAATTTCTTAAAGAAATGATTTGAGGGAGGAGAAAAGTTGAGCAGGAGGAAGTAGTGATTTTGAACAGCAGCTGCAGTGCCATCATCCAAAGAGTGCTACCAGAGAAAAAGGAAGATCCAGGATGTATTACACTGCCGATCCACATTGGGAAAACTAATGTTGGAAAAGGATTGTGCGATCTGGGATCGAGCATCAACGTCATGCCACTTGCCATGGTGAAACGTCTTCACTTGGGGACAATTGAACCGGTTACAATGAAGTTGCAGCTGGCAGACCGATCAATTACCCATCCAATCGGAATCCTGAAGGACGTAATTGTCAAGACGGGAGGGACTCTCTTCCCCGTCGACTTCATTATTTTGGATATAGAGGAGGACTACGAGATGCCACTGATCTTAGGCCGCCCCTTTCTCTCAACTGGTGGTGCACTTATAGACGCTCGATCAAATCAAATCAAGCTCCGAGTCGGAGAAGAAGAATTGAATTTCAACATGGGAAAGCTGCAGAAGTTCCCGTCTGAGGGATCTTGTTCCATTTTTGATGTAATAGATAGTAGGAGTGAGGATGAGAGCATAGACTCTGTGACTGATGAGCCAAGCAAAGTTTCAAAACAGGTACTGAAGCCTGAAGGTGCGGAGCAACCAAGGAGCTGCAACGCTGTCCACTTCGAGGATCCTATCTCTGGGGACCTTGAAGAATTCGATGGAGTTGAGTTCATCCCGGAGGAAGAGGAAAGCACTGCTGAGGAGGAAGTGGATCCTGTACTGACACAGGATCCTGAAGGTAAATCTGATCTCTCTCTCCCATCCATTTCTCGCAAACTACTGTCTTCCGTTGAATGCCCACCAGAGCTTGAACTTAAAATACTTCCGGATCATCTTAAGTACGTTTTTCTCACTGAACATAAAAGATTACCGGTGATTGTGTCAGCCAAGCTGACACAAGAACAAGAAAAAGCTCTGGTAGACATTCTAAAGAAATATGTACATGCAATCGGATGGACCATTTCTGACATAAAAGGAATAAGCCCCTCTGTTTGCATGCACAGAATTTTAATGGAAGAGGAGTATAAGCCCTCAAGGCAACCACAAAGACGTCTGAATCCCCATATGCAGGAAGTGGTAAGGAAAGAAGTTATCAAGCTCTTAGATGCTGGTATCATCTATCCTATCTCTGATAGCAAATGGGTTAGCCCAGTGCAGGTCGTACCGAAACGTGGGGGGATCTGTGTAACGACTAACGAGCAAGGAGAAGAAGTGGCGACGCGTCCAGTGACCGGTTGGAGAGTTTGCATCGACTACCGGAAGCTCAATACCGCTACCAGGAAGGACCATTTCCCCTTGCCATTCATTGATCAGATGCTGGAGAGGTTGGCCGGGAGGGAATACTACTGCTTTTTGGATGGGTACTCTGGCTATAATCAGATTGTAATAGCTAGCGAGGATCACGACAAGACCACATTCACGTGCCCCTACGGAACTTTTGCGTACAGGCGCATGCCTTTTGGACTTTGTAATGCGCCTGCCACATTTCAACGATGCATGATGTCAATTTTCTCGGAATTTATCGAAAAATGCATTGAAGTTTTCATGGATGACTTCTCTGTGTATGGAGATACTTTTAATGAATGCTTGACTAATCTTGCACAAATTTTGAAAAGATGTGAGGATACCAACCTAGTTTTGAACTGGGAGAAGTGCCATTTCATGGTCACCGAAGGAATAGTGTTGGGTCTCCGCATCTCGCGCGCAGGTATCGAAGTCGACAGAGCTAAGGTCTCAGTCATCTCGAACCTCCCATTGCCTAATTCAATAAAAGCAGTTAGGAGTTTCTTAGGGCATGCCGGTTTCTACCGGAGATTTATAAAAGACTTTTCTAAAATTGCCAAGCCGCTCACTAACTTGCTCTGTAAAGAAAACCCTTTTGTAATAAATGAAGCGTGTGTTCAAGCCTTTGACACGCTCAAAGGAATGCTGATTTCTGCTCCAATAGTGCAACCACCCGATTGGTCAATACCTTTCGAGGTAATGTGTGATGCAAGTGATCTCGCCGTGGGTGCAGTTCTTGGGCAACATAAGGAAGGGAAGCATTGCGTAATTCATTACGCAAGTCATGCCCTGAATGAGGCCCAAAGTAACTACACCACCACGGAGAAGGAGATGTATGCTGTGGTTTTTGCGTTTGATAAATTCAGACAATATCTAATTGGTACGAAAACCACAGTGTACACAGATCACTCTGCACTGAGATACTTGTTTAGCAAACAAGACGCCAAACCTCGATTAATCAGGTGGGTACTTTTGCTGCAAGAATTCAACATTATAATAAAAGATAGAAAAGGCAGAGACAATGGTGCTGCTGACCATTTGTCTCGACTAGAAAATGATAAAAATGAGCTACCCGTAAATGAGAGTTTTCCGGACGAGCAACTGTTTGCCTTGCATCTTCATGATCAAGCTTGTCCGTGGTTTTCCGATATTGCTAACTTTTTAGCATGCGCAATAACCCCACCATTTCAAAGCAGAGGCCACAAAGCGAGGTTCAACCGAGATGTAGTTAACTACTTCTGGGAAGACCCTTACCTCTTCAAGCATTGTGCAGATTCGATTATTAGACGATGTGTAACTGAGCACGAGGCTTATCAAATCGCTAAGAAATGCCATGAATCGGAATATGGAGGTCACCATGGCCCCACTCGAACAGCTCATAAGGTGCTCGAGTGCGGTTTTTATTGGCCTACCATTTACGAGGATTGCAAAGCGTTTGTTAGAGCTTGCGACAGATGCCAAAGATTAGGGAATATCTCCAAGAGGGATGAGATGCCTCAACAAGGAATTCTCACTCTCGAGATTTTCGATGTATGGGGTATTGACTTCATGGGACCATTCCCGACATCTGATGGGAACCATTACATCTTGGTAGCTGTCGATTACGTTTCCAAGTGGGTTGAGGCCGTTGCACTGCCAACCAATGATGGCAACCAGGTCGTCAAATTTTTGAAAAATAACATTTTCAATAGATTTGGTGTACCCAGGGTGATCATATCAGATGGAGGAACCCATTTTGCTAATAAAGCATTTGCAAATCTTATGAGCAAAAATGGGATTCTCCACAAGATCGGCACGCCTTATCATCCCCAAACCAGTGGTCAAGTCGAGGTCTCTAACCGCGAAATCAAACACATACTCGAGGCCACTGTGGGGACAACTCGCAAAGATTGGTCACGTAAGCTCAATGATGCTTTATGGGCATACCGCACTGCATTCAAGACTCCCATTGGGATGTCTCCTTACAGACTCATCTTCGGAAAGGCCTGTCATTTGCCCGTAGAACTAGAGCATAAGGCTTACTGGGCCGTACGAATGCTCAATTTTGACCCACGAGTTGCTCAGAGTAAGCGCAAGTTGGACCTCAATGAAATTGAGGAAATACGTGCGCAAGCTTATGAAAGCTCGAGGATTTATAAAGAGCGGACCCAGAAGTTACACGATCGTCGTATTAAATCTAAACACTTCTATGTTGGCCAGAAGGTCTTGTTATTTAATTCTAGGTTGAAGCTATTCCCCGGAAAGCTTAAATCCAGATGGGAAGGGCCATACGAAGTGATGCACGTGTTTGAAAGTGGAGCTGTCAGGATCAGAACTGACAAAGGAGAGCTAGTGGTGAATGGACACAGACTGAAGGAGTATCTTGGGCAGTTCGATCCCGAAAAAGAAGCTCAGATGACAACAGAACCGGCTTATGTTCAATAAATATTATACATATATTTACTTACTTATTTATTGCTTTCTTCACTTATTTTTATTGGGACAAAGTATCCGAAAATCAATTGAACATTTAGAGTACTAAGACTCTAAATGTGAGGATGTTGATATTTGGAGAAAACCTAATACCTTTTCACAATTGTTTTGCAGGAATTCGAGGAACCAGCAAAAAGAAAGATAAAGCTTCCAAAAAAACCTAGGTTCCCGGTTGGGTTAATATTATATTTAATGAAAATTAATTCTGGAATTTAGAGAAATCTAAAATCCAGAATAAATTCATAAAATAAAACTGTTAACCCAACCTAAATTATGCAAGCAATATGTTTTAGATTATAAGTTCATCTTGATGAACATAAATTTTTGAAAACCCAAAATTTTTCCTAAGTCTTGAATGTGGTCTAATTTTTCATTTCGAGAAAATTCGAATTAATTCGAATTGCTTGGAACATACCACATAAGACATTTTGCCTTGGAAATTTTCACATTCGGATTAGTTAATTCGAATTATGCAGGCAATTCGAATTATAGGGCAATTCGAATTGCCATGCAAATTCGAATTGGCAACCAAGGCAGAATTTTCGGATATCTTAGTAGGCCAAGTATTGCAATTCGAATTATAGGGCAATTCGAATTAATTCGAATTGCCTGACTAATTCGAATTGGCATACAAAAGGCATTCTTTTATGCAACTGAGTAATTCGAATTGTGGGGAAGTTCGAATTAATTCGAACTACACCTATAATTCGAATTAGCTCACAAAAGCAACCCATTGCAAAGTTGGTCTTTACCACCAGGTTCGAATTATGAGTCAATTTGAATTAATTCGAATTGATTCACAATTCGAACTTGTGTGTAATTTTACCTTTCAAGCCAATTCGAATTAATTCGAATTGGCCTGAATAACTCGCATCTCTCACAGAATGCACCAATTCGAATTAATTCGAATTGATGCAATAATTCGAACTCCCCTTCCGAATCCTTTTTATACCCTTCTTTCCCTCTCATTTCCCTCACGTTCACTTTCCACACTTCCAAAATCCCCCGTTCTCTCTCTCGCGAAACCCTTCTCCCTCGCGAAACCAGTCACTCTTTTCAAGCTTTCCTCCGGCCAAATCACTCGGAAATGGCTTCGTCGTCGTCAAACCCTAGTGGGAGTCGGGGGTAAGTATCTCTGTTTCGTTTTCGCGCTCGGTTTCAAGTTTACAGTTTTGTCTTTTCATCTTCCGTGCGAAATCGAGGGTAGGAAGGGGAATGTTGTTGTTTCTCATGACGGGAAGAGTGGGAAAGTGGTCGGAGTGTGTTGGGTTTGTTCAGAAATGGGGTAGAAATCGACTAGGCAGAACCTAGGGCTCTAGGTTTTGTGTTCTTAACGACCATTTAAGGGTTCGAATTTTCTGTGATTCAGGGGGTGTTCTTATTTTGAAAATGAGGGTCTCAAAACCCTTTAAAATTTGATTTTTTTGTTCATATTGCAGTACTATTGTTCCATTTGTGTTTATGTGTGTATCTGTGCTTTCTGCTTTGTGATTTTGGTAACTTGTGAGTAGGGTTAACACTGTGGTCGTGCTTTCTTTAGCCACTGTGTTGTTTTTCAATAGATAAGTGTTGATGATGACTGAAAATGTATATTGATGATATCTGCAAAATTTATGTTTTTAAAGCATGAGTTTTGTTGGTAACATTAGTACATTACAGTAGTATAGATGGATCAACTGTTCTCGTTTCTGTTAATGTTTGCATGTATATTGTTATGTGAGTATTTTGGTAATGAATGCTTTTGTCGGGTACATGTTGCCCACACATGGCAAACTCAACCCCAAAGGTTGACGTCTCCACATACGGAAACATGGTATTACATTCAGAAACCATGCCAAAATTTTTCCAACACTTTTGGCATAGCATTTATGTATGAAAAGACAAATTTTCGGAGTATTTCTTTGTTTAAGTGGTTGATCTCTGTCAACTTGGAACAAGTGGGAAATACTTGTAAGGAATGTTTTGTTTTATTCCTCAAAAACCCACTTTCCAAAACAAAATCCAAATGGGGGACCACTCACACCCCCAATTTCATTAAATAAACAAGTCAACCCTTTTCATAAAAATCCAAAAATCGCCTTTTGTATGTATGCATGTTTATTTTTATTTTTACTTCTTATTTTTGGTCATGGTCCATTGTACATACTAGTAATTGCATAGTTTATCGTTTGCATTCGATTTTCATCATTAATCTCTTATCTTCCTTACCTCACATGATTTAAATCACTTTTTAAGTGATAAAAATCAAATTCCTTCGTAGGCTCAATAACCTACGAAATTTTCTCTTTTTGGTCCTTTGACCACCCAAAAACATCTTAGACTATTTATAGTCTAAGAGAAATTTCTAAGGATCCAAGATCCTTATCTCTCTCTAGCTTCCTTATTTTTGCTAAGATAAGAGTAGATTTGATAATCTGACCCCTTGGACTTTCATAGTGTACCTCAAGTGAGACAGGTGCTAGAAAGTGAACTGTACTTCGAAGTGGCTGAAGGTATTAGGCTGAGGGTCTCAGACCTAATCATCTCTCCATGTCTTTTCAGAGACATCATTCCCCTAGCCCCAAACGAAGATCACGAGGAAGAAACCCAACTACTGGATCTGCCAGTGGAGCTCCTAGGAGAAATCCTCTCCCGCATCGGAGAGGATTGCATCAAGAAAGTGTGGAGGGTCAGAGAAGTGTGCACCAAGCTCAGGGATGCAGCTGATCTTCCCATTGTCTACAAAAGGTGTGAACTGGAGACCACCATCGTCAAGATGTGGGAACAGAGGATGGAGCTGCAAAAGGAGGCACTCATGGTCAAGTGCGAAGAAGCTGGCAACTACAACCTGAAACTCATCCCAGCCCTGCAGGCATTCGGAGCAGGAAATGAGACTCTAGCATGTGAGCTACTAAAGGAAGGGATTGAGGACAACCACAAGGCCTCAATCTTTGTCAGAGGATACATGCTGCTCAGCAAGCTGGACAATGAACAGGTCCAGCAGGGAGTGTCAATGATCGACAGGATCATAACCAGCAGGTTCGTCATGCAATACGTTGGAACTAACGTCTTCGCATGGTTGGCTGATAGCCTGGAGACACCCGACCTGTTTGGAAATCAAGGACCAAGGGTCTACTGCACCAGGGTGTTGGAGGAAGATGAGGATGACATGGTAGATTTCTGCGTACCATGCAGCCTGACGAATTATGTCCATTGGACCAGAATTTTCTTCCAAGGATAGAGGGGAAAGATGCTGAAGATGGACGGAATCTGTAAAGATTCACTTTTGACTGGACTCACTGGAACCGTATTTTGGTAACTTTCTGACTGATCTCTGACGCTAACCTATCCAAGTGTACAGCTTTGTCTGTATTGACGTTTGGCTGTGATTAAGGTCGTGTACTGTATGACGAACCTTGAATCTGTTTGTTTTGATGGTAGTACGACGTATTTTGGGCAGTCGTACATTTACTGCTTTCCACAAGAGAATTTCGTCTTGAGTTCTCCATTATTCGAAAAAGATGGCAGTCCAAGATGAATAAGTGACTGTCACGCCAAAAACAAGCTGTGACATGCTTGCATGCTCACAGTGTCTTTTTACTGCTTTCAATTAAACAAACCGGCATAAAACAAGCATAAAGCTGTCACCTAAATTCACATGTTGAATTTAGGCTGATGACGAAATCTTCAGACTATTGCATTGGGATAAAACAATTAAAAATATGCACGACATAAATTCTTGAAGTTTTGAGCTATAAAAATCCAATGATATGATCACTTGAAAGACTAACAAACTTTCATGTTGAGAATTTGATTGAATAAGTTGTACGAATTTTTCAAAGGTTAAATTTGAGAATAAAAGCATGTCATGATCAAACCGTCCCTTGTGAGATCTGAGCCGAGTCATTTTTACTCAACACTTCTTTGATTGTGTGAATCAATTCGATTAAAGGGCTCTAGAACTTGCAATTGGGACCGATTCAAGACCATGCCATATTCCCGAAATCGAGCATATGATCGAGGCACTTAGAAAACCCAAAATTTTGGCTTTCGTTTGAATTCCAAACCCAAAAACATTTTCCCTTTAGGATCAACCAATCTGAGCCTTTAAACCTAATCTTTATTTGAAGCCACTATATTACTCCTAGCCTTACAAAAAGACCAAGAAAATCAAACCCAAGTGTACATGAGACATCCCATCAAGGCATTGTAATTTTTTATCATCAAATATGTATCCATTGGTGTGCTATAAACCGATTCAAAAAAAAAAAAAAAAAAAAGAGAGAGAGAGAAGAAGTTGAGATCTATTTAACAAGAATAAATTGCGAATGACAAAGCAAATTAGACAAAGTCTAATGTCATGCAATAGAAAAAGAAAAACAAAAGAAAGATAGAAATAATGATGATCATAAATTCTACAAAATGCCAAGCTATGGTGGAATGGTGTCATGTCACTTTTTAGCCCAATAATTCCTTTTCCTACCAAATGTTACAACCGTATGCCCCGTTATAACCTTGAATAAGACCTCGGGATCTCGATTTGAGGAAATGAGTAGGTGGCGAGTTGGTCCAGTTGCAAGCTTATGGGAGAATTTAATTGAATTTGATTTTGAGCGTTGACGATGAAAGCCAATCTTGAGAGTGAGTGAACTTTCCGATTCTACTATATGTGAGGCTCTGCTTTGATTGATTAATGATTCATGTCATGCCTAAATTCAAGAATTAAGCCAATGTGATTTTCTAAACACATATTCAAGAAAATTAACAATAATGATTGATTTGTGTGTTCACTCAAGTGAGAAGTATCATTCCATTAAACACTGCAACTAAGAGAGTTTAATACTTGTAATTTTGATTGTCTTATCCCAATATAAAAAGAATGAAATTTCTGAGACCACGCAAATGGATTGAATATGCAGAGTCCAAGCTCCTAGGAGCACTGACTCTGACTGCTCGGGGACGATCAGTATTAAATGTGAGGATGTTGATAATGGCCAAAATTGTCCATTATTTCCAATCCATTTCCGTGTCTGAGACGGACATTTTGATCGTGATTCCATCTTATTTCAATAAGAAGCAGTTGAATTTGACAGATTAATGCGAGTTTGTAAAAACATCGAGCCGGTAACAAAAAGACACAAAACATGCAATTTTTAATTGTATTTGTGTTAGAAAAATCCAAAAACATGAAAAAAGGAAAAAGAAAAGAAAAAGGAATGAAAAGATGGGCAAAAGAATAAAAGAGCCCACAAAAATCCAAAAAGATGGGAAAAAGATTGAAAATCCCACAACTGAAAATTGGTTAAGTGTTGAAGCATAATTCGAATTGTGAGCAATTCGAATTAATTCGAATTGCACAACAATTCGAATTGCAAAAGAGAGCAAAGAAATGGTTAAGTGTTGGAAGGGATGCAGAAGTCTAATTCGAATTGTTCAAGTTCGAATTAATTCGAATTAGGGAATGAAGAGAGAAGAAACCCAAAGGCAAGAAGAAGAGGCAATTCGAATTGTCCAATTCGAATTAATTCGAATTGGCACAAACAATTCGAATTGCCAACAAGTGCAAGGAAGCCAAGCAAGAAACCCTCATCCAATTCGAGAAAAGACCAATTCGAATTATCCTCAACAATTCGAATTGATAACTGAAGGCCAAAATCCCAGCTCAAGGAAGAGATCTCACAATTCGAATTAATTCGAATTGGGTGAGATAATTCGAACTTCACTCAACAACTCATCTAAAGAAAGCTGTGCACAACATTAGGGGCCTAGGGTTTTGAAGATTGTCTATAAAAGCAGACCTTCCACAACAGAATCAAAAGATCAAGAATTTTAACCAAAAAGCAGCTTGGGACAAAAAGAACAGCAGGAGGTTCCACACCCCTTAAGGGTTAGGTAGGTAGTTTAGTTTAGTTTAGTTTATTTTTCTTGCAAATAGTGTAATCTTTACATGCTTTGATCTTAGTTTAGTGCAGAAGCAGTTTGTGTAACCCTTAGAGTAGCCATTTTCCATATTTTTACATGCTTTCTAGTTAGAATAAACCCTACCTTCAAGCTAATGATGGTTTTGGGTTCTTTATTTTGCTTTCAAAGTGTCAATACAAGGAAAATTTCCAGAAATGGTTTTATTCATTTGTTTTGGCACTCTTAAATGCTTTCCCTAGAAATAAATGCTTAGTATGTTTGTTTGTTTCAACTAGGTTACATTTATTATGTCCTAGTTGACATTCAAACTTAATAAATGCATGTTTGGTGGGTTTTTGGCTTGATTTAGTGCCTTAGAGCTTCAAATAAGTGTTCTTAGGTTTTAGATGTTTTTAAGGTTTGTTATAATTTATATTTCGGTTTTATTCTTCCTGCCTTAATCTTATTTCATGCTACCTTAGATAACTTGAGTGTTCTTAGTTTATTCATGCAGTTCTTACATAACTAGATGTTTTAGGGTCTTTGATCTTTGATCTCTTGTTTGTAGCAGTAGGTTTTGAATTTTGCCAATACCCACTAGACACGTATTTGTTTATTTCTTGAAAATCTCACTAGGGTGGCTGTGAAATGACATTGATGTGAGATGAGGGATTTAGTAAATCTAAACCCATCATTACAGTACAGTGTTCACCTAACCCATACTTGTGAGAACAAAAATTGTTGTGGTCTGAAAATATGTGATTCGAATTGAGGCAATTCGAATTATCTCGAATTGCCTAAGAAATTCGAACTGCATACCCAAAAATTATTCTCATGTGGTTTCCACCCAATTCGAATTATTCAATTCGAATTAACTCGAATTGCTCCACAATTCGAATTGGCTTGAAAACGACATTGTATCCATTGTCATCCCTTCATGCCTTAGTTTATTTTCCATCTCTTACCAATTCGAATTGTCCAATTCGAATTAATTCGAATTGCTGGACAATTCGAATTCACCATCCCCTTGAGGTATATGCCTTAGTCAATTTTGAGCAAGGAAAGGACTTCATCAATTCGAGTTGTCCAATTCGGATTAATTCGAATTGCTCAACAATTCGAATTAGATGATATCTCATTCCTTTGCAAGGATTAATTGGGTAAGATCATACTTCATTCTTCATGCATTCTCAATTCGAATTACCCCAATGATTCGAATTGAACTATCCCTTCTATTTTGAAAATTCCAAAAATATTTTCTTTCATGATTTGTGTAAGTTGCATGGGTGTAATGGGCCTCTGCCCAGTTCATCTGATTTCCATTACACATTTCAACCCATTAGTGTCCACTTATTGTGTGCTTAACACCCACACAATACAAAATATTTTCTTACTTTCATATTTTCT
Organism: Hygrophila difformis; assembly: GCA_030278955.1. Taxonomy (NCBI): domain Eukaryota; kingdom Viridiplantae; phylum Streptophyta; class Magnoliopsida; order Lamiales; family Acanthaceae; genus Hygrophila; species Hygrophila difformis. The sequence goes on from JAOANR010000010.1 coordinate 27,546,667, forward strand.
CCTTCATTGTGTGTATGAACGGATAATGAGAAACGCACAGATTAATGTTGGTGAAAGGTCCCTTCACAGGGATATCGATTAACCCGTCTTCTGTGTGTCAATCATTATTTGTTATTTTGCATGATCTGGTTAGTGGTTGGTGGAAGCTTCGGCGAGTGTTCTCTTCACTAAGAGTTTCGATTAGTCACTCAGCCAATTCCTAATCAGATACAGTTTTCATTTTCTTTATCTTAATTTCTCAACCTGAATTCAAGTTGCAATAGTATCAACTGATGTCGACCAACATCAGTTGAGAAATATTACAGCAAGAAATATGTGGGTTTTTCTTCCACTCACAGACAAAAGAAAACTAAATGACGGCGGTCACCGTTGTTTGGGGATCTTTCTGTCTAAAATCAGTCATCTGAGAAGATTGGGGACCGGACAGCAGATGTTTGCAGTCCGGAGAACCCCAACTATCTCTGGCACTCCTTTTAGCCGATTTCTTCTCATCTCAGGCTAATCCACCTTTGTGTATCGCATTCTGTCTAACCCCACCATATATTTTGGGGTGTTTTATTTTCCTTTTCATATACTTGTATGCATGATACTATTATGTAGATGTTCTGGTCTTACTATTATTTTGGGGATCCTTCTCCTTGGACACAGAAGTCTTGATTCAAATCAGATGCTGCATAATAAATTTCCAACAAAAATTCCTTTATAAAATCCGGATCTGAGTAAGGGATAAATTCGACAGTTATGACTAATTCATCTTCCACGGGGGGTTGATTTTGAGAGCTTAGAAGCAGAGTCAGCGATTAGGTCTCATCTAGACTGAAAGGATCTGTGTTTTAATTGAGAGTCTAGTACCTGTCTAGGGAATGATTTTCAAATATTCATTTGCTTCTCAAAATTGCTGTGTGTTGGAAATCTGATGTTAGATATCGCATCAAGTCAATATCCACTTGGGTGTAGATGAGATGTGATAAATAATATTGGAGGGACAACATATAGGCCTTGGTGAATTTCTAAGGTATGGTCGAGTACTCCTTCGACTACTATCTTCTTCTGCCAAAGTCTAGAATTGAGTCTTGAGTGAGTACATCCGGAATAGGTTCATTTATGGATCTGTTTCATTCAGTTTGTATCTCATAACTGACCAGGAGTTGTAAGCCCTGTGGCTTATCGATGTCTTGGAGGTTCTTGATCTGCATCTGGTCACTAAGACCAGGGGCTCTTTTATACTAACGGAAAGAGACGTTTTTAACGATTCCGAGTGATAGATTTAAATGCTTTCTTTACAGCTTTCTTACTGCTTTCCTTTAAATGCTTTCATAGAGGTCACTCGAAAGAATTAGGGGCTGTCCATCTGTTAAAAGGTTTGAGAGTTATGGAATGGTTTGGGGCTTGATTTGAAACTTTGGGTGTGACATGGGGGATTGATAGCAGTACTTGGCATGTCAACTAATGATTTGACAGGTGTTGCTCGTCCACCGTAAACGATTAACATACTTTTGCAAGGCATTGCAAGGGGAGTTAAGAGTTTATGGTATCTTAGAAATTGCTATCTTAAGAGCATGTAAACTCTTACTGTAAGTACCTGTCTGTTAAAGGGAACATGGTATAGAGAACATGAGAGTTAGCTAACTAGAGGATTATCCCAAGCTAAGATCTGCGTATTAAAAATGGAAGTTTAATTGTGTTGCATCTGAATCTTGTCCAATCTTTATTATTTCCTCCCTGTCCCTTCTGTCATATTTAAACCTGCTTTCTAGATAGTGTAGCATAATCTTAAATTGCTTTCGTAGTATAGATTTAATTGCTTTCCTCGATCTAGTTTACCATGCTTTGTAGAATAATTTTTACTGCTTTCATGATCTGGTTTAATTTATGTCAAGTAGTCTTTAGAAACCCTTGCAAAACTTGAAACGAGTAACCGAGTGGAAAATCTTAGTAAACGACGTGGGCCCTGCTTCCATCGCACATCCTCCAGTGAACGATCCGGTACTTACTATAAATTACTGCAACTTTTGACCCGTGCGCTTTCGGGAGCACAGTTTCTTGACACGAGTAAATAAAAACAACATTTTGGGAAAATACTCGTACAGTGGGAAGATGTTCAAGAATTTCATGGCAGGTATCTTCTTGACATGAAATTAAGAGAAGCATCATGGTGCAGATATCAGGGACTTTCAGAGTGACAGACTGAAGGTCCATCCCTGTTGCACCGTGATATTTGTCAAAAGTTTCATGGCTGGAAGAACCACAGTGCCGTTTGAACCCCACAGGAGTAATAAAAAGGGAAATCTTAATATATTCTTAAACCCCTTCCCTCAATCATAACTCTTTTCATTTAATAAATCCGAACTTGGAAATTGTATTTAGACGGTTCTTCAACCCCCCAGTAGCAAAATGAAACTTGAGCAAAAGTTTCATGGCGCCGTTGCCGGGGACTCTTGAGGCACCATTTGAAATCACAGTTTCCTCCTTAAGCAATAAACCAGTAAAGGGATTTTTCAGAAGAAAATTACTCGTGTTGGAGAAGCTCGTCAAAAGTTTCATAATGTGTTCCTTCTCCGTTGCATAAGCAGTTGGTATCAAGCTTTTGACAGTACCTGTACAACCCCCAGGTTAGTAACGGCTCAAGAATATATACAAGAACTATCTATGAGTAAATCAGGAATGTAATTCTCCTAGTAAACGGCGCTGCATCCTCCCCGGCAACGGCGCCATGAAACTTTTGCTCCCGAGCCGAAGTTTCATGGTGCAGCCGGGGTAAATAATTCAATCTTACCAGACACCATTGTTCAATACTTAATAAAGTATTATTTATTACAACTGTCTGTATCTCCCCGGCAACGGCGCCATGAAACTTTTGCTCCCAGTTTGCGTGACACGAGTATTTTCTGAAATATCAGGTTTGGATTTATTAAATAAAAGAATTATGATTTAGGGGATGGGTTTAAGAATATGTTGAGATTTCCCTTTTTATTACTCATGTGGGGTTCAAACGGCACTGTGGTCCTTCCCGCCATGAAACTTTTGACAAATATCACGGTGCAACCGGGATGGACCTTCAGTCTGTCACCCTGAAAGTCCTTGGTATCTGCACCATGATGTTTCGCTTAATTTCATGTCAAGAAGATACCAGCCATGAAATTCTTGAACATCTTCCCACTGTATGAGTATTCTCCCAAAATGTTGTTTTTATTTACTCGTGTCAAGAAACTGTGCTCCCGAAAGCGCACGGAGTCAAAAATTGCAGTAATTTATAGTAAGTACCGGATCGTTCACTGGAGGATGTGCGATGGAAGCAGGGCCCACGTCGTTTACTAAGATTTTCCACTCGGTTACTCGTTTCAAGTTTTGCAAGGGTTTCTAATAACTACTTGACATAAATTAAACCAGATCATGAAAGCAGTAAAAATTATTCTACAAAGCATGGTAAACTAGATCGGAGAAAGCAATTAAATCTATACTACGAAAGCAATATAAAATTATGCTACACTATCTAGGAAGCAGGTTTAAATATGACAGAAGGGACATGGAGGAAATAATAAAGATTGGACAAGATTCAGATGATACACAATTAAACTTCCAATTTTTATACACAGATCTTAGCTTGGGATAATCTTCTAGTTAGCTAATTCTCATGCTTTCTGCACCATGTTCCCTTTAACAGACAGGTACTTATGGTGAGAATTTACATGCTCTTAAGACAACAATTTCTAAGATACCATAAACTCTTATCTCCCCTTGCAATGCCTTGCAAAAGTATGTTAATTACTTACGGTGGACGAGCAACACCTGTCAAATCATTAGTTGACATGCCAAGTACTGCTATCATTCCCCCATGTCACACCCAAAGTTTCAAATCAAGCCCCAAACCATTCCATAACTCTCAAACCTTTTAACAGATGGACAGCCCCTAATTCTTCCGAGTGACCTCTATGAACGCATTTAAAGGAAAGCAGTAAAGAAAGCTGTAAAGAAAGCATTTAAACCTATCACTCGGAAGCGTTAAAAACGTCTCTTTCCGTTAGTATAAAAGAGCCCCTGGTCTTGGTGACCAGATGCAGATCAAGAACCCCCGAGATATCAATAAGCCACAGGGCTTACAACATCTTGGTAGTTATGAGTTACAAACTGAATGAAACAGATCCATAAGTGAACCTATTCCGGATGTACTCACTCAAGACTCAATTCTAGACTTTGGCAGAAGAATATAGTAGTCGAAGGAATACTCGACCTTACCCTATAAATTCACCAAGGCCTATATGTTGTTCCTCTAGTATTATTTATCACATCTCATCTACACCCAAGTGGATATTGACTTAATGCGATATCTAACATCAGATTTCCAACACACAGCAATTTTGAGAAGCAAATGGATATTTGAAAATCATTCCCTAGACAGGTACTAAACTCTCAATTAAAACACAGACCCTTTCAGTCTAGATGAGACCTAATCGTTGACTCTGCTTCTAAGCTCTCAAAATCAATCCCCAGTGGAAGATGAATTAGTCATAACTGTCGAATTTATCCCTTACTCAGATCCGGATTTTACAAAGGAATTTTTGTTGAAAGTTTACTATGCAACACCTGATTTAAATCAAGACTTCTATGTCCAAGGGGAAGGATCCCCAAAATAGCAATAAGACCAGAACATCTACATATAGTATCATGCATACAAGTATACGGAAAGGAAAATGAAATACCCCAAAATATATGGTGGGGTTAGACAGAATGTGATACACAAAGGTGGATTAGCCTGAGATGAGAAGAAATCAGCTAAAAGGAATGCCAGAGATAGTTGAGGTTCTCCGGACTGCAAACATCTGCTGTCCGGTTCCCAATTATCCCAGATGATTGATTTTAGACAAAAGAATTCCAAACGACGGTGACCGCCGTCATTCAGTTTTCTTTTGTCTGTGAGTAGAAGAAAAACCCACATATTTCTTGCTGTAATATTTCTCAACTGATGTTGGTCGACATCAGTTAATACTATTGCAACTTGAATTCAGGTTGAGAAATTAAGATAAGGAAAATTAAAACTGTATCTGATTAGGAATTGGCTGAGTGACTAATCGAAACTCTTAGTGAAGAGAACGCTCGCCGAAGCTTCCACCAACCACTAACCAGATCATGCAAAATAACAGATAATGATTGACACACAGAAGACGGGTTAGTCGATATCCCTGTGAAGGGACCTTTCACCAACATTAATCTATGTGTTTCTCATTATCCGTTCATACACACAATGAACGAGAAAATTATAAAAGTAAGAAAATATTTTTGGTATTGTGTGGGTGTTAAGCACACAATAATTGGACACTAATAGGTTGAAATGTGTAATGGATAGAAATCAGATGAACTGGGCCGAGGCCCAATACATCCATGCAACTTACACAAATCATGAAAGAAAATATTTTTGGAGTTTTCAGAATAAAAGGATAGTTCAATTCGAATTATTAGGGTAATTCGAATTGAGAATGCATGAAGAATGAAGTATGATCTTACCCAATTTATCCTTGCAAAGGAATGAGATATCATCTAATTCGAATAGTTGAGCAATTCGAATTAATTCGAATTGCACAACTCGAATTGATAGTCCTTTCCTTGCTCAAAATTGACTAAGGCATATACCTCAAGGGGAAGGCGAATTCGAATTGTCCAGCAATTCGAATTAATTCGAATTGGACAATTCGAATTGGTTGGGGGCAGAAAATGAACTAAGGCATGAATGGGTGGCAATGGATACAATGTGGTTTTCAAGCCAATTCGAATTGTTGAGCAATTCGAATTAATTCGAATTAGAAAATTCGAATTGGTTGAAAACCTCATGAAGGAAATTTTTGGGTGTGCAATTCGAATTTCTTAGGCAATTCGAGATAATTCGAATTGCCTCAATTCGAATTACACAATTTCAAACAACAACAATTTTTTGTTCTCACAAGTATGGGTTAGGTGAACACTGTACTGTAATGATGGGTTTAGATTTACTAAATCCCTCATCTCACATCAATGTCATTTCACAGCCACCCTAGTGAGATTTTCAAGAAATAAACAAATACATTTCCAGTGGTTATTGGCCAGATTCAAACCCTATTTCTACAAACAAAGGATCAAAGATCAAAGAGCCTAAAACATCTAATTATCTAAGAACTGCATGAATAAACTAAGAACACTCAAGTTATCAAAGGTAGCATGAGATGAGATTAGGGCAGGAAGAATAAAATCTAAACATAAATTAAAACAAACCTTAAAAACATCTAAAACCTAAGAACACTTATTTGAAGCTCTAAGGCACTAAATCAATCCAAAAACCCACCAAACATGCATTTATTAAGTTTGAATGTCAACTAGGACATAATAAATGTAACCTAGATGAAACAAACAAACATACGAAGCATTTATTTCTAGAGAAAGCATTAAAGAGTGCCAAAACACATGAATAAAACCATTTCTGGAAATTTTCCTTGTATTGACACTTTGAAAGCAAAATAAAGAACCTAAAACCATCAGTAGCTTGAAGGTAGGGTTTATTCTAACTAGAAAGCATGTAAAAATATGGAAAATGGCTACTCTAAGGGTTACACAAACTGCTTCTACACTAAACTAAGATTAAAGCATGTAAAGATTACACTACTTGCAAGAAAAAATAAACTAAACTACCTACCTAACCCTTAAGGGGTGTGGAACCTCCTGCTGTTCTTTTTGTCCCAGCTGTTTTTTGGCTAAAATTCTTGATCTCCTGATTCTGTTGTGGAAGGTCTGCTTTTATAGACAATCTTCAAAACCCTAGGCCCCCCAATGTTGTGCTCATGCTCCACAGCTTTGATGAATTTTTGAGTGCAGTTCGAATTATCTCAACCAATTCGAATTAATTCGAATTGTGAGATCTCTTCCTTGAGCTGGGATTTTGGCCTTCAGTTATCAATTCGAATTGTTAGGATAATTCGAATTGGTCTTTTCTCGAATTGGATGAGGGTTTCTGCTTGGCTTCCTTGCACTTGTTGGCAATTCGAATTGTTTGTGCCAATTCGAATTAATTCGAATTGGACAATTCGAATTGCACCTTCTTCTTGCCTTTTGGTTTCTTCTCTCTTCATCCCCTAATTCGAATTAATTCAAACTTGAACAATTCGAATTAGGCTTCTGCATCCCTTCCAACACTTAACCAATTATTTGCTCTCTTTAGCAGTTCGAATTGTTGTGCAATTCGAATTAATTCGAATTGCACAATTCGAATTATGCTTCAACACTTAGCCAAATTTCAGTTGTGGGATTTTCAATCTTTTTCCCATCTTTTTGGATTTTTGTGGGCCCTTTTATTCTTTTGCCCATCTTTTCATTCCTTTTTCTTTTCTTTTTCCTTTTTTCATGTTTTTGGATTTTTCTAACACAAATACAATTAAAATTGCATATTTTGTGTCTTTTTGTTACCGGCTCGATGTTTTTACAAACTCGCATTAATCTGTCAAATTCAACTGCTTTCTTATTGAATTAAGATGGAATCACGATCAAAATGTCCGTCTCAGACACGGAAATGGATTGGAAATAATGGACAATTTTGGCCATTATCACCTACTAATTATTAGGACAAAAGATGGTTTTTGAAACATCTTTCCCTTTTAAACGACAAGTACTAAATGTCCAACTAAGAACAAGTTTGTTCTTCATTAATCCTGAGTAAATAATGATTGAGAAAACTTATATCATCATCTTTTCTCATTGTACTAATGAAAATAGTGATACGAATTTCAGAAATGAATTGTGAGTCTGTAATTATGAAGTAAGATTACTCATCATAGACTGGGAAATATCCCAAAATATCATATGTATATGTAGTATTATATGTATAAAGAAACGTTGAGGGTTCTGAGTCCTCTTAATCAAAATGCTGGGGTGTTTCCAAAATATACATTGGAAACTAGACAGAATTAGGAAATAACTTTCCCATGAAAAAGGATTTGAGAAATAATTCTGCAAAATACATGTCCAAAGTAACTCGCAGTAACTACTTTGGGTTTCAAACTATGAACATTCCAATTTTCCGCACGCTATGTCTGTACAGCGTGGAGGGAGCTAATATTCAAAGAATGTTCCTCAGATTTTGTTTATACAAAGAACTGAATGCCTTGCAGTAATTTCTATAGAATGCGGCGAGATATTCAATTCCTACTTATGAGATAGGGGTTATATATGTATAAGAAGTAAAAAGTGAATAGTTGATACCCTGAGAAATGGATATCAGATCTGTTGCTATTATAGACTGGTTCTCTCGCTTTGTCAGATTGACATCGCGAGAGTATTAAAATAGCCTTTCTCACAGTAAAGTTATCTGGATATTTCCTCGCATCATCTTTTAGGATGAAGCGTGGCCTTATCCATATGTAAAGTAAATGATCAGATTTTATAACTGTCATAACTACCTTCTGGGATTTCTGTTGAGAAAATCTTGAATACAGGACCTTTCCAATTCAAATTCATGAACTTGGAATTTTCACTTCTTAAAGATTATCATGCGATGATTAACACTGCATGGGTCTTTAGGAACTTCTTAAAGTTCTGAACATTAAACACTATGATTTTATTCCTATTTTGTGATCACAACATCATATCAACAGAAAATCAAATGAATTCATGATCCTGCCAGTTCATACCTAACTCGGTTAAAATATTCAAACTTCTTGTGTAATCAGAATGAACAAATTATGTATTTAAGATATGAAGGTATTATAATCTTCGAGAATCGAATTAGCGATGTGATGCAAATTCCAAAATTGAATATTGAAATTGAGGTTTATACTCTTCTGAAACAGAATCGCGAATTGAAAATTGAAACCAGAAAGACAAGAAATTAACAATTTGATAACCGATCATTCTTCATGTATCTCAAATAACAAAGAATCAAAAACGAATACACCTGGAGATCTGATTGCAATCAGAATAATGCAAAGGTGAGCGAAGGAGTCGGAAGTTTAGATGATGATCGTCGTGATGGATGAACAAGCATTCCAAAAGCAACTCTCCTTCCAGGGTATCCTCAAGCTAATCTAAAAACTATCTTAAAGAAATCTACTATGAAATTGAATTACAAATCTGAAGAACTTAAAGTAAATTGCAGTGAAAATTAAATCCTAACCTACCTACTAAACTCTAAAAATGGACTGGAGAGTAAAATCGAGCTATTCTCTTCAATCTCCCGCCTGCTGAGCTGATTCCCCCAAGGGTCTTATTTATAGATGGGCGTTGTAACTGCTTTAGCCTTGGATGATAACCGCTCGCATCAGAATAGCTCTCCTCTCGCTTTGTCCAGTTCCTTCAAAGCGAGAGTCAGAAATATAGTCATCTTTCTCAACAAGGCGAGGTCTTACAGTTTCTCCAAAGAGTTTGCTCCTCGCCATAATATCTAAAACTTTTTGTCTTGCACAGATTTCCTTCCCTCGCGATGTCAAACAATCATCGCGTGGACTTCAGCATCTGAACATTTTCCTTAAATCTTTTCCTGATTTCGAACACAAGCCCTCGCACCATTCCTTCTCTTTCCTCGCTATGTCTTCTTCCACTTCCTGCTGCTTTCCAGCTTAACTTCCTGATAAATGACAAAGCGTGAATCAGTTCGAGTAAAAACACAGCGTGCGAGACTTACAATGAAAACTTAGAATTTCAAGCCATTTTCAGTGTAATTCCAACTTCTTCACAATCTTAATTCTTCTTCCATCTTTTCTAATCCTCTATGATTATTTATTAAAAATCAATGGAATTAAGAACAAAAGATCATCTATAAGACACTAAATTGGACGCAAATGACAGTCATAAAAGACTGTCATCACCATCCTCACATTTAGAAACACTTGTCCTCAAGTGGTAAGAAACTTGTAAAGTTTCAAAGAATAATTCCAATTAGTGGCTTCTTGGATTAGATGTTCATGTAAGATTCTCCTGGATCACTACCTTCTCTTTTTTTTTTTTTATCAAGGGGTGGCCTTCTGTGGCTTTCAATAGCTCGGTTTCACATTATTAGGAGTAGTCGCATGGCTTGACATTGCAGATGAAACTTCAACTCCCCTGCCGTTGATTCTGCTTTTTTAAAGTTCTTCATCTTATAAATCAGAGGGGCAGCTGTGCCAGCTACTTATATCCACATTATTTTACCACGTCTGTTTCTGAAATTCCCTTGCTCTCTCTCTCTTTTTTTTTAACTCAATATGCACACTCATCTTCCAAGAGAGACTAGATTAGATCAATCCTTCTAACCTTGTGCAGTTGTTGTTTAGAGTATACAAATCACTAAAGTTAATATAATCATAAAACCTTCAAACTATTCATCCAGTAATGACATCAATCAATCTCAGAATTTACAGCTGAAAACAGTTTTCAAGAGCGGCTCATGCTTGCAGTGAAGATCTATAAAATAGATGTCTCCACAGCAACCACTTTAGACTCATCTTCTATTCCTTCATCAGTTGATTAGCCTCCCTGAGTTTTTGTGTTGTTGTTGTTTGTTTGTTTTTTTTTTTTTTTAGCTCGAAGTTCAATCCTATGATACAACTTCATATTAACTCTATCCTGAGTTATATTAGAATAAATGGAAACAGGAAAGGAATAAAGAAAAAGAGACTGTAATTAAAAGAAAAAGAAGGTTACAGAAAACTCCCCTGTGATCTCAGGATGGTCCTGCATCATTGTCTGGATTTTTGGGTGGTATGGATGGAGATTTCTTTAGATCCGAGACTAGGTTGGCAAGGATGTCCACCAATCTCGTACTATTGTGCTGCTCCTGTCTCCTCAGCTCCATATCCCTTTCTCGTTCCTGTCTTCTCTCTTCAAGTTCTTCTCTTCTCAGCCTTTCAAATCTTTCCATTTCTTCCCTTCTCATTCTTTCCTGTCTATCCCATTCTTCCTTCCTTATCTTTTCTTGCCTCTCCATCTCCTCTTTCCTGAGTTTTTCTTCAGTTTGAATCCTGACATGCTCAAGTTCAATCCTCTTTTGCTCCATTTCTCTTTGAACATGCTTGTCTTCTGACATAGTTTTCACTAGCATCTCCATGGACTGTGCAAAACTTTGGATTGAAGTACTCATAGTCTGAGATTCATCCACAGACACTGTGTTCCTCATTGGTTGTCTCAAAGGGTGAGATGGTGCAGAAGTGTTCTCAAACTCCTCATCTTCTGGAATAGGATTCAATGCAGGAGATGGAGCTACAGTCTTTGTCCTTTTTACTGCGGCTCTTGACTGAGATGATCTTGATTTTGAAGGAAGCTTGACCCTTTTTGTCTTAGGAGATGGCACCTTTGATCCTGATCCCTCGGAAGTTTGTTCCTCTAAATCCGGCATTTGGTAAACCAATTCTCCCCTCAAAGTGTCTTCTGGTAATGGAATAGGAGGATCTATCTTTATGATCTCTGGTAAAAATGGTGTGATTGAAACTCCTTGTTTCTCACAAAGTCTTCTGATTAAATTTGGATAGGCCAATGCTGCATCTTCTCCAACTCTTGATTTAATGACATTGAGAACATGGTGTGCAGCACTGCATTTCCTTCCTGACCATAACAGTGCAAATCCCTCAAAAGTTCCAGCTGAAGGTCCTTGAAAATTTGTGGTGGGTCTGAGCTTTGAATAATAGAAATCAAGCGTTGGCAGATATTTAGGTTTCAAATTCTTCAATGGAATCTTATTTAGTTCAGTTCCTCTGTGTGTTGAACAGAATCCTAGTGCCATTTTTCTAGCATTAGCAAGCTTATTCCCTTGAGTTTTCTTCCTCAAAAGAACCTCAGACTTAACTTCTGGCTGTTCTAACAAAGGTGCCTGTATCAAATCATTTAGAGTTTCCACAGTGACTTGCACTGTTTTTCCTCTAATCCATGTTGTTTCTGCCTCAACATCAAAGTTAGCATAAAACTCTCTGGTCAATTCCACATAACCACATTTGTTGTTGTGTCTCATGAAAACGTCCCATTCATTGATTCTCCTCCAGTAACTGATACAATTATGATCCAGCCACTTGGGATGAAATCCTTTGTCCGGAACAACCATTTTGGACATCCCAGATAGTTCTCCAATGCCTCCTTTCTTCCATTAAACTTAACCTGGATTTCCTCTTCTGTAAATTCAGTCCTCTTTTCAATGCTATCAGGGATTGACAACCTCACCTTTGGGCTATTCTTCCCCCAATAACTCAAAGGTAACAATTCTGGAATTTCTTTTCCTGGGGAAGATCCTTCAGATGTATCTGATTCATTTCCCTCGGATTCTTGTGCTTCTTCCTGCTCATTCCCAGCATTTTCATTTCCTTCTTCTTCTGTTTGGCCTCCTTCTTGAGCAGGTTCTAAAAAATTTTCTTCCTGAACTTGTTCTGGGTTTTGTTCATGGTCAGGATCTGGATGTTCTTCTTGAACTCCATCAGTGTCATCATGTTGTGAATTGCCTATTCCTGAATCATGTATCAATGACGTGCTGGTATCTACCTTCTCAGTAACTTCCAAGCTATGCTGATTTAAGATCTCTGTAGGATCTTCCTGTACAGGTTCGTTCAGTAGAAAAAAAATAGCAGTAGGTTCTGAATCTAACAATCCTTTGGTTCCAAAGTACTCTTCTGCTTTCTTCTTCTGTTCTGCAACCCACTCAGGATCGTTCATCCTTGCAATCGCTCTCTGAGTTACTTCATCCCTGACTTGAGATGGTAGGAGCCATTGATTCATTTGATTCTCAGCATTCGTCTGTGTTCTAAGATATTGACTAACAGTGTCTTCCACAAAATATTTTCTCTGTTGATCTTCTTGAGTTTCATTTCTCTGCACTTCTTCTTCATAAGCTTGAATTGCTAATGGAGATGGTTCCACTACTTGGTCTGAATTTATTTGTTGTTGGATTTCCTCTAATTCTGACTCAAGTTTAGCTGCATATTCACTTGCTTGCTGTACTGAAGTGTGTGCATTCCCTCCTTCTCTAGCCAATTTCTTGAACTTTTTAATCAGTCCTTCTAGGGAATAAGTCATGTTCCCTACTGTAGTTCCATGCAAGTTCATATCTTCAAAAGTTTGTAAATCTACAAGTGACTGTTCCTGAAATGTGTCCACCACTGATTTCTCAACTTGATTTACAAATTCTTGCTCATTTGCAGCTTGTTCTGGTGGTAAATCTTGTTCAGTTTCCTTTCCTGAAAATCCTTGTAAATCAATCTGACTTTGAATAAGATCTTTGTTAACCTGAGCTTGCTGACCTTCATCCTGTTCTTCTCTATCATCTTTTTCAACAATCTGAACCTGTTGGAGATCAGTGATCAGTTTAGTTGATCCTTGTTCATCAGATTGATGTTCATCGATACATGCTCTCCAGCCTTCCGGATCTATATCTCCCACTTCCAAATTAGTATAAGGAGAGAGCTCCAACCTCTCTGTATAGGGAACTATCCCTAGAGTTGGTTCGACTTTTTCTTCCTCAGAGCTGGTATCATGTACCACATACTTAGGCTTCCTGGCCTTCATCTTTATTCTGAACTTCTTAACAGGTTTTTCAGGTTCTTTTTCTTGTTGCTTTTCTTTCTCAGGAGTGATTTCTAATTGTTCTACATTTTCCAGAAAAGACTCTTGCTGCTTAAGTTCTTCAGGTTCAGTCTCCTTCTGATCAGAGGGTAGCTTTCCTCTCCTTTTGTAGGTAACAACTTCTTTCTTTTCTTGAGCTGATTGTAAAATCCCATCTTCATCCATTAAATCCTTTTTCAAGTCCAAAATTTCTTTGGCTGACAGCTCATTTCCATTCTTCCTCTTCTTTGGCATTCGGCTAGTCTTCTCAGACCTGCTTGTCTCCAGTTTTCTCCCAGTCCTTTTCTTGGCTGTTGGTACTTCTTCTGAAGTACTTGGACTGAGATTGTGTGACTTTCTCTTTTTGGTGGATAATTTCTTTTTACCTTTCTTATCTTGGGTTTTCATGAGTTCCTCCCATTCACGGTCTGCCTTTCGTCTGCTTGCATAATAATAATCCATACTTTCTTGCAGAATCGGATGGATTTCATCATTTTCTTCATTCCTTTCTCCCACAATAGTTGTGACTTCATCTACTACTCTCATCTTCTCAATTCTTTGCTCATCATCTGTGCTGTCTTCATCTGAATCGTGCTTGTTGACATAAAAATTCTTGCCCAATCCTTTCAGCATGACATTCATTCCCTTTCTGTTCAGATATTTCTCATTCCATGTATCCCAATCATCAATAATTACCTGCTGAATTCTTCCTTATGTTTGATCAGTATAGGGTCTATGCTCCTTGTATGCATTTTCTCTGCACATAGCATCATACATGACATACTTCTCAATGAATTCTTTCTTCCTCTCCTGAACATATCCATGAACTTCCTGTTCGAGAGTTGGAGGTAATCTCTTCATGATCTTGTTGGGTCTATCTGTAATGAGAAGATCTGCATCTGCTTGTGTTATTGATGGGGCTGAAACTTTTCTGAAATTCGCTATAGGTTCCAGTCCTTCATTAACAACAAATTCTCTGAAAATAGTCCTTACTATATTTTGTGGTGTCTGTTTTGCATCTGATCTCTGCTTCCTATTTTTCCCTGATCGCTATAGATCTCCTCTGCATCCTTAACCCATACTTGCTGCTCTGGTATCAAATCAGCAAACTCCTCTAAAGGAAATTCTTCATCAGGTTCCCTTGTCAACCCTGGTTTTAGAATCCTTTTTCTTAAATCTACCCCTTTAGACCAGTTATTCATATACTTGATCCAGCTATTTCTAGCTTCTGAATAGTTCTAAGGACATCTTTCCATACCATCTTACCTTGCTTAGCTTTCTTGAAATAAGGCTCTAGGTCATGTCTTAAGTTGATCCGAGCATCAATAATCCTATCCAGGGCCAGATTTGTCAAGAAATTCTGTTCAACGGGTCCCTTCTTGTTCAAGAATGTTGGAGGCATGTATGCAGGGCCTGCTGAGCATCATAGACTCTAGCATTCCGGATTTCATGAAGTTTGCAGCAATGTTTAGTGAGTCGCTTCACATATTTTGGTAGTGATTGAGGATCAAAGTAATCCAACTCCAGCCCTATTTGATCTTTTGGATTGATAATTCTGTAGCATTCCTGATTCCACTCAGCCATGCACTTCCTTTCCCTTTCCAAAAGTCTTTCGAGTCTGATTTCATTAGGCAAATGCTTGTCATTGATAAGAATTATCATTTGATCATCCCAAAATCTATTCATCTTATCCCAGAATGCTTCTTCTAAATCAATCCTCAATGATTCATTTTCCTTGTCTGGTATATGTTGAACCATGAATGGATTGACATAAAAGTCTGGGGGTGAAATTTGCATTCCTGTCCATCCACCACTTTTCCGAATAGTTTCCACCATGTTAACTGTTTTCCTCTTCGTCAAGAATGATTTCTCTTTCTTATCCGATTCTATACCTCGAGCTTGAAGTTCTTCATAGGTCATCTTACGAATTCTTAAGAAAGAAATAAGAACAAACTGGTTAACTAGTGTCACCATACTCACATTTAGAGTTTGACTCTAAATGTGCAGATGATAAAAAGAAACATAATACCAGATTCTTCTTTTATATTCATCATTCTTTCCATGATATCACCATACTCACATTTAGAGATTTGCTCTAAATGTGAAGATTTCAATGCTGACTAAATCTACTATAATGCAGAAAATAACAGAGAACTTAAAATCAAAACATCATTAATCAAAAACAAAACATAGAATTCATTAGATCCTTGCTACTAATAATATGGAATTACAAAGCATGGTGTTTCTTATGACATTTAAACTATCAATTACAAATGAGGAGGTGTCTCTGTCTCAATTCCAAATCTGAGGAACAGATTACAATGCTCAGAGACTAAACACCTCATGCAGTAAATTGAGGTGACTCCATAAGTATTCCTTGAAGGGCCATGATTGTTATCATAATAGCTCCTAAGGTTGCAAAGTCTCTTCTTAGGTTGTCCTTGAAAGGGTGAGATAAATTCCTCATAACTTGATAGCCACCTTCTAACTTGAAGCCGAAGATCCTTGAGTCTTCGTCTATTCTTGCACAGAGAAGCGAAGAGCCAAATTCCCTTCTCTTGTTCTTCAACTTCATCCTTACTTAAGAGCATAAGAGCTTTTACATAAATGGATGGAGGGTGATTATCAGTGATCGCAGGATTTAAGAGTTTAAATGTTGCTTGTTCATTCTTATCTTTAACGAACAAACGCAGTGCCTCATGTAATTGGTACATCCAATTTCCTGCATTTTTGCAGCTTTCAAGGAAAACACTTTGTGTCTCTTCAAAAGTCCCCCATCCCCATGCAGAAAAATCTTCAAGAGAAGCCTTTTTCAAGACTAAAGGATGATGGGTAGCTTTTTCAAGCTCCTTGCAGACTAATTTACAGTTAAAGACAGTCTCAAGGTGGTCAAATGCCAATCTCGATAAAATGTTTCCAAGAATCTCATAAGGAAGATTTGTGATCTGAGTTTCCCCCGATCCAGATTTCTTTATTGAAGTCCTTGGTTGCTTTGATGAAGTTCCAATTTCACAGCTGAATAGGATTGAAAACAATAAAAGTATTAAAAGCTAGAGAATGCAATTCATTAATGCAAAAGGAATGTACAGTTTAGGTCATCCAGATAATTCTTTGCCCCGAAACAAAAAGCACAAAAGATTACAAGCAAAGAAACTATGAACTGCTTGATTTCTACATTAGTCTAATTCTAGCAATTCTTCTTCATTCTGATCTTCTTCTCCATTGTTCCATTGCTCCCAATCGAATAATATGCCCAGTTCTCCACTTGCTCTTCTATATTGTTTGACATAGTCAAAAAGTTCACATGGAACACACTCCATCCTTTCATTGAAGGGTAATTGATGTTGCTCTTGAAGGGAGTGATTCTTACAAAAACTCCTTTCCTCTTTATCAAGGAATGGGTTTGGGAACTTATCACCATAAAGAAGCCAGTGCAGAACATTCATTTTTAGGAATAGTAGATCAAAAGGATCCTGGGTTACAGATTTAATCAACTGAATTCCTTCCTCATCCAGTTGTGGGTCTTGTTTGGAAAGCAATAGAAGAGATCTTATGAAAACAGTTGGTTTGTGATTATCATCTAATCCGGGCTTTAAGATTTCATAAGCTTTTTCTTCATTTTTATCATCCACAAAGGCTATCAATGCAGGCTCAATATTAAACATATAATTGCCTGCATCCTGACATCCTTTAATGAATTTGACCTGATTACTTGGGTAAACATCTCCTCTCCAAATAGCACAGGTTTCCAAATTAGCTCTCTTTAGAGCTGACGATGATCTGCTTGCTGAGAAGAATTGCTTAGATGTTTCAGATGCTCTACAAAGTGCCTTTATGCTCTCCATTCCTAATCTTGACAGAATGTCTCCCAATAACTCAGTTGGTAAATCAAGTATTTGAGTTTCCAAGAGTTGAGGGATTTCGATATTTCTGAAAAGAAAAGGAGGAAAAACACATAATTAAGAGTTAAACTCAACATTTATGCAGTAATTAAGAAATGAGATTAGATTTTATTATCAAAACCAGGCTGCATTACATGATACAAAAGACCTGATCTAGTGACAGTTTCAAGGTCTAAAATTAGAAGACTTGTCACACGCATCAATCTCTTCCTTCTTTATCGAAGAATTATTCATTAATGCTATAGTTGTCATAGTTCTCCCTTGCTGCCATCCTAAAATCAGTTATGGCTCTACTTGTGTCACAACAGAGATAGCTGATCTGATCTGCTGTATGATTAAAGTATAATGGTCTATGAAGGCTTTCCTGATCATGATCATCTATAATACAGAATTCCCTCTTTTTCTGGCCTAAAAATGGATTCGGAATATATTCTCATTCTGAAAGTAGGGTAAGAAGATTATATCTGAACTCATAGTTGTTTAATCTATCACTTAGAATAGGGCTAATTAAGTGCAACCCTGCATCTATTTCTTCTCTAGAACTTTTACTTAAACAGCATAAAGCTTTAAAATATTGAGAAAACTTGAAATTATCTTCTATCCCTTCTTCCAGAATTTGAAATGCCTTGCATTCTTTCCCCTGTGTAAACAGTTTCATAGCCTTTTGTAGGTTCAGAATGTGATTCTTAGCCTTTCTGCAGGCATGTAGAAACTTGATTTTATCAGAAGATTCATTAGAAATTCTTTTAAAGGTCGGATCCTCTACGTTAAATCTTCGGAAGACAGTAGGGTAGCTTGAGGCTATTGTAAATGTTGAACAGATTTGTTTGCACTGGAGCAAATCTTCGAAGCTACTCTGCCCTACTCGTGACAGAATCTCCCCAATGACGTCCAGTGGAAGATCAGTCAGGTGTAAAGCAGAGAACTCGGAAGCTTGCTCCTCAATGCTGTTTAATCGAGTTTTAAAGAAGGAAGATCAGTTGAAATTATACTCCAAGTTTTACAAGTTAAAGGAAGAATGAGAATGGATGAAGAGGATTTATGCGGAATGAAAAACTTAAACCCTAGTATAAGTAAAGCATTACGATGCAAAATGTAAAAAGAGAATCTAGAATTTGAAACATCAGGAAGAAATGCGCTGAAGAATGAATGGGAAGCTTACGGGTAATTGCTTGCCATTGGGATTGTTCCTGGAGCTGATGATGCTTCGAATGGTTCTGGATAAGAGTTTCGCAACTAGAAGAAGAAGAAGCTTAAAATGGCAGTTTCCTCTTAAAGAGAAAATATGAATAGGTATGAGAATGATTTGAAAAGATGTGGGAATTATAGGGTATAAGAAGAATGGGCTGGCCTAGTTAAAAATTGCAGAGTAGGGTACTCAAGTATTTTTCTAGATTGTACTCATTAGTTCTAGGCCTGCCACATCAGTGAGTCTAATTATTAATTTAAAATTTGAGTTAATAAACCCACACAAACATAAATTGGAAAAGAATAGATTGGTTGAAAAACAAGGCGAGGTTTCAAACATTTGAAAAAAAATTAAGGATACTAAATTGTACATTGAGTCTGGTTAGATTTTTAAATTCAGACTCTTCACCCAATTCATCTTGATGCCCAACAAAATCTACCCTCAATTCCTTTATTTTAAAGTTACCAATCCTTTCCTTTCATTACCTGAATATACTTCTTCTTTTAGCCTAAAGAATGTTCGGTGAGATGCTGCGATCTGAGTTTCCACTGATCCAGACTCCTTCGATAAGCAAAAAGAATAGAAAGTACAAGAATTGTAAAACATAGTAATAAGTGGTTCCAAAATACATCCCAAGGTTCCTGGAAATACAAAAATATATAATACTATAGCATTTCCTTACTCTAGAAAGCACTGAACTATTCAAGGATTAAGAATTTCCTCATCATCAGAATCAGTCCACATGAATTCATCAGGGAACACCTCGCCACAATACAATCTAAACTGCCTTACCATGTCAAAGAATTGACAAGGAATACAGTCCATCCTAATATGTGGTGGTAACAAGGCTCGCACCTGCAAAGTATGAGCCTTGTAATAGCTCCTCTCTTGTTGCCCTTGAAAAGGGTTTGGGATTATCGGAATGTGGATCAGCCAATGAAAAAGGTAGAGTTTAATAAAAACCACTTCTAGGACATTTGAAGCTACTGTTTTGATCAACTCTAAACCTGCTTCAGTCAACTTGTCATCTTGTTTTGTTAAGAGAAGCATTGTTCTGAGCAGAATAGTGGGCTGATGCTCATCATCTAGTCCTGGCTTAAGGAGTTCAAAGGCCTTCTTCTCATCTCGTTCATCCACAAATGCTTTCAATGCAGGTTCGATATTGAACATAAAGTTCCCTGCATTTTGGCATTGTTGAATGAATCTTTTCTGGTTATCAGGATAAACATCTTCTCTCCATCTCATGCATGATTCCAGGTCTGCTCTCTTGAACACGAGATGAGTTTTGCTTGCTTGATAAAATAATGGAGAGACTTCTGCTACCCTGAAAAGCTCCCTTACATTGTCTTTTCCAATTCTTGACAAAATATCCCCCAGCAACTCAGTGGGTAAATGAGATATCGGGGTTCCAACACGTTGTGGATTCCTAGCATTTCTGTTTCCAGAAAATAATACAATAAGGAATACAGAGGGATACTTTTATCTAGAATGATGGAACCAAAAAAATTCGAAAATGGGGTTTCATTCCTATTGCGAAGCTCCAAAAGTCTCATATAGATAATGCGTCGGTTACAAACTAAAGGTTTCAGAAGAAACTCTCTAGATTAATCACTGTTAAAATGAGTGTAGAGAAACGGCTTCCAGTTATGAGAAATCTTAAATGTTTAATCTTACCATTTTCTAAAGCCAGAATGGATTTCTCGAAAATACAGAATCATGAACCCTAGGTCTAGAAATGTAATCCGGCAACAAACTTTGCAGAATAGAACCAAAAAGAAATGAAAGATAGGATGAACTAAATTGCTTACGGATTGTTCTCAGCCATTTTCTTCGTCGATTGGGTTTCTGAATGAACTTGCTTACGAGAATGATTGAGAATGATGGAAATGGTGTGTGGCGATTTCTTCTTGAATGAGAAAAGAAAATCTGATGAAAGAGTTTTGAAATGACAACTGAGAGGAATGACTGCAAGGATATAGCCACCCTATTTTTATCTAAGGACTGCAGGGGTCAAGATAGTAAATCTTGTCTCTGCAGAGAGTAATGATTAAGCCTAGAATAAGCCTATTTATCAAATTTATTTAAAAATAACTCAGATAAAAATCTAGTGTAAAAGATAAGATCAAGTCGTTTCCTTTTTTAGAAGAATGAAGCGAGAAGTACATATCATCACTAGAGGGCTTAAAATTTAGGCAAAAATTAAAAGAATACATAATCATTTAATTTGAATCTGGATCAGTTTCTAATTCTGACTCAGATTCAATTACATGTTCATTGAAATCTTCTCTTAATCTCCTAATCAAACTAGTAACCTCACAACACAAACAATCAATGTTTGTGGCACCATAATTAAAGTGTGGAGGTTCCCTAACTAAGTCCCTACTGTGTGGTGCTAAGTAATCACAATAATAGCGATGCCCTTGTCCCCTAAAGGGATTAGGCTCTTCTTCAGTTTCGATAAACAACTTGCTGATCTTCTCCTTGATCTTGTGTATGTGTTCCTCCTCTTTAAGAATTGATCCAAGGAGATACAATCCTTCGTCAATCTCTTCAAAGCTCTCTAAACTTAGAAGAATGAAGGCCTTGATGAAGATTGAAGGGTGATGGTTGTCTTCGATTCCAGGCTTGAGGATTTCAAAAGCAGCTTCCTTGAGCCCTGTGTTGCAGAAGATCGAGAGTGCAGGTTCAAGTTTGAGCATGAAGTTCCCTGCCTCTCTGCATCTTCGCAGTATTTGAACGTAGTGAGCATCAAGCGTTCTCTCTGCAGTCATTCGCCTTTCTACATTTGCTCTCCTCCATACTATAGGTGCCTTACTTGCTCTGGCGAACTTTTTGCAAGTTAGGGCTGCCCTGGCTACATCCTTCATTTCTTCCTTTCCCAGCCTTGAAAGAATATCTCCTAAGATTTCATCAGGAATGTCTAGAATAGATGTTCTAGCATTGGGAGCTGCTGCGGCCATTCTGATTTCTGATAAAGGTTGTAGGATAATTTCTTAAGGTGGAAATGTTTGAGATTAAAGGAGAGAAGGATTCGACTAGATTTTATAGCAGAAAAACTAAATTCTGCCATAATTACAAGCGGTTGAAACGACGTGTGATGGTTGGTGTAAAAGAAGAAGAAGAGTCTGAAAAGGGTATTTTGGTCTTTGGGAAGTTTGAAAATCTATCCGTTCAGTATTCCCAGACTCTCGCTTTGTCGATTGTCATCGCGTGGTTACAAGAATTGTTTCTCGCTTTGTTAGTTACCACGCGAGGAAAAATTCTTGTACAGTTTTCTGTAACACCCGAGGAAAAACAAATTCAAATTGTTTTGAACTACGTCATGACTTGATCCCTTCACAGGGTACGTAGGCAGCTTAGAACTAATTTCTAAGTTCAGTCACGAAATAAATCACAAAGTACATCCCGAATTAGATCACAAGGACGATAGGAGATGTTGGAACCAATTTAGACTAGGCTAAGTAGGACCCGGAAATGTTGCGAGCGATAAGCCGGACTCGTAACAAGATTAAGGAGAAGATTCCGAAACGAAGACGACCCAGGGAATCGAGCTAACACGTAGAAAACCGATAGGGGAAAGCGAGGGAAGACCCGACGAAACACGCGGACCGCCGAACCGGCCGGACCGGCCGGCCCGCGCTGCCCGCGCGCCGCCGCGCGGCCACCGCGCGGCCAAGGGCGTCGCGCCTCCAGGGCAGGCCACGCGTGCTCCGCGCGCACAAAGGCCTATGTGCGCGCCACCAGCGCGCCAGAGGTGCAGGAGGTGTAAACTTTCCTTCCATGGCGATTTTCTTGCCAAAAATCCGACCCCCATCAATGGCAAGTCGATCACAACAATGGGGAAGGGCATAAGATCAGATTTGGGGCGCCCCTCCCCCTCACTCTCAGAAAACCTAACCCTAAACACCTCCAAAACTCCTCTCCAAGTCGAAAACCTCTCCGAACTCACTTTCCGGCAAGTATTCCGGCGACGGCAAGGCGAAAGGAACCAAGCCCTGCCCTCTAGACTCTTGGTAAGCTATTGTACAAAGTTTCAATTCATCCATAAGTCTCAGAAGCTCGAATTCTAACACCATTTCCTTACTACGATTTCCCGTCGGAAAACGAACAAAAAGCGATCGGAGAAGTTGGCCGTTCGTCGTGACCCTAGGACATCCGGAAACCCAATCCAGCGACCCTATCATCATCCTAAGTAAGTTAAAACCTTACTCACAAATTTTCGTGGTTGTTTGTTGTTTAAATCTCGAGATATAGGCTTGTAACAAAAATCGGTTTTCAAAAACCCTATTTTCGTCCAATTTTAAAGACTCGCCAAAAACTCGACCTTCGGGAATCCAAACCGAAAACTTTTCAACATAAAAGTTGTTCCTAACACCTTTATCTATCTTGTGTCCAAATTTCAGCCGTTGACATTAAGTTTTGCTATCCCAATTTTCGCCATGAACTTTCTGTATCGAACCGAACAATTTAATTCTGTGACAGATTCCTTCATTCAACTTGATGCATGTTTTTCACCCATTTTTCGAATGATTTAACTTTGCATTTCTAAACAAAAGTTGTAGATAATTGTGTCTAGATTATGCCTATAAAATTTCACGAATTTTGGTGTTCATTTGATATGTCAAACGGCCAAGTTTTTAGAACTGTTTTGAATTCGTTTTAAGGGCCATGAGTATGCAGTGAGTTGCACTCGATTTTTGAGTGCCAAGAATTCATTATTTCCAAATTCTTAAAACATGAAAGTTGTTCCTTAATGTGTTGTGTAGTTACTGTAAAAATTTCACATCGATTGGTTTTGAAATGAATTTTTAATCGGCGTTGCACGAACCTGTGACGGAAACAGTTTTCAAGACATAAATTATTCTTTGCAATAAACTCAAATTTCAACTCACTTCGGAACCATATTTCCAAAAACTTAAAACATGAAAGTTTCGTGTGTGTGATTTAGAATTACTGGCAAAGTTTCAGAATTTTTGGGGAAAAGACGAATTTTAAATTAAGAAAGGCGTAAACTGCCTCGAATAGGATTTTTTTTCGAACTTGAGAAAACTCGAACTATGAAAACGCGATATCGATCATTTGATAACTTTGAAATACGAACTTTCGAAAAATCCCGTTCACTAGGCTGAGCCGATCTTCATACTATCATTATCTTTGAGACTGCCTCGTTAGTGGTCTCCTTACTATCTGAGATTGCCTCGTTAGTGATCTCGCGCGCTGTATTTGTGGATCGCCTCGTTAGTGGTCCTACTATCTTTTTGGATCGCCTCGTTAGTGGTCCTACTATCTTTGAGACTGCCTCGTTAGTGGTCTCCCATTGTTTGGACTGCCTCGTTAGTGGTCCTATGTTGAGATTGCCTCGTTAGTGATCTCCCGGTATGGTGTCCTCTTCTTAGTTT
Organism: Hygrophila difformis; assembly: GCA_030278955.1. Classification (NCBI taxonomy): domain Eukaryota; kingdom Viridiplantae; phylum Streptophyta; class Magnoliopsida; order Lamiales; family Acanthaceae; genus Hygrophila; species Hygrophila difformis. Next base: position 27,570,669 of record JAOANR010000010.1, read on the forward strand.
ACGGGATGAAAAGTAAAAGACTCGTGTGAGTGTTTCTTTATGCTTAAATCGTGTTTATTCTGTCTTTAATTATGCATTTAAAATCTACGCATCTTAAATTATGCTTTAAATTTCGCTTTTTAAATTAAGTTCTTTAATCATGTTTTTCCGCTGCAAATAAATCATGTATATTTTTAAATTCTCGTACGGTAAGCGAAATCTTAGGTTTAAACACTTGTAACCCCTTTTATTTGTAGTTAGGGATTAACTTACTCAGTATATTTTTATACTGACAACCGTTGTCATTTCTTTTTTTTACAGAGTACGTCGAGTGACGCATTGCATATGCACTTGGGGGAAATCATAATGGACATTTTAAATTTCTGCATCGTACTGTTTTTACCGGGTCTGTTAAACCCGAGGATTTGGCCATGTTGGCCGTGATTTTACTTTCCGCTGCACTTTCTTTATTTATTTTCCGCACGTGATAATTTCTACTACCGTACTAAGTATTATAAATTTCCGGACTAAATCTTGAAATGTTTTAAATCTTTTTCATACCCACAAGCCTTGCATTTCCTTAGCGAGCTCGGGAAGCCGTGTCTTGCTAGGGAAATGCGGCGGTAACATCCCGGCCTGGGTTATCAAATCCGGGGTGTTACATTTTCAGAGAAAAATAGTCACGCTTTGTATTTCGACAAAGCGTAGACATAAAACTCTTATTATTTAACAACTTATCAGATTTCATGAGATAAGAATTTGAACTGATCACCTCGCTACATAACTTTAACAAAGCGTGAGCAAGAGTAGTTCCTTTTAAATCACGCTTTGACAAAATTACAAGAGCGTGGCCTCAGAATCCATTCATACTTTATTTCCAAACACTTAATACTCAAAAACCTGGTTGAAGATTCTTATCTTATCCTTCTTCATTCCATCACAGCTTCATTTCTCGAATTCCTGAAAATAAAGAATAATAAAAGAATTAGAGATGGAAAATATATCTAAAGAAAAAGGGAAATACTACTCAGTTAACCTGGGTAGTATCCACCCCCCTATTTTTTTTATTTGTTTTTTAAGAACAGAATACTAAGGGTTATCCAAATATTCAGTTTGGATATTTAAATCTTGTTGACCAATATACTACTTTAGCCTGTGTCCATTTACAGTCTTTTCTCCTTCACTGAGCATAATTGTAACTGCTCCATTATCATGAACAGCTACAATGGGAAATCGTCCTGTCCACCTTGATCTGAGCTTACCTGGAAATAATTTCAAACGAGAATTATAAAGCAAAACCAATTGACCAACAGAAAATTCCTTATGTTTAATTTTTGAATCATGAATTTTCTTAGTTCGATCTTTATAAATTTTGCTGCTTTCATATGCTTCCAGTCTCATCTCTTCCAACTTAGACAGATCAAACTTCCTCTTATCTTGTGCTGACTGAAAATCCATGTTGAGCATTTTAATGGCCCAATATGCTCTATGTTCTAGCCCAACTGGGAGATGGCATGCTTTTCCAAAAACTAATCTGTAGGGAGACATTCCTATAGGAGTCTTAAAAGCAGTTCTGTATGCCCATAGAGCATCATCCAGCTTCTTTGACCAGTCTTTTCTTGTAATGTTCACAGAAGCTTGTAAAATATGCTTGATTTCCTTATTGGATACCTCCACCTGTCCACTTGTCTGAGGGTGATATGGTGATCCAACTTTATGATGAACACCATACTGCTTCAGTAATTTCTCAAAGAGTTTATTTACAAAGTGAGATTCTCCATCAGATATAATGGCACGAGGAGCTCCAAACCTGGTAAAAATATTCTTCTGTAGAAGTAGCAGGAGCATTACATAATCCAAAAGGCATTCTTCTATAAGCAAATGTTCCATATGGGCAAGTAAAAGTTGTTTTCTCATGATCTTCACTAGCACTAACTATTTGATTATAACCTGAGTAACCATCTAAAAAGCTGTAAATGGTTTACCTGACAGTCTTTCTAACATTTGGTCAATGAAAGGTAAAGGAAAATGATCTTTTCTTGTGGCAGTGTTTAATTTTCTATAATCAATGCAAACTCTCCAACCAGTTACTGGTCTTGTTGCTACTTCATCACCATGTTCATTAGTCACAATACAAATCCCACCCTTTTTGGGTACAACTTGTGTTGGACTCACCCATTTACTATCAGAGATAGGATAGATTATACCTGCATCAAGTAGCTTGATTACATCCTTCTTGACAACTTCCTGCATTGGTGGATTTAGCCTCCTTTGTGGTTGTCTAGATGGTTTGTATTCATCCTCCATCAGAATCATATGCATACAAATGTGTGGACTGATGCCTTTGATATCTGCTATAGTCCAAGCAATTGCCTGAATATGATTTTTAAGAGTACCTACTAGAGCTTGTTCTTGTTCTTCACTCAATTTGGATGAAATTATTACCGGAAGCTTCTTTTTGTCTGCCAAAAAGGAATACTTAAGATGTTCTGGTAATACTTTAAGTTCAAGCTCAGGTGGGTTTTCTATTGATGGAATTAATTTGCTTCGAGTTTGCACTTCCATCTTTAAATCAGATCCTTCTTTAGAAAGGTCTGTTTTATCAATGTCATCCTCAGATTGCTCTGAAGATGGCATATCCTCACTTTCTGATCCATCCTTGATTTCACCAGTCTCAGGATCAGCGAATCTAACCTCGCACAAGTAAGCAAAAGTGGCATCTTTAGCATTTGTGAGTGGGGTGAGATTGTTCTCAATTACATCAGTAGTAAAGAGATTATAGTAATCAAAAAGATTTCCCCCCTCCATAGTACTAGAATCTAATTCCTTTCCCGCTACATTGGTTTCAAAAGCATTAAAAGGATATGTTGACATCTTCATCATGTCGAAAGTGACTTCCTGGTTATCAACATGAAGTTTCACTATGCCATTCTTTGCATCAATCATGGCTCCCGCAGTCACCAGGAAAGGCCTTCCTAGTATGATAGGAATCCTGACATTTTCGTCGATATCAAGAATGACAAAGTCAGCTGGAAAGCAAAGGCCTCCTGTCTTTACTATAACATCTTCAATGATCCCTTCTGGTCTGGTGCTCGATTGGTCAGCAAAGAAGAGGGTCATGTTAACTGGCCTCATCTTTCCCAAATCCAAACGTCTGGCCATAGCAAGTGGCATTACATTGATGCTGCTTCCTAAGTCACAGAGCCCTCGCCCAGCTTCTTTACAGTTGATAATCAGAGGTAAAGTAAAACTCCCTGGATCTTCAAGCTTTGGAGGAATCCTTTGTTGAAGAACCAAGCTACAATTTTGATTTAAGACCACCATTTGCTGCTCTCCTGCACTTCGTTTCCCTGAAATTAATTCTTTCAGAAACTTAGCGTAAGTGGGCATTTCAGCAATTAATTCAACCAAAGGGATTGATATTTCAATGGCCTTAATCTTTTCAAGAAATTTTTTAAATTTAATTTCTTGAAGATCATTTTTGAGTCTCCCAGGATATGGTATCCTGGGCATGTGTTCATCCAGTGAATCCTTTTTGTTACCTGTAGAGTTAGGATTATCATTACCTCCCTCTTTTTTCCTTTGGAAAGGAATATCCTGAGACATTCTTTTCCAAACCCTTATTCTCAAGTATCTGTCTTTGTTCAAGCTGATCATCTTCTTCCATTGTTTGAACATCCTTGAACTTTCTCTGCTGTAGCAACCTATCTCGTTTCTTTTCAAATTCAGGATCAACAACCTCTTTTCCTCCCCTCAATGTAACTGCCTTACATTGTGGATTTGTTTCAGAAGAACTTGGTAATTTTCCTTTTTCTCTTTGCTGTAGTAATTTGGCCATCTCTGTTACTGAATTTTCAACATTCTTGATTGAAGCCTGCAGTTGGTTATTCGTCTCTGTCTGCTTAACAATAAACTCCTTCAAAGCATTCTCCACGTTTAAAGAGTAAGTATTGTCTTGAGCAATAGGATAAGGTTGCTGTGGAAAGTTTGTGGTGCAAACTGTCCATATGGCATGTTCTGTTGGTTCATCTGTTGAAGAGGTCTCTGAGGGTACATCTGTTGTGGATAAAATGGTTGTGGAGGACGAAACTGCTGCTGATTTTGTTGTTGTGGATTCAGAAGATGTGCATTTTGTGCATTCTGAGTATTACCATAGCTCATATTCGGGTGCTTGTTCTGGAATCCGGTGTAGTTACAGCTCTCATCTTGCTTTGGGGCTTCCTGAATTTGTGGACACTGATCATTGTGATGTGGCCCTGAGCAAATTCCGCACTGATACACTGGTTCCATTGGAGCAGGTTGAAGGATCATCACTGGTTGCTGTTGTTGTTGATGCTGAACTTGTTGACTCGTTTGCTGAGCTAACTGTAGCTCAGCAATCTGTTTAGTGAGTGCTGCAAATTTCTCTTCATTTTTGTCTGTGTGGATGACAAGACTCTTTCTTGTAGGAGATGGTGGATCATCGTCTTGGAGAACTGCTCTGCTAGCTGTCATGGTGTCAATTGTTGACCACGCTCTATCAAGTGGCATCTGAAGTAATTGTTCCCCTCCAGTGGCATTAATCATCATCTGCCAAGTGTGAGTGAGTCCAGTGAAAAAGATCTTTAAAAGTCTTCTTTCTGTGATACCATGCTGTGGACATCTCTTAAGCATATCAAAGAATCTGTCTCGAGCATCCTTCAGAGATTCTCCTTTTCTCATCTTGAAGCTAGAGATCTTATCTACCCATTCATCTACTTTGCTTTCAGGAAAATATTTGAGTAAGAAGTTTCTGACTAATTCTGGCCAAGTAGCCTTCTGTTGAGCATTCAATGAATCATACCATTCTTTCGCAGAACCATCCAAAGAGAATGGAAACATTGCTAGTTGAATGGTTTCCCTTGAGGCTCTTCCCTTCTTCACTGTCTTACTCAGTTCAACAAACTTTTTGAGATGCAAGTGTGGATCTTCAGCACTCATTCCATAAAAGGCTCTAGAGGAAGCTAGGTTTAATATACCCGGCGGAATATCAACCTCCTCATCTGTTCCAGCCAAATACTGATCAACGTTTGGTTGCCATGGTTGATATTGTTCTTCTTGAGGATTTGGAGCAGGATTAGCAAAATTTGGTGGAAAATAGTGTTGATGAATAAATTGTGGTGCAGTAGCTCTCTGTGGTGCTTGAAATTGTCCTCGAAGTGGTACATTTTGCTGGTTATCTGGTTGTCCATTTGGTAAGTTTCCAAGTCCGTCATTTTGTCCATTGTTAGTCATCCTAGTTATTGTTGAAAGATTCCCTTCCACAAGATCTCTCTGTCTCCTTCTTGCACTTGCTCTGATCAGCCTTGTTGTTCTCTCAAGTTCACAATTAAAAGGAAGCAAAGGTGGCCTTGAAGATCGAGTTATTCTTTCGCTCATAAACTGTTGAGACTTCTCTGTGAACAAAATGAAAGAATTAATGAATTTGTTATGATATAAAGTAAATAATTACAGTTAAACCAAAGAGTATCTACAGTTCTAAAATTCATAACGCTACACCCTCCCCGGCAACGGCGCCATGAAGCTTTGAGGTAAAACCCGCTGCAATGCCCCCCGACAGCCTTTACACTATAATCCTATAGGGCTGTTAAAAAGCTTGCCTAATTTTTCCTACCGAAAGCGCACGGTATCAAGCTGCAATATTTATTTTTTATTGTCGGGATCGTTCAATAGAGAGTTACACGATAGAAGTGTTTTAATAGAATCATTAGCTCTAGAATCTGTTTCTGCTCTTGGTTTAAGGATGGTGTAATGATGATTACTAAAGATTTAATGCTGAAACGTAAATGCTTAAAGCTGTAAACAATAGTAAAGAAAACAATTAAAATGATATTGAATATTGTGATTATGTTCATGTGTTTAAGAAAACATGGACCAAATCAAATGAATGAAATAAGAATATGATGAGAGTATCATACCTCAATGGTTAAAACATAATGAAAGTTCATTGATAATAGAAAAATCCTTTATACAACTTAATCAAATCTTCATGTCTTAAATCACTTCCCAAGACAGGTACTTGTGATTCAGTGTCATGACATTCTAAGTACTGAAATCATGGAATACTATCATTACAGAATGATCGATCAGACTCGTTCTGTGATAAAAGCTTTTTAGAACTGTCACTTAATCTACTTCTTTCAGACTCAGATTAAGCCTTTGACAACTCGAGGTCACTTCTAAATCATCTTATACTCGTCTGAACTTGAAGTTATTCTTTTCATTACTCTGGGTCAAACTGATCTTATGACCCTATATTGGATGTCCTCTACATAAAGTGAAAAAGCAAGTATTTAAATCTATCACCCAATGTTTTCATAAAACTTGTATCCTCAGAGTAATTCCTTCAAGTATTTGTAAGAAGTAATAGTCCTGTAAGTATATCAAGATGAAATTGCTATTCAAACTCCTTGACTTATCCAGACTACTCAGATTCATATAGATGATTTAGCTCGAGGAATCTCTGTAAACACTTCCAAATTCCATGGTTTAACTCAGGATTAGTAGACTGTAAGAGGAATATTTAATCTCCTACCCATAGCATATAGTGATAACTATAAAACTATGAACCCTGGAAATTAATCTTCCTAATACCCTACTAATTATTAGGACAAAAGATGGTTTTTGAAACATCTTTCCCTTTTAAACGACAGGTACTAAATGTCCAACTAAGAACAAGTTTGTTCTTCATCAATCCTGAGTAAATAATGATTGAGAAAACTTATATCATCATCTTTTCTCATTGTACTAATGAAAATAGTGATACGAATTTCAGAAATGAATTGTGAGTCTGTAATTATGAAGTAAGATTACTCATCATAGACTGTGAAATATCCCAAAATATCATATGTATATGTAGTATTATATGTATAAAGAAACGTTGAGGGTTCTGTGTCCTCTTAATCAAAATGCTGGGGTGTTTCCAAAATATACATTGGAAACTAGACAGAATTAGGAAATAACTTTCCCATGAAAAAGGATTTGAGAAATAATTCTGCAAAATACATGTCCAAAGTAACTCGCAGTAACTACTTTGGGTTTCAAACTATGAACATTCCAATTTTCCGCACGCTATGTGTGTACAGCGTGGAGGGAGCTAATATTCAAAGAATGTTCCTCAGATTTTGTTTATACAAAGAACTGAATGCCTCGCAGTAATTTCTGTAAGAATGCGGCGAGATATTCAATTCCTACTTATAAGATAGTGTTATATATGTATAAGAAGTAAAAAGTGAATAGTTGATACCCTGAGAAATGGATATCAGATCTGTTGCTATTATAGACTGGTTCTCTCGCTTTGTCAGATTGACATCGCGAGAGTATTAAAATAGCCTTTCTCACAGTAAAGTTATCTGGATATTTCCTCGCATCATCTTTTAGGATGAAGCGTGGCCTTATCCATATGTAAAGTAAATGATCAGATTTTATAACTGTCATAACTACCTTCTGGGATTTCTGTTGAGAAAATCTTGAATACAGGACCTTTCCAATTCAAATTCATGAACTTGGAATTTTCACTTCTTAAAGATTATCATGCGATGATTAACACTGCATGGGTCTTTAGGAACTTCTTAAAGTTCTGAACATTAAACACTATGATTTTATTCCTATTTTGTGATCACATCATATCAACAGAAAATCAAATGAATTCATGATCCTGCCAGTTCATACCTAACTCTGTTACAATATTAAAACTTCTTGTGTAATCAGAATGAACAAATTATGTATTTAAGATATGAAGGTATTATAATCTTCGAGAATCGAATTAGCGATGTGATGCAAATTCCAAAATTGAATATTGAAATTGAGGTTTATACTCTTCTGAAACAGAATCGCGAATTGAAAATTGAAACCAGAAAGACAAGAAATTAACAATTTGATAACCGATCATTCTTCATGTATCTCAAATAACAAAGAATTAAAAACGAATACACCTGGAGATCTGATTGCAATCAGAATAATGCAAAGGTGAGCGAAGGAGTCGGAAATTTAGATGATGATCGTCGTGATGGATGAACAAGCATTCCAAAAGCAACTCTCCTTCCAGGGTATCCTCAAGCTAATCTAAAAACTATCTTAAAGAAATCTACTACGAAATTGAATTACAAATCTGAAGAACTTAAAGTAAATTGCAGTGAAAATTAAATCCTAACCTACCTACTAAACTCTAAAAATGGACTGGAGAGTAAAATCGAGCTATTCTCTTCAATCTCCCGCCTGCTGAGCTGATTCCCCCAAGGGTCTTATTTATAGATGGGCATTGCAACTGCTTTAGCCTTGGATGATAACCGCTCGCATCAGAATAGCTCTCCTCTCGCTTTGTCCAGTTCCTTCAAAGCGAGAGTCAGAAATATAGTCATCTTTCTCAACAAGGCGAGGTCTTACAGTTTCTCCAAAGAGTTTGCTCCTCGCCATAATATCTAAAACTTTCTGTCTTGCACAGATTTCCTTCCCTCGCGATGTCAAACAATCATCGCGTGGACTTCAGCATCTAAACATTTTCCTTAAATCTTTTCCCACTACAAGAAAATCGCCCGTAGGCGACGACTGGGGGCGAGGACAATTATTTTCCTCGCCTGTGGGCGAGGACATAGGCAACGATATAAATATGTCGTCGCCTAAGGTTTTGCAATTCTTGAATTATATTATTTTTCCCCAAAAATAGCGAGGAATGAGGTGACGAAAACTGGTTTCTCGCCAATGGAGCGAGCAATTGGGCGAGGAAATAAGAGTCCTCGCCCGATGGCGAGGAATGAGGAGACGATATGCATTCGTCGCCTGTTTGTGGTTCTAAAATATAGAATAAGCCCTAACCCCGCCAAAATCCCACATAGCATCAAAAAAAGGGGAACGTACTCTCCCCCTTCCCCTCCAAATCGCGCGACACAGAATCCCCAAGGCAACCCTAGCACCGGCGAAAAACGGAGAACGGAGAACGGCAAGCTTTCGCAAACCCTTTCGGCCTTCATTCATTCAGGTAATTGGCTTCATCTTTTTGCGTGCTTTGCTTCCCGAACTTCCCGAACGCAATGGCGGTTTTTCAGTCCATTTTTTGGGCATTTTGGTGTTTTGATTTCTTTGGTATGTTGGTTTTTGTGATGGGAGTTACTAATCTTCGGTATGGTTGGTTTTTGTTGAATCAACGCCAACAGATTACTAATCTTCATTCTCTGAGAACAACGCCAAAATTGGTATGTTGGTTTTTGGGCTTTTGTATGAGTTTAATGGTTGCAAGTTATGAGTTTTGACGTTGCTGCTAAGTTCCCTTTTTTTTTTCTTTTTTTTTTCAGTCGAAATGTTTGCAGCACTTATGTGCTTCCCTGTTTTGTGATTTCTGTTTCCATTTGTTATATGTCTGGGATTGTTTGCAAGTTTCTGATTTCAAATGCACTTATATAGCACTTATATAAATGAAATTAGGGATGTGAACAGGTGAGACTTGAAATTTTGAATACATGATGGGGAAGCAATAGACATGTCTTCAAGTTTCTTGAGCTTTGTCTTTCAAATTCATAAGTTTGAGTTTTATTTGGAGAATGGTCTCCCGGCTAGGTTTCTAACAAGGCATGAATAATTTCAAATGGCTAGGAGTGCTTTATTATACATTTACCGTTGATGGTCTAGATTAATGCATTTTATTTAATTTGTTGGAACACATATTTGAATAAAAATAAAATATTATGATAAATATAAGCAATCATAATAATTCTCATGCTTGTTTCTTTCTTCTGGTACTATAGATTACTCAGAACATTATATAGTCAAACATATTTTTATCATTTCTATGACTGTATTTACTTATTTTATTGTTTTATCAGGGAAGAAGAATTGGTTGCTGAGGTAGCATGGGTGGTTGTGGATCTCACTGCTCTTTCCAAAGTTGCTACCAGTTTGCTTGCAAAAAGTGATCTTCTGCAAATACTTGTAGATAGATTGGAATCATCAAATAGCCTGCAACTGCTTATCCCGGTAAAATGGCCACTATGACTTTGCATATTTTCTGATATGTAAAATACTATGTTCTTATTCAGCATAATCAATTCCAAAGAAAAAATATTTACACTTTGTTCGGTTCCCTGTTGCACTTTCACAAACACCAACTGGTTGATTAACCAAAGCAAAGCAAATTTTCTACATCTAACAATGTGTTATCAGGGCATGGGCAATTTTGCTTCCATGTGACATCTTTAACTTTTATATTTGCAATCACATGGACATATTGGAGCTTTAAAATCTAGAGAATGGTATTAATGTTGCTTAAACACCCATGTCACCATTTAATTTCTGAAACGAGACAGAGTTGCTATAAATGAATATAAATTAATTAAAGCCGGTTGTCCATGGAGATGGAGTTATAGTAAGTAGTTGGACAAAGCCAAGCTGTATGCAGTGCTGTCTGCCCCAACTCCAAGTCAGGCACAGGCCTAGACTGTAGTACCTTCATCCCTAAACTATTACATTATTGATAATTTATAAATTAATATACTCATAATAATATCCATTTAATCGTTTATTTGTATACTATATATAAAAAGATAAAAGGTAAAACAAGACTTGTGCAGCCATGACAAGTAAAGTACAGTTATCTCCTCCTGAAATTTCTTGCTTTACTTGAATAATTGTATACATGTAATTATTAAGTGTAATAATGTCGTCTCCATTTGATATAATTCAGCTATATCATTAAGTGCATGTTCATTTCAAAACGAAAAGTATCATCTATAATGAATTGACTATAAACTTTTCTTGTACAGTTCTTACATTTTTAATTGATTAATGAATGTAACTCTCTACTGTTACTCCATGAGTGAATGAATTGGATATATATGTATATAATATATGTAAAATAGTTTCTTTAACCAAGTTACAAATGTAGGAGTATTAATTAATTTTAATTAATTAAAGAGGACCAAGGGTGTATCATTAATATGATGAAGGGGTGTCGGGCCAGTCTAGCTGGATGTATGGTTTAGTTTAGTTAAAATGCCCTCTTTTTCAGTAACTAATATTGTGGATAAGTAACCAATTTAACAAACAACGTTGAAAACTGGGGAAGCTCATGTTATAATTTCCACATATGTAATCTAGCATGCGATTTATTTATCAGTTCCAATCATTTATTATGCTGCCACATAGTTATAATTTGATTATCTCTCATATTTTAGAAATGGATCCAAATCTTCAGCATCTATTCTAGTGAAAAGACATAGATAGCCACATTTACCCACGAATGACTGTTTTGACAACTTATCTACAACCAGTTGTACATTTTGTAAGAAAATGCATACTTAATGCACGAACATTAATTGCACAACATATTTTCTGGATGAAGAATTTGTATACCCCATGCCTGTTAATATGGACTGCTTATTCTATCCTTGGTAGTCATATGGGTGATGATTTCTGTTAACATAGATTAGTAACACGCTGAATGAATAGAAATGTATACAACTTGTTCCATGGTGTTTGTAATTCTGTGCTTCTTTTGTTTTATCCTTCTAATCACCCATCGGAAGAAATGACATTCCTTTTTTTGTACACTTCAAGGGATCCAGCAGTATACTTCTGGATGATAAATATGAAGTAAGGTTAGGAAGTCTTAGTGAGGTTTGCCCTGAAGAAAGCGAAAGTAATCAAAGTTGCATCTCAAGGTTTCTACGGTTGCCTCAGTAAGTAATTCTGCTCGTGATCCCATGAATTGTCTGTGTTTTGAAGTATGCCACCCCCTCCCTGAAAGCTGAGAATAGCAGATGTTAAAGCCTTAGTGTATTGAACTCTTCACCTTTCTCCACTATATAGTTTATGGGTTAATACACACACACAATTTACCCCAACAGCACAAAGAAAATACGTTAAAATTTAAATGAAATACACTTATCCTACTGTTGGTTGATGATAGCAATAGCTTTTCTGTTGCGTGATTTATATTAATATTATCTGCTGTTCTGAAGTGTGCTTTATTGAAATTTTACTGGTTGCTTGCTTCTTAATTATTCAATCATTATGGAAATGTCTAAGAACTTTGGTTTGATTTAATCATGAGGTTAGGATCATAACACTTACCTGACTTCATGAATATGTCTAAGAACTATTCAACTTTGCAAATTATTTTTTATTTCAAGTTCATATATCTATTTTCTATGACTTGTTATTTGTATAAAAATTATGGCATTCCATCTGTGAATGCATAAATAAATTATAATTTAGTTTCACCCTGAGCAGATTTAACAAACATAAATGTCATCTTATATGTTTCTAAACAACTAAATTGGTGGTTCAAGGTCAACTTTTATTATTCTTCACAGATGGGGAGTTTTTTGGCCGGCTTACCGAAATTATTGAGATTGAATATCCAGGTCAACCCTTGAAAACTTGTGTGTTATTTAAGTGTGAATGGTACGATCCAACGCCGGACGTGGGAACACGAATCATAGAAAAGTATGGCATGGTCGAAGTTAATGCGAATAGACAATTGTCGTGGGTTCGTTGGCATGCCTGTGCCAGTACCAGTACCAACACAAGCAGCAAATTATCAAGACGGTGTTGGGAGTGCAGAATCAAACACCCCAGGACTCGGGGATGACCTAGACATTTAGTGAATAGTGGTAAATTTCTTTCTCATTATTTCAAGCATAAATATTTAAAAATAATGTATTTCTAATTTTCATTTACAATTGTTCTTTGCAGGTAATTGGGTCAATTTTTGTAGTGTGCAGATATTTGACAATTGATTTTGTGGGCAGTCATTCCATATCAATTCCTTTTATTCTTACCTTGTATATTTATCATGTGGGATGTGGAATTAAAACCCTTGAAACTGAAGAATCGAAGTCGTGTGGTTATGTGATTAACTTCTTTTAATGGCTTAATCATAGTTCTCGTTGCCTTATCGTCGAGGTTATTTCTGTTATGCATTTGGATTCGTTGCTTCTTTTTTTTTGTTGGTTTTAAGCATTTGAACAGGGTTGTGAAGCCAAAGTGCACCTTTGGTGCCAATGCAATGGAGGAGGCTGAGCTTGGTGGTTTATTGATATTGTATAGTCTACTATTATGGTCTTGGTATTGATATTTCTTTTTCGGACATATTGCAAATGAATGTGGATTTGAATCAGCTTTGACATAGTGCACGATTCGCTGGGGTTGGAGTGCACTGAGATTCCACATACTTTATATTGTGTTTCTGGAACACAGGTGAGTGTTTAACCTATAATGGTATTAGAGTTATTGGATGTTTGACGTACAAGTAATATTTTAGTAGCCACTCTTCTCCATTCAAGGTGATTGCATTTGTTTCAGCTATTTTTCGCAATTGTGTACTCATTTCGATATAATTTCACAGGTCAAAGAGGAAGTGGACTCTGCATTAACAAAGTATATAATTAGTGCGAAACGGTATGCCTCCATTTCTTTTGGGCTTTGGCTAGAGCTATGTGATTACTAATATTGCAGGTCATAATTTTTTCAAATTTTCTGTATACATTTACATGCTTGTTTGATTTAAATTCTAGAAGTTTTCAGAATGCTCTCACTTTATTTTTTGGCTTTATTGCACAACCATAAAATTGCTTCCGTAGCTCATGTCAGTCACACTCAATATCGCAATATAGTTTTAGTTCTTTGGTATCTTGCAGCTGAGCTTCCAGGCTCTGGAGATTCAAGATGCACTGTTTTGTACCCTGCCTTAGCAAAAGCAAGCAATGAAATTGGTAAGTCCAAAAATATTTAATTTTTCAGTCCCATTCTTCATTTATTTTCTCTCATTCTTCATTTCTAGAGTGTGACGTGCAAGCATATTACTATCAGAGAAAGGGAATAAGAAGTTAATCATATTCAAGCATTGGTATAAATATAATTATTGCAGCATACATCCTTAGACTAGCATGATTATGTTTTGCTGAAAACAATATTGACTTGGACATATTATGATTTCGTATTACCCATCTTATTCTACTTCATCTGTTATGGCACTATATGTTACCAATTGATTTTTTCTGATGATCCATTTGGATTGTGTGGAGTAGTTTAGACCAATTTGTAATTTGGGTGCAAATGAAATACCTAGTAACTTCTTCTAACACTTGATATTTAAGTGAAGAATGATTTCCGGGTAGTTTCTAGTGTCTAGTGCTGAAAGTTCTAAATCCTTTTGCCAATGAGGTTTCAATACTCAGTTGATTTATTTTTGAAGTTTACCTATCAAAGGTAATGCTCTTTCTGATGTAGTAGGAGAGGCCTATCAATCTGTTTCATTCTTAGTTGCTTGTGGGCTGTGGCTTGCATAAATATTAGTGTTTTCTTAGTTGAGTTTAATCAGTGCTAGCCTCTTCTTTTTCACTTCCCAAGTTGGGATACATCTCACTTATGTTTTATGTTGAAATTCAGTTTGCTCTATGTTTTTCTTCTAATAATTGCTTTTGTTATATGCTCATTTGCTTTTTACTAGTGCCTGTGTAAGTTTAATACCAGACTCACAGCAGTGGGATAATGTTGTTGCATGTATTGGAGAAACATCTGCTTCAGCTGCTATCAAAACCAGTTACAGAAAGTTTGAGATCTGCTATTGAATTCCCGAGAGCTTCTCCACCATTAACATCTGACCTGAGTGCATCCAAGGCTTCTTTTCCTAGGTTATGCAAATGTTGATTCATTCATAGTATATAATTTATACACGTTTAATCTTGTGGTTTGCTGTTATCATATTGGAAGTTAATTCAGATGTATCTTGGCTTGTTGAAGTTGTGTATATCATTTGATTTATTATCAATTGAATCCATTAATGTGTTTCTGTAAACCATCAGGCAAATATATATGTTTTTTTTATATTGGACGGACAGTACTTATGCAAGCAGGGGAAATAATTGTTTGTTTCAAATAGAATTTTTTAAAAAAAAAGAATTGTAAAGGGAGGCGACGACGTTGGCGACAAAGTCTGTCGTCGCCTTACTTAGTAAAAACGGTAACTTTATTCGTCGCCAGATTCCTCGCCATCTTCCTCGCCAAAGTCCTCACTAAATTTGTCGCGAAAATCCTCGCCTGGTTCCTCGCTAAATTCGTCGCTAAAATTGTCGCCCCAGCAGCGAGGAGATGAGCGACTAAACAGGGACCCGACCAGGTTTTAGGTGACGACACTATTTCCTCGCCTGGTTCGTCGCCTCACCAAGTCAGGCGACGAACTAGGCGAGGAAATAGTGTCGTCGCCTACAGGCGATTTTCTTGTAGTGTCCTGATTTCGAACACAAGCCCTCGCACCATTCCTTCTCTTTCCTCGCTATGTCTTCTTCCACTTCCTGCTGCTTTCCAGCTTAACTTCCTGATAAATGACAAAGCGTGAATCAGTTCGAGTAAAAACACAGCGTGCGAGACTTACAATGAAAACTTAGAATTTCAAGCCATTTTCAGTGTAATTCCAACTTCTTCACAATCTTAATTCTTCTTCCATCTTTTCTGATCCTCTATGATTATTTATTAAAAATCTATGGAATTAAGAACAAAAGATCATCTATAAGACACTAAATTGGACGCAAATGACAGTCATAAAAGACTGTCATCAATCAGCCGTTGTTTCTTAACAACTAGTAGATTTTCCTTTGTATTCGATTTTGCCATTGTTATTATAGTGAAATTCAGTCAACTTTGGGTGCATTCTCACATTTTTCGGACCTGTAATTGGTTTGATCCTTTTCCAATAGCCTCTATTGAGGAGAAAAAGGTCCTTGGCTCAACCGAAGCCAAACAATTACCAAAGTGTATGAGAATGGCCTTACAAGATTCATCCTGTCGAAGGCCTTTAAGGAAATACTTCTTCGACCATGGGAAAACACTGTGGTATTAAAGGTGGTTGGGAGATCGGTTCCATATCGTATTCTAAAATCCAGTCTTGCAAAAATATGGCCAGCTTCAGCCACAGTTCCGTTGATCGATCTCGAGAACGGCTATTTTGTTGCTAAATTTCAAAAAGAGGAGGACGCATTATATGCAATTTGTGGTGGCCCTTGGATGATTTCCGGCAGTTATTTGCATGTTCAGAAATGGAACGAGAAATTCAATCCGACTACTCACTAAATATCATCTATTGTTGCCTGGGTTAGAATCCCTAGTCTACCTATTTTTTTGTATAGCAGACAGATTCTCTCGGACGTTGGATCTGACATAAGAGAGGTAATTAGTATAGATTTCAAAACCGATGAGGCGTCTCGATGCAGATATGCACGGTTGGCCATTCGAATTGATCTTTCTAATCCCCTCAAAACTAGTGCTATTGTGGATGACTAGACGGTGCAAATTGAATATGAGAATCTTCGCATCATTTGCTTTCATTGTGGGAGATTTGGCCACATTCAGGAGAAGTGCCCTCAAATTTCAAATCAGAGTCCGGCGGCTCAGGATACTCCTAAAGGAGAAAGACAACCCAAGCCTGCAGGAGGACCTGATTATGGGCGTTGGATGATCATTCAAACCTGGCGCAGACCCCAGCTCGTCCAGACTAATCGCTAAGAAAACCTTTCCCCAAATATCCGCAATCGATTTGCAGATCTTCAAGATTTTCCAGAACAGAACGTGGATCTTCTTCTAAGGGACCCCTCTCCAAGCCCTGACAGAACTCCTAGGCATGATCTTTCTACCAACCGAAGAGAACCAGTCTAACATCTCCGCAATCTTCCAGTCCAGTTACCATCCGCAACGCAAAGGAATGGATCCCCCAAAAGTCTATTCCCGGAACATGTTGAAGCCGACTCTTCATTCCCCTGGAAAGAACAACCTTCGGGAGCCTTAGTCAGACGTCTCCTATCCTCACTTCCCCCGGGACATCATACCGTAGTCAAAGTGGTGGACCCATCTTCAATCTCTAGCCGTAGGGGACGAGGCCAAACCCCCACGCAAAGCGGTCAGCCACCGGACCAAAATTTGGACGGGGTGTCTGATCCCATATGGAGACATTAAGTCCAGTATCCAGTCCCACAGAGAGAGCTTGATGCCAAGACATGGAGATGTTGCACATTAAAATGGTTTAGACTCTTTGGCATATGATGTTGAAATAATGTA
Organism: Hygrophila difformis; assembly: GCA_030278955.1. NCBI lineage: Eukaryota > Viridiplantae > Streptophyta > Magnoliopsida > Lamiales > Acanthaceae > Hygrophila > Hygrophila difformis. The sequence goes on from JAOANR010000010.1 coordinate 27,587,709, forward strand.
TCAAACATAATTGTTGAGAATAAACGGCTTCGGCCCTCCATTCACACCGAAGAAAAAAAATTAGGTTCATATTATTGTCCTGACATTTGTCCCTATGCTATTGAAACAGTTAAAACGCATTTAAGATCTCTAAATAGCATTATTTTTTTCTTTAAAAAGAAAATTTAGCAACTTTATAGTGTTACTACTCTTACTATCATAGACTTAATTCTATAAAATTATTACTATGGGACCCAATGGCCTTAAAAAAAATCTATAAATTGTTCCTCACTTTTTAATTCATTGACATAAAAACATTTGCAAGTTGATTTGAGTTTTTCTCGGATTGGTCGGTTACAGTTGTAGAAATGATGTCCCAGAGCGGAAAAATGATTTATATTCACAAAGTAATGTCTACGACGTTATGATGAAAGCCCAGAAAAGGAAACTCTGTCCTTTGCCTCCTCATTTTTATGCAGATACTCTGTCCCTTCTCTTGCTATTCTCCGCTCTAATGCGTGTCTGTATATTTTCCTAATGAATGAAAGTAAAGTTTTAGATTAGGATGATCAGTTTCATGTCCCCATACATGCACTATAAGTACCCGAGATAATGCCCATGCATGTCGCCTGTCTTGTGTATTCTTACAAAATACTAATCAATATTTGATAGTACTTAGTAGTAAAACATTACCATCATCACAATGAATTTTCTAAGAAGAATAAATAGTCAGACATAGTATAGTGCTCACCACGGAATAGTTGAAAATTGGGGCTTGCCAAGCACTCTAGTTCTTCCCTCATTTGACAGAGAACCACACTGACAAGAAGCTGTGAATTCCCATTGTATTCTTGTTCTTCTGCTATATATGCTTTTAGCATAAACAATGGAGACATAGCTATAGAGAGTAAGGCGCTCAAGGAGTGGGAAGTGAGTGTGATCATCTACTCTCCAGTATTGGAATTCCGTACACATGTAAATTTGTAGGACTTTTAGACGCAGAAATTGTCCTTGGGTTGTTCTCCACTCGATACCAGGGATATCAATTAGAACGAGCTTCTCAAGGTTGGGCAATGCACCTATCATTGCGGTCACGTCTTGCCAATCATAGGGGACTTTCTGGAAAGTTAACATGTTTAGCGACTGTGGAAAGCTAATTTTCTGCTTCACTCCAACTGATGTAGTAATGCTGAGCCAAAGAGATTCCATTTTGCAAAGCCATTGGAGATTGCTGAGGGAATGCGAATTCTCAGAAATATACGAAACAAGTAATTTCCTGATATTGGGAATCTTCTTAATAATCCCCTGTTCAATGCACTTGAAATCAATCACATGAGAAAGTGTTTGTAGATTAGGTAGAATAAGTTCATCATCCAGAGGATTCGGGAGGCAGAAACCAGGGAGAATCTTGAGATGCCTAAGGTGAGGAATCTTCCAAATTTCATTTGGCGCGTACACAAGGTGCGACAAATGCACATCAATAATCAACGTTTCCAAATTCCAAAGGAGAGAGATTGAAGACGGGAGAATGATATTTGAACTAGAATGTTTACCAATTCTGATGGCAACATATCGCGAGTTGAAAAAATTATGAATGATTATCCTCCCTCGTAAATGGTACTACGTGATTTTGTTCCCCATGTCCAAGGAGGTTTATGAAGCAATTTTAATACGCTCAACAAGCAACACTTAGAGGGCGAAGGAAAACCACCCTCATCAACATTAAATACGAGTGAGCGGGCGTTTGATGCAGACTTCAACATATTAAGGGCTTCAGATGGACATTCCTCCTTTGACATCTTCCTTTCAACAACAATCCGTCTTTCTCTACTTATATCTCCTCGGCTACTGTTGCAGTTTCCAGTTTTAGTCTTGTCATTATGCCCATGCTCCCCCCCCCCCCCCCCCCCTCAAAAAAATAAAAAATAAAAATAAAGGAATTCCTCTTTCTGAGCTTCTCTTTTGCATAGATTCCTTATAACATCATGGATCCTGCAATATTTTGCTGCTTTCCCAGTATATCCCCATTCATCAATTGAAATGAGATTTCTATCAGCAAGTTCTTCGATGTACTCTTCGGCAACAACTTGACAAGCCATGAGACGTGAATTCTTGTGTCCTCGGCAAATATACCCATGTAGAGGAAACATGGCTTCAAATGAATTGGCAAGAGTTTGTAACTCATATGTATTATTATTTTCATGCACCTCTCATTATCTTCATCATTCACAATTGAAGATACATTTCTAGAAACATATTCCCAATGCTGCTTTGTTCGTTCAGACTTCGCTAGATACCCTCCAATGACAACAATAGACAAAGGAAGCCCTCTGCAATTTCTCGCAATTGTTTTTCCAATTTCAACCAATTCAATTGGGCATGCAAACTCCTCCTTTAAACACTGCAGTTTCCTATAAAAGCTTCCAACTTTGATCATAATTGAGAAAATTCATTTGAATTCCACGAGCGTTCGATAATTGAACCCCCACATTTGATACTCTGGTGGTGATTATCATTCTACTTCCATTTCTCTCATCAGGAAAGTACCGCCTTATTATTCTACTCAATCTCTCATCAGTACTCCAAATATCATCCATTATAATCATATATCGCCCACCCATTAAGTGTCTATATATCGTTTCACACATCTCTTCTTCATTCATTTCATGGAGACCTTCCTTGCTCTGTTTTTCAAATAATTGACCAATAATATTCAGAAGAAATTCCCGTTCTCTAAAAGTTTGAGAAATTGTAACCCAAACACGAACATCAAAGTATTGGACAATAATGGAGCATTCATAAGCTTGATGAGCAGCAAGTGTGGTCTTACCAATTCCTCCATGCATACCAGTGATCGGAATGATCTGGAGTCTAAATTGTTGTCCGGTGAGGATATCCAAGAGTTTGATTAGCTGCAGAGCATCATATTCAAACGCGGTGGTCATCTTCTTTCCCATGGAAGGAGGGAGGGACCTGCAGTGAAAGATTACATATAGAACTTATTACAATATGGTGTTCATCATCTACCGGTTTCTCTTTATCCTCCATTATTATTTCTTTGATGATAGCATCCATATCCTCAATAGCTAGCACGACAAATATCCAGGTCATTATCCTCCATTATTATTTCTTTCATGATAGCAGCGCATACCTATCTTCATCCACATGATCTGCTTTACTCTCCCGATTATCATACGTGTATTCATCTGGAAATTGAATCAAGGATCGGCTGTAAGACCCACAGACAGTAGACTTTTCGATACCACTTTCAGCAGCATAAACTGCAGTTCTAATTTTATTCTTGAGCTCGTTCGTTGGGTAATCCTCACGATGGGAATGAAGTTCGAGAAAGAGTTGAAAGAAAGTTGACTTTTGGAGTAGTGCTTGAGCTTGGCTGTGATCAAGAGAAATAGGAGGAGTTGGATGATTTTGGATAGAATGTATGGTGGTCTGAAGGGAGACAAGGGCTGCATAGCAGGATGCCATTTCCTCAACCTCAAAATTCACTGATCTCACATAAATATTCACAGTGTGCTATCTTCCAAGTGTATAGGAAGACTGTCTCAATGATTGGATATTGATATCTGACTAGGGCTTCTCCGTGTGGGCACCACCCACACTGGACTAATTAGGTCATTGAAAGATCTGTATGGGCCATACGATTGGAAATTAATTATACCAATATATATTTGAAGGAATAATTGCAATACGTATTTTTGCCCGTCATATTCAAAGTTTTGGCCATATTAGTCCGCTTCGTTTGCTAATTAAAATGAAATCTGTCATAAACTCACTAATCCAAGTCAATTAGAGATTTCATCAAAAAAATTGCCAAAAACGTTCATTTTCTTGTCGTTTTGTTCGAATCCGTCCTCTACAAACCTTACAAATAATTGGTTCCAACTGTTGTGACAATTTCATTAAATATATTATACTTTTGTACATTATATTATGTTCTTTTTTTGTTTATACAGTCTACATTATATTGTCACAACTACAAGTAAGATATTTTCAATGCATATAATATTCCTATATCAAACGTGAAAAAACCTAATTATATGCATTATATATTCTTATTACAATACCATCAAACATTGGGTTCGAAATTAAATATTTCATCGGCGTCTTTCTTCAAAATAAAAATGGATGGCAAACCAATGACACTAAATCTTACTCTTTACCAGTTTTATTGATCACAACCTCCTTACTTCTTTAAAAAAAAATGAACCATGTTGGAATTCAGATAACATATCAAGACGTTGGAAATGATATTTGATTTCAATAATATAAAAAAAAGGCAATAATCAACTCCAAGCATGTAAGTTTCCAATCTCTGCCTACTTCATTTCTTTCAACATTTGAGTGCTCCACAAATTCATCCGCTTTCTGAAATACCTCATTAACATTGACAATCTCCATACCAAATTCCATACCTCATTCACTAGGTCCGAATTCACATTGACGAACATCGTGAGTTTTTTGGGCTGCTGGTACTAGGGCGTTCGGACCTGGTGCGCCGTGCACTCAAAGGAGCGCATCGCACGGCACGGCGCACGGCTGCACGGTGCTGTGCAGTCTGGGGTAGGGGTGGACACAGCATCGTGCTTGTGTGCATGGCATGGCACTGTGCGTTGCGCACGGATGCGTTGGCCGTACGTTGTGCTTTGTGCATGGCCGGGTTTTTCGTTCGCCGTGCTTTGTGCACAACCAATTAGGTCTGAACATCTGTGCGGAAAATGATAAATTTTAGTGTTCAAAAATCATTATCTTTACATTCCAAAGTATTTTCCCTCTTCTATTGGTTTGTTAATGAGTTCAAGATACTTCTTCTTTGTTTCTTGGTAATTATTTCATTTGTTTGTTGATTTTTTGTGGTGATAGGGTTTTGGATTAAATGTGTTAGGGTTTTTTGAATTTTGGTTGATATAGGGTTTTGATTTTTATTAATGTTGGAAGGGTTTAGAGTTTAGGGGTGGGGTGAATGTAGTAAAAGGTAGAGTGTTTGAATTTTTTTTAAATTTTTTTTAAGTGATGTTGTTTAACAGTATTTTGAGTATTGGAAAAAAGGGGTGGGTAAGGGAGAGTGAAAATGGCGGGGGACCCCAGAAAAATACATAACACGAAACAATATCCAATAGCTAATCTGAAGATGATTTAATTAATTATGAACAGCAATCGGTTGCAAAATATGAAAATTTATCAAGATAATATGAAAGTTCAATTAGTTATTGAAGAAAGCATATGAGAAACATAAATTAAATAATACTCATAATCTGACTTACCAGTTACCAAGTAAAATGGAAATTCGGCAGTTATCCCCCTAAAGACAAAAGGAAGTCTTGTCTCCAAAGTATAAAGATGACCACTCGACACTTTGACAAATTAAACAGTACTTCCCTCCAGAGCTGATGTGAAACTAGTAAAGAGCAAATTCCTGAAGGAAGGAATATTTGGAACTACACAACAGATTTGGAAAAGGAATGAAAACAAATGGATGAGCTCTCAAAGTACTATTATGTTGACCAAGACTTTTTTTTTTTTTTTTTGGCTTTAACTCAAGGGTAAATAGCACATAATGTCTCTTTTGACTATATATATATATATACCACTTTGACTATATTTTGGTCCTTTGGTCGTTCAGGAAAGATTTTGCCATAATGTCTCTTTGCAATTTCCTAACTAGTTGCCCTGTTGTGATGTGCAATTGCTGCTAGTCACTCTTTTCCGTGCTTTGGAATATAGACACCAACCTGCTAATAATACATTGCACTGCTTGACTATATATAAGCTCGTTCGGAATAATTTATTTTCGTAGGAAAGAGCCCAAAGGGAAAGAAAGGGGTTAGCATCGATCCTTTGTTTAGATCCACCAGTTGTGGATATCCTATCTATATGAGATAGATGATCGTGGATAAATTTTGGACCACTTGATCGTTTCTTTCCTGGAATTGAAAGAGGTTTGCTTTATGAAGTCCAAGTTCCAAGTAGAAAAATGTGGCCGGCAATAACAAATTCAGTGTTTTGTTTTGCTTTATTCTTGTCAGTCAATTTTTTTTTTTTACCTTTATTCGAAATTGTTGTTCGTGCGTTAATAAATAATAAGATGCGAGGTCCCTCGTTGGTTATTTGTTTCTTCCCTAACTTTCCGAATGCCCTTTCTCCCCTCTAAAGTCATGAATTCATTTAAATAACTAAACTGAAACATAAAAGAAAAACTAAAATTATATTAATTAAAAATAAAAATTCATTAGTTAAATCAAACAAATTTGATAAATAATAAAAATCCACAATAAGATAAAAAATGAAATAAATATAATATTGAATATAAAATTAACTAATTACATTAAAAATAAAATTCAATAATTGAATTATAACATAAAATTAAAATGAAATAAACTAACTAAAAGAAAAATTGAATTAAAAATTAAAATAAATAATCATAAAAATAAAATTTATTACTAAAATAAAATTATTTATATTGATAAAAAAATTCAAATATTAAATTATATTAAAAAAATATTCAATAAAAATAAACAATAAATAAAATTCAAAAATAAAATAATGTGAAAAAAATTAGCGACCGCAACTTTCGGTTTGTAAATCGGTCGCTAACTTCAGCGACGGCATTTTCGATCTGTAAGTCGGTCGCTAAATTATATTTTTATAAAAAAATAATGAAAATTAAAAAATTTGGAAAAAAAACTTGTGACCGAAACTTCGGTCGGTAATACCGACCACCTTTGTTGCGGTGGGTAAATCGGTCGGCAAAAAATCCCCTAATGCAATAACAGATATAAATTACCGACCACGGCCTGCTGTCGGTGATTCTCTCGGTATTACCGATTGCAAAATGCCGGTCGGTAAATGCTATCGTTGTTCCGGAATTTTCTTGTAGTGTTTCTTGTCTCTTGCTTGTCCCTTCTAAAGATATGTATTTTATTTTTACATTAGGTGCGACTTGTAATCTAAGAATCGCCATATTTTAAAAGTGTTGTGAAATCTTTTTATTTTCTAGTTTTACAAAAAAAAGATAAAAATAAAAAATTCAATGTAACATATTAATCACTCACTATGAAAATCATCTCCTATTATGTTATGCAAATTCCTCTTCATAAACTTTAATACAAAAAAGTTCTTTCAACATTTTTTCAACAGTAGCGATCGTAAACATGTAGGACCAATGCTACAAAACTAAAGGCCACTTCAATGCAGGAAAAAATCTTTCACCAGTAGCATTAGTGATATGTACAGTAGGACTAATACTTAATGCCATAAACCGGTATACCGAATAGAAAGTTGCTTGCTTCCGCTCGGGTGAAAAAGAAGCTCCCTGTAGTCTAGTTACAACTTTGAATAGTTGGCTAAATTTATTATTTTATTTATTAAGATTAAAGAACAAATGAACCACCAAACGCAATTCGCCTCAGTGGTATGCATGGGGCTCTGACAGCTTAAGCAAAGTTCTCGAATTCGAGCCTTTGTGTATGCAGAATTCTGCTTTGAGAGAGACAACCCTTTAATGCTCACTCGATCATTGAGGGATTAGTATTGGGTCCAATGAGGCCCGAGAATACCATGGTATTCACCTAAAAAAAAGAACATATGAACCTATGTTAAAAAAAACACACCAACAAAAATATGGTACGTTCTTTTCCCCCCTCTGTCTTCCCCATTGCGTAAATTACAGAAAAATACATTCTATTATAGCTAAAATTCGCACAACGATATAAAATTCATTACAAAATTTGAGTTTGGATGGGCGAAATTATAGACATTGCTATAAGTGATATAATGCAATCAAGTTATTGGAACTATGAGAGATCTGTTACATTTTTGCACTCCTTTCACATTCTTTATCTTGTGGAATTTGTATCGCATTCTATATTTTTAATACGTGGAATCGAGGATAATTTGTGTACCATTGAACTGATGTTTCGTTACGACATTATGCCATGTATTCTCAGTATATGCCCTTCCACCAATGTTTTATGACATAGATTGTGTTTCACCAAGTTCCCATGAATTATTCTCAGATTACTTCAAGACTACTTTGTCATATACCATGAACAAAAAATGTCAGCAATTCTTTCCCTCGCCACATTTTGGTAGATCAGTTCTCTTGGCAAATTCCAATGGATCCCACAAAATAAATTCTCCCCTGTGATTGTAATAGAATTATGAAGGGGTAATGAGAGAGCCTCATGCTAAGCAAAATAAATTCATTTATATCCAATCAAGTGCAATTCGTGGTAATTAAGAATATCTCACCATTACTTTCAATCCTTCATATTTAGTGGTACACGATTGAAAATATAAGAATAAAAAATCTTAAATGACTAAAATACCTCCGGGAATACGGTGGTAGATGCACTGGCTCGTCGTGGGGCTCAGTCAGTTTAGTTCTTCACTACTTAGGCTTTTCTACTTGATGAGGCTAGGTCTCGGTACTCCACGGGTTTGGCGGGAGTGTGGTGTTCTTCAAGTTTTTTTTTTTTTTTTTTTTGAGGAAAAAAAAGCATTGTATTCCCAACAAAACCAAGTGTACTTTTACAGAATCACAGCACCTGCAGCCCCAACACAAAGCAATACCACATCCAACAAATCACAAATTAGCAAATTCCAGTAGACATCACCGGGCCTTACGTGTCTCCATCATTGAGCTTCAGTTATCGTGGAACGTCGTCATAACACGCCCTGCTCACCGCGCTATCCAGTGTCCACCTCCACTTAATCAGCATCCCTTCTAGTTCTATATACTTGACTCTCTGTTCCCGCTAGAACTTTTAACGGCATCGAATAAATACTTTTACAATCAGAATGAGCGATCAAAAGGATATGCGAATGATGTTAAAAAACACACTCCAAGAATTTGCTCGAATAACACATCTCCCCTGCCAAAGGAGTCACAACAGGTGCATCGAATCAAAGGGGCTCAACAGAAGAACGAACGCAGATATGAAGAAGGTTTGAAAAAGGTTGAGGCAACAGTTTATGAGAAGAAAAGGACCATCTATGCATTGGTTATTTTGTGTTTTTGTTAGATTTTTCTTCTCTTTTCTTGGTTCTGTAGTTTTTTCTTTGGTGACGTCCTATGGTGTCTTTGTTTTAAAAAAAAAAAAAGAAAAAGTGTTTTGCATTTAGTGAAATACTATAATGCATCACCTATTAAGGAACTGAGTAAGTATGTTAGGCAACAAACAATCAATTTTGATTATCTTCAATATAATAAATCGTGGAACAAATTTTTATCATGAATTGTTTTTTTTTTTTTCTTTGCATATATCGGGTATCTCCAAATCATATTGGGCCAAAGACTAATCTCTCGAGAATATGGTAGACATTGAAGGGTTGCATCTCCAAAAGTATAATTCTGCATAGGCTCAAACCCGAAACATTTACTTAAACTGTCAGAGCCTCATACCACTCAGACCAAAAAGATTATGCAAAAAAATTTGAAATTTTGTTTCTTCTGTTATTTTTTTTAAAAAAATAGAAACTATATTATTTTTTTTGAGAAGCTTATACCAGAGAAATGGTGGTAGGAGTCCATGCCACACAAATTACAAAATGAACAAATGGGAGGGATAGGGGACCGTGTGAGGAATCGAACCTCCAACATAAGGTTGGAAGGAAGGGACTTTGCCACTTGGACTAGTCCTCATCCGCAGAAATTATATTATCTAGAAAAATATTTTTCATTAATATACTAAGATACTAATATCAACTATCTTTTTAAATAATATGGGGTTGGCTAAATAAAAACACTAAATATACGAAAAACACACCCTAATAAATGTGGTCAATATTAAAAGAATAAATTGCATAGATATACGTAAAAGTTAATTGGACAAAATATTAAGAAAAAATAAATATGACTATAATGAATGTGTTTGAAGGGAAAAATTCACTTTTGGTCATATAATTTTTTTTCTCATACACTTTAATTCCAAATTTCCATTTTTTTATTAAATAATTATTTTTCCACTTTTTTTCGTCAATTTGGTCTATTTTTTAATTGAAAAAAAAATTCACATGGCGAGGTCAGTGTACAATTTTGTTTATTTTTATATGCAATTATATATATTTATTTTATATAGTACCATATACTAAAAATAGGATGAGGACTAGTGGTCAAGTTCCTTGATTCTCCCAACCTTTAGGTTGGGGTTTCGATTCCTACCCGGTCCCCTATCACTCCCCTTTGCCCAGTTGTAATACTCCCTCCGTTCCTTTTTAGTTGTCTTTGTAGAGAGCAAAATGTGTTACAAAATAGTTGTCATTTTTAGGTAGTTATAGGTAGTTATGCTATGCTTTTACTATATTGCCATTCACTTTACATAAATGCTATTTGTTGGACATTTATTAAGAATGTGTATAGTTGAAGGGTAAAAGTGTAAATTTATGTGTTAATTATTAATGCAAACCTTTGTTATTAAAATTGAGCTGAAAGAGACAACTATTTAGCAACGGAGGGAGTATATTATTTCATGTGATATCAATTTGTTATGTGGTCCCTGCGATTGTGATGTCTTGATTATGATCAACTTCAATTTTATGTGATGTTTGACTAGATAGTTGTGATGTCCGGATATGTATATGTGTTGTGTGCGACAATTTGTGTGATATAATAAATATTACTATAATTTAATTTTAATTATGAAATGACGGTTTGATGCCCACTTAATAATATTATTTGGTGTGCGAACCATGAAAATGAGACTGCACATGCCACCAAGGTTTATGTGATATCTACGTTGTTAACCACACCACCATTACTGCAATCATGGTCAACATATCAGATAAAATGGATCTCACACCAAGGATGCAGATGCAGACCTTGTGATGATCTGTACACTATCGTAATAGTAAGAAATGAGCCCTCATCAAAGATACTTGCCATCTAATTAATATTCTTAACCTTATTTTTTTTGGGGAGAGCCAAAACCAGGAAATATTTTTAACATTATTTGAATGTAGTAATAAGCTAGTATATATAAATATCAAAAAAAAAAGGAAAAGCAAAATATAAAAGAAGCGTATCAATTTCTAAATTGAATAATAATTACAAATATATTATTATTATAATATATTCTCTCATATCTCACTTTAAATGCACGAAAATTAAGATGGAGGGTATTTAGGGATGTTTATTTAGCACCACCTTTTAAAAATTTGTATGCCATAGATTCTCATCACTTATTTTCTAGTCTGTATAGGTTGTTAAAGAAAAAAAAAATATCTTTTTAAATTAATCAAGTTAACAGTTTGTGTTAGAAAAAAAAAATTAACACTACGAATGTAGTTTTATTATGAACTCGGAGGGAGTTTGGACTTTGGACCTGTTCATTCTTCTTCTTGGTAAAATCAGGAAGTCACAGTGTTTTTCAGTTTAGGGTTTGAGAATGGCGGATAGCAAAAGATTAAATGATGATAATGGCGGAATTCACTTCCCGAACCCATAATTCACAATATTCTATCCTTCCTCGATGCAAAGCAAGCCGCCCAAACCACACTCGTCTCCAAATCCTGGTACAAAGCTTGGTTAACAAGCCCCAACCTCCTTTTGGACGATCGATGCTTTTCCAAATTCCACGGTGATCCTTTATCCGGCCCCAAATTGCCGCTTTCCGGGGATTCGCCCTGAAAACGGTTCAGAGGTACCTACAGTTGAATTTGCAGATCGATAAATTCCAGTTCTCTTTCCTCTGTTCAATGAATTAGTTATCCCCATAGTTGTTGAAATGGGCGTTAATGAGATCGATCTCTGTGTCTCGTCTCCTAATATGCATGACAATACGCTTGTTGTTCCTCGTTTGACGCGTCGCCATACGCTTCCTCGCCTGGTGCTTGAGGCTGAAACCCTAGTCAGACTATCGCTTCGGGCTGGTCGATCAAGAGACCGCCCGCTGGAATGGTAAATCATTCGAGGCTGAAATCTCTCACTCTTGAGCTCATTTTCATAAGTGATGATTGTTTTTCGCTTATATTTCCTTGTTTGGAGGATTTGATACTTAAGAACTGCTCTGCCACTGGACCGATACAAATTTCAAGTACTTCACTTAAATATTTATGCCTTGAATCTGTTAAAAAGTTGAGGGCCAACTTGAATGTTCCTAGCATGCTTAAATTCAAATATTCATCTTTATTCCCTGACATTATGCCTACAGTGTCCTTCCCTCTATTGACCTTTTCCACCGTTTCTAAAGAAATGGAGTGTGATATATCATTACAATTTCGTGGTCTTGTTCATGGGATTGCCAAGACAAGGTTCTATGAGCTGATGAGATTTATGAAAAATCTTAGCGGGTCCAAAGTTTCTCTAGCAATTTGTGATGACGGTTGTTGTACTGTTGAACGTAAAAATTGCAAAAGGAAGAAAGAACAAGAATTGAATTGGATTAACTGGAAAGATTACAAAATAGAACTGGAATTACAGTGCAGGAATTAAAGAAAGCGGTAATAAATGTAATACGGAAAGCGATAAACGAATGAAAATATGCAGAAAGCAAGAAAAGAAAGCAGAAAAATAAGAAAAAAATGTAAAGCGACTCTTTGAAGAGTTGTGTTGGAGAGTTCATCTTCTCTTCTGCCTCGGTTGGTATTTATAGGCAAAGGAGAGAACCGCCTTTAGAAATCGTGTGTAGCAACGAAGGAACCGTTTCTAATAACCGCTCTGCACTCCTAGCGTTGGTGATGCGGTTGGCGTTCGATGGAGGCTGACGACATGGATGCTGGAGGCTAGCGGCTACATGGAGGGTTTCCTGATGGTGCCTGCCTTGGACAGTTCCTTGGTGGCGGCTGGAGCGGCTAATGGCGGCTCAGAAGGTGGTGATGGCGGATGGGTGATGGAGACTGTCGGCTGCTTCGAGGACTTCTTGAAGGCGGCTGCATTGGTGCCATTGAGGCTGGGAGCCTCAGAGTGGCCTCTAGAAGCCTTGGAGGACATGACGGCCTCTAGGAGGCCCCTGATGGCCTCTGGGAGGCCCTGGATGGCTTCTGGGAGGTCTAGAGGCCATGGCGGCCTCTGGAGGCCTTGGAGGCCATGATGGCCTTTAAGAGGCCTATGGCGGCCTCTGTGAAACTTAGAGGCCATGGAGGCATCTGGGAAGCCCCAAATGGCCTCTGGGAGGCCCTGGATGGCCTCTGGGAGGTCTAGAGGCAATGGCGGGCTCTGGAGACCTTGGAGGCCATAATGGCCTTTAAGAGGCATATAGCGGCCTCTGGGAAGCCGTAGAGGCCATGACGGCCTGTGGGAGGCCCGAAATGGCCTCTGGGAGGCCCTGGATGGCCTCTGGGAGATCTAGAGGCAATGGCGGCCTCTGGAGACCTTGGAGGCCATAATGGCCTTTAAGAGGCATATGGCGGCCTCTGGGAAGCTTAAAGGTCATGGCGGCCTCTGGGAAGCCTTAGAGGCCATGACGGCCTCTGGGAGGCCCCAAATGGCCTCTAGGAGGCCCTGGATGCCTCTGGGAGGTCTAGAGTCCATGACGGCCTCTGGAGACCTTGGAGGCCATGATGGCCTTTAAGAGGCCTATGGCGGCCTCTGGGGAGCTTAGAGGCCATGGCGGCCTCTGTGAAGCCTTAGAGGCCATGACGGCCTCTAGGAGGCCCCAAATGACCTCTGGGAGGCCCTGGATGGCCTCTGTGAGGTCTAAAGGCCATGGCGGCCTCTGGAGGCCTTGGAGGTCATGATGGCCTTTAAGAGGCCTATGACGGCCTCTGGGAAGCTTAGAGGCCATGGCGGCCTCTGGGAAGCCTTAGAGGCCAGGACGGCCTCTAGGAGGCCCCAAATGACCTTTGGGAGGCCCTGGATGGCCTCTGGGAGGTCTAAAGGCCATGGCGGCCTCTGGAGGCCTTGGAGGTCATGATGGCCTTTAAGAGGCCTAGGACGGCCTCTGGGAAGCTTAAAGGTCGTGGCGACCTCTAGGAAGCCATGATGGCCTCTGGGAGGCCCCTGATGGCCTCTGAAAGATCTAAGGCTACGACATCCTCTAGGAACCCAAGGGGAATGGGTTTAGCACCCAACAGACATTCAGGTAGCTTAATATTATTATTTTAGGTCCAAAAACCTTCTGAATTTGGGATACATTATTTTAGTGATAACAATTTACGCGGAACCCAATTTATTTATCGGGTCAACATGTACATATGATACTGAACTGGAAGGTAAACAGGGACCTGTGGTAGACAATTTCGCCTTATCATGGACAATAGCACCTTCGAACTATCACTACTTTTTGGGTAGTCTATTTTGGAGCTGTCCCCCTAAATTCATAGCTGTTTCTTGGTTTCCCGACTCATGCATAGAAGCTTGGGGAAAGGCAAGCAGTGAATTCGTAGTCTTTCTGTGCAAGGAACTAATAAGAGATCATAATAGTTGTCCCGCAATGGACCTTGTTATGAATTGGAATTATGATCTTGGGGAAGTGAAACTTGAGCATTTTGATACATCTCTTGAAATATGGCAGCCATTTATCTGGGAGATTTTGTTAAGCCCTTCAATGAGTCCCAAAATTGAAGTGAAACTTCGCTTTTATTTGAAATGGAATGGTAAGTTATAGCATACTATGTTCGTGTATGAGTTTTTGTTCTTTTATATTGTAAGGGACAGTTGTCATATCTATATGATCGATCTTTCCATCCTCATGACATTGGTGTACCTCATTGAATGCTGAATTTATTATTCCTACATTCATTTTTTTTTAAAGCAATTAAATTTCCATGGGTCAGCGATTTCTAAAATCAGAAATGGCATTTGTCCTCGTCTTTTTATTCCCTCTAAATCTAATCTGTATACACCAAAAGGCCGAATTTGTAAACCCCTACCATAAAGCCCACTGCCTCCGCACCAAAGGCATGTCCAAAATATCTTATTATAGAACTTTGCTTTTGCTGAGATACCTATTTGATCATAGGTAAACATGTTCTGTGTGCGTGTATATATGAATAGGAGGTACTTTATTAAACTGTTGTCTTTTCTTTTTTTGTAGAAAAAGCACCACCTTTGCGTCGTCAACAAGGATTTTACTGATGAAGAGTGACATAATGCATGATGTTGGGGATTCTAAGCCATGGAAACCTAATGCATCTAGGGCGGGGATTCTAAGCCACTGGAGAACCTAATGCATTTTTCCAGTGACATAAATAAATAAATAAGGCCCTAGATGTTGGGGATCGGAATCCCCGCCCTAACTCAATATTAGCATGATATTGTCCGCTTTGGGCATAGCCCTCACGGTTTTGCATTTGGGTATCCCCCAAAGGCCTCATTACTAATGGGAGTCAGGGAATCCTTTATATGCAAGGCAATATTCCCTTATATTTCCGATGTGGGATAGGTTTGCAACCAACAATCCTCCCCTCAAACCGATGACCACTCACCACGTGGCCTCCCCTCAAGCGATATCCATCTTGCACAGCCGTTCTTACCAACGAGACACGCCATCGACCACCATCACTATCAGGAGGACTTTCGATACAAGGCACCATAGGCACAAAGCTCACATGGTCGACCACAAAGGTCAATCGCGAGGGACCGAGGGACAACTGAGGGGCTTTCCCACACATCTCTGAGTTCATGCTAACTCATTTTTCCGAACCAGACTCTGATACCACTGTTGGGGATCGGAATCCCCGCCCTAACTCCACATTGGCATGATATTGTCCACTTTGGGCATAGCCCTCACGGTTTTGCATTTGGGTATCCCCAAAAGGCCTCATTACTAATGGGAGTCAGGGAATCCTTTATATGCAAGGCAACATTCCCTTATATTTCCGATGTGGGATAGTTTGCACCCAACACTAGAGATGGAGAAAAGGGGAGTCGCCGCCCGTTTACCCGTCTACCTGTGACGTCGCCGCTCACTACTTGCCGGCACTACCGTCTGCCTGTGTTGACGTGATTTGGGAAAGTGGTGGGTTGGATTTGGGATGCTAGTTCGAAAGGGAGGGGAATGGATTCGTAGAAATGGAAAGGGATGCGGGAAATTAATACAAACCTAGCCAATCCTGCATTACCATGGGATTAAGTTATGTGGGATGTCTAGCAGTAAATAATACAAATGCGGATACATATTCCAAAACAACCAAACATGGGTATGCATTATTCTAATGTATTAAATTAATGCTATGAGGACCAGTACAGCCTAATACAAGATACCAAACATGCCCATAGTAAATACTAAATAGGAGTTTTAATGAGCACATAAAGGTGCAATTAATGAAGCATCTGATGTATCTATTGCTCAACAACCGCGACAAATCCATACCAAGGTCTAGTTTCATCATCAACCCCAACACGTGAGTGGTACACTCCATCCAGGGTGATGCTGAGTGCACCTTAAAGATGTGCTGATATCTCTGGCACAACTCCATCTCCCCATACATTTTTCTGCCCACAAACCTAATGCATTTCTCCAGTGGCTTAGAATCTAATATATTGCAGACCTCATGAATGTAATAAATCAACGCACGTTACCTGCTTATATCCCTGACAAACAAACCGAGTTTGCAATGTAGCAAACCCTGGTGCTGATGAAACAATTGTGGTTGTTTCTTCAACTGGTTTGTCAATTTCAGCCATAATTGAAGAATTTCCATTAATGCTTTTTCCAAGTAAACGAGCCCTTTGTATATTCCTGGCAGGGTTGATGACACCACAATAAAATCATCATAAATGGTCCCATTTCAATTTTTAAGAGCTCGTGGAATGACAACATTGTTAATCAGTCATACAACCTCATCAAGGAACGGCATACTTGTAAAGTAATTGTATTGAGATACAATACACGCCTGCAAGGAGTCACTTTTGACCAAAATTAGTTACCTCCCTGCAATACATACATATCATAGTTCTAGGGTGTAGACAGCTTTAGTGCAGTGCTTTTCGACGTAATCCAATAGGCCCCTGGTCTGATCAATGACTCCTGATACACCTTTGGGGTTGAGCTCTAACATAAAAGAGGATAACCAAAAAAAATTTAGAAAACATTGTTCCTTATTTTCACAATTAAAGTATTTATAGTTTGCTTTTCAATAAATAGCACAAGATGAACTAATATATTTCCAAATGGCAATAACTTATGCTGAGAAAAAAATATTTACAACTGCACATACAGGTGTGGGGTTCCTAAGGTAAGTAACAAGGAAACGTCAGAGGACTCAATTTCTTGCAAGTAAACACGAGCAAGCCATCCTCCAGCAGAGTGTCCTACCAGGGATAGTGTTGAACCTACAATCAAAATAGGTTTGTTATGGATGTATTGGTGTATTACAGCATGTCTAGCAAGAATAATTTCTGCAATCAAGTATATCTTTGATAGAAACAAAATACAAATTGATAGAACTACGCAAATTAAAAGAGAAACCCCAAGCGGCAATCTTCTGCTGGTCAGCCTATGGCTCACTTTGATTACAGATCTTTTTCTCCCCTCACGAAACCTAATGCTACTGACTTCTATACTAAACAAAATAAAGCCTACGGCCCATAAGTCAAAACAATTAAATAATAATAACGTATAGAACAAGAATAAATCAAGGCCCCCTTAACAGAATAAAATATATTGAAACTTTTGACAAATTTCCCACACGAATATTTTCTAAAATAGTAAAAAGAAATTAATCCCGGTTTTTCATTTTATTTAATGAAACCAATTTATGATGATGGAGTTGGGATTAGGGATATATTTATAGGTTGTCACGTTTTTATTTACTCGTGTTAAGAAATTGTGCCCCCGAAAGCGCACGGAGTCAAAAATTGCAGTATTTATAGTAAGTACCGGATCGTTCACTGGAGGATGTGCGATAGAAGCATGACCCACGTCGTTTTATAAGATTTTCCACTCGTATTACTCGATTCAAGTTTGTGTTTTTAACTATCAACTACTTGACATAATTTAATCTAAGTTATCAAAGCAAATAAAATTATTCTATAAAGCAAATTAGAATTATTCTAGAAAGCAGATAAATTTATTCTAAAAAAGCAATTAAAATTATTCTAAGAAAGCAATAAAATTATACTAAGCTATCTATGATTAATCTACAAAGCAGATTTAAATTGTGACAGAAGGGACCGGAAGAAAAGAATAAAGATTGGATAAGATTCAGATGAAACACAATTAAACTTCCATTTCGTTACACAGATCTTTGTTTGGGATAATCCTATCAGATAGCTAATTCTCATGTTTCATGTACCATGTTCCCTTTAACAGACAGGTACTTACAGTAAGGATTTACATGCCTTAGGACAACAAAATCTAAGATACCACAGATATACAACTGCCCCTGCGCAAAGGTATGTCATTTATCTGTGGTGGACAAGCAACACCTGACAAATCATTAGTTGAAGGGTCAAGTACTGCTATCATTCCCCCATGTCACACCCAAAAATTCTAATCAAGCCTGAACAATCCCATAACTCTCAAACCTAGAAGCAGTTCCGCGACTCTCAATATATCCGAGTGACCTCTAAAGAAAGCATTTAAAAGAAAGCGGTAAAGAAAGCATTTAAAATCCTATCACTCGGAGGTTTCAAAAGAGTTACCCTGGTAGTATAAGAAAAGCCCCCGTCAGGATGACCGGATGTGGATAAAGAATTCCCGGATCTCGGTGAACCGCTTGCAGTGTTCACTTCCTTCCGGGTGGTTATGAGATACAAACTAATGAAATAAACTAATAAATTAGTTCATTCCGGATGCACTCACTCAGGACTCAAAAATAGGCTTTGGCAGAAGTGCATAGCAGTTGAAAGGAACCCAACCCTATCTTAGAGAATAACAAAGGCCTGAGTGTAACACCCCCGTTTTCCAACTCTTAGTTCCACAGCGGAAGCCTCAATTAGGAACCCGGGGTTGTTACCGCCACGCCTCTTAATTAAGCTCGCTTAGGCCTAGCCCTAGCTAACTTAATTAATTGGGGATAGGGCTTAATTAAATAAAGTATTGTACATAAAAAAATCACAATTTTATTTATTTCAAAGCATAATATATCAGAGTTTGCAAAATATGACGACTAAGGCTCGTCGTCCCCAAATTAACTTGACATAGTACTTTTAAAATTTAAAAAACATAATTTAACTAGTAATATAATATATATATATATATATAATTAAATGAAATTCTGATACCCATGCCCGTGCCCGTGCTTCTAGTCCTCACCACATATGTCAAAACCTGAAAAGAGTGCATGCATAATTTATCAGCACACCGGCTGAGTAAATAAATTTATACTCTTTAGGACAAAATTTAAATATAATTGACTCAAGCAGTAAATAGCATGTCAAACCGTTAAAACTCTGATTTTCTGTATCATGTAGCTCAATTATGACGTCTACACCCGGGGTATCTCATAGGACCTAGCATGCTTTCATAGTATACAAGGGCGGCCCTCCCTTGCTACTAAAACTGACTGTGAGACCCTTGGCCTACACAATCCTCTTTTAATGCTCTTACGAAGATAACCCCAATTGGAGTATATCCCGTATAATATCATCTCAATAATTCACATGCCACATACTGGAAATATAATTTTCACATGCATGGCTTAGCCCAAAAATATTTAAACTCATAATGGGGCATTTCCTCTGCATAAACTTATTTGCATGGATAATTCTAAAATTATTTAAAGCAATAAGAAATTAAACATGCAAAAATTAACATTAAGACAATACCCGCAGAATATAAATTTACTTACAATCTCCCCAGCTATAGCCTACTCAAACTCCGGGACTGCAACTAACTCCTGAGACTGCAACTGCTTCCACACTTCCCTATTATAATACCACTCACTATTAATATATTAGTTATAATTATTGTATATATATTTTTCCACTCTACTTCTCTCTCTCTCTCACTACTTTCTCACTCTCTTCTCCTCTCTCTTTACCAACTATAACTCTTGTAATGGTGTGTATTTCATGCAGGAACGAAGGGGTATTTATAGGGCTTTAAAATGTACTTTATCTCTAATTTCTTTTATTTTACTCTTTTCTTTATCTATTTTATTTTTTTGTTTTCTACTCTTGCTGATCAATTGATTATATGGCTGCCTTATCCCTTCTCAAGGATCTAGATCCTTCTCTTACATGTCCCCTGCTGATGAATTATAATACTAGCCCCTCTTCTCTCGTTTTTTCTTCTTCTTCTTCTTCTTTTTTTTTTTATCATTACTCTATTTTATACTTATATATTTATTCATTATATATATATATATATATATTTTAAATTCTTCATTGCTTGTTCCAAGAGTGGAGAGTACTTGTTTCATCATTTTTTTTTTCTTATTTCGTTCTTTTTTTTCCTTTTTTTTATTATATTTATTTTTTATTTTTTATTTTTCCTAACAGGTACCAATTATTGGTACCCACTCTATTTTTATTCATTTGTGATTATTATACATATATACACGTTTTTTTTTAAAATTATTATTCCTTTATATTTATTTGATCTCTTTTACTATTCTTGTTTCTTCTCAAATTTGCATGCATGTACCATGCATGCACATAATTGGTGCTACACATCTTATCACTTTTATGTTATTTATTTATCTATATATTTTATTTTAATTATATTCTTCATATCTTTATTCTCCTTGCTCCGCAAGTATAAGCAGTAATACACATTTCTTCTTTTTTTTTTAAATATTTGTTTTACTTTTTACGTGCTCCCCAAGGGTGAGCAGTATACATTTTTTTTTAATTTTATTTACTTCATGCCATGCACCAATTATTGGTGCTTGGTGAATTATTATTATTATTTCTTTTTTTCTTTTTTAAAATATTTATTTTACTTATTTGTACAAATTTAATGATAAGTAGGATTTGAACACACAACCTTTAGTTTATGAGCCTAATTGACTAACTAATTGGTTATTGAGATTGTTATGTAATATCTCGATTTTTAACTAAATATATTCTTAAGATGTTAGAATCTCTATTACTTAAAACATTACACAATTGTTAATAAAACTTAAATCTTTCTTTTCCAAGTATTCATAACATTTTCATACTAGAAAATACTTTACTAGTATTATCTATTTAACTTAAGGGAAATAATTCGTTTCTCAAAACATTTCCCAAATTTGCAACTTACGTCCTATTAAATTTTAATCTATACTAGACAATATTTCAATCAACTATCTCTTTCTTTAACTAAAATATTATAGCTAATTTACTGGGTATTACAATCTATCCTCCTTAAAGACAAACTTCGTCCTCGAAGTTTATTCAAATCGAACAAATAGTAGGGAAAAATAAAGCAAAATATTTTCATAGTAAAACTTTTCTAACCTCTGCTTAGCTGGGGTATGACATCCTCCCTCACTTGGTTTCACAGCTATGTCCCCATAGCTGTATCGGGCTGAAGAAACAACTCTGGATATTTGGCTTGTATTTCGGCTTCAGTTTCCCATGTGGCATCATTCTCATCATGGTTAGACCATTGTATCTTGACCATGCGAGTAACCTTGCGCCGCGTCGCTCGTTCTTTCGTATCCAAGATTTTGACCGGTCTTTCCTCATAAGTAAGGTCCTCATCCAGCTCGATAAGGTCTGGTTGAACAACCCTTTTTGAATCATGCTGATATTTCTTAAGTTGTGACACATGGAATACATTATGGACTCGAGACAATTCATCTGGTAAGTCCGATCGGTATGCCAAGGTACCAACTCGGCCGATAATGTCAAATGGTCTGATATAACGGGGACTTAACTTACCTCATTTCCCGAACCGCATTACTCCCTTCATGGGCGACACTTTGAGCAAAACTCTATCGCCGACCTCGTATGCACCATCACGTCTTTTTTGATCAGCATACGTCTTTTGTCGATCTTGAGCAGCTTTCATCTTAAGTTGAATTTGCTCCACTATTTTCATTGTTTCCTCGATCAGTTGTGGCCCTACGGGGATTGGATTTTAGCTTTTAGTCCAACAAAGTGGACTTCGACATTTCCTACCATATAGGGCCTCAAATGGGGCCATGCCAATGCTAGCATGATAGCTATTATTATAGCTAAATTCTATAAGTGGTAGGTAGTTTTCCCAACTTCCCTTGAAATCCAAAACACAAGCTCTCAACATGTCTTCAAGTGTCTGGATCATCCTCTCAGTTTGCCCATCGGTTGTTGGATGAAACGCCGTACTCATTTTTATCTTTGTGCCAAAAGCCTCTTGGAGTTTCGTCCAAAATGTAGAGACAAATCGGCTATCTCGATCTGAGACGATATCTTGGGGAATTCCATGCCTTCGGACTACATTTTCAACATAAGATCTTGCTAGTTGATCCATACTCCGTGTCTCCATCATGGGTATGAATATGGCTGCCTAAGTTAATCGATCTACGATTACCCAGATCTTATCATTGCCTTTGGGTGTCTTTGGCAATCCTGACACAAAGTCCATAGAAATACTATCCCATTTCCATTCTGGAACTTCTAGAGGTTTTACCAACCCAAGTGGTTTCTTTCGATCCGCCTTGACCTTTTGACCTGTCAGACATTTTTCCACAAATGCTGCTACTTCTCGCTTCATTCGTGGCCTCCAAAAGATCTTACTCAAGTCTTTGTATAACTCCACCAGGATGTACAGAATAGGGAGTTTCGTGTCCCTCTTCCAGTATGCGTCTTTTCAGATCCGTGCAAGCCTTAGGCACACACCATCGGCCTTTAAATCGAATGCTGCCATCATCATGGACTTGGAAACCTATAGCTCCACCCTGAGCTATTTTTGCCTTAATTCTTTCTAATTTGACATCACCGGATTGTCCTTCCCGAATCTCGTCAAATATAGTTGGTTGTATAGTCATGGCATGAATCAGTTGAGAAGACGTACCTTTGTGTACCAATTCAATACCTAGTCGTGCCAATTCCATATACAACTCTGGTGGCAAAATTCTCATGTTATCCAGGGTTCTTGACTTTCGACTTAGTGCATCGGCCACCTTATTGGCTTTACCCTCAGGATAGGTGATACCTAAGTCGTAGTCTTTCATTAACTCCAACCATCGTCTCTGACGCATGTTGAGCTCCTTTTGAGTGTATATATACTTCAGACTTTTATGGTCTGTGTATATCTTACAGCTTCGCCCATACAGGTAATGTCTCCATATCTTTAGGGCGAAGACAACTGCAGCCAGTTCTAAATCATGAGTTGGGTAATTCTTCTCATGTGGCTTTAGTTGTCGAGAAGCATATGCTATAACCTTCCCTTGCTGCATTAGCACGCATCCTAATCCAAATTTTGAAGCGTCACTATAAACTTCAAAATTTCCATCTTCAGTGGGTAAGGTTAGTACTGGTGCCGTAGTTAACTTCTCCTTCAGAGTTCGAAACGCAACCTCACATTCGGGTGTCCAATTTACCTTGGATCCTTTCTTAAGATTTTGCGTCAAGGGTCGTGCAATCTTTGAGAAATCCTTAACAAACTCTTGTAGTAACCAGCTAAACCAAGAAAACTTCTTATCTCAGTTTGTGAGGTTCGTACAGGCCAGTCTTTTACTGCAGATACCTTCGCTGGGTCAACGGAAATTCCTTCCGCCGAGACTATATGACCAAGGAATGCGACTTTGTCTAGCCAGAAATCACATTTTGACAACTTAGCGTATAACTTGTGATTCCTTAGGGTCTTAACCCTCTGTAATCAATACAGAGTCTTAACCCTCCATCTTTCTTTCGTACAAATAGTACAGGTGCTCCCCATGGAGATGTACTGGGACGAATATACCCCTTTTCTAAGAGATCTTCAAGCTGTTCTCGCAACTCGTTCATCTCCGTTGGTGCCATCCGGTATGGAGCCTTTGATATAGGTTCGGTCCCTGGAACCAAATCGATCGTGAATTCTATCTCACGTTCGGGTGGCATTCCCGGAATATCACTTAGGAATACATCGGGATACTCCCTTACTATTGGGATATCGCTTATGTTCATCTCTTCTGCTTGCATATCCATGAAATAGCAAAGGTAAAGGGGGTTTCCCTTTTTCACCAATGCCGCTAACTGCATCCCTGACACGATCTTCGTGGTTGGCTTCTTTGGCTCAGAATAGAAAGATACGCGCCTCCTATTAGTTCCATAAATTGTTATCTTTTGTTGGGAGCAGTTGATATTGGCTTGATATTGACTTAGCCAATCCATGCCTAAGATAACATCAAAATCTCGTAATTCAAATTCTACAAGATTTGCAAGGAACTCAACGTCACAAATGCGAATAGGGACTCTCTCATGACGTCTTGAACAGTTAACTATGGTTCCATTAAGCAATGAGATTCTTAGAGTTATTTCCTGGGGATTATCGAGTCCCAACTCGGGCAATCTAATACGAGATATAAACGAACATGTAGCTCCAGAATCAAATAGAATGCGTACTTTATAACCCTTAATTTCAAAAGTACCTTCGATCACATCCCCAGCACCTGGTAAGTCAGCTTGGTTCACCACGTTCAACCTTCCTTGATTTGGCTCTCCTGGATTCTGTGGGTTTTTACCAACTATCCTTTGATTGTTGGGAAATGCAGGTCGTTGTCCTTGATTATTCCACCAACATGAGGTCCTTGGGGACAATAATCTTCCTTTCGCAAGTCTGCTCGAATTCGGCTAGGATCGAGCCTTATGCGACAGTCCACCGCCTTGTGTCCCTTCATTCCACAGCGATAGCATTCTTCACCTTGAGGACACTGCTGCATAGTGTGCTTCTTATTACAGCGACGACAGGGGGCTGGTATTGGTTCCCCGTTTCGATTGGTCCGAACCACTGTATTATTCCAGTTATTCCTTTGGAAATACCTCCTTTGATTTGGACGGTTGTCCTGACCCTCTTCAACTTTCCTCTTTCCTTTGTCATGTGGTGCACACTTTGAGTTTTCTCCTTTATGCTCATGTCCTTCTACCATCTCGACAGTCATAGCCCGATTAAAGACTTTCTGCAGGCTAGTGAATTGCTTCCCTCCGAATGCCTTTCTTATCTTCTTATTCAAGCCAAGCTCGAATTTTTGGGCTTTAGTCTGCTCAGTTGCCACCAAGTCTGGGGCAAACCTTAGAAGTTCTGTAAACTTAGCATAGTATTGCTGAACAGACCGATTACCCTGTTGAAGAGAAATGAACTCTCCATATATGGCATTTTTTAGGCTAAGTGGGTAAAACTGTTCCCTCAGACTTTTCTGAAATTCTTCCCAAGTTACTTGGCGATTCTCTTGTGACCTCCACCAAGTATTTGCAATGCCAGTTAGAAAGAAGGTAGCCACTCCCACCTTTCTTTCATCTGGACACTCAACCGCTTCGAGTAGTTTTTCCAGAGATTCGATCCAACCTTCCAACTTGGCTGGATCTTCTTGTCCGGAATATCGAGGCGGCTGAAACTTATTAACGGCCTCGATAAAATCTCCTTGGGTCTCTCCTTGGCGTTCTCCTTTCTCTGCTTGTTTTTGAACTACTGCTCCAAGAGTGAGTAGCAGTTGCTCTATTTGTTGCTGACGATTGTCGTCATCGGCCATACTTGCCTTAGAGTTAGTGTTATCCCGTTCGTCCCTAAACGATATACGTTAGTTAGTCAGTCACTTAGTCAATTAAAAAAAACAAACCACACTATTTATTTATATCTAAAGAAAATACAATACCAAAACTGTCAGTCAAATACTTGCAACTTTCCGAGACTGACTAGGGCGTACTAAGTCATACAAACCTATTTACATACTAGGTATTATTATGCTAGTCTAAGGCACCCTTCAGTTCTAACCCTCGATATTCCTGGTACGACAGTTCTTGAACTTATGTCCTTTCTTTCCACAGTGGAAGCACTCCCCTTCGTTGGGGCATCGCCAAGTCAGGTGCCTTCTGCCGCATTCGAGGCAAGGTGCGGGGGTCGGATGTCCTTCAAGATTATTCCGATCTTCGATCAATATGTCGTTTTGCATCCGCAAATTCTCCAGGCGAATCTCTTGGTCCGTTGATATCCCCTCATAATATTTAACCATGATTTTGAGTTCTCTTATTTCTTTGTTCTTTCGAGACATCTCTTCCTCAGTCCATCGGACGTAGTCCTTTTCATAAAGTAGTTCACTTCTTAGGTTCTGCACCTCCTCCTGCATACAGCTCCAGTCCTCCATTATTCCTTTCCCTTTTTCTTCAGAGCTGCCCATCTGTAGGTAACATTCTAAGAAACATGACAAGTAATACGAAATATCCTTAAGTCTAGTTTTCTTTATACTAAGTCCCGCATTCAAAAACTAAGGCTCTATCCTAATACAGTGTATTTCTATTAAATTTTTCTAACTTTAATCTAATATATATATTAATTTTTTATTTTATTTATTTACTTATTTATTTTTTTTTAATAATTTTTTTTTCATAGCCATTTATACAAGATCAAGGTAATATAAAAACTAGACAAACTTCATTCTATAGTTCCGACTTGGATACAACACACCAAAATTTCCAAGCTTTTAGATAGTTATAACTTTTACTATTACTATACTAGTAAACAAAAGATATGCTAAACATAAGCGTCACGAGGAGGGCTGGAAGGATGGTATTCGGGAGACGGTGTACGCTGGCAGACAAAATCTGTATCCTCCGCAGGGTCATCCTCCGTACTGCTTTCACTGACATGCTCACCCTGGGCTGATGATCCCGGACGACGGCAGAGGTCTCTGTAGAACTTTTTAACTTTATGCCCTTTTCTCTCCATGTATGCAATCTTTTTGTTCAAGCGCCCAATGGTGCCTAGATGGAGTTTGACTTGGTCCTTTGTATTCTTCGACTCCTCCTTGAGATCAAATATCTCTTCCACCTGCTCAGCACCCAGATGCTCGAGTTCTTCCTTTTCTGATTCGACTAAAACCCTTCTATTATACTCGTCCTTATATTTATTATCAAGTTCTAGCTCTTGGTAATGTGTGTTGCCGCCTCCACCGCTAATCGATTTCTTAGCCGGTCATTCTTTGCACTAAGGCGATTTGCTCTGGCACGCTCTTGTCTACTGGTTTTTATCACCTCTCGTACCAAGTCAGGAACTAACTCAACTATTCTATCGTTATCTCCCATCTAGCAAGTAAATTGTCATAAATAATTACAAATATTAAACATAATAGTTGCATAAATGTGCCTAATGCCAGTGCATTGTGTCCCATCCCAAAATATGCAAAATTTTCTTTTCACTATATTTTCTTTTTAAAAACTCATTTTCTTGGGCGCTCTGAAACCACCCTGTAACACCCCCGTTTTCCAACTCTTAGTTCCACAGCGGAAGCCTCAATTAGGAACCCGGGGTTGTTACCGCCACGCCTTTTAATTAAGCTCGCTTAGGCCTAGCCCTAGCTAACTTAATTAATTGGCGATAAGGCTTAATTAAATAAAGTATTGTACATAAAAAAAAATCACAATTTTATTTATTTCAAAGCATAATATATCAGAGTTTGCAAAATATGACGACTAAGGCTCGTCGTCCCCAAAGTAACTTGACATAGTACTTTTAAAATTTAAAAAACATAATTTAACTAGTAATATAATATATATATATATATATATAATTAAATGAAATTCTGATACCCATGCCCGTGCCCGTGCTTCTAGTCCTCACCACATATGTCAAAACCTGAAAAGAGTGCATGCATAATTTATCAGCACACCGGCTGAGTAAATAAATTTATACTCTTTAGGACAAAATTTAAATATAATTGACTCAAGCAGTAAATAGCATGTCAAACCGTTAAAACTCTGATTTTCTGTATCATGTAGCTCAACTATGACGTCTACACCCGGGGTATCTCATAGGACCTAGCATGCTTTCATAGTATACAAGGGCGGCCCTCCCTTGCAACTAAAACTGACTGTGAGACCCTTGGCCTACACAATCCTCTTTTAATGCTCTTACGAAGATAACCCCAATTGGAGTATATCCCGTATAATATCATCTCAATAATTCACATGCCACATACTGGAAATATAATTTTCACATGCATGGCTTAGCTCAAAAATATTTAAACTCATAATGGGGCATTTCCTCTGCATAAACTTATTTGCATGGATAATTCTAAAATTATTTAAAGCAATAAGGAATTAAACATGCAAAAATTAACATTAAGACAATACCCGCAGAATATAAATTTACTTACAATCTCCCCAGCTATAGCCTACTCAAACTCCGGGACTGCAATTACCTCCTGAGACTGCAACTGCTTCCACACTTCCCTATTATAATACCACTCACTATTAATATATTAGTTATAATTATTATATATATATTTTTCCACTCTACTTCTCTCTCTCTCTCTCTCTCTCTCACTACTTTCTCACTCTCTTCTCCTCTCTCTCTTTATCAACTATAACTCTTGTAATGGTGTGTATTTCATGCAGGAACGAAGGGGGTATTTATAGGGCTTTCAAATGTACTTTATCTCTAATTTCTTTTATTTTACTCTTTTCTTTATCTATTTTATTTTTTGTTTTCTACTCTTGCTGATCAATTGGTTATATGGCTGCCTTATCCCTTCTCAAGGATCTAGATCTTTCTCTTACATGTCCCCTGCTGATGAATTATAATACTAGCCCCTCTTCTCTCGTTTTTTCTTCTTCTTCTTCCTTTTTTTTTTTTATCATTACTCTATTTTATACTTATATATTTATTCATTATATATATATATATTTTTTTAAATTCTTCCTTGCTTGTTCCAAGACTGGAGAGTACTTGTTTCATCATTTTTTTTCTTATTTCGTTCTTTTTTTTCCTTTTTTTTATTATATTTATTTTTTATTTTTTTATTTTTCCTAACAGGTAGCAATTATTGGTACCCACTCTATTTTTATTCATTTGTGATTATTATACATATATACACATTTTCTTTTTAAAAATTATTATTCCTTTATATTTATTTGATCTCTTTTACTATTCTTGTTCTCAAATTTGCAGGCATGTACCATGCATGCACATAATTGGTGCTACACATCTTATCACTTTTATTTTATTTATTTATCTATATATTTTATTTTAATTATATTCTTCATATCTTTATTCTCCTTGCTCCCCAAGTATAAGCAGTAATACAAATTTCTTCTTCTTTTTTTTTAAAAAAAATATTTGTTTTACTTTTTACGTGCTCCCCAAGGGTGAGCAGTATACATTTTTTTTTTAATTTTATTTACTTCATGCCATTCACCAATTATTGGTGCTTGGTGAATTAATATTATTATTTCTTTTTTTTCTGTTTTAAAATATTTATTTTACTTATTTGTACAAATTTAATGATAAGTAGGATTTGAACACACAACCTTTAGTTTATGAGCCTAATTGACTAACTAATTGGTTATTGAGATTGTTATGTAATATCTCGATTTTTAACTAAATATATTCTTAAGATGTTAGAATCTCTATTACTTAAAATATTACACAATTGTTAATAAAACTTAAATCTTTCTTTTCAAAGTATTCATAACATTTTCATACTAGAAAATACTTTACTAGTATTATCTATTTAACTTAGGGGAAATAATTCGTTTCTCAAAACATTTCCCAAATTTGCAACTTAAGTCCTATTAAATTTTAATCTATACTAGACTATTTCAATCAACTATCTCTTTCTTTAACTAATATATTATAGCTAATTTACTGGGTATTACAATCTATCCTCCTTAAAGAAAAACTTCGTCCTCGAAGTTTATTCAAATCGAACAAATAGTAGGGAAAAATAAAGCAAAATATTTTCATAGTAAAACTTTTCTAACCTCTGCTTAGCTGGGGTATGACATCCTCCCTCACTTGGTTTCACAGCTATGTCCCCATAGCTGTATCGGGCTGAAGGAACAACTCTGGATATGTAGCTTGTATTTCGGCTTCAGTTTCCCATATGGCATCATTCTCATCATGGTTAGACCATTGTATCTTGACCATGCGAGTAACCTTGTGCTGCGTCTCTCGTTCTTTCGTATCCAAGATTTTGACCGGTCTTTCCTCATAAGTAAGGTCCTCGTCCAGCTCGATAAGGTCTGGTTGAACAACCCTTTTTGAATCATGCTGATATTTCTTAAGTTGTGACACATGGAATACATTATGGACTCGAGACAATTCATCTGGTAAGTCCAATCGGTATGCCAAGGTACCAATGTAACACCCCGGTTTTTGGTAACCCAGGTCGGGATGTCACCGCCACATCTCCCTAGTAAGACACGGTTTCTCCGAGCTTACTAAAGAGATGCAAGGCTAGGTATTGCAGTGTTTAAAATATTTAAAGCATTCAAAATAGCCCATACAATATAAATCGAAAATAATAATAGCATAGCGCAGCGGAAATATTTAGTTTAGTACAGTATCGCAGCGGAAAATTTAAATAGGGCCGACATGGCCAAAACACGGGTTAAACAGGCCCGTTCATAATATAGTCTAAGTACGAAATTTAAAAGCAAAATAAAAGTTCCCAAAATCCCATGCATGATTCGTGCTCACACATGCTCATTCCACATATTCTGTAAAGAAAGGAATAAAAACGGTTTTGATCAGCAAAATTGCTGAGTAAGTTAACACATGCATGATCGTAGGGTTTAAAAGCATAACTTTAATAATTTAACAAAAGCATGATAATAACATAATATTTGATTTCATATAATCCATATCATATAGCACAATCTATCTCAGGCTCTATTTAATGACACGTATCACATGATTAAATCATAAAAGCCATAATTTTAAATAAAGCATTTAAATAATTTAATTGGACAACAATATAATTTAATCTAGTTTAATTTAATTTAGAATCCCCATTACATTCCCGATTTGGTATTTCAAAGTTTCACGATAAAGATCGCGATGTCAACAAGTTTAGCCGGTAGCCCGGCGGCCGCAGCCGTATCAGCCATACCCAGTACCACTCCGGAGCCTCGGGAAACCCATACGGATATTCACGAGAGTGTAGGCTCTAAGTTTCGCCGTTTTGGCAATATCACATTTCACGTATAGCGCGCGGGGTCACCATCGTCCATTACGGCACGAAGTGAATCGTTAGGGGGCACCCTGCAGAGCACTCACCCCTAATTTTAATTTATCAAGTTTGTAAGGGGATTTAGTTTTTAAAAATCTGACTTCCATTGTATTCATTTAGAAACAATATCTCAATTCGTTTCAACCCTAAAGGTTAATTCCATGTTTCAACAAGATTTCAAAATTTCGTTTCGGTAAATCACAGTTTTCTCCAAAATTCGTCTAAAATCAGATTTAATTCCAAAAATTCCAAAATTTCATATCTGACTCGGAAACATCAAGATCTACAACTTTCATGTTTTAACTTTTTCAATCCGAGATACCTAAGTAGGTTAAAATCGCCAATTTTCGCATATCAAGAAATCTGTCCGAGTTCAAAGTGCCACAGTTTACAAATTTCACAATCTACCATATCAATTCAACTCCAAATTTAATGAAATTTGACAGGGATCATCTTGAGACATTTATTCACAACTTTCATGTTCAGCCAAAGATCTAAAACAGCCTAGATCCTATGTCAAAAATGTGATCAAGATCATTCCTAAGTTCTGTCCAAGATTTCAAGATCTAAAATCAAACAGTTCGGTTTCAACGGGTTTTCACATATCAAATCAACTCCAAAAATTCTCAAATTTTTACAGTAGCTAGGTCTAAGTCTTAGGAACGTTTTTCGTGTTTTAAGTTTTTCCGTTTGAGTTCGTTTTAAAGGTCGGAAAAATTCAACAATTCTGTTGCGTCGGTAGGAAAACAAAAGTGGACAGATTTATGATTCTTGTCAAATCTTTTAGGTTTCGAATGTTTTAAAATCTCCCAAAACCATGTAAGGTTAACTTACAGTGTCTATGAACGTCGGGAATGTCCAATTCGGAGGCGTGGCTTCCAGATCACCGTTTCTCCTCTCCGTTCGTCGGGTTCTACGATCTAGATTCGATACGGGGGTGTAGAAAGAAAAAGGAGATGATTAGGATTCGTTTTCGAATCGTTTATTGAATAGAGATTGGACCGAGACTTACCACGACTATGGAGATCTGTAGAGAACTCGTCCAACAGCGTTCGTCTTGGTTTCGTGCCTCCGACGACTCCGGATTTAGGGTTTCGAGCGTATAGAATGCTTTAGGGTTTCGTAAACTTGTTCGGGGCTCCCAAGGGGCTTATTTATAGAATTCTAAGTCCCTAGGGCGTCCACGGCCGACCTAGAACTCTGGAGTCGAGAGGTGTTCAACCGAAAGTCGAAAAATCCGCGTTCGGGTGAGAGATTCACGCAACAACCAAATCTGTGGGGTGGCGCGGTCGTGGCGCGGTTTTCCCCCTCCACCGCGCGCCCACCGCGCCGACTTCGCCTGGACTTCGGTCCGGGCGGGTCGTGCGATCCGTCGTGCGTTTCCGCCTCTCTTTCGGGTTTCTATCCCTCTTTGCTCCCGAATTCCGATTCCCGGGGTATATTCGGGTTCATACTTTCTCTCCAATTTTATTCTTAGTCTAGTTGGATATTTTGGACTCGAATACTCGAGTTTATTAGTGTCGGGTTTTGGTGTTTCATTTATCCATCCTTTTGTTTAATTAAATTCCTTTAATTCCTTTTTAAGTAAAAATCTCATTTCTCATTTTCTTATCTTTATTTATTTCTTTTATTTGCTGGTTTTGTTTATTTACTTATAGTATTTATTTTATTTATTATTTATTTAATTATTGTTTTATTTTATGTTAGAAAATTCTCGGGTATTACAGTCTACCCTCCTTAAGAATCAACTTCGTCCTCGAAGTTGTGTTTCGGCTTTTCTCGTCTCGTGCTAAGGTCTTGTGTTTGTTTTATTATGTTGTGACTGAACTTAGAATTAAAACTTCTAAGCTGCCTACGTACCCGGTAAAGGGATCAAGCCATAACGTAGTTCAAAAGTTTACAAAAATGCACGAAAAATTAGGGGGTATGACATCCTCTCCCCCTTAAGATTGCAGTTATGTCCCCATAACTGTGTCGGTATCGGTTTGGAACAATGTCGGGTATCGTTCCCTCATATCGGATTCTACTTCCCAAGTTGCCGTCTCACTTTCGTGATTTGACCAAAGAACCTTGATCATTTTGATGGTTTTGTTCCTCGTTACTCGTTCCTTAGTATCGAGAATACGCACTGGGACTTCTTCGTAAGTCAAGTCTTCTTCGAGCTCAATTATCTCCGGTTGAAGTACATGTGTCGGGTCCGGCACATACTTCTTTAGTTGTGAGACATGGAAGACATTATGAACTCTATCTAAGTGTGGCGGTAAAGCCAATCGGTAGGCTAGAGTTCCGACTCGTTCTAGAATTTCGTAAGGTCCTATGTATCGCGGACTTAACTTCCCTCGTTTGCCAAAGCGCATCACCCCCTTCATGGGTGATATCTTTAGCATGACCCTACCTCCCACTTGAAATTCTAGGTCTCGTCGTCTCACGTCGGCATAACTCTTTTGACGGTCTTGAGCGGCTTTCATCTTCCCTTGGATCACTTTGATTTGTTGAGCCATGTCTTCGATAAGTTGTGGTCCCACTACCACGGACTTATCGTTTTCTTCCCAGTTCAAAGGGCTTCGGCACTTTTGTCCATACAATGCCTCGAAAGGTGCCATGCCAATACTCGCATGGTAACTATTATTATAGGAAAACTCAATCAAGGGTAAATGAGATTCCCAATTCCCTTTGAATTCCAACACGCATGCTCTCAGCATGTCTTCTAGTGTTTGGATTGTTCTCTCGGTTTGTCCATCCGTCATCGGGTGGAATGCGGTGCTCATTTTGATTTGAGTACCGAGAGCTTTTTGTAACTCCGTCCAGAAATGAGAGACAAATCTACTGTCTCGATCGGAAATGATATCGTGGGGTACTCCATGTCGTCGTTGTAACACCCGAGGAAAAACAAATTCAAATTGTTTTGAACTACGTCATGACTTGATCCCTTCACAGGGTACGTAGGCAGCTTAGAACTGATTTCTAAGTTCAGTCACGAAATAAATCACAAAGTACATCACGAATTAGATCACAAGGACGATAGGAGATGTTGGAACCAATTTAGACTAGGCTAAGTAGGACCCGGAAATGTTGCGAGCGATAAGCCGGACTCGCAACAAGATTAAGGAGAAGATTCCGCAACGAAAACGACCCAGGGAATCGAGCTAACACGTAGAAAACCGATAGGGGAAAGCGAGGGAAGACCCGACGGAACACGCGGAGCCGAACCGGCCGGTCCGGCCGGCCCGCGCTGTCCGCGCGCCGCCGCGCGGCCACCGCGCGGCCAAAGGTGTCGCGACGCCAGGCCTGGCGCGCGTGCTCCGCGCGACCATAGGGGAGGGTGCGCGCCACCTCCGCGCCAGAGGGGCTGAAGGTGTAATCTTTCCATTCGGGGGTGATTTTCTTGCCGAAATTACATCTCCCTTCGAGGGAAACCAAATCCCAGCCTTAAGGAAGGCTTAGGGATGGCTGGGGGCGCCTCAAAACCCTAGTTTTACAGAAAACACTCCCCTACCACTTCATTCTTCCTTCCCAAGCCAAAAACCTATTCGACTCCACTTTCCGGCGAACATTCCGGCGACGACGAGGCACACGGGACAGAGCCACTGCCTCATAGAGCCTTGGTAAGTCTTAATACAGTATTCCATCCGTCCATAAGTCTCCAAAACTAGAATTCTAACCCTTTTCCTTTGCTACGATTTCACGTCGGAAAACGAACAAAAAGCAATCGAAGAAGTTGGCCGTTCGTCGTGACCCTAGGACGTCCGTAAACCCAAGCCAGCGACCCCATCCTCTAACTAAGTAAGTTAACACCTTACTCACAAATTTTTGCGGTTGTTTGTTGTTTAAATCTCGAGATATAGGCTTGTAACAAAAATCGGTTTTCAAAAACCCTATTTTCGTCCAATTTTAAAGACTCGCCAAAAACTCGACCTTCGGGAATTCAAACCGAAAACTTTTCAACATAAAAGTTGTTCCTAACACCTTTATCTATCTTGTGTCCAAATTTCAGCCATTGACATTAAGTTTTGCTATCCCAATTTTCGCCATGAACTCTCTGTATCAAACCGAACGTTTCAAATCTGTGACAGATTCCTTCATTCAACTTGATGCATGTTTTTCACCCATTTTTCGAATGATTTAACTTTGCATTCCTAAACAAAAGTTGTAGATAATTGTGTCTAGATTATGCCTATAAAATTTCACGAATTTTGGTGTTCATTTGATATGTCAAACGGCCAAGTTTTTGAAACTGTTTTGAATTCGTTTTAAGGGCCATGAGTATGCAGTGAGTTGCACACGATTTTTGAGTACCAAGAATTCATTATTTCCAAAAACTTAAAACATGAAAGTTGTTCCTTAATGTGTCGTGTAGTTACTGTAAAAATTTCACATCGATTGGTTTTGAAATGAATTTTTAATCGGCGTTACACGAACCTGTGACGACAACAGTTTTTAAGACGTAAATTATTCTTTGCGATAAACTCAAATTTTAACTCACTTCGGAACCTTATTTCCAAAAACTTAAAACATGAAAGTTGTTCGTGTGTGTGTTTTTGAGTTACTGGCCAAGTTTCAGAATTTTTGGAGGAAAAACGAATTTTAAATTAAGAAAGGCGTGAACTGCCTCGAATAGGATTTTTCGAACTTGAGAAAACTCGAACTATGAAAACGCGATATCGATCCTTTGATAACTTTGAAATACGAACTTTCGAAAAATCCCGTTCACTAGGCTGAGCCGATCTTCATACTATCATTATCTTTGAGACTGCCTCGTTAGTGGTCTCCTTACTATCTGAGATTGCCTCGTTAGTGATCTCGCGCGCTGTATTTGTGGATCGCCTCGTTAGTGGTCCTACTATCTTTGTGGATCGCCTCGTTAGTGGTCCTACTATCTTTGAGACTGCCTCGTTAGTGGTCTCCCATTGTTTGGACTGCCTCGTTAGTGGTCCTATGTTGAGATTGCCTCGTTAGTGATCTCCCGGTATGGTGTCCTCTTCTTAGTTTACGGGATGAAAAGTAAAAGACTCGTGTGAGTGTTTCATTATGCTTAAATCGTATTTATCCTGTCTTTAATTACGTATTTAAATTTTTGCATCTTAAATTATGCTTTAGATTACGCTTTTTAAATTAAGTTCTTTAATCATAATTTTCCGCTGCTAATAAATCATGTATTTTTAAATTCTCGTACGGTAAGCGAAATCTTTAGTTTAAACACTTGTAACCCCTTTTATTTGTAGTTAGGGATTAACTTACTCAGTATATTTTTATACTGACAACCGTTGTCATTTTTCTTTTACAGAGTATGTCGAGTGACGCATACGCATGCACTTGGGGGGGGGGAATAATTATGAACATTTTCGCTTTCTGCATCATAGTACTGTTTTTACCGGGTCTGTTAAACCCGAGGATTTGGCCATGTTGGCCGTGATTTACTTTCCACTGCATTTACTCTATTTACTTTTCGCATGATGATTATTACTATCGTATTAAGTATTATAAATTTCCGGACTATATCTTGGAATGTTTTAAATCTTTTACATACCCACAAGCCTTGCATTTCCTTAGCGAGCTCGGGAAGCCGTGTCTTGCTAGGGGGATGTGGCGGTGACACCTCGGCCTGGGTTATCAAATCCGGGGTGTTACAAGTTGGTATCAGAGCCCGGAAAATTTTTAAAGCTACTACTATTATCTTAAACCAATATTTTTAAGCCCAAGTATTATGTCTTTAAAAAAAAAAAATTATTTATTTGACTACTAGTACTATTTTTTAGCCCAAAAATCTATAATCCTTTTTACATAGCCCAAATCTTAGCCCAAGAAATATTAAATTTTGGCCCACTATAGAGGCCCAACCCTTAGCAATTTATTTTAAACTAAATTTTATGGGGGAAGGGACTTGCACTTGCATGTTGCATATAGATTTAAATTTGTGCATATCTTAACCTTGCCTGAAAAACGTCTAACTCTAACCTACCTTGTTAACACTAGATGGCTTCCCCAAACGTGAACATGATCAACCTACTAATGAGGTTGATTGAAGCATACCTCGAATCTCCTCAAAACGTGAACAACTTCAGACTAAGGGTAGAGCAAATGGAAGCTAACCTGGGCCACCTAACTAATCTGGGCCAAGCAGGACACCAAGATATAACCCAACTCCAAGTCCAAATCAACGAACTCCAGACCCGCGAGACTGAGCTTCGGACCTAGATTGACGACGTAGAGACCCAAGCAGGGGTCTTGGGACATCAACTGCATCACCTGAAGGATGATCTGCTTCCACCTGCCCCACTCAACCCAGGAACTCCTCCTGTCACTAGCCTCGTTATTGACCCTGTCGCTGTCCCTGCAGCCATCCAAACCCCAGTTGCATTCGTTGATCCTGCTCCTGTTGCTGGGCCCAGTTGGCCAGCCAGCCCAGTGTTCCATGGGCCCCTTGGCACGGGCACCATCGAGGAATCAAGTGATGAGGATGACCCCATGGAGGACCCGACCACCTACCCTTCGCAGGATTAGAGATTTTTGATGCATTATTCCCATTGTTCTCCTTTTCTATTTTCCCAAAACTATTTTCAGGATCTTTGCTACTTGTCGCTTGTATCGAAACAAAAAACTTCTAATGAGCAATAAAGTCACAAAAACTTATTTTATACACCCTCTTTATATCTTAACAAAGCGCCGACAGACAAACAACGCATCTATTTCTGCATAACAAAACGACAAGTACCTCAGACCCTAAACCCTAAACGACTGAATAAATAAATGCAAATACTGACCAACTCCTGATTAGCACCATACAATTCAGCAAGACTTTTTTTTCCACTTTATCGAATCTCCCTGAACTTTACACCTTCCTCGGTTGTAACAGGATGGCACCTCGAGGACGACCAAGGGCCTTCCCTGCCACCCCCAACACCCACGGCACGCCGGGACAACCCAATGAGCAGGCACCTGACGCAGAGATGCCAAACCCGGCAGGACCAATGCCTAACCCTGCAGAAGGGCGATTGAGAAATATGGAAGAGTTACTAATCGCACTGGGTAATGCTTACGTTAACCAGGGTGGAGCTGCCGCGGCGCCACCACCAGAAGCGAGGATCAACTACTTGGCTGCGGTGAACCCCTACCGACCACCTTACTACGTCGGGGAGGAAGACCCCGCTA
Organism: Hygrophila difformis; assembly: GCA_030278955.1. Lineage (NCBI taxonomy): Eukaryota > Viridiplantae > Streptophyta > Magnoliopsida > Lamiales > Acanthaceae > Hygrophila > Hygrophila difformis. The sequence goes on from JAOANR010000010.1 coordinate 27,625,791, forward strand.
AGCTGGAAGAATGGTTGAGAACCTTCGACAAATTGCTAAAGGCGGTAAGATGCCCGGAGGGGGAGAAGGTCCACGTGGCCTCGTACTATCTGGGTGGCGAGGCCGACGACTGGTGGCAGGCTACCCAAGGGAAGCTGGCGGAGGATGATGAACCTTACTCGTGGAACGAGTTCATGGAGTTACTCCGGGAGCGCTTCTACCCGATGAGTACTAAGGCAGCACTGTACGAGGAGTTCTCATCCCTGAAGCAGGGAGAGAAATCTGTTCAAGAATACTATGCACGGTTTAAGGAATTAGTGAGATTTGCGCCCAGGATGGTACCTACTGACGGGGAGAAGGCGCAAAAGTTCGAAATGGGTTTGAACTTGTCGATTCGGGAGGTGATCACTGGAGTTAACTACCCGGACCTGCAATCTGTCTACGATCGTGCAGTAGCAGTAGCACGAGTGCAACAACTAAAGAGGAAGACTGCTGGGGAATCCAGCCGAGGGGCGCAAGGCCCGGACAAGAGGAACAGGGATAACCGGACAAGCAACACTACTGGTGGGGACAACTTTCGGCAAGGGCCGAACGGGAATGCTCAGAACAACAATGGTCGGAATGTCAACCAAGGAGGGCGAGTGCCGCCGTGCCCACGATGTGGCAGGCCGCACCTGGTAAGGAGGTGTCCTCAGATGGGCGAGTGCTTCCGGTGCGGCCGAATTGGCCATCGGAGGGAGGAATGTCGAACCCGACTCGAGAACATCACGAAAAGAGAAGACTTGGTCATTGGACCTAACGAGCCGTTCAACCCGGGGAGGTAGGAATGGCAACAACCAAGGATATCGGCCTCCTCCGAATCCGAACCAACGCCCTCCGAACCAGCAGCAAAATGCAAACCCAAATCAGAACCAGCCAGCCAATCAAGGGAGGCCGATGGGGAGGTTGAACGTGATCAACCAGGCTGACATACCCGCGCAGGGTGACGTGATGGCAGGTACTTTCCATGTCCTAAGTACTCCACTTAGAGTCTTATTTGATTCCGGAGCCAGTTGCTCGATTGTATCTTCGAGAGTCGTAACTGAACTAGATCTACCTAAGTGCGAGATAATTAGCTTAGGCATCCAACTGCCCTCTGGAGAAGTAATAGCATGCTCTAAACGCTACAATGGAATACCTATAGTGATAAAGAACGTAGAGTTTTTCGCAAACTTGGTAGAGTTCAACGTCAGGGACTTTGACGTCATACTAGGAATGGATTGGTTAACCCGGTATAAGGCCGTGATCGAATGCCAAAAGCAAAAGATCACGCTGTCAAAAAGTAGGGGGAAAAGAGTCATCTTCTACTCTCAACCCCCTAAGAAATCTAACAAGTTAATCAACGTCCTAGAGCTAGGTAGCCTAATGCGTAAGGGCCACGCGCTATACGCATGCTACGTTCACAACCTCGAAGCGGAAGGGGTAAAGATAGACAACATTCCGGTGGTGAGAGAATACCCGGATGTGTTCCCAGAGGACGTTCCTGGCATGCCCCCTGAGAGGGATCTCGAGTTCACCATAGATCTTATCCCGGGAACGGAACCTGTATCAAAGGCTCCTTACCGCATGGCACCGCCGGAGATGAAGGAGCTAAAGGAACAGCTCGAAGAATTGCTGGAAAAGGGATATATCCGACCGAGTACGTCTCCATGGGGAGCACCGGTCTTATTCGTCAAAAAGAAGGATGGGAGTCTGAGACTGTGTATTGACTATAGGGGACTTAATCAAGTCACTATCAAGAACAAGTATCCGTTGCCCAGAATCGAGGATCTGTTTGACCAGCTGAAGGGAGCTACTGTGTTCTCCAAGATCGACCTGCGATCGGGATATCATCAGCTGCGAATTGCTGAGAAGGACATCCCAAAGACAGCGTTCAGGACTCGCTACGGACACTACGAATTCACAGTCCTGTCATTCGGACTGACGAATGCCCCGGCGATGTTCATGAACCTCATGAACAACGTGTTCCGAGGACTGTTAGATCAATGCGTAGTGGTATTCATAGACGACATCTTGGTCTACTCAAGGGACGAGGAAGAACATTCCAAGCACTTACATAAAGTGCTGAGGATCCTCCGAGAAAATCAGCTATATGGGAAGTTGTCCAAATGCGACTTCTGGCTGAGGGAGGTATCATTCCTTGGGCATATCGTATCCGCCAGCGGAGTGGCGGTAGACCCGGCGAAAATCTCGGCTGTAACCGAGTGGGTACCCCCGAAGAGCCCAACGGAGATAAGAAGCTTTCTCGGACTGGCGGGCTACTACAGGCGATTTGTCCAAGATTTCTCCAAAATCGCCCGCCCATTGACCCAACTGCTGAAGAAGGGGGTGAAGTATGACTGGACTGGCGAGTGCGAAGCCGCATTCCAGGAGCTGAAGAAACGACTTACCACGGCGCCGGTGTTGGCGTTACCATCAGAGGATGGAGACTTCGAGGTGTATAGCGACGCCTCGAGGGAAGGACTGGGATGCGTACTGATGCAGGATCAAAAGGTCATAGCGTACGCATCACGGCAGCTGAAACCGCACGAGCAAAACTACCCGACGCACGACCTGGAACTGGCCGCGGTCGTGTTCGCCCTGAAAATCTGGAGACACTATCTCTATGGGCGGAAGTGTCGGATGTTTACCGACCATAAGAGCCTCAAGTACATATTCACGCAAAGGGAACTGAACTTGAGGCAGAGGAGATGGTTGGAGTTGATCAAAGATTACGACCTAGAAGTCGCGTATCACGAGGGCAAGGCCAACGTCGTGGCCGACGCCTTGAGTCGGAAGGCGCAACATGTCACGAACTCACTGGTGATACCGGCCGAATTGTACAGAGATTTGGCGAAACTAAGCCTGGAACTGGTGTAGCCCGGTACGGTAACCGAGGTCGTCAATGCGATGGTAGTAAGCCCTACCGTATTCGAAGAAATACGACTCGCCCAGTCGGGTGACGAACAGATGGAGGAAATAAGGAGAAGCATTGCCGAAGGAAAGGCAGTAGATTTCCAGATTCACGAGGACGGGAGCATCCGCTTCAGGGGAAGATGGTGTATACCCCGGGAGTCCGCAGATCTGAAGAAGAAGGTAATGGAGGAAGGCCATAGCACCCCCTACTCGGTCCACCCCGGAGGGGATACGCTGTATAAGGACTTGAAGAAAAATTATTGGTGGCCGAACATGAAGAGAGAGGTGGCCGAATTCGTGGCAAGGTGCCTTACCTGCCAGAAGATCAAGGCAGTACGACAAAAGCCCTTAGGATTAATGCAACCATTGGAGATCCCAAGCTGGAAGTGGGATAGCATCTCCATGGATTTTGTTTCAGGGTTGCCACGATCGCCAAAAGGAATGAATAAGATTTGGGTGATTGTGGATAGGTTAACGAAGGCCGCCATTTTCATCCCGATGAAGGACACGTGGACAATGGACCAACTAGCAAGGGCATACATAGACAATGTGGTACGCCGGCACGGGGTGCCGCATGACATCATCTCGGATAGGGATAGCAGATTCGTCTCCCAGTTTTGGACCAAGCTGCAAGAAGCTCTGGGGACGCAGATAAAGATGAGTACGGCGTTCCACCCTATGACGGATGGACAGACGGAGCGAACTATACAGACGCTGGAGGACATGTTGAGGGCTTGTGTGTTGGAGTTCAAGGGAAGTTGGGAGCACCATTTACCCTTGATCGAGTTCTCCTATAACAACAGTTACCATGCGAGCATCGGCATGGCGCCCTTCGAGGCACTGTATGGACGAAGATGCCGGAGCCCATTGAGTTGGGAAGAGAACGATCGAGTAGTGACAGTAGGGCCACAACTGGTGGAGGACATGGCTCAGCAAGTTAAGGTTATCCAGGGGAAGATGAGAGCCGCTCAGGACCGGCAAAAGAGTTATGCGGACGTGAGACGGCAGGACTTGGAATTTCAAGTCGGTGACAAGGTCATGCTGAAGGTCTCGCCAATGAAGGGCGTAATGCGCTTTGGCAAGCGGGGGAAACTGAGCCCACGATACATAGGGCCATATGAGATCCTAGAGAGAGTAGGGAATCTGGCGTACCGGCTGGCGCTGCCGCCTCAACTAGCACGCGTCCATAACGTGTTTCACGTTTCCCAGCTAAAGAAGTATGTGCCCGACACGTCGCATGTACTCCAACCGGACGTAATCGAATTGGATGATGACTTGACCTATGAAGAAACCCCGGTGCAAATACTCGACTACAAGGAAAGGGTGACAAGGAATAAAACTGTAAAGATGGTCAAGGTCCTGTGGTCCAACCACGAGACGGAGACGGCAACCTGGGAATTAGAAGCCGACATGAGGCAACGTTACCCTACCCTCTTCCAAGACGACCCGACCACAGTTATGGGGACATAACTGTATTCTTAAGGGGGGGAGGATGTAACACCCGAGGAAAAACAAATTCAAATTGTTTTGAACTACGTCATGACTTGATCCCTTCACAGGGTACGTAGGCAGCTTAGAACTGATTTCTAAGTTCAGTCACGAAATAAATCACAAAGTACATCACGAATTAGATCACAAGGACGATAGGAGATGTTGGAACCAATTTAGACTAGGCTAAGTAGGACCCGGAAATGTTGCAAGCGATAAGCCGGACTCGCAACAAGATTAAGGAGAAGATTCCGCAACGAAAACGACCCAGGGAATCGAGCTAACACGTAGAAAACCGATAGGGGAAAGCGAGGGAAGACCCGACGGAACACGCGGAGCCGAACCGGCCGGTCCGGCCGGCCCGCGCTGTCCGCGCGCCGCCGCGCGGCCACCGCGCGGCCAAAGGTGTCGCGACGCCAGGCCTGGCGCGCGTGCTCCGCGCGACCATAGGGGAGGGTGCGCGCCACCTCCGCGCCAGAGGGGCTGAAGGTGTAATCTTTCCATTCGGGGGTGATTTTCTTGCCGAAATTACATCTCCCTTCGAGGGAAACCAAATCCCAGCCTTAAGGAAGGCTTAGGGATGGCTGGGGGCGCCTCAAAACCCTAGTTTTACAGAAAACACTCCCTACCACTTCATTCTTCCTTCCCAAGCCAAAAACCTATTCGACTCCACTTTCCGGCGAACATTCCGGCGACGACGAGGCACACGGGACAGAGCCACTGCCTCATAGAGCCTTGGTAAGTCTTAATACAGTATTCCATCCGTCCATAAGTCTCCAAAACTAGAATTCTAACCCTTTTCCTTTGCTACGATTTCACGTCGGAAAACGAACAAAAAGCAATCGGAGAAGTTGGCCGTTCGTCGTGACCCTAGGACGTCCGGAAACCCAAGCCAGCGACCCCATCCTCTAACTAAGTAAGTTAACACCTTACTCACAAATTTTTGCGGTTGTTTGTTGTTTAAATCTCGAGATATAGGCTTGTAACAAAAATCGGTTTTCAAAAACCCTATTTTCGTCCAATTTTAAAGACTCGCCAAAAACTCGACCTTCGGGAATTCAAACCGAAAACTTTTCAACATAAAAGTTGTTCCTAACACCTTTATCTATCTTGTGTCCAAATTTCAGCCATTGACATTAAGTTTTGCTATCCCAATTTTCGCCATGAACTTTCTGTATCAAACCGAACGTTTCAAATCTGTGACAGATTCCTTCATTCAACTTGATGCATGTTTTTCACCCATTTTTCGAATGATTTAACTTTGCATTCCTAAACAAAAGTTGTAGATAATTGTGTCTAGATTATGCCTATAAAATTTCACGAATTTTGGTGTTCGTTTGATATGTCAAACGGCCAAGTTTTTGAAACTGTTTTGAATTCGTTTTAAGGGCCATGAGTATGCAGTGAGTTGCACACGATTTTTGAGTACCAAGAATTCATTATTTCCAAAAACTTAAAACATGAAAGTTGTTCCTTAATGTGTCGTGTAGTTACTGTAAAAATTTCACATCGATTGGTTTTGAAATGAATTTTTAATCGGCGTTACACGAACCTGTGACGACAACAGTTTTTAAGACGTAAATTATTCTTTGCGATAAACTCAAATTTTAACTCACTTCGGAACCTTATTTCCAAAAACTTAAAACATGAAAGTTGTTCTTGTGTGTGTTTTTGAGTTACTGGCCAAGTTTCAGAATTTTTGGAGGAAAAACGAATTTTAAATTAAGAAAGGCGTGAACTGCCTCGAATAGGATTTTTCGAACTTGAGAAAACTCGAACTATGAAAACGCGATATCGATCCTTTGATAACTTTGAAATACGAACTTTCGAAAAATCCCATTCACTAGGCTGAGCCGATCTTCAAACTATCATTATCTTTGAGACTGCCTCGTTAGTGGTCTCCTTACTATCTGAGATTGCCTCGTTAGTGATCTCGCGCGCTGTATTTGTGGATCGCCTCGTTAGTGGTCCTACTATCTTTGTGGATCGCCTCGTTAGTGGTCCTACTATCTTTGAGACTGCCTCGTTAGTGGTCTCCCATTGTTTGGACTGCCTCGTTAGTGGTCCTATGTTGAGATTGCCTCGTTAGTGATCTCCCGGTATGGTGTCCTCTTCTTAGTTTACGGGATGAAAAGTAAAAGACTCGTGTGAGTGTTTCATTATGCTTAAATCGTATTTATCCTGTCTTTAATTACGTATTTAAATTTTTGCATCTTAAATTATGCTTTAGATTACGCTTTTTAAATTAAGTTCTTTAATCATAATTTTCCGCTGCTAATAAATCATGTATTTTTAAATTCTCGTACGGTAAGCGAAATCTTTAGTTTAAACACTTGTAACCCCTTTTATTTGTAGTTAGGGATTAACTTACTCAGTATATTTTTATACTGACAACCGTTGTCATTTTTCTTTTACAGAGTATGTCGAGTGACGCATACGCATGCACTTGGGGGGGGGGAATAATTATGAACATTTTCGCTTTCTGCATCATAGTACTGTTTTTACCGGGTCTGTTAAACCCGAGGATTTGGCCATGTTGGCCGTGATTTACTTTCCGCTGCATTTACTCTATTTACTTTTCGCATGATGATTATTACTATCGTATTAAGTATTATAAATTTCCGGACTATATCTTGGAATGTTTTAAATCTTTTACATACCCACAAGCCTTGCATTTCCTTAGCGAGCTCGGGAAGCCGTGTCTTGCTAGGGGGATGTGGTGGTGACACCTCGGCCTGGGTTATCAAATCCGGGGTGTTACAGTCGTACCACATTATCAATGTAGGCTCGGGCCAATTGGTCCATAGCCCACGTGTCTTTCATTGGGATAAATATGGCTGTCTTCGTTAGCCTATCCACAATCACCCAAATCTTGTTCATGCCTTTAGGTGATCGGGGTAATCCCGAGACAAAGTCCATTGAGATGCTATCCCACTTCCAACTTGGAATCTCTAGTGGTTGCATCAATCCTAAGGGTTTATGTCGCACTGCCTTAACCTTTTGGCAGGTGAGACATCTCGCCACGAAATTTGCCACTTCCTTCTTCATTCCCGGCCACCAATAGATCTTCTTCAGATCTTTGTATAGCTTGTCACCTCCGGGATGTACGGAATATGGCGTGTTGTGCCCTTCCTCCATCAACCTTTGCTTCAACTCGGCACATTTAAGAGGCACACACCATCTACCTTTGAAACGGATGCTTCCATCCTCGTGGACAGCAAATCCTATTGCCTTTCCTTCGGCAATATACTCTTTTATCTTCTCGAGTTTCGGATCGCCCGGTTGAGCGAGTCGAATCTCGTCCAATATTGGAGTTTCTACGACCATGGCATTGACCGTTTCTCTCACTGTGCCAGGATGCACAAGTTCTAACTCCAATCTTGCCAAATCCATGTACAATGCCGGCGGAATTACCAACGAGTTTGTCACGTGTTGGGTTTTCCGACTTAGGGCATCGGCTACCACATTCGCCTTCCCCTCGTGGTATGCTATCTCTAAATCGTAGTCTTTAATAAGTTCCAACCACCTTCGCTGTCTCAGATTCAACTCCTTCTGAGTGAATATATATTTCAAGCTCTTGTGGTCGGTGAACATTCGACACTTCCGCCCATAAAGATAATGTCTCCATATCTTTAGAGCGAAAACGACAGCTGCCAACTCCAGGTCATGTGTCGGATAATTTTCCTCGTGAGGTTTTAGTTGGCGTGATGCATAGGCTACGACTCTCGAGTCTTGCATCAAAACACAACCTAAACCTTCCTTCGAAGCATCGCTATATACTTCGAAGTCACCATTCTCTGATGGTAATGTTAATACGGGTGTGGTTGTGAGTCGTTTCTTCAGCTCTTGAAACGATGTCTCACATGCTTCGGTCCACTCGTATTTTGCTCCTTTCTTAAGTAGCTGGGTCAAAGGACGTGCAATCCTTGAAAAGTCCTTTACAAATCGTCTATAATATCCGGCTAATCCAAGGAAACTCCTTATTTCCGTTGGACTTTTCGGAGTTGCCCATTCAGTTACGGCAGAAACTTTTGCCGGATCCACTGATACTCCATCAGCGGATACTATGTGTCCGAGAAATGCCACTTCTTTCAGCCAGAAGTCACATTTCGACAGCTTACCGTATAGCTGATTTCTTCGCAAGATTTCCAACACTTGATGTAAGTGTTTCGCATGCTCTTCCTCGCTCTTCGAGTAGATCAGGATGTCGTCAATGAACACTACGACACACTGGTCTAACAATTCTCGGAACACGTTGTTCATGAGATTCATGAACATGGCCGGAGCATTTGTTAACCCGAAGGATAACACTGTGAACTCGTAATGGCCATATCGTGTTCGAAACGCCGTCTTTGGAATGTCCTTCTCGGCAATCCTCAATTGATGATACCCAGATCGCAAATCGATCTTCGAGAATACTGAAGCTCCCTTCAGTTGATCAAACAGATCCTCTATTCTCGGAAGGGGGTATTTATTCTTAATGGTCACTTGGTTTAGTCCTCGGTAATCTATGCAAAGACGTAGTCCTCCGTCTTTCTTCTTGACAAACAAAACCGGTGCTCCCCAAGGGGACGTACTCGGTCTTATGTAACCTTTTCCCAATAGCTCCTCGAGTTGTTCCTTTAACTCCTTCATTTCCAGTGGTGCCATCCGGTACGGAGCTTTCGAGACAGGCTCTGTCCCCGGAATGAGATCTATCGTGAATTCAAGATCTCTCTCAGGTGGCATGCCCGGAACGTCTTCAGGGAACACGTCCGGGTATTCTCTTACCACTGGTATGCTATCAACCTTGTTCTCTTCCGCCTCAAGGTTGTGCGCATAGCACGCATATAGTTCATACCCCTTACGCATCAAGTTACTTAGTTTAAGTGCACTAACGATTTTGTTACTTTTCTTAGGGGGTTGAAAGTAAAAGATCACTCTCTTTCCCCTACTTTTTGACAAGGTGATCTTTTGCTTTTGGCATTCGATCACCGCTTTATACTGGGATAGCCAATCCATCCCCAGTATGATGTCAAAGTCTCTTAAGTTAAATTCTACCAAGTTCGCGAAGAACTCTACGTTCTTTATCACTATAGGAATTCCGTTATATCGTTTAGAGCAAGACACTACTTCTCCAGAAGGCAATTGAATTCCTAAGCTAATTCTCTCGCACTTAGGTAGATCTAACTCAGGCACTATCCTTGATGCAATAATTGAGCAACTAGCTCCGGAATCAAATAAAATTCTAAGGGGTGTATTCAAAACGTGAAATGTACCTGCCATCACTTCTCCTTGCGCAGGCACGTCCGCTTGGTTCACCACGTTCAGCCTCCCCATAGGGCGTCCCTGATTGCCCTGCTGATTCGCATTCGGCTGCTGATTTTGTTGCTGGTTTTGATTCTGTGGGGGCGGAGGTCGTTGGTTCTGGTTCTGGTTTTGCGGCCTATTTTGAGGGGGTCTGTACCCTTGGTTATTGCCATTTCGCCCGTTTTGGTTTTGAGGCTGTTCTTGCCCTGCGACCAAATCGTCCCTCTTCGTTATGTTCTCGAGCCTAGTTCGACATTCCCGTCGAACGTGACCCATTCGACCGCATCGGTAACAAGCGCCTTGTTGCGGGCATCCCCTTGCCAGATGTGGTCGTCCACATCGCGGGCAAGGCGGTACCGGATCTTCTTGATTAAACCTCCTTCCCGTGTTGTTCTGTTGGGGCCTATTCGACCCTCTGCGCTGCTCGTTCCTTCCAGTGTTGTTATCGTTTCTCGAGTCTCGGCTTCTCTTGTCTTGAGGACCCCTGCTGGACTCCCCACTCACCCTTCTTTTCAGCTGCTGCACGCGTGCTACCGCTACAGCGCGATCGTATACGGCTTGCAAATCGGGGTAGTGTACTCCCGCGATCACTTCGCGCACAGACAGGTTCAGTCCCATCTCGAACTTCTGTGCCTTTTCCGCATCAGTAGGTACTAGCCTTGGTGCGAACCTCACCAGCTCCTTGAAGCGGGTGTAGTATTCCTGCACCGTTTGGCTTCCTTGCTTCAACGACAGGAATTCTTCGTACATGGCAGCTTTGGTACTCAAGGGATAGAATCGATCCCTGAGTAGTTCCATCATCTCCATCCACGAGTAAGGCTCGTCATCTTCAGTTAGTTTGGCTTGCGTTGCTTGCCACCAGTCATCAGCTTCGCCTCCCAAGTAGTATGAAGCGACATGTACCCTCTCTCCTTCCGGACATTTGACCGCTCCCAGCAGCTTGTCGAAAGTCCGGATCCATTCCTCCAGTTTAGCTGGATCCTCCTCACCAGCATAGTGGGGCGGCTGGTAGGGATTCACCATCGCCAGGTAGTTAGGGCGAGCTTGGGGCGGAGGTACCGCCGCAGCTTGACCCTGGTTGACTTGCGCGTTTCCGAGCGCAATCAACACTTCCTCTATCGTCCTAAGACGATCGCCCACATTGTTCGGTGCGGGGGCGTCCTGCGCACCTTGGGGCTGTTCCTCATCAGGTTGGTTTGGTTCGGTGACGTTTGGTGGTGTTTCAATAGGTGTTTCAGTAGTGGTTTGGGGAGCAGGTTGGGCTCTGCCTCTTCCTCTTCCTCTGGGTGCCATTCTGGTACAAATAGGATAGTTTAGGACTGATGAATTTAGCATATAGTCTAAGCAATTTGTATGAACGTATATGTGTGTAGTAATTTAGCACGTGGTGCTTTGTTCGAACTAAGGAGCATCGTATGCTTCGAGGTTTTATTTTATTTTGTTTTGTTTGTTTTGATTTAAACAAAATAAATCGGGCATTTTATTTCCTCGAAAGAAATTTTAGTACAAAAGTAGAAATATTTTTCTAGCAAAACAATGTCTAACAGTAGAATCTCTAGTGCCTCATGACGTCTCTCGGCGGGGTAGCAGGATCTTCCTCCGGATCTTCCTCCTCCGAACTCGGCGGTAGTAGGTCGTCAAAGATAGTGTTTAAATCTTGCCCGTGGGCATCGATGTATTCCTTTAGTATTAGGTTTTGTGTAGTGATGGTTTGGACTTGGCGCTCGAGTTGGTTTATGCGGTGATGATCCGCCTCTCTCAAGTTGCCCATGTGATGTAAATTGGCCTCCAATTGAGCCATACGGTACTTCATTTGCTCTAGGGTTTGGTGGGAATCGAGGTGAACGCTCATCATCCTGACCATCAACTGCATCATGTCCTGACTAGCCATCTAGCGCAAGCAAGAGATCTAAGTTAATATTCGCCAAGATTCTAGGTTCGAGTTTCCAAGATTCTAAGTTCAAGTTTCGCCAAGATGCTAAGTTCAAGTTTCGCAAAGATTCTAAGTTCAAGTTTCGCAAAGATTCTAAGTTCTAGTTTCGCCAAGATGCTAAGTTCATAGCAGAGATGCAACATGCATATGCAAATGATATTTCCCCCCAATAATAATTTAATACCCATATATTTTTTTCCCATGGGTTTTAAAATAAAATTTCTCCATGGAAATAAAAAAAATTTAAAATTTAAAATAATAGTCAAAATATTAATAATAGTTTAAAAATAATAGTGGTTTAAATAATGGTTTAAAAATAGTAATGGTTTAAAAATAATAATAATTTAAAAATAGCCGGGCTCTGATACCAACTTGTAACACCCCGGTTTTTGGTAACCCAGGTCGGGATGTCACCGCCACATCTCCCTAGTAAGACACGGTTTCTCCGAGCTTACTAAAGAGATGCAAGGCTAGGTATTGCAGTGTTTAAAATATTTAAAGCATTCAAAATAGCCCATACAATATAAATCGAAAATAATAATAGCATAGCGCAGCGGAAATATTTAGTTTAGTACAGTATCGCAGCGGAAAATTTAAATAGGGCCGACATGGCCAAAACACGGGTTAAACAGGCCCATTCATAATATAGTCTAAGTACGAAATTTAAAAGCAAAATAAAAGTTCCCAAAATCCCATGCATGATTCGTGCTCACACATGCTCATTCCACATATTCTGTAAAGAAAGGAATAAAAACGATTTTGATCAGCAAAATTGCTGAGTAAGTTAACACATGCATGATCGTAGGGTTTAAAAGCCATAACTTTAATAATTTAACAAAAGCATGATAATAACATAATATTTGATTTCATATAATCCATATCATATAGCACAATCTATCTCAGGCTCTATTTAATGACACGTATCACATGATTAAATCATAAAAGCCATAATTTTAAATAAAGCATTTAAATAATTTAATTGGACAACAATATAATTTAATCTAGTTTAATTTAATTTAGAATCCCCATTACATTCCCGATTTGGTATTTCAAAGTTTCACGATAAAGATCGCGATGTCAACAAGTTTAGCCGGTAGCCCGGCGGCCGCAGCCGTATCAGCCATACCCAGTACCACTCCGTAGCCTCGGGAAACCCATACGGATATTCACGAGAGTGTAGGCTCTAAGTTTCGCCGTTTTGGCAATATCACATTTCAAGTATAGCGCGCGGGGTCACCATCGTCCATTACGGCACGAAGTGAATCGTTAGGGGGCACCCTGCAGAGCACTCACCCCTAATTTTAATTTATCAAGTTTGTAAGGGGATTTAGTTTTTAAAAATCTGACTTCCATTGTATTCATTTAGAAACAATATCTCAATTCGTTTCAACCCTAAAGGTTAATTCCATGTTTCAACAAGATTTCAAAATTTCGTTTCGGTAAATCACAGTTTTCTCCAAAATTCGTCTAAAATCAGATTTAATTCCAAAAATTCCAAAATTTCATATCTGACTCGGAAACATCAAGATCTACAACTTTCGTGTTTTAACTTTTTCAATCCGAGATACCTAAGTAGGTTAAAATCGCCAATTTTCGCATATCAAGAAATCTGTCCGAGTTCAAAGTGCCACAGTTTACAAATTTCACAATCTACCATATCAATTCAACTCCAAATTTAATGAAATTTGACAGGGATCATCTTGAGACATTTATTCACAACTTTCATGTTCAGCCAAAGATCTAAAACAGCCTAGATCCTATGTCAAAAACGTGATCAAGATCATTCCTAAGTTCTGTCCAAGATTTCAAGATCTAAAATCAAACAGTTCGGTTTCAACGGGTTTTCACATATCAAATCAACTCCAAAAATTCTCAAATTTTTACAGTAGCTAGGTCTAAGTCTTAGGAACGTTTTTCGTGTTTTAAGTTTTTCCGTTTGAGTTCGTTTTAAAGGTCGGAAAAATTCAACAATTCTGTTGCGTCGGTAGGAAAACAAAAGTGGACAGATTTATGATTCTTGTCAAATCTTTTAGGTTTCGAATGTTTTAAAATCTCCCAAAACCATGTAAGGTTAACTTACAGTGTCTATGAACGTCGGGAATGTCCAATTCGGAGGCGTGGCTTCCAGATCACCGTTTCTCCTCTCCGTTCGTCGGGTTCTACGATCTAGATTCGATACGGGGGTGTAGAAAGAAAAAGGAGATGATTAGGATTCGTTTTCGAATCGTTTATTGAATAGAGATTGGACCGAGACTTACCACGACTATGGAGATCTGTAGAGAACTCGTCCAACAGCGTTCGTCTTGGTTTCGTGCCTCCGACGACTCCGGATTTAGGGTTTCGAGCGTATAGAATGCTTTAGGGTTTCGTAAACTTGTTCGGGGCTCCCAAGGGGCTTATTTATAGAATTCTAAGTCCCTAGGGCGTCCACGGCCGACCTAGAACTCTGGAGTCGAGAGGTGTTCAACCGAAAGTCGAAAAATCCGCGTTCGGGTGAGAGATTCACGCAACAACCAAATCTGTGGGGTGGCGCGGTCGTGGCGCGGTTTTCCCCCTCCACCGCGCGGCCACCGCGCCGACTTCGCCTGGACTTCGGTCCGGGCGGGGTCGTGCGATCCGTCGTGCGTTTCCGCCTCTCTTTCGGGTTTCTATCCCTCTTTGCTCCCGAATTCCGATTCCCGGGGTATATTCGGGTTCATACTTTCTCTCCAATTTTATTCTTAGTCTAGTTGGATATTTTGGACTCGAATACTCGAGTTTATTAGTGTCGGGTTTTGGTGTTTCATTTATCCATCCTTTTGTTTAATTAAATTCCTTTAATTCCTTTTTAAGTAAAAATCTCATTTCTCATTTTCTTATCTTTATTTATTTCTTTTATTTGCTGGTTTTGTTTATTTACTTATAGTATTTATTTTATTTATTATTTATTTAATTATTGTTTTATTTTATGTTAGAAAATTCTCGGGTATTACAACCAACTCGGGCGATAATGTCAAATGGTCCGATATAGCGGGGACTTAACTTACCTCGTTTCTCGAACCGCATTACTCCCTTCATGGGCGACACTTTGAGCAAAACTCTATCGCCGACCTCGTATGCACCATCATGTCTTTTTTGATCAGCATACGTCTTTTGTCGATCTTGAGCAGCTTTCATCTTAAGTTGAATTTGCTCCACTATTTTCATTGTTTCCTCGATCAGTTGTGGCCCTACGGGGATTGGATTTTCGCTTTTAGTCCAACAAAGTGGGTTTCGACATTTCCTACCATAGAGGGCCTCAAATGGGGTCATGCCAATGCTAGCATGATAGCTATTATTATAGCTAAATTCTATAAGTGGTAGGTAGTTTTCCTAACTTCCCTTGAAATCCAAAACACAAGCTCTCAACATGTCTTCAAGTGTCTGGATCGTCCTCTCAGTTTGCCCATTGGTTGTTGGATGAAACGCCGTACTCATTTTTATCTTTGTGCCAAAAGCCTCTTGGAGTTTCGTCCAAAATGTAGAGACAAATCGACTATCTCGATCTGAGACGATATCTTGGGGAATTCCATGCCTTCGGACCACATTTTCAACATAAGATCTTGCTAGTTGATCCATACTCCATGTCTCCTTCATGGGTATAAATATGGCTGCCTTAGTTAATCGATCTACGATTACCCAGATCTTATCATTGCCTTTGGGTGTCTTTGGCAATCCTGACACAAAGTCCGCAGAAATACTATCCCATTTCCATTCTGGAACTTCTAGAGGTTTTACCAACCCAAGTGGTTTCTTTCGATCTGCCTTGACCTTTTGACATGTCGGACATTTTTCCACAAATGCTGCTACTTCTCGCTTCATTCGTGGCCACCAAAAGATCTTACTCAAGTCTTTGTATAACTTATCTCCACCAGGATGTACAGAATAGGGAGTTTTGTGTCCCTCTTCTAGTATGCGTCTTTTCAGATCCGCACAAGCCTTAGGCACACACCATCGGCCTTTAAATCGAATGCTGCCATCATCATGGACTTGGAAACCTATAGCTCCACCCTGAGCTATTTTTGCCTTAATTCTTTCTAATTTGACATCACCAGATTGTCCTTCCCGAATCTCGTCAAATATAGTTGGTTGTATAGTCATGGCATGAATCAGTTGAGAAGACATACCTTTGTGTACCAATTTAATACCTAGTCGTGCCAATTCCATATACAACTCTGGTGGCAAAATTCTCATGTTATCCAGGGTTCTTGACTTTCGACTTAGTGCATCGGCCACCTTATTGGCTTTACCCTCATGATAGGTGATACCTAAGTCGTAGTCTTTCATTAACTCCAACCATCGTCTCTGACGCATGTTGAGCTCCTTTTGAGTGTATATATACTTCAGACTTTTATGGTCTGTGTATATCTTACAGCTTCGCCCATACAGGTAATGTCTCCATATCTTTAGGGCGAAGACAACTGCAGCCAGTTCTAAATCATGAGTTGGGTAATTCTCCTCATGTGGCTTTAGTTGTCGAGAAGCATATGCTATAACCTTCCCTTGCTGCATTAGCACGCATCCTAATCCAAATTTTGAAGCGTCACTATAAACTTCAAAATTTCCATCTTCAGTGGGTAAGGTTAGTACTGGTGCCGTAGTTAACTTCTCCTTCAGAGTTCGAAACGCAACCTCACATTCGGGTGTCCAATTTACCTTGGATCCTTTCTTAAGATTTTGCATCAAGGGTCGTGCAATCTTTGAGAAATCCTTAACAAATTCTTGTAGTAACTAGCTAAACCAAGAAAACTTCTTATCTCAGTTTGTGAGGTTGGTACAGGCCAGTCTTTACTGCAGATACCTTCGCTGGGTCAACGGAAATTCCTTCCGCCGAGACTATATGACCAAGGAATGCGACTTTGTCTAGCCAGAAATCACATTTTGACAACTTAGCGTATAACTTGTGATACCTTAGGGTCTGCAGCACTTGGTGTAAATGCTCTTCGTGTTTTCCCTTATCTTTGGAATAGACCAATATGTCGTCAATAAAGGCAACCATGCACTTATCCAACAGTTCTTGGAAAATATTATTCATGAGACTCATGAATACTGCTGGGGCGTTGGTAAGTCCAAACGACATCACGGTGAAATCATAATGTCCATATCGTGTTCTAAATGCCGTTTTTGGGATATCTTCTTTAGCTATCCTTAGCTGGTGATATCCGGACCTTAGATCAATCTTCGAAAAGACCTTTGCTCCCTTGAGCTGATCGAATAAATCATCGATTCGTGGCAAAGGATATTTATTCTTGATAGTTACTTGGTTGAGCCCTCTGTAATCAATACAGAGTCTTAACCCTCCATCTTTCTTTCGTACAAATAGTACAGGTGCTCCCCATGGAGATGTACTGGGACGAATATACCCCTTTTCTAAGAGATCTTCAAACTGTTCTCGCAACTCGTTCATCTCCGTTGGTGCCATCCGGTATGGAGCCTTTGATATAGGTTCGGTCCCTGGAACCAAATCGATCGTGAATTCTATCTCACGTTCGGGTGGCATTCCCGGAATATCACTTGGGAATACATCGGGATACTCCCTTACTATTGGGATATCGCTTATGTTCATCTCTTCTTCTTGCATATCCATGAAGTAGCAAAGGTAAAGGGGGTTTCCCTTTTTCACCAATGCCGCTAACTGCATCCCTGATACGATCTTCGTGGTTGGCTTCTTTGGCTCAGCATAGAAAGATACGCGCCTCCTATTAGTTCCATAAATTGTTATCTTTTGTTGGGAGCAGTTGATATTGGCTTGATATTGACTTAGCCAATCCATGCCTAAGATAACATCAAAATCTCGTAATTCAAATTCTACGAGATTTGCAAGGAACTCAACGTCACAAATGCGAATAGGGACTCTCTCATGACGTCTTGAACAGTTAACTATGGTTCCATTAGGCAATGAGATTCTTAGAGTTATTTCCTGGGGATTATCGAGTCCCAACTCGGGCAATCTAATACGAGATATAAACGAACATGTAGCTCTAGAATAAAATAGAATGCGTACTTTATAACCCTTAATTTCAAAAGTACCTTCGATCACATCCCCAGCACCTGGTAAGTCAGCTTGGTTCACCACGTTCAACCTTCCTTGATCTGGCCCTCCTGGATTCTGTGGGTTTTTACCAACTATCCTTTGATTGTTGGGAAATGCAGGTCGTTGTCCTTGATTATTTCCACCAACATGAGGTCCTTGGGGACAATAATCTTCCTTTCGCAAGTATGCTCGAATTCGGCTAGGATCGAGCCTTATGCAACAATCCACCGCCTTGTGTCCCTTCATTCCACAGCGATAGCATTCTTCACCTTGAGAACACTGCTGCATAGTGTGCTTCTTATTACAGCGACAACAGGGGGCTGGTATTGGTTCCCCGTTTCGATTGGTCCGAACCATTGTATTATTCCAGTTATTCCTTTGGAAATACCTCCTTTGATTTGGACGGTTGTCCTGACCCTCTTCAACTTTCCTCTTTCCTTTGTCATGTGGTGCAGACTTTGAGCTTTCTCCTTTATGCTCATGTCCTTCTACCATCTCGACAGTCATAGCCCGATTATAGACTTTCTGCAGGCTAGTGAATTGCTTCCGTCCGAATGCCTTTCTTATATTCTTATTCAAGCTAAGCTCGAATTTTTGGGCTTTAATCTGCTCAGTTGCCACCAAGTCTGGGGCAAACCTTAGAAGTTCTGTAAACTTAGCATAGTATTGCTGAACAGACCGATTACCCTGTTGAAGAGAAATGAACTCTCCATATTTGGCATTTTTGAGGCTAAGTGGGTAAAACTGTTCCCTCAGACTTTTCTGAAATTCTTCCCAAGTTACTTGGCGATTCTTTTGTGACCTCCACCAAGTATTTGCAATGCCAGTTAGAAAGAAGGTAGCCACTCCCACCTTTCTTTCATCTGGACACTCAATCGCTTCGAGTAGTTTTTCCAGAGATTCGATCCAACCTTCCAACTTGGCTGGATCTTCTTGTCCGGCATATCGAGGCGGCTGAAACTTATTAACGGCCTCGATAAAATCTCCTTGGGTCTCTCCTTGGCGTTCTCCTTTCTCTGCTTGTTTTTGAACTACTGCTCCAAGAGTGAGTAGCAGTTGCTCTATTTGTTGCTGACGATTGTCGTCGTCGGCCATACTTGCCTTAGAGTTAGTGTTATCCCGTTCGTTCCTAAACGATATACGTTAGTTAGTCAGTCACTTAGTCAATTAAAAAAAACAAACCACACTATTTATTTATATCTAAAGAAAATACAATACCAAAACTGTCAGTCAAATACTTGCAACTTTCCGAGACTGACTAGGGCGTACTAAGTCATACAAACCTATTTACATACTAGGTATTATTATGCTAGTCTAAGGCACCCTTCAGTTCTAACCCTCGATATTCCTGGTACGACAGTTCTTGAACTTATGTCCTTTCTTTCCACAGCGGAAGCACTCCCCTTCGTTGGGGCATTGCCAAGTCAGCTGCCTTCTGCCGCATTCGAGGCAAGGTGCGGGGGTCGGATGTCCTTCAAGATTATTCCGATCTTCGATCAGTATGTCGTTTTGCATCCGCAAATTCTCCAGGCGAATCTCTTGGTCCGTTGATATCCCCTCATAATATTTAACCATGATTTTGAGTTCTCTTATCTCTTTGTTCTTTCGAGACATCTCTTCCTCAGTCCATCGGACGTAGTCCTTTTCATAAAGTAGTTCGCTTCTTAGGTTCTGCACCTCCTCCTGCATACAGCTCCAGTCCTCCATTATTCCTTTCCCTTTTTCTTCAGAGCTGCCCATCTGTAGGTAACATTCTAAGAAACATGACAAGTAATACGAAATATCCTTAAGTCTAGTTTTCTTTATACTAAGTCCCGCATTCAAAAACTAAGGCTCTATCCTAATACAGTGTATTTCTATTAAATTTTTCTAACTTTAATCTAATATATATATATTAATTTTTTTATTTTATTTATTTATATTTTTAATATTTTTTTTTTCATAGCCATTTATACAAGATCAAGGTAATATAAAAACTAGACAAACTTCATTCTATAGTTCCGACTTGGATACAACACACCAAAATTTCCAAGCTTTTAGATAGTTATAACTTTTACTATTACTATACTAGTAAACAAAAGATATGCTAAACATAAGCGTCATGAGGAGGGCTGGAAGGATGGTATTCGGGAGACGGTGTACGCTGGCAGACAAAATTTGTATCCTCCGCAGTGTCATCCTCCGTACTGCTTTCACTGACATGCTCACCCTGGGCTGATGATCCCGGACGACGGCAGAGGTCTCTGTAGAACTTTTTAACTTTATGCCCTTTTCTCTCCATGTATCCAATCTTTTTGTTCAAGCGCCCAATGGTGCCTAGATGGAGTTTGACTTGGTCCTTTGTATTCTTCAACTCCTCCTTGAGATCAAATATCTCTTCCACCTGCTCAGGACCTAGATGCTCGAGTTCTTCCTTTTCTGATTCGACTAAAACCCTTCTATTATACTCGTCCTTATATTTATTATCAAGTTCTAGCTCTTGGTAATGTGTGTTGCCGCCTCCACCGCTAATCGATTTCTTAGCCGGTCATTCTTTGCACTAAGGCGATTTGCTCTGGCACGCTCTTGTCTACTGGTTTTTATCACCTCTCGTACCAAGTCAGGAACTAACTCAACTATTCTATCGTTATCTCCCATCTAGCAAGTAAATTGTCATAAATAATTACAAATATAAAACATAATAGTTGCATAAATGTGCCTAATGCCAGTGCATTGTGTCCCATCCCAAAATATGCAAAATTTTCTTTTCACTATATTTTCTTTTTAAAAACTCATTTTCTTGGGCGCTCTGATACCACCCTGTAACACCCCCGTTTTCCAACTCTTAGTTCCACAGCGGAAGCCTCAATTAGGAACCCGGGGTTGTTACCGCCACGCCTTTTAATTAAGCTCGCTTAGGCCTAGCCCTAGCTAACTTAATTAATTGGCGATAAGGCTTAATTAAATAAAGTATTGTACATAAAAAAAATCACAATTTTATTTATTTCAAAGCATAATATATCAAAGTTTGCAAAATATGACGACTAAGGCTCGTCGTCCCCAAAGTAACTTGACATAGTACTTTTAAAATTTAAAAAACATAATTTAACTAGTAATATAATATCACTCACTATTAATATATTAGTTATAATTATTATATATATATATATTTCCACTCTACTTCTCTCTCTCTCTCTCTCTCTCTCTCTCTCTCTCTCTCTCACACACTACTTTCTCACTCTCTTCTCCTCTCTCTCTTTACCAACTATAACTCTTGTAATGGTGTGTATTTCATGCAGGAACGAATGGGGTATTTATATGGCTTTCAAATGTACTTTATCTCTAATTTCTTATATTTTACTCTTTTCTTTATCTATTTTATTTTTTGTTTTCTACTCCTGATGATCAATTGATTATATGGCTGCCTTATCCCTTCTCAAGGATCTAGATCCTTCTCTTACATGTCCCCTGCTGATGAATTATAATACTAGCCCCTCTTCTCTCGTTTTTTTTCTTCTTCTTGTTTTTTTTATCATTACTCTATTTTATACTTATATATTTATTCATTATATATATATATATATTTAAATTCTTCCTTGCTTGTTCCAAGAGTGGAGAGTACTTGTTTCATCATTTTTTTTTTCTTATTTCGTTCTTTTTTTCTTTTTTTATTATATTTATTTTTTTATTTTTCCTAACAGGTACCAATTATTGGTACCCACTCTATTTTTATTCATTTGTGATTATTATACATATATACAAGTTTTTTTTAAAAAAAATTATTATTCCTTTTATTTGATCTCTTTTACTATTCTTGTTTCTTCTCAAATTTGCATGCATGTACCATGCATGCACATAATTGGTGCTACACATCTTATCACTTTTATTTTATTTATTTATCTATATATTTTATTTTAATTATATTCTTCATATCTTTATTCTCCTTGCTCCCCAAGTATAAGCAGTAGTACACATTTCTTCTTTTTTTTTAAAAAAATATTTGTTTTACTTTTTACGTGCTCCCCAAGGGTGAGCAGTATACATTTTTTTTAAATTTTATTTACTTCATGCCATGCACCAATTATTGGTGCTTGGTGAATTATTATTATTATTTCTTTTTTTCTTTTTTAAAATATTTATTTTACTTATTTGTACAAATTTAATGATAAGTAGGATTTGAACACACAACCTTTAGTTTATGAGCCTAATTGACTAACTAATTGGTTATTGAGATTGTTATGTAATATCTCGATTTTTAACTAAATATATTCTTAAGATGTTAGAATCTCTATTACTTAAAATATTACACAATTGCTGATAAAACTTAAATCTTTCTTTTCCAAGTATTCATAACATTTTCATACTAGAAAATACTTTACTAGTATTATCTATTTAACTTAGGGAAAATAATTCGTTTCTCAAAACATTTCCCAAAATTGCAACTTAAGTCCTATTAAATTTTAATCTATACTAGACAATATTTCAATCAACTATCTCTTTCTTTAACTAAAATATTATAGATAATTTACTGGGTATTACACTGAGTGTTGTTCCTCTAGAATTATCTATCACACCGTATTTGAATCCAAGTGGACCCCTTCTCAGTGTAATATTTAATACCAGATTTCCAACACACAATAATTTTGGAAAATACTAAATTTAAAAACCATTCCCTAAACATGTACTAGACTCTCAATAAGGACACAGACCCTTTCAGTCTAGATGAGACCTAATCGCTGACTCTGCTTCTAATTTTCCAAAATCAACCCTGGATCGGATATGAGCTAGTCATAACTGTGGAATTTATCCCTCACTCAGATCTGGATTTTATAAATGAATTTTTGTTGGAAATTTAATATGAGACATCTGATTTAAATCAAGACTCCTATGTCCAAGAGAAGGATCCCAAAATAATTTGACCACATTATCTACATAATAATATCATGCATAAATTTATAAAGAGGTGTAAAATTAAATTAACCCAAAATATAAGGTGGGTTTAGACAGAATGTGACACACACAGATGAAATAGCCTGAGATGAGAGGAGTTCAAAATAACATTATATTTGGCTAAAATGATGACAAGAATAATCAGGAGAATCTGGACT
This sequence comes from Hygrophila difformis, assembly GCA_030278955.1. Lineage (NCBI taxonomy): Eukaryota > Viridiplantae > Streptophyta > Magnoliopsida > Lamiales > Acanthaceae > Hygrophila > Hygrophila difformis. Next base: position 27,648,553 of record JAOANR010000010.1, read on the forward strand.
ACAAACATCTGCTATCCAGTTCCCAATCATTCCAGGTGGAATGTTTTTAGACAGCAGAATAATCTTAAATGACAGTGGTCGCTATCATTCAGACCCTTACTATCTGTGAATCGGAGAAAAACCTACATGTTCTTTCGCTGTCTTAATTACTAGACAGCATTGACCTATGTCGTCTAGTGTTGGCACAGTTTCAGATTCGGGTTTGAAATTAAGATAAGAAAAATAAAATTGTATCCGAATAGGAGTCAGCTGAGCAGCTATTATAATCCCGGATGGACGAACCGCCAAGGCTTCCACCGACCACTGCCCAGACCATGCAAAATAACAACTAGTAATTAATATACAGATCACGAGCTAGTTTATCCGTGTTGGAATACCCGCCAACATTAGTCTGTAATATTTCTTACTAGCCGTTTCATACAACACAGGAAAGACCAAAATAGAATAGAAAAAAAAAAGAAGAAAAAAAACATCTTGTATGAGAGACATTGGTTTCTCATGCAAGATTAATGCCTTAAATAATCGTTCATACCGTAATTAATTACAGTCCAGATTATATGCTTAGGGCATTAGAGTTTAATTTTTTAGAAAAATCTTTTAATGGAAATTGAACAAAGTTCTTTACATCAAATTAATCCTTGGTTGAGATCATTGGATTTCAACCTCAAAATATTAATATAAAGGTTCAATTAATTAATGGGATGAGATGAAAATAAAAATTTGGCAGAAAGGGTGCCAAGCATGTCGTGAGACAGAAATTGCGTCGTGAACCGTGGGTTCACGACGGGAGGATCACGACATGAGGGCGGGGAATAAGAGAAATTGAAATTTTGGAAGTTAGGGTTTTCCCTGTTGCTAGACAAGAGTCCAATCGCAAGACGTGGTCTAGCGAGTAGGGTCTAGGGACAGGGGGGTTAAGAAGTTAGAAAATTTTGGATTTTGTAAAGGAGATGAGGGCCCAGTCGTGAGACCATAAATTGTGTCGCAAGCCTAGGCTCGTGACATGGGTCTCACGACAGGTGCATTTAAAAATATTTGCCAAGGCATGGAGCTCCAGTTGCTAGACAAAAATTGTGTCGTGAGACATGGTCTCACGACAGGAGTCTTGCGACTGGAGTGATTTTATAAATATTCTAAATATTTGGCCTCCCAGTCGCTAGACTGAAAGTGTGTCGTAAGACATGGTCTCAGACAGGAGGGTCTTGCGACTGGAAGTTTTTCAAAAATATTCTAAGGCATAATTTCCCTGTCGCCAGACCAGAATTGTTGTCGTGAACCTTCGGTTCACGACAGGGTGTTTCACGACAGGAGCCTTACAGATTCAAAATAAAGGGATTTTTGGTCCCATGTTTCGCGACAGGGGGTTTTTTTTTAAAAATAAAATCAAGTGTTTTGGGTCTTACATTGCATTGCATAAAATTACGTTGTGATCCCACGGATCACAACGTGAATATTACGTTGCAACCCGTGGGGTTACAACGTGATGCATTACAATGTAGGAAATGAGATTTTTTAATATGCACAAACACTCCAATATCATCCATTTTAAGATCTAGTGTACTAAAACTAGAAATAAAATAATAAAAAATAAACTACCTAAAACTAAACAGAACATAAGAACAGAACCCAAAAAATAAATGAAAAAAACTAGTCCTAAAACAAACTATGCTAATAAACTAAAATTAAAAATAAAACCTACACTAAATCTATCAAGGGATAAATATAAAATGTTTGTGCATTTATTAAATCTAAACAAGCACTAAACCTAACTAAAACAAAAAAATTGGTCAAGTGACCAAAATGTAAAAATAAAAAGGTAATATTATGGAAGTGATCCATAATAAATTTGTGGGACATTTTCTTCTATTAATAACAAAACCCAAAACATGGTTTAATTACACCCATTGATTAAGTGTTTTCAACCCAAAATACAAAAATATAAACTGAAAAATATGAACACTAGCTGCACTAATTTATTACAAAACAAGAATTAAAACGAAGCTAAAGTCTATTCCTACATTACATAAAAATAAATTAAACATCTATTCTAAACTATTTTGGAGAGCTCATTGGTGCCTCCAAGAACAAGAAGAAAGTGTATCTATGTTACTGTTCAAGGGGGTGGGAGGATATATTTATAGATGAGTAGGAATAAGCCCTAGGCCTATTTAAGGCCCATCCTGTCGTGAAACAAATTTGCTGTCGTGAAATGATTTTGCTGTGTCGTGAAACAAATTGAGGCTTGCGACACACATACAATTGCACTTTTAATTCTGAGGCTTGCGACGCAAGGGGACGGGAGCTGGAGTCCAAGAAGGAAAAGACAAAATTTGTGGCACTGTGGGACTTGAAGTCCCAGGACCTTCCAATGCTTTTGACGTGAGCAATTTGAATTGGAGTGGCATCTGGAGGTCACGTGAGGTGGGCTGATTTTTCTCTTCTCTCTCTACCCTGTCGTGAGACAGCCTCTCAGTCGTGAGACACTCTTCTCCCAGTCGCGAGAGTGGGTCTTGCGACTGGCTTTTTTCTTCTGTATTGTGAGACTCACACTTCCAGTCGTGATACTATGTTTCACGACTGGGCTTCTTCTCCCAGTCCCTAGACTACCCAGTCATGATACTCCTCTCCCAGTCCTTAGACTATGTTTCACGACTGGCTTTTTCCTCTAGCGACTGGGGTCCCGAGGTCCGGATAAAATTTCTCTTTCCTCTCTCATTTTCTCTTTCCTCGCTTCTCTTTCCTCTCTCATTTTCTTTCTTCTTCACAGGATCTGTCTCGTTCCCATTTTCAATTGGAGAAGATGGAGGCCGGAAACTGGGGGAATTCGTCGGAGCAATGGGGGAGACGACGAAGGCAGCGTCGGAGTTGGCGGGACTTCCGAGATCTCGGTGATGGAGGTGAGCGGTGGCTGAGGCGATGACTGGAAAATGGAGAGGGGGCGGCTGCTTTTCTGCTTTTTGAGGATGGTGGTGGTCGGCGGACTGTGGAGGCGCCGGCGAGGAGAATGGAGGTCGGAACTTGGAGGGGACAACGGAAATGGAGGAGGAAGAGCTGCCGGGATCTGAAAGTGGTGGTGGGGGGGGGGGGGTGAACGGAGCGGCGGCAATCGAGCACCGGCGGCGGCCATGGTTGCGGAAGGTGGAGACGGGGCTGCGGCGAATTGGGGACCTCTGACATGGAAGTGGTGGTGGGCGGCAGTGTTGACAGGGGTTTGGGGATCGAGAAGGAAGGTGACCGGAGAGGATGATGGTGGCGCCAGCAGGGGGCTGGTCGGGAATGGGTTATGATGATGGTGTTTGTTCGCCGGAATCTGGAAATGGATGGGCGGCAACGTGAATAGGTGATGATGAAGACGCCGGGAAGGAGGCCGGAGGTGGTGGCCGGCGGCGGCGGCGGCGCCGGAAAACGGCAGGGTTTTAGGGTTAGGGTTAGGTTAGGGTTTCTGTGGTTGGGCTTGGGATTGGGCCAATGGAGTGGTGGTTGTTGTTGCTTGGGCCAATTCAAGTTTTGGGCCTGTGGAGTTGGTGGGCTTCAAGGAATTTTTGGTCTGAAAATGGACTGAAAGCATTGGGCTGGATTAAATTAAATTGGAGATGGGCCAAATCACCTGCAATTAATTAAAATTGATTAGTTGACCAATTATTTTTAAACACAAAAGGAAAAATAAAATACAATTATATATCTAAATAGAAAAATATAGATATTTATTCCACTTGATTATTTGGCTTGTGTTTCGTTTAATGGACCCGTGTTCCACCGAACAAATACCACTAAACCATAATTTATCAAGTGTGAGATTTTTAATATTTTTATCATGTTTTTGGATTTCTATAACACAAATTTAATAAAATAACAATATTTTTACATTTTTCAATACCAGCTTATTATTTATACAAACTTGCATACATCTGTCAAATTCAATTGCTTTCTTATTTAAATAAGACCGGGATGCGATCAAATGCCCATGTTTAGACACGGAAATAGATTGAAAATAATGGTCAATTTTGGCCATTATCAACATCCTCACATTTAATACTGATCGTCCCCGAGCAGTCAGAGTCAGTGTTCTTAATAACATAGACTCTGCATATTCAATCTATTTTTGTGGCTTCAAAAATTTCATTCTTTTTATATTGGGATAAGACAATAAAAAACTACAAGTATTAAACTCTCTTGATTGCAGTGTTTAATAAAATGATACTTCTCACTTAATTAGGCCTACAAATCAGTCATTATTGATAATTCTTTATGAATATCATGTTTAGAAATAATCATTGATTTAATTCTAGAATTAAAGCATGACATGAATATAACTTAGAAATGAGGCCTCACATATAGTATAAGCGGAAATTTCACTCACTCTCAAAATTTGGGATTTGTCATTGAACACTCATAATCAAATCCAATTAAATTATCCCATAAGCTTGCAATTGGACCAACTCGCCACCGGCTCATTTCTTCAAAACGAGATCCCGAGGTCTTATTTAAGGGTTATAATGGGGCATACTGTTGTAACATTTGGTATGGAAAGGAATTATTGGGTTAAAAAGTGGCAAAAATTTATTTTATCATAACGTAGCATTATTTTTATTTAAAATTTATGATCATCAATATTTTTCTTTCTTTCTTTTGATTTTCTATTGTATGAAATTAGACTATGTCTAATTTGCTTTGTCATTTGCAATTTACTGTTGTTGAAATGAACTCAACACATTTTTTTCTTCTTCTTTTCTTTTTTTTTTAATCGAATTTTCGAATACCGATTGATGAATTGATGATCATAAATTGTAATGCCTTGATAAAATTTATTGTTGCACACTTGGGTTTGATTTTCTTGGTCTTTATAGAAGGTTTGGAATAATATAGAGGGCTTCAAAGAAAAATTAGGCTTGAGGCTCAAATTGGTTAATCCTAATGGGAAGATGTTTTTGGTTTGGAATTCAAACGAAGGCCAAAAATTTTGGGTTTACTAAGTGCCTCGATCATATGCTCGACTTTTGGCATATGGCATGGTCTTGTATCGGTCCCAATCGCAAGTTCTAGTTTCCTTTAATCAAAATGATTTTCACACAACAAAGAATGAATGAGTAAAAGTGACTCATGGCTCAAATCTCGCATGGAATGGTTCGTTCATGTCATACAATATTCTTAAATTCAATCTTTGAAAAATTCTTACAATCTACTCAATTAAATTCTCAACATGAGGACTCATTACCCAACAAGATGATTATATCATTAAATTTTTGTAGCTCAAAACCTCAAAAATTCATATCATGCATGTGTTCAATTGTATTATCCCAATTTAAAAGTTTGAAAATTTAATCATAAACCAAAATCAAATATGCGAATTTGTTGATAGATTTATGCATGCTTTGTACTGGGTTTAAATATATATATATATAAATAATAATAATAAAAGTAAAAACAACACACTTTTTTTTAAAGAGAAATATTTAAGCGAGAATCAACATCCTCACATTTTGAGCCTTGCTCTAAATGTGAGTTAATCAATTGCTACTTAAACAAGTTATTGAAATCAAAACACAATAAAAGAGGTGGGAGGGAGGGGGAAAATATTTACATAAAAGATAGGATCATACTTCCGATAGCCTTTTTCGTCAAACCAATTAAGTGTTCGACGATTTTGGCCATGTGTGATCGTTTGGTTCATCAAACAAGGTGATTGTTCGATGTCCAATACTTAGAAAAATTATGATTTTCATCAAAATTGCTCGATCATATTTTTGGATTTTTTTAGATAAAATTTAATCTACTTGCACAAATTAGGTTGGATTAATTCCGTTCTTATAAAAGTTATTCCGAATTTTAAATTGCTTTAAATTCCAAGAATACTTTCAATTAATCACAGAATCGATCCAACCGGGAACCTGTTTTGCAGCTTTAATTTTCTTTTTGGTGGTCCCGCAAATTCCTGCAAAGCAAACACAATACAAATTATTCGGATTTTTACAAAAACATCAACATCCTCACATTTAGAGTCTATACTAAGTTGTGTGTGTGTTGTCTTTTTCTTTTTTCAGGTTTTGGAAGTGAGTAGTCAGAGCACGTGCACACGTTGGGATGGGATTTCAAGTTTTACTTTGAGCTAATAAAAACCAGCTTTTAAATTCATAATGTCTTTCGCTATAAGTATTTTTGAAACTACTATGGAAGTTGCATAATTTGGAGAATAAAAGTTATGTTTCTTATTAGAGCCTTAACATCTCTTGGTTCATTTTTGTGTTACGGTATTGTATCCAAGAGATGTGGCGGTAGCATCCCCTTTATTTTGGTGTTTTAAAATTGGGGGTGTTACAAAGTGGTATCAGAGCGGTTCGATTCTTTCGGACCAATATTTTTAGTAGTATATAAATATTTAGTTTTTTTGGCTATATTTCCATAAAAGCTATGGATTTGATTTTAAAGTTTATATAGAAACATATATAATATAATTTTTAAACTCGTAAGAATATTATTACTATTTTTTTTAAAAAAAATTATAGAAACTTTGTCTTGCGTAAATATATTTTGCAATCATGCATTAAATTATTTTTTTTAACTCAGGGAATGGGTCATATACATACATGTGCATTCATTTAGTTATATGTCGAGCTAACACACTATCTCGATCTATATCTCGCATGCCCAATTCTTGAACACTTGCATGGAATACTCTACCCTTAGACATTAAGCGACTTCGAGGACGAAGTCGATTTTTAAGTAGAGTAGATTGTGATACCCGAGAAATCACTCGAAAGAATCATATTCTACCTATATTATTATTATTATTATTATTATTATTATTATTATTAGTAGTACTACTACTACTACTACTACTATTACATCTTTGGCAACATAGTGGCAATCAAGGAATACACTTATGATAAATTACCTCAATTGTTTATTCTATGTTTGACAAGAGTTGGCTAAATTTTGACTGATAGGAATGAGATGATGTGCGGCAGCTTATGTGGGAAAGGATTGGAAATATACTCTTTCAATTTAGAAATTTAAGATTTAGCAATTATTAATAAACACATGTTTTGCCTATTAATATGCATAACCCCCCGTTGTACTAGGCAAATGTAGGTAATCTCATTGTTATTAATGTCTATCTTTAGTACTTAAATTAGGTGGAGACATAAGGGGATTTGAGATTAAAGTCAAAATTCTCAAATTCATTAATTTACTACAATCACACCCGTCAATCCCATGAATTTTGCCATTTCTAAACCTGCCAAACCAATATTCCATAGGGATTTATAGATACCCATTATAAGAACTTTAGGCTTGGAACCCTAAATTGATAATTCACGTCTGGAACTTGGAGAATACCAGACGCAGTCCACCTTGCTGAAATTTCCAGTGCCTTCATTCCCTTTTGCTTAACATGATTTGATTGGTGTAAGTTGATCCTCTTTCCTATATTCGTTTGAATTCTTCTGTCTCTTAATTGCCTATGTTTGGCCTATACTCTTGTGTCGTGTGACTGTCAAATATTAGAATTACCAGGCATTAGACATATAAAGATCTGTTCGTATAGATCTTTATTAAATGATTTCCTTTGCTTAAAGTTGTGTTGAGTACTTTTGAAATTATCTAGCATGTGGATATTAGTGTGGGCATTTTCCGGTGGATTCAAAAATTTGGGCGGTGCATGAGAGAACAAATATGTGTATCAATATATATGTACATTCACACGTATGGTGACAGCATCAATACAGTAAATTTATTTGCTCAAAATTCAAGCCTTTAAATTAAATAATCACTTGTGTGCACTACGTCATATTTCCTAGTTAAAAATTTTAAAACAGAACATTGCTACTTGATGTTTATTTGTGGGTATGATCAAGCTCCTCATAATTTGTGTTAAATGTAATTTATGATAGTGTTTCTTAATACTACAAGACATATTTCTCTCGTGCCAGGGCATGACTTGTCTCTGTGTCGATCTTATTGTTTTACTTGGTTGTTAGCAAAATATGTTTATGTGGGTAAATTGGTATTGACGAGTAGATGCTTTTGTGTGGATTTTGCGGTTGAGGGACAGGACCGTGACGGGTCTCCAGCGACGTAACTCGCCCCCTCTGTCACAAATTAATTAAATTCAGGTTGACGAACCTTTGACTATGCGGTATTGTGGGTCTAAACCCCTAACCTCGCCTGCGGACCTAGGTTAGGGCACCGGTACTATAGGTTTAGACAATCATTTGCGGATTTTGCGGATTATGCGGTTAATAGTGTCCTCGTCAATATTAATTTGCCATTTTATTAAGTATAATGATAATGATTTGCGGTTGTGTCAATTATTTAGTTACATAATTGTAGTCCTATGGAATTGGGATTAACTTACCAGTTTTTACTGATTTGTGTGTACGTGTCTTCTCTTCTTTTTCAGGATTAAAAATGAGACACCATGAGCATTGCACACATTGGGGGAAGGGACTTTGAAGGACTATTTTGATTAAATAAAATTAAATATATATATTTGACACATTTTGTAAAACATTTGTTTTGAACTATTATGGATGATGGATGATTTGAGAATAAAATTTATGTTTTCTCATTAGAGCCTTAGCATCTCTTGGTTGATTTGTGTTTCATAGTATTTAAGCCAAGAGATGTGGCGGTAACATCCCTTTATTATGATGTTTTAAATTTGGGGGTGTTACAAAGTGGTAGCAGGTTGGAGGGCAGGAGGCGAGGCTGCTGCGTGTGGTCAGATGGAGGGATGAGGTTGGAGAGGGCGTGGTGCTGCATTCCGATGGTAGTGTTAGCGAGGATGGTGAAAGAAGTGGCTTTGCAGTCGTATGTCGTGGCATGGATGGGCAGTGGCGGCAGGCGGTAGGCGGGCAACTTGGGAAGAGGGAGATCTTGGAGGTGGAATTGGTCGGGCTTAAGCGGGGTATGGAGCTGGCTATTGTAATACCCGAGAATTTTCCAACATAAAATAAATACAATAAATAAAATAAATACAATAAATAAATAAATTCAGCAAATCAATAAATAAATTTAATCGAATGAGAAATGGAATTTAAATTAAAAAGGAATCAAAATTTCGAGAACCCGGGAAGCCGAAAACAATTTAGTCAAATAAATGGTCACGCGTGAACCCAACATCGATGGACTCAATAACTCGAGTCCACATGTAAATTTAGACCCGAATAAAATGACGATAGGAAATAGGAGCCCGAAGATATCCCGGAAATCCGAATCCGAGAACATAGAGGGATAGAAGTCCGAAAGAGAGGAGGAAAAGCGCGACGGATCGCACGACCCGCCCGGACCGGAGTCCAGGCGTGAGTCGCGCGCTGGCCGCGCGGTGGTTGGCTTGGGAGCGCGCCATGGCCGCGCCATCTGGCAGAAACGACCCGTGCGAGATTTACTCGCCCGAATCCGGATTTTCCGACTTCGGTTGAACACCTTTCGGCTCAAGACTCTTAGGGACAGACCTTGGACGTTCCAAGGTCATGTTTGCCTATAAGTAACACTTTCGAAAAGCTCCGAACACTTTTCAAAACCCTACGATACTCTCTATACACAAAACCCTAGATCCGGAAGTCATCGGAGGCACCAAAGCCGAGCGGGGACTGCCGTGGACGAATTCGGATCTCTTCTAACGCTGTGGTAAGTAGATCCGTTCATCCATCTCATTTTTAATTCAAAAACAAAACCCTAACTCTCTTCTTTTCTTCTTTACACCCCGAATCGGATCTAGAACGTAGAACCCGCCGAACAGAGAGGATAAACGGTGGACTGGAAGCCACGCCTTCGAAATAGACGATCCCGAACATCTACGAGTCAGTAAGTTAACGCTTACATGGTCTGGGAGTAATTAAAACACGTAAAACTAATAGCTTCATCAAATCTTTCGTAAATCTATCAACATACGTTTTCTACCGGCGCAACAGTTTTGTCGAATTTTTACGAACCTTTAAACGTCTTCAAAAGGAAAAACTTAAAACGCGAAAAATGTTCCTAAGGCTTAATATATCTCCTGTAAAATTTTCAGAATTTTTAGAGACGTTTTGATATCTGAAATCGGCCTGGAACCTGACTGCTTTAATTCGAATCTTGAATTTCTTGGCAGAACTTAGATCCGATCTTGATGACGTTTTTGACATTAGTTATTAGTGGATTTAGATCTTTAGCCGAACATGAAAGTTGTAGATAAATATCTTAAGAAGGTCTCTGTAAAATTTCATTAAGTTTGGAGTTGATTTGCTATGATAGATCTTGATAATCTTGAACTGCTGTACACGAAATTCGGACAGATTAATGTTATGACGAAAATTGACGTTTTTGACCTGTTTCGGTATCTCGGATTGAAAAAGTTAAAACATGAAAGTTGTTCATCTCGATGTTTCTGAGTCAGTGGTAGAATTTCAGGATTTTTGGAATTAAACTCGATTTTTAATGAATTTCAGAGTAAACAGTGGTTTACCGGGGGTTAAATCTTGAAATCTTGTTGAAACGGTGAAATTAGCCTTTAAGGTTGAAACGAGTAGAAATTCTTTGAAATAAGATACACGAAACGAGAAGATTAAAATATGGCGGATTATGACTAAGCTAGATACTGTCAATGTTCTCTGCGGCTTGGGACATAAGAGCCCAAGTGTATGTCTAGGTTGACGTAAGAGCCCTAGCGAAACACTGATCGTATGGCTAGCGGACGGATTAACTCTAATTAAAAGATCGACCATGATACTTGTGGACATAAAAGCCCAGGCGTAAGGCTGGAGGACATAAGAGCCCTAGCGATGGTGATCTCTTAAAGATATGGAACGAGAAGTTTCTGAGAATTCCAAACTTAAATCCGTATTAAATTGTGTTTTTAAATTATGGCTATTTATTTAATTACTTTGCAAGCTATATTTATGATCTTATGAAATCCATGACTTTTAAATTATGCGATTAAATGAATAGATTAAATTATGCACATGTTTTCCTTAAATTTAATTAAAGGCTTGAAACCCCATAATTATGTATGTGTTAACTTACTCAGCAAGTTTTTGCTGACCAACCCATATTTTTCCTTTTTCTTTCAGAGTTGAGAATTATGCATCGTCATATGCATACATGGGAATTTTGGGAAGATATATTATTTTAAATTATTGTGTTAGACTAGATCTTGCATGAACGGGCCTGTTTAACCCGTATTCTGGCCGTGTTGGCTATATTTAAATTCCGCTGCATTATACATATGTAATTATTATTTTCCGCTGCAACTTCGATGTATTATTTTTAAATTATATATGAATGGGCTGTTTGAATATTTTAAATTCTGAAAAACCATAGCCTTGCATCTCTTTAGTGAGCTCGGAGAAACCATGTCTTGCTAGGGAGGTGTGGCGGTGACACCCCGACCTGGGTGACCAAAAACCGGGGTGTTACAAAGTGGTATCAGAGCCCAGAATATTTTAAAGCTATTTATTTTAAAGAAAATATCTGATACCAAGTTGGTATCAGAGCCCAGATATTTTTAAACCCTTATTATTTTTAAACTATTATTTTTAAATCATTACTATTTTAAACTACTACTAATATTTTGACTATTATTTTAAATTTTAAAGCATTATTTCCATGGAAATAAATTTTTATTTTTAAAACCCATGGAAAAATATATATATATATATAGTGCATAAATTCTTTTTTTTTTGGGGGGGGGGGGGGGGGGGAATCATCATTTGCATTTGCATATTGCATCTCCCTTATGTAGAGAACTTAGAATCTTGGCGAATTTTAACTTAGAATCTTAGCAAATTTTAACTTAGAATCTTGGCGAAGTTAACCTAGAATCTTGACAAATATTAACTTGGATCTTTTGCTTGCACTAGATGACTTAGACGCTTGCCATCAAATTAGAAACGCTCACTAGAGACTGATCTTGCCTTAGTTCTAGATCGCGTTCATCTAAGCGCACACCTACGAATCCTCGGCCTTAGCCATTCCTACTCTTGTACGAATTAGAAAATATCCTTTGTGGAACAATAAAAAAAAAAAATCAAATTTTATTAAAACACTCTTTATTCCAAAATCTTGTTTGGATTTCCAAACAACAAATCCGAAAATTCAAAATTCGGAATTTGAAACTCACGATGCTCTAAACGTGGCCTTATGGGCGCGCGTTTAACACTCGATCTCACATACAATTTAGCAAATTTCTTGTTCAAGTGATCTATCTAAACTCTGATAAACTAATCTATATACGTTATAAAAGAAAATGGCACCTAGGAGAAACCCAAGGAAGGTAAGTCCAAACGGCACTGATGCTAACCTCCCCAACGTGGCCAATAACAATGAGACCCCTCAAAACTTAGGAGAACGAGTACCTCCTGCACCCAACAACATGGAAGAACGTCTAAGGACTATGGAGGAAGTCCTTGTAGCATTAGGAAATGCCGAGGTGCATAGGGCACAAACAGTACCTCCGCCAGTAGCCCGAGTCAACTACTTGACATTAGTGAACCCTTACAACCCACCCCATTATGACGGCCAAGAGGAACCGGCGAAGTTGGAAGGTTGGATCCGTACCTTTGATAAGCTCTTGAATGCTATCAAGTGCCCTGATGAGGAGAAGATACACGTAGTGACCTACTACCTAGGAGGCGAAGCCGATGAGTGGTGGCAAAATCTCCAAGCGAATTCAGTGGAAGACGAAGAAGCCTACACCTGGGAAGAACTTAAGGAAGCTTTGAGGGAAAGATTCTACCCACTCAGCACCAAGACTGCGAAGTACGAGGAATTCATCAACTTAAAGCAAGGTGCACAAACGGTACAAGAATACTACAGCAAATTCAAGGAGCTAGTACGATTCGCTGCGAGGATAGTACCAACCGACTCTGACAAGGCTCAGAAATTCGAGATGGGTCTGAACTTTAGTATCCGGGAGATACTTGCAGTAGGACAATTCACGGACCTGCTGACGATATATGACCGCGTTGTAACAGTTGCTCGAATCCAGCAAATGAAGCGTAAGGAACATGGTGAGTCGAACAAGGACTCGCAAGGACTTGAGAAAAAGGATAGGAAAGACAATGGATCCCGAAGGAAAGCAAATAAAGGTCTCAACAATGGGGGAGACGACAACCGTGGTGCGTTTATGCCACGCTGCCCACGATGCAACCGTGCACATCTGGTGTGCCAATGCCCGAAGCCTGGAACCTGCCGTAGGTGCGGCAAGCTTGGTCACAAGGCTGGTGGATGTCGAACGCCAGAGGAGGCGATCGAAAAGAGAGTAGCTTTGGTGAACCTTTGGCAAGGAGAGAGGGACGAGGAACAAGAACAAAACCCGAACCCTCTTGAGAATAATAAATAGGCAGTTATGGGGACATAACTGAAGTCCTAAGGGGGAGAGGATGTGATACCCCGTAGAAATTTATTTTTCGGAGTTCGATTCGGTAAGATGTATCCTAAATCGTAAACAAACAAATTCAAATTGTTTTGAACTACGTTATGGCTTGATCCCTTCATAGGGTACGTAGGCAGCTTAGAAGTTTTAATTCTAAGTTCAGTCACAAAATAATAAAACAAACAAAAGACCTTAGCACGAGAAAAGCTGAAACACAACTTCGAGGACGAAGTTGATTCTTAAGGAGGGTAGACTGTAATACCCGAGAATTTTCCAACATAAAATAAATACAATAAATAAAATAAATACAATAAATAAATAAATTCAACAAATCAATAAATAAATTTAATCGAATGAGAAATGGAATTTAAATTAAAAAGGAATCAAAATTTCGAGAACCCGGGAAGCCGAAAACAATTTAGTCAAATAAATGGTCACGCGTGAACCCAACATCGATGGACTCAATAACTCGAGTCCACATGTAAATTTAGACCCGAATAAAATGACGGTAGGAAATAGGAGCCCGAAGATATCCCGGAAATCCGAATCCGAGAACATAGAGGGATAGAAGTCCGAAAGAGAGGAGGAAAAGCGCGACGGATTGCGACCCGCCCGGACCGGAGTCCAGGCGTGAGTGGCGCGCTGGCCGCGCGGTGGTTGGCTTGGGAGCGCGCCATGGCCGCGCCATCTGGCAGAAACGACCCGTGCGAGATTTACTCGCCCGAATCCGGATTTTCCGACTTCGGTTGAACACCTTTCGGCTCAAGATTCTTAGGGGCAGACCTTGGACGTTCCAAGGTCATGTTTGCCTATAAGTAACACTTTCGAAAAGCTCCGAACACTTTTCAAAACCCTACGATACTCTCTATACACAAAACCCTAGATCCGGAAGTCATCGGAGGCACCAAAGCCGAGCGGGGACTGCCGTGGATGAATTCGGATCTCTTCTAACACAGTGGTAAGTAGATCCATTCATCCATCTCGTTTTTAATTCAAAAACGAAACCCTAACTGTAACACCCCGGATTTGATAACCCAGGCCGGGATGCCACCGCCACACCTTCCCAAGCAAGACGCGAACCATTTCGAGCTCACTTGAGAAGATGCTAAGGCTAAGTTGTATCAATATTTGAAAATATTTAAAACCAATCAATGAGTGCCCGAATTTAAATCAGAGTAACGCAAAACATGTATCATTTAAAAACAGTGCGGAAGCTCAGTAAGAGCCAAACATGAGTTCAGAATTCGTAAAAGAATTTAAAAAAAAAAAATTAAGTGCGACAAGTCTTCGGAAATTCCCATCCCAAATGGTAAAATGCCATGCGCTAATCTTCCACATCTGAAAAAAAAATAGAGACAACGTATCTTATCAGTACAACGGTACTGAGTAAGTTAATATATAGCACAACGAAGTTCAAAAATTCCAGAAGAGTATATTAAAGTGGGATTTTTAATTTAAAAGGAGGACGAGTAAAAAATAATATACTTATTTAAAAAGACGAATAAATAAATTAATTTAAAATCTCTTACACATATTCTGCGAATATTTTACCAATGTTAGTTATGATCGAGGACACCCCATTAACATATCCTAGGGACGAACCCACAGGACCAACCTTTGGGACTTTATACCCACAAGGACTCAAACATATCCTAGGGACGAACCCTTGGGATCAACCTCTGGGACTCGTACCCACGAGGTAAGTGCATGCAGCGGACCCTATACAGACACACTCCGGAGCCCTAGATAACCCATACGGATACATCTAGGAGTATAGACTCATACATCACAATAATCAATGCTGTTTTTGGCTACAAAAGAGGGGGCGACATAATTTTCACCACATTGGGCATCCCACTCGATCAAAACTTACAAAGTTTAAAAACCACATTTTATCATTTCATAATAACACCACATTGCCAGAATCCATATTCTTCAAAAATGAGTAACACTCGACTCATAGTTCATCGAATATACCAAATCGCCTTTACCGATTAAAAGTAACACTGTGGCAGTGTTCGAAATCGCATTTAAAAATGCAACAAATTATTTTTAAAAATTCTGGAAAAATTACAGTAGCTAGGAATCATCAAAATAAGCATTTTTCATAGAAATAGCCATCTCAAATTTCGGACTCTAAATAGGTCATTTTACCCCATTTCAGAAAGCTATTGAATTACCATTCCTCATGCTTCAGTAAATCCGACCACAGTGAATTCAAAAATTCATAACAATTTCATATGTGCTCCAAAAATCATGAAATTTTACAGGGATGTTTTAGACAAATATTAGAACAAGTTTCATGAAGACATCAAGCACTAAAAACAATCATAGGCGAGAGTGAATCGAACAACAAAACTGACTACATACATACATTAAATCTGTCAACCTATGTGCAGAAAATACCAGATCGAATTTGGGTGACCAAAACATGTCCAAAAATTATAAAACTTTACAGAGAGCATCTTTAGGACATTAGGAACAAGTTTCATTTTGGAAGGTTCTCCTAAAAATGTACGGATCATGGTCGAATTCACAGAACAATAAGATTGGTCACAAGAAAACCCTATTTGACAGATTTTGTCAAATGAAAAGATAAACCTATATCTCGAGTTATACTCAACCAAAACTCCTAAAAATCGACGTGCACAATACTAACTTACTTGAGATGAGTTTAGGATCGAAATTCCCCTTGGTAGAATCCCCGAGATCGTCCGGAACAGCCCCACGAATCAACACCTCCCTCCGATTGAATCTATTTTGGAGTTGTCGAAAGAATTCTTAGTTCTAGGGCAACAAACTCGAATCTAAAACCAATGGGATGAAGTAGAACTCTTACCTAACCTTAGAAGAATGGATTGGATCACTTGAACACGTCCAACTCTCTGCCAAGTGAAGCACAACTCAAGAATTCTCACCACTCTCACTATGAAACTTCTTAAGTGCAAATGGGTGGAATGGAGGCATGACTAGGGTATTTATAGAGGTGGGGAATAGCCCAATGACTGTCATAGGATGCTAGGGATGTGAGGGGACGAATTTAGCTCCATAACCCCTGACTTAACTCCCTCAACCCTCATCCAAAACCCCCACTACTCCACATGACTTCATAGGATTCCCTCAAGTGATCATATAGCCTCATAACTGATTTGTTGATGTCTTAATGCACCCAATAATCATTGTCAAGCACCCCACAACGTCCCTCAATGCTTGAAATTCAATTTGGAGTCGTTTGGAATCGCCCACCACCGAATTCATGGCAAGAAACGCATGGGCGTTATGACTTTGTTCATAACAGCAGGGTGGCGTGCTGGTGGCGCGCACCGCGCGGCCACCGCGCGGACACCAGCCTGCGAATTTTTTTTTTTTTTTTTAATATTATGATTTTTAATCTCTTAAAAATCATAATATGAATTATCCGAGATTGTTGGGATAATTCGATACATCTATCCCGAGTCGCGATTATCCGAAATATTTAATTCCACTCTCTCGGAATTATTTCGATTTCGATAAATAAATCCAAATTCGTAAATTTCGGATTTTTTTCGGGTATTACAGTCTACCCTCCTTAGAAATCAACTTCGTCCTCGAAGTTGGGTCGCACTCGGACTGATAGTAATGCATGTAATAATTGACACGCATAAAATATTTGAGGTTTGAAAATTAAATTCTTACCTCGGCGCGTGACGACTCTCTGCGGGGTATCACATCCTCCCCCCCTTAGAACTACAGTTATGTCCCCATAACTGCTCACGAGTCACGTTGAAAAAGGTTAGGATACCTCTGCTTCATATCTGATTCCAATTCCCACGTCGCTTCTTCGGTACCATGATTAGACCATAGTACTTTTACCATTCTCACGGTCTTGTTTCTTGTAACTCTTTCTTTGACGTCCAGTATCTCGATCGGATACTCCTCATACGTCAGATCATCGTCCAGCTCAATCACATCAGTTTGCAAGACGTGAGTTGGATCGTGCACATATTTCTTCAGCTGAGAAACATGAAACACGTTGTGCACCCGTGATAATTCCGGTGGAAGAGCCAATCGGTAGGCCAAAGTACCTACACGGTCTAAAATCTCGTATGGACCGATGTAGTGAGGACTCAGCTTTCCTCGTTTGCCAAATCGCATCACCCCCTTCATCGGTGACACCTTTAGCAAGACC
The DNA here is from genome assembly GCA_030278955.1 of Hygrophila difformis. Classification (NCBI taxonomy): domain Eukaryota; kingdom Viridiplantae; phylum Streptophyta; class Magnoliopsida; order Lamiales; family Acanthaceae; genus Hygrophila; species Hygrophila difformis. Next base: position 27,666,072 of record JAOANR010000010.1, read on the forward strand.
TTGCCTCCCACTTGGAATTCCAATTCTTGTCGTCTTGAATCGGCATAACCCTTTTGCCTATCTTGTGCAGCTTCCATCTTTTGTTGCACTACCTTAATTAGTCGGCTCATGTCCTCAATGAGCTGAAGTCCTACAACCACAGAACTATCATCCTTAACCCAACATAACGGAGACACTTGCGTCCGTAGAGAGCTTCGAACGACACCTTGGATACCGGCTCTATTCTAGGTACCCGATCAATCTTAAATTCGACTTCTCGCTTTGGCGGCGTTACGTCGGAACATCCATTTACGAATGGAATTATGTCGTTCTTTCTCTCTTTTTTTTTTTCTCGTCTTTCAGGTTATGCACATAGCATGCATATAAGTGATAGCGTTTTTGTATGAGATTGCAGAACCTCAAGGCATTCACCACCTTAGTGCTTTACTTTGGAGGCTGCATGTAATACACCACCTTCTTCCCTCGACTCTTGTCTAAGGAAATCTTCTGCTTCTGGCACTCAATAACAGCTTTGTATTGAGTCAGAAAATCCATGCCTATGATGACGTCGAAGTCCCCAAGATCAAACTCGACTAGATTCGCGAAGAATTCTAGGTTTTTGATTACTATCGGGATTCCATTGTATCGTTTCGAACACGATATCACCTTACCCGATGGTAATTGAATTCCTAAGTTAGGCACTGGAAGATCTAAGGCAGATATAATCCTCGTAGAAATTAAAGAGCAACTTGCGCCCGAATCAAACAAAACCTTTACAGGTACGCTAAGCACATGCGATCAAGATCTAAGACCAAGGAAAAATTAGCCTCAAGCTATCGCTCCTAAGTCAAGGTCAAGCCGAATAAGAATGTTATCTAACACAGTCAGCGAATATTTTAAAATAATGCACGTATGCAAATGCATCCCCCCGAAAATAATAGTAACAATTTGAGACTTGTCGAATTTTTTTTTTGAGATATATTTTTCCATGAGTTTTAAAATAAAATTTCATTCCCATGGAAATAATATTTAAAATATTTAAAAATAATATTTAATATTTTGGGCCTCTATATTGGGCCGAAAAATAAGAATATATATATATTTTTTTAAAAATTTCCGGGCTCTGATACCACTTTGTAACACCCCGGATTTGATAACCCAGGCCGGGATGCCACCGCCACACCTTCCCAAGCAAGACGCGAACCATTTCGAGCTCACTTGAGAAGATGCTAAGGCTAAGTTGTATCAATATTTGAAAATATTTAAAACCAATCAATGAGTGCCCGAATTTAAATCAGAGTAACGCAAAACATGTATCATTTAAAAACAGTGCGGAAGCTCAGTAAGAGCCAAACATGAGTTCAGAATTCGTAAAAGAATTTAAAAAAAAAAAAATTAAGTGCGACAAGTCTTCGGAAATTCCCATCCCAAATGGTAAAATGCCATGCGCTAATCTTCCACATCTGAAAAAAAAATAGAGACAACGTATCTTATCAGTACAACGGTACTGAGTAAGTTAATATATAGCACAACGAAGTTCAAAAATTCCAGAAGAGTATATTAAAGTGGGATTTTTAATTTAAAAGGAGGACGAGTAAAAAATAATATACTTATTTAAAAAGACGAATAAATAAATTAATTTAAAATCTCTTACACATATTCCGCGAATATTTTACCAATGTTAGTTATGATCGAGGACACCCCATTAACATATCCTAGGGACGAACCCACAGGACCAACCTTTGGGACTTTATACCCACAAGGACTCAAACATATCCTAGGGACGAACCCTTGGGATCAACCTCTGGGACTCGTACCCACGAGGTAAGTGCATGCAGCGGACCCTATACAGACACACTCCGGAGCCCTAGATAACCCATACGGATACATCTAGGAGTATAGACTCATACATCACAATAATCAATGCTGTTTTGGCTACAAAAGAGGGGGCGACATAATTTTCACCACATTGGGCATCCCACTCGATCAAAACTTACAAAGTTTAAAAACCACATTTTATCATTTCATAATAACACCACATTGCCAGAATCCATATTCTTAAAAAATGAGTAACACTCGACTCATAGTTCATCGAATATACCAAATCGCCTTTACCGATTAAAAGTAACACTGTGGCAGTGTTCGAAATCGCATTTAAAAATGCAACAAATTATTTTTAAAAATTCTGGAAAAATTACAGTAGCTAGGAATCATCAAAATAAGCATTTTTCATAGAAATAGCCATCTCAAATTTCGGACTCTAAATAGGTCATTTTACCCCATTTCAGAAAGCTATTGAATTACCATTCCTCATGCTTCAGTAAATCCGACCACAGTGAATTCAAAAATTCATAACAATTTCATATGTGCTCCAAAAATCATGAAATTTTACAGGGATGTTTTAGACACATATTAGAACAAGTTTCATGAAGACATCAAGCACTAAAAACAATCATAGGCGAGAGTGAATCGAACAACAAAACTGACTACATACATACATTAAATCTGTCAACCTATGTGCAGAAAATACCAGATCGAATTTGGGTGACCAAAACATGTCCAAAAATTATAAAACTTTACAGAGAGCATCTTTAGGACATTAGGAACAAGTTTCATTTTGGAAGGTTCTCCTAAAAATGTACGGATCATGGTCGAATTCACAGAACAATAAGATTGGTCACAAGAAAACCCTATTTGACAGATTTTGTCAAATGAAAAGATAAACCTATATCTCGAGTTATACTCAACCAAAACTCCTAAAAATCGACGTGCACAATACTAACTTACTTGAGATGAGTTTAGGATCGAAATTCCCCTTGGTAGAATCCCCGAGATCGTCCGGAACAGCCCCACGAATCAACACCTCCCTCCGATTGAATCTATTTTGGAGTTGTCGAAAGAATTCTTAGTTCTAGGGCAACAAACTCGAATCTAAAACCTATGGAATGAAGTAGAACTCTTACCTAACCTTAGAAGAATGGATTGGATCACTTGAACACGTCCAACTCTCTGCCAAGTGAAGCACAACTCAAGAATTCTCACCACTCTCACTATGAAACTTCTTAAGTGCAAATGGGTGGAATGGAGGCATGACTAGGGTATTTATAGAGGTGGGGAATAGCCCAATGACTGTCATAGGATGCTAGGGATGTGAGGGGACAAATTTAGCTCCATAACCCCTGACTTAACTCCCTCAACCCTCATCCAAAACCCCCACTACTCCACATGACTTCATAGGATTCCCTCAAGTGATCATATAGCCTCATAACTGATTTGTTGATGTCTTAATGCACCCAATAATCATTGTCAAGCACCCCACAACGTCCCTCAATGCTTGAAATTCAATTTGGAGTCGTTTGGAATCGCCCACCACCGAATTCATGGCAAGAAACGCATGGGCGTTATGACTTTGTTCATAACAGCAGGGTGGCGTGCTGGTGGCGCGCACCGCGCGGCCACCGCGCGGACACCAGCCTGCGAATTTTTTTTTTTTTTTTTTTAATATTATGATTTTTAATCTCTTAAAAATCATAATATGAATTATCCGAGATTGTTGGGATAATTCGATACATCTATCCCGAGTCGCGATTATCCGAAATATTTAATTCCACTCTCTCGGAATTATTTCGATTTCGATAAATAAATCCAAATTCGTAAATTTCGGATTTTTTTCGGGTATTACACTAACTCTCTTCTTTTCTTCTTTACACCCCGAATCGGATCTAGAACGTAGAACCCGACGAACGAAGAGGATAAACGGTGGACTGGAAGCCACGCCTTCGAAATAGACGATCCCGGACATCTAAGAATCAGTAAGTTAACGCTTACATGGTTTGGGAGTAATTAAAACACGTAAAACTAAAAGCTTCATCAAATCTTTCGTAAATCTGTCAACATACCGTTTTCTACCGGCGCAACAGTTTTGTCGAATTTTTATGAACCTATAAATATCTTCAAACGGAAAAACTTAAAACACGAAAAATGTTCCTAAGGCTTAGGTATATCTCCTGTAAAATTTTCAGAATTTTTAGAGACGTTTTGATATCTGAAATCGGCCTAGAACCTGACTGCTTCAATTCGAATCTTGAATTTCTTGGCAGAACTTAGGTCCGATCTTGATGACGTTTTTGACATTAGTTATAAGCGGATTTAGATCTTTGGCCGAACATGAAAGTTGTAGATAAATGTCTTAAGAAGGTCTCTGTAAAAGTTCATAAAGTTTGGAGTTGATTTGCTATGATAGACCTTGATAATCTTGAACTGCTGTACATGAAATTCGGACAGATTAATGTTATGACGAAAATTGACGTTTTTGACCTTTTCGGTATCTCAGATTGAAAATGTTAAAACACAAAAGTTGTTCATCTCGATGTTTCTAAGTCAGTGGTAAAATTTCAGAATTTTTGGAATTAAACTCGATTTTTAATGAATTTCAGAGTAAACAGTGGTTTACCGGGGGTTAAATCTTGAAATCTTATTGAAACGGTGAAATTAGCCTTTAAGGTTGAAACGAGTAGAAATTCTTTGAAATAAGATACACGAAACGAGAAGATTAAAATATGGCGGGTTATGACTAAGCTAGATACTGTCAATGTTCTCTGCGGCTTGGGACATAAGAGCCCAAGTGTATGTCTAGGTTGACGTAAGAGCCCAAGCGAAACACTGATCGTATGGCTAGCGGACAGATTAACTCTAATTAAAAGATCGACTATGATACTTGTGGACATAAGAGCCCAGGCGTAAGGCTGGAGGACATAAGAGCCCTAGCGATGGTGATCTCTAAAAGATATGGAACGAGAAGTTTATGAGAATTCCAAACTTAAATCCGTATTAAATTGTGTTTTTAAATTATGGCAATTTATTTAATTACTTTGCAAGCTATATTTATGATCTTATGAAATCCATGACTTTTAAATTATGCGATTAAATGAATAGATTAAATTATGCACATGTTTTCCTTAAATTTAATTAAAGGCTTGAAACCCCATAATTATGTATGTGTTAACTTACTCAGCAAGTTTTTGCTGACCAACCCATATTTTTCCTTTTTCTTTCAGAGTTGATAATTATGTATCGTCATATGCATACATGGGAATTTTGGGAAGATATATTATTTTGAATTATTGTGTTAGACTAGATCTTGCATGAACGGGCCTGTTTAACCCGTATTCTGGCCGTGTTGGCTATATTTAAATTCTGCTGCATTATACATATGTAATTATTATTTTCCGCTGCAACTTCGATGTATTATTTTTAAATTATATATGAATGAGCTGTTTGAATATTTTAAATTCTGAAAAACCATAGCCTTACGTCATTTTAGTGAGCTCGGAGAAACCGTGTCTTGCTAGGGAGGTGTGGCGGTGACACCCCGACCTGAGGGGTGAAGAACAAGAGAAATTGAAATTTTGGAAGTTAGGTTTTCCCTGTCGCTAGACAAGAGTCCAGTCACAAGACGTGGTCTAGCGACTGGGGTCTAGGGACAGGCGGGTTAAGAAGTTAGAAAATTATAGGTTTTGTAAAGGAAATGAAGGCCCAGTCGTGAGACCATAAATTGTGTCGCAAGCCTAGGCTCGTGACATGGGTCTCACGACAGGTGCATTTTAAAAATATTTGCCAAGGCATGGAGCTCCAGTTGCTAGACAAAAATTGTGTCGTGAAACATGGTCTCATGACAGGAGTCTTGCGACTGGAGTGATTTTATAAATACTTTAAGTATTTGGCCTCCCAGTCGCTAGATTGAAAGTGTGTCGTGAGACATGGTCTCATGACAGGAGGGTCTTGCGACTGGAAGTTTTTCAAAAATATTCTATGGCATAATTTCCCTGTCGCTAGACTAGAATTGCTGTCGTGAATCTTGGGCTTTTTGGTCCCATGTCGCTAGACATAAAAGTGTGTTGTGAACCGTGGGTTCACGACAGGAATGTTTCGCGACAGGGGGTTTTTTTTAAAAAATAAAGTCAAGTGTTTTGGGTCTTACATTGCATTGCATAAAATGGGATCACAACATGAATATTACGTTGCAACCCGTGGGGTTACAACGTGATGCATTACAATGTAGGAATGAGATTTTTTAATATGCACAAACACTCCAATATCATCCATTTTAAGATCTAGTGTACTAAAACTAAAAATAAAATAATAAAAAAATAAACTGCCTATAAAACTAAACAGAACATAAGAAGAGAACCCAAAAAAAAAAAATGACAAAGACTAGTCCTAAAACAAACTATGCTAATAAACTAAACTTTAAAATAAAACCTACACTAAATCTATCAAGGGATAAATATAAAATGTTTATGCATTTATTAAATCTAAACAAGCACTAAACCTAACTAAAACAAAAAAATTGGTCAAGTGACCAAAATGTAAAAATAAGCAAGTAATATTATGGAAGTGATCCATAATAAATTTGTGGGACATTTTCTTCTATTAATAACAAAACCCAAAACATGGTTTAATTACACCCATTGATTAAGTGTTTTCAACCCAAAATACAAAAATATAAACTGAAAAATATGAACACTAGCTGCACTAATTTATTACAAAACAAGAATTAAAACTAAGCTAAAGTCTATTCCTACATTACATAAAAATAAATTAAACTATCTATTCTAAACTATTTTGGAGAGCACAGTGGTGCCTCCAAGAACAAAAAGAAAAAACTAAAGTGTAGCTAGGTTACTGTTTAAGGGGGTGGGAGGATATATTTATAGATGAGTAGGAATAAGCCCTAGGCCTATTTAAGGCCCACCCTGTCGTGAAACAAATTGAGGCTTGCGACACACATACAATTGCACTTTTAATTCTAAGGCTTGCGACGCAAGGGGACGGGAGCTGGAGTCCAAGAAAGAAAAGACAAAATTTGTGGCACTGTGGGACTTGAAGTCCCAGGACCTTCCAATTCTTTTGACATGTGAGCAATTTGAATTGGAGTGGCATCTAGAGGTCACGTAAGGTGGGCTGATTTTTCTCTTCTCTCTCCACCCTGTCGTGAGACTGCCTCTCAGTCGTGAGACTCTCTTCTCCCAGTCGCGAGAGTGGGTCTTGCGACTGGCTTTTTTCTTCTGTGTTGTGAGACTCACACTTCCAGTCGTGATACTCCCAGTCGTGATACTATGTTTCACGACTGGGCTTCTTCTCCCAGTCCCTAGACTACCCAGTCGTGATACTCATCTCCCAGTCCTTAGACTATGTTTCACGACTGGCTTTTTCCTCTAGCGACTGGGGTCCCGAGGTCCGGATAAAATTTCTCTTTCCTCTCTCATTTTCTCTTTCCTCCCTTCTCTTTCCTCTCTCATTTTCTTTCTTCTTCACAGGATCTGTCTCGTTCCCATTCAATTGGAGAAGATGGAGGCCGGAAACTGGGGGAATTCGCCGGAGCAATGGGGGAGACGACGAAGGCAGCGGCGGAGTTGGCAGGACTTCCGAGATCTCGGTGATGGAGGTGAGCGGTGGCTGAGGCGATGACTGGAAAATGGAGAGGGGGCAGCTGCTTTTCTGCTTTTTTAGGTTGGTGGTGGTTGGCGGACTGTGGAGGCGCCGATGAGGAGAATGGAGGTCGGAGCTTGGAGGGGATAGCGGCAATGTAGGAGGAAGAGCTGCCGGGATCTGAAAGTGGTGGTTGTGGGGGTGAACGGAGCAGCGACAATCGAGCAGCGGTGGCGGCCATGGTTGCGAAAGGTGGAGATGAGGGCTGCGGCGAATTGGGGACCTCGGACATGGAAGTGGTGGTGGGCGGAAGTGTTAACAGGGGTTTGGGGATCGATGAGGAAGGTGACCGGAGAGGATGATGGTGGCGCCGGCGGGGGTTGGTCGGGAATGGGTGATGATGATGGTGTTGGTTCACCGGAATCTGGAAATGGATGGGCGGCAGTGTGAATAGGTGATGATGAAGACGCCGGGAAGGAGGCCGGAGGTGGTGGCCGGCGGCGACGGCGGCGCCGGAAAGCGGCAGGGTGTTAGGGTTAGGGTTAGGGTTAGGGTTAGGGTTTCTGTGGTTGGGCTTGGGATTGGGCCAATGGAGTGGTGGTTGTTGTTGCTTGGGCCAATTCAAATTTTGGGCCTGTGGAGTTGGTGGGCTTCAAGGAATTTTTGGTCTGAAAATGGACTGAAAGCATTGGGCTGGATTAAATTAAATTGGAGATGGGCCAAATCATCTGCAATTAATTAAAATTGATTAGTTGACGAATTATTTTTAAACACAAAAGGAAAAATAAAATACAATTATATATCTAAATATAAAATTATAGATATTTATTCCACTTGACTATTTGGCTTGTGTTTCGTTTAATGGACCCGTGTTCTACCGAACAAATACCACTAAATCATAATTTATCAAGTGTGGGATTTTTAATATTTTTATCATGTTTTTGGATTTTTATAACACAAATTTAATAAAATAACAATATTTTTATATTTTTCAATACCAGCTTATTATTTATACAAACTTGCATATATCTGTCAAATTCAACTGCTTTCTTATTTAAATAAGATCGGGATGCGATCAAATGCCCATGTTTAGACACGGAAATAGATTGAAAATAATGGTCAATTTTGGCCATTATCATATATGCCTAAATCTTATTCCAGTTTCGGCGACGATACACAACTAGAGGCCTTGGACCACCATCATCTTGACTCTGTATTTTCTTCGTCTGCAATTCCTTCAGCTTCAACTACATGCTCTCTATCAACTCCTCCTCCCTGCACAACAACCCTGTCCTCAAGGTTGAAATCCGGAAATTGTTTACGAAACTCAGCCACCTCCACCCATGTTGCTTCATTCGGAGATTGCCCCAACCACTAAACCAGCACCTGCTCAACCTCTCTCCCATACAGTTGTCCCGTTCGTTGTGCCAAGATTATTTCTGGCTCAAACACAGGAACCACAGGCAGCGCCAAACTTTCTGGCAACTCCCCCTCCACTGGATGGTCACCTATCACACGACGCAATTGGGAAACATGAAGCACTGGATGAATTCTGCTAGCAGCCGGTAACAACTTATAAGAAGTAGGGCCTATACGACTTTCCACCATAAAAGGACCATAAAATTTGGCAAACAACTTGTGATGAGTTTGTCGTGCCAATGAAGTTTGTCGATATGGTCGTACCTTCAAGAATACACGATCTCCCACTGCAAATTCAATATCCCGACGGTGGCGATTTGCATATTTCACCATTTGGTGCTAAGCTCGCTCCAAATTATCTTTAAGTCACCTCAATATCATGTCCTGGCTTCCCAACACCTTCGCCACTGCTGCTACTTGGCATTCTCCTGGTAGATATCGTTGAATGGAGCGAGGTGTCCTGCCATAAACCACTTCAAATGGCATCACCTTGGCAATCGTTTGATATGCAGTGTTATACCAGTATTCTGCCCAAGGAAGTCAACGCACCCACTGCTTCGGCTGCTCAAAATTGAAGCAACGGAGATACGTCTCCACCACTCTATTTAATAATTCCGTTTGGCCGTCCGTCTCAGGATGATATGCGAAACTGAAACGCAGCTTGGTACCTGACAAAGCAAACAACGCTTTCCAAAATGCACTCACAAAAACTGGGTCCGTGTCACTGATGATGGAATGTGGAATACCATGTAGCCTAACAATCTCCCTAGCAAATATTTCTGCTACCCCCCTAGCCGTGATTGGTTGTTTCAAAGCCACAAAGTGTCCATACTTGGACAGTCTGTCCACCACTACTAGAATGATTGAATAGCCCTGAGATTTGGGTAGACTACTTATAAAATCCATCGAAACATCCTCCCAAATAAATTCAGGAATAGGCAAAAGGCTGAAGTAATCCACCTGGTGCCATAGCTTCATATTTTGATTTCTGGCACACCAAGCATTATGCCACATGTTGTTGCACCCTTCAAAACATGCCTTTCCAATAAAGATTCCCTGCCAAATTCCTATATGTCTGGAAGGCTCCTGCATGCCCCCCTGTTGGAGTATCATGGAACTCATGCAAAAGCATCGGAATCCATTCTGAATTTGCAGCCAATACCAACCTATCCTTGTAAAACAACAACCCTCCTCGCACAACAAATCCCACTCGGCTCCCTGGTTGATTCGTGATAGCTCGGACAACCTCCTGACAGAACTCATCTTGCAACTGTTCATCTTTGATGTTCTTTCTATCTAACCATTCTGGCTCACTAAGAGCTGCTAACTCACCCTCTTCCCCATGCCTTGATAATGCATCAGCAGCGTTATTAGATGCCCCCGTCTTATATTAAATCACCAAATCATAACCCGACAATTTAGCCATCCAAGTTTGTTGCGCTGGGGTTCCAATCTTTTGAGACCAAACGTGTTTCAAGCTACTATGATCGGTATGCACCACAAATCTCCTTCCCAGTAAATATGGCCGCCAATGTTGTACAACCAGCACTAATCCCATCATTTCTTGTTCGTATGTAGAGGCAGTTTGTGTGTTCTTTGACAATGACTTGCTAAAAAACGCGATAGGATGGCGATCTGGCATTAGAACCGCTCTCAACCTGGTACCGGAAGCGTCACACTCTACCACGAATGGTCAATCAAAATTAGGAACAACTAAAACAGGGGCTTCGGTCTTGGCCTTTTTCAGCCGCTCAAAAGCCTCTTCCACAGCCATTGTTAGCTCAAACTTACTGGAGCAGTCTTCTTAAGAAATTCAGTAAAAGGCCGCGCCATCTGCTCATAATTACACACGAACATCCTATAATAGCCTGTTAATCCGAGAAAACCCCGAACGTCCCGAACCGAACATAGTCTAGGCCACCCCAACACAGCACTCACCTTTTCAGGATACATCGCCACTCCATCCCTGGAAATGATATGTCCCAAGTATTCCACCTTCAAGTTCCCAAAAGCACATTTCTTGCGATTGGCTTTCAACTGATTGTCCTGTAAAATTTGAAGAACCACCTCCAAGTGTCGAAGATGGTCCTCCATGTATGGCTATATACCATGATGTCATCAAAGAATACTAATACAAACTTCCATAGGAACGGCCTGAACAAATCATTCATCGTCGATTGAAAAGTAGTTGGGGCATTAATGAGCCAAACGGCATTACCAGAAATACATAATGGCCATTGTGTGTTCTGAACCCGTCTTAGGAACATCTGACTCAGCCACCCGAATCTGATGGTACCCCGATCATAAATCAATTTTCGAGAAAACTACTGCTCCTGCCAATTCATCCAGCATATCCTGAATCATTGGAATTGGGTATTTATCCGGAACGGTCACCTTATTAAGCTCCCGATAATCCATGCAGAACTACCAGCTCCCATCTTTCTTCTTTACTAATAAAATGAGGCTTGAGAAGGACTTGAACTACGCCGAATAATTCATGCCAACAACATATCAGCTACTAGGTGATGACAGTCATTCATGACTGTCATTTTCGTCTAAATTGTTGTCATAATCATAATCTCTGACCTTATTTTCCTCGATATTATGTGAAGAAGTGGAAAAAGAATGTCAAAATTCTTGGAAGATTAGGATCACGATAGGAATTTGAAACTCATGAAAATGGCTCAGAATTGTTGGAATAAATGTGATGTTTTTATCTTGCATTGTTCTTGTTGAGAACTGAGTCTCGCTTTGTCAACAGGGAAAAAGTGATGTTGCGAGTGAGAAGTTTGGTTTATGCCGAAAGCGAGGAGGGATTGATGCGAGGAGTGTGGAAGCAGAATTGCACAAGTCTTGGAAGCTCAGGTGACGATAGAAATCATATTGCGAGAAGAGCTAAGTTTGCACGAGTTTGGAAAGGCAAGAGTTATAGCAAGTAGAACTTTATTAATGAAGATTGTGAAGACCTCGCTTTGTCAGAGGAGGTAACTTCACACTGTCCACGCTTTGAAGGAACAGGACAAAGCGTGGGGCGAGAGAGAAAGCGCGAGCAGTTAGCATCCAGTTGGGAGACGGTTACTTTCACAAATCTATAAATAGACACACTTGGAGATCAGCTCGGGCTAAGCTGGAGATCGAAGAATTTCTCTCAATATTCTCCTGTTTCATTTTTAGAGCTTAGTAGGTAGGTAGATAGCTAGGGTTTACGTTCTGCGATTTATGTTTATGTTCTTCAGATTCGATTTTCAATTTCAGCAGATTAGTTTGAACTTTTATTTAGTAGATTAGATTAGATTAATGAAAATCTGGAGAGAAGGATGGTATTCGGGATGTAATTTCACCATGGCACCGTCGAACACCTATCTTGTTTTCACAACTCCGTTGAATCGATTTCGCATTTTTCCGATGAGATCCAGATCTCCAGGTGTTTTTGTTTACATTTCTTGTTACATTTTACTTCCTCCATCTCGTTAGAATTTTTACGTTTGACTTTTTGACACTATTCACTATTTAAGTTTGATTCAAATTTTTATCATAGTTATGTACGAAAAAACATAGTCAAGTGAGATCTTGTTAGATTCGTCTCATCTTGTAGTTTTATAATATTAAATTATTATAATTTTTTATTGCACAATTTAAGTTATTAACCGATAAAAATATGTATTGGCATACGTGTCAGGTGGGCCCGTAGTGATTATAATGAGACGGAGGTAGTATGATTTGTGGAGGAAAACCAAATGTTATATTGAATAATTTCTCTTTTGGATCGCAATTATTGAATTCTCACGACTGGATCAGTAAGAACAATGGTCCGAATCAGGGGAATTGCATGCATAATTGAGAATTTCAGTTATGCTATCTTTAAGCAGCTTGAGATGTCACATTCCTGATTTGAATTCTTTGTTTAAATTCTTTAATCCTGCAAGGAAGTATCCTAATCCTCGATAATCTGTTTGAATCAGAATTTCTTGGGAACTTTACAAACAATTTTCTGTAATTTCATTCATTTCATAATTCGTCAAATTGTAGATGTTCGCAAATACATGTATCTTAGAAGTTCTGGAATTGCAATTATCGAGTTCATGAATATCTTTCACGGGATGATTGAATGAATAATTTTCCAGTTGTATTTTTAATCAAATTTCGGTTCATAATAATAATATTGAAGGTTAGTGAATTAATCTTCATTAAGTTCTTAAAGACCCACGCAGTGTTAAACATAGCGTGACAATCTTTGAGAACTGAAAACTTTGGAATGGTTGAGAAATCTTACTCGCAATATCTCTAGATATGGAATAGAGCGAGGAAGATTTACAATATATCTTAAACTTAGTATTTTCCTTCATACAATACTTCGTCCTCGCCTTATCACATCACTGGGATGAAGCGAGGGACGAATCCTATCATCTTTAAACTCTTGAACATGTTATATCAGAGCTCTCGCTTTGTTCACTTGAACAAAGCGAGGGAAGAATCTGAGATGACATCAGAATTGGTCCCTTTTTCTGAAGGAAACCAAATGCAACCTCGCTATAAGTATATATCATCTATTCCATAAACAGGATTTAAACAAGCTCACCGTATTATTTAGATTCTACTGCGATGAGTTCAATTCCTTGTATTAATCAAATCTGAGGAATATTCTTTGAACAATAACTCCCTCCATGATGTACAGATATAGCGCGCGGAAAATTAGAGTGTTCATACTTTTAAACACCAAGATAATTACTGCAAGTTATCTTGGACACTTATTTTGCAGAATTGATTCTCAAACTCTTTTTAAGGGGAAGTAATTCCCTATATTCTGTCTAGCTCCCAACCTATATTTTGGGAGCACCCTAGCATTTTACTTAGAGGATTCAGAACCCTCACCGTTTCTTTATACATATATTACTACTTATATTCATAGTATTTTGGGATATTTCCCAGACTCATTGCTGAGTATTATGCTTTCATTAGAAGATAATTACATTTCATTATTATTCTCACATCATTACTTTCATCAGCTTATTGAGTAGAAATAATTATACAAGCATGTTTGTTCATTATTTACTCAGTGTAATGAAGAACAAACCTGTTCTGCAGTTGGATGTTTAGTACCTGTCGTTTAAAAGGGAAAGATGTTTCAAAAATCATCTTTTGTCTTAAGAATTAATGAGAATCTTAAAGGGTTAATTTCCTGGGATCATAGATTTATGGTTTAACAATCATATGCTATGGGTAGGTGTAACACCCGAGGAAAAACAAATTCAAATTGTTTTGAACTACGTCATGACTTGATCCCTTCACAGGGTACGTAGGCAGCTTAGAACTAATTTCTAAGTTCAGTCACGAAATAAATCACAAAATACATCACGAATTAGACCACAAGGACGATAGGGGAAGTTGGAACCAATTTAGACTAGGCCAATTAGGATACGGAAATGTTGCGAGCGATAAGCCGAACTCGTAACGAGATTAAGGAAAGGATTTCGGACTAGAGACGACCCAAGGAATCGAGCTAACACGTAGAAAATCGATAGGGGAAAGCAAGGAAAGACCCGACGGAACACGCGGAGCCGAACCGGCCGGTCCGGCCGGCCCGCGCTGTCCGCGCGCCGCCGCGCGGCCACCGCGCGGCCAAGGGCGTCGCGACGCCAGGCCTGGCACGCGTGCTCCGCGCGGACAAAAGCTTAGGTGCGCGCCACCAGCGCGCCAGAGGTGCTGAAAGTGTAAACTTTCCTTCCATGGCGATTTTCTTGCCAAAAACCACACCCCTAACCATGGCAATCGAATCTCAGCCTTGGGGAAGGCTTAAGAATACCCTAGGGGCGCCCCAAACCCTAGGTTTTCAGTAAACATTCAGCCTCCACCCTCAATTCCCTCTCCAAGTTCGAAACTCTTTCGACACCACTTTCCGGCAAGTATTCCGGCGACGACGGGACGACCGGGACAAGCCCCTGCCCTCTAGACTCTTGGTAAGCCATTGTGCAACGTTTCAATTCGTCCATAGATCTCAGAAACTCATATTCTAACACTTTTTCCTTACTACGATTTCCCGTCGGAAAACGAACAAAAAGCGATCGGAGAAGTTGGCCGTTCGTCGTGACCCTAGGACGTCCGGAAACCCAATCCAGCGACCCTATCATCATTCTAAGTAAGTTAACACCTTACTCACAAATTTTCGTGGTTGTTTGTTGTTTAAATCTCGAGATATAGGCTTGTAACAAAAATCGGTTTTCAAAAACCCTATTTTCGTCCAATTTTAAAGACTCGCCAAAAACTCGACCTTAGGGAATTCAAACCGAAAACCTTTCAACATAAAAGTTGTTCCTAACACCTTTATCTATCTTGTGTCCAAATTTCAGCCATTGACATTAAGTTTTGCTATCCCAATTTTCGCCATGAACTTTCTGTTTCACACCGAACGATTTAAATCTGTGACAGATTCATTCATTCAACTTGATGCATGTTTTTCACCCATTTTTCGAATGATTTAACTTTGCATTTCTAAACAAAAGTTGTAGATAATTGTGTCTAGATTATGCCTACAAAATTTCACGAATTTTGGTGTTCATTTGATATGTCAATCGGCCATGTTTTTAGAACTGTTTTGAATTCGTTTTAAGGGCCATGAGTATGCAGTGAGTTGCACACGATTTTTGAGTACCAAGAATTCATTATTTCCTAAAACTTAAAACATGAAAGTTGTTCCTTAATGTGTCGTGTAGCTACTGTAAAAATTTCACATTGATTGGTTTTGAAATGAATTTTTAATCGGCGTTACACGAACCTGTGACGAAAACAGTTTTTAAGACGTAAATTATTCTTTGCAATAAACTCAAATTTCAACTCACTTCGGAACCTTATTTCCAAAAACTTAAAACATGAAAGTTGTTCGTGTGTGTGTTTTTGAATTACTGGCCAAGTTTCAGAATTTTTGGAGGAAAAACGAATTTTAAATTAAGAAAGGCGTAAACTGCCTCGAATAGGATTTTTCGAACTTGAGAAAACTCGAACTATGAAAACGCGATATCGATCCTTTGATAACTTTGAAATACGAACTTTCGAAAAATCCCGTTCACTAGGCTGAGCCGATCTTCATACTATCATTATCTTTGAGACTGCCTCGTTAGTGGTCTCCTTACTATCTGAGATTGCCTCGTTAGTGATCTCGCGCGCTGTATTTGTGGATCGCCTCGTTAGTGGTCCTACTATCTTTTTGGATCGCCTCGTTAGTGGTCCTACTATCTTTGAGACTGCCTCGTTAGTGGTCTCCCATTGTTTGGACTGCCTCGTTAGTAGTCCTATGTTGAGATTGCCTCGTTAGTGATCTCCCGGTATGGTGTCCTCTTCTTAGTTTACGGGATGAAAAGTAAAAGACTCGTGTGAGTGTTTCACTATGCTTAAATCGTATTTATCCTGTCTTCAATTACGTATTTAAATTTTTATGCACCTTAAATTATGCTTTAAATTCCGCTTTTTAAATTAAGTTCTTTAATCATGTTTTTCCGTTGCTAATAAATCATGTATTTTTAAATTCTCGTACGATAAGCGAAATCTTTAGTTTAAACACTTGTAACCCCTTTTATTTGTTAGTTAGGGATTAACTTACTCAGTATATTTTTATACTGACAACCGTTGTCATTTTTCTTTTACAGAGTATGTCGAGTGACGCATACGCATGCACTTGGGGGAATTATTTATGAACATTTTAAATTTCTGCATCGTACTGTTTTTACCGGGTCTGTTAAACCCGAGGATTTGGCCATGTTGGCCGTGATTTTACTTTCCGCTGCACTTACTTTATTTATTTTCCGTACGTGATAATTTCTACTATCGTACTAAATATTATAAATTTCCGGACTAAATCTTGAAATGTTTTTAAATCTTTTTCATACCCACAAGCCTTGCATTTCCTTAGCGAGCTCGGGAAGCCGTGTCTTACTAGGGAAATGCGGCGGTGACATCCCGGCCTGGGTTATCAAATCCGGGGTGTTACAAGTTGGTATCAGAGCTCGGAAAATTTTTAAAGCTACTACTATTATTTTAAACCAATATTTTTAAGCCCAAGTGTTATTTCTTTTAAAATTATTTATTTGACTACTAGTACTATTTTTAGCCCAAAAATCTATAATCCTTTTTTTTACATAGCCCAAATCTTAGCCCAAGAAATATTAAATTTTGGCCCACTATAGAGGCCCAACCCTTAGCAATTTATTTTAAACTAAATTTTATGGGGAAGGGACTTGCACTTGCATGTTGCATATAGATTTAAATTTATGCATATCTTAACTTTGCCTGAGAAACATCTAACTCTAACCTCCCTTGTTGACAATAGATGGCCGAACCGAACGCGAACATGACCAACCTGATGATGAAACTGACCAATGCATACCTCGAGTCCCAACAGCATGTCAATCACTTCAAAGCTCGAGTGGGGCATCTAGAGAGTAACGTGGACTATCTGAGAAATCTTAGGGAAGCTGACCATCACGAAATAACCCAACTCAAGGCCCAAGTCGCCGAACTCCAAACACTAGTGGTTGCGCTCCAAAACAAGGATAACGAACTAATGATGCAAATAGGACACTTAGCAGCTGAGCTACTGGGCCTAGAGGCCGACATCTTCCCTCCGAGCCCGAGCCCGGTGGGGACGCCCATTCCCATTGACATATCCAGCGACGAGGACGATCCCATCGAGGATATACCTGCCTAGTCACCCTAGATTTAGGGATCCATACTGATGCACCATTGCTATTTCTATTTCGAATGCTTGTAACCCAAAATTCTTGAGTAATAAAATACAAGCCTATTTAAATTTATTCCATGCATTTTATTTAGTTCATTAACTACCATAATTAAGGAGGGAAACCTACAACCAAAAAAAAAAAAAAAAAATGATAATAATAAAAATAAAAATAATATAATAATAATAATAAAGATAATAATAAAATATATACAATACGTAAATATGTACATATAAATAAATAAATTCCAACAACCTTTACAAGAAAACCCTGATAAATTGATATCTATTAAAAGGCTAATCTTCGCTCAATAAAAAAAAAAAAAAAAAAAAAAAAAAAAAATTCCCTTAAGAGCAACTATATACACTCCACATATAAACTCTAATCCTGTGTATCTTATCACGCTAATTTAACCAAGCGATTTAGTCAAGCAACGGCGTAGGTATTATTGGGCAATCCACACACACGCAGACACTATAGGAAGGTAATAGTAAATCCAGAATATCTCAAACCATAAAATGGACAGAACAATTAAACCATGGTTCTGAAACAGCAGCACACAACCAACACATGACAAACACCTAACTAAGCAACAACATAACGAAAATATAAATCACAAACACCAGGCAACATCAACGCCCTCATAAGGAGGAGCCTAAACAAAGTACGTCTAAACGCAAAACCTAAACGAAAACACGAAACCAAAGGGAGACATCACTGATCGGGAGGCGGGAACTGTCGGCGCATGAAGTCGTCCATCTGTCGCACATAGGCGTACATGTCGGACATGGTGGCCTGCTGCTGAGCCTGCCTCGTAGCAAACGAGTCCATGCGGGTCTGATAAAGGTCCAACCTAGCGTCAAGGGCGTCATAACGAGCCTGCCCAGCTGCAAACCCGGCGTCCATACCGACCCGCATCTCCTGCATCATCTGCAGCATCTGAATCATCTCCTGCCCCTGAGGTGCCACGGCAGGAGGTGCCCCAGCAGGAGGTGGAACCACTGGAGGAGGGGGGTGGCTGCTCCGGTGGTACAACGAGGATCAGGCCGCCGTCATCAGGCTGCGGGCGAAGTACAGCACGGGGAGCCCCACGACGTAAGGCGCTACGCCGCTCAGCATAAGACGGAATACGGTAGCAACGGCCAGGTGCTAGGTCGTACGGATCTGTCTCCGGTGTAGTGCGAATCCCCTGTGCCGCGCACAACCCACAGATGAGGTGAACATGGGTAATCACCCTGCTCCCTCGTCCTCTGCGCATACCCCGCAAGTTGTCCTCGATGCAAGCCCCTACATTCACCCTACCGTCCCGCGCGATGAAGCAAATGGTCTCGTAGACGTGGTCCAAGACAATGTGGCTCCGGGACATCGGCCGGACACGTCCGAACCATAGCTGAGCGAGCTCTCGCCAAGGGGAGTCCATCGACGTCAAACGAAGCTCATGACTGTGCTCGAACGCAGGAGGCACTAGGGTGCATAAGGTGTTCCACGCAGGAGCAAGAACGCGCCCCTCAGGCTGGGGCCGGAACACGCCATCGTCGGGCAAGCCAAAATAGACGTTGATCGCCCGAGCACTGAAGTCGAGATAGCGACCACGGACCCATACTCGGGATAGATCGTCACCCTCCCCGAGACCGCCGATGTTGGCAATAACCTCCATAGCCAAATAACCGGAGGCGACGCCCTCGGGGTGACGTGCCAGACCAGTCCACTGTAAATACTCCAAGACCGCACTGACCCTGTCATCGCCCATATGAAGAGGATATATGCCTCTCTCAGGGACGTAAGACCTGTTTCGACGAAGCTCGTCGAAATAAAAGTCCTGGGCAGCCCTCGTCCTAAACCGGAACCTGTCATGCCGGTGAGGACGCACCTCGTCCGGGAGGCCCCTGAGACGCGGGCCCCTCTGCGCCTCATCCTCCTCTGACTCGCTCTCGTCGAAATCCGGCATCGCCGGAGCAGCATGACTGGGGCCAGCCTCATCAGCAACCCGTCTCCTAGTCCTCGGAGGACACATGAGAGACGCCAAAACGACCCACAAAAAGAGCAACATCCTGCAAGTTACCAAACACCAATTGTAAGGCTAAGTCCCACACAGAAGTCAAGCGAAAATACGAATAGGGCATTAATATATAGTTCCAACGTGAATGTACCGTAAGAACAACAAATCCTACCGTTTACTAAGACCAACCAGGAGGTGACCTAGACAAAGAATATGCTAAAACTAGTGCCTAAACCCTATGTGGCATTTCGTCGAACACGTTATGTGCACAATAAACCAAAACCTAAGTTACTAACAACACACGGAAATCGCCCACAGAACGAAACAATCATTCTAATAACAATACGGCAAATCCTACAGCACTAAACAACGAGGGAACAAACCAATAATCACACCCCAACAGCAACCAAGCACCAGTAACTTCATAGCCTTTCTAAGGATTCGAATTCAACAAGAATTTGCCAGAAACATAAACACATTATAACATAAACGTAGGCAAGGCAATAAGGGTAACAACAATTGCCACATACACTTGCTAAATTGCATAAATCAAGCCTAAAAATCACAAACCCCCAATTTTTGTACACAAACCCTAATTTCCTAAATATCTACACAAATCAAGTCATCCAAAACATAAAAGTTGAAATTGGTAAGTAGGTTTAGTAGGATCGTACCTAGATGAGTGGAATTGAAGTCGAAATCGAGCAAACAGGAAGGTAACTCGCCGGATTTAGAGAGAATTGGGGGGTGTGTTCTCGGATGGGAAATGGGGGAAGTGGCTCGCGCGGAGCGCGAGCCCTATTTTTTTCGAACAGGGGTTGCCGCGCGCTCCCCGCGCGCCAACGCGCGGCCACCGCGCGGGACCGGGGTGGAGTTTTATCTTTCCTGTTCTGCTCAGTCTCTTTCGCTATACGCTCCTCGCTGAACCCGGGCATACATTGACAGGGAAATACGTCGACAGGGAGCATCGCCTGGCATTATTCCGGGCAAGGACGGCGGAATTGCCTCACGCCCTCCTTTCGCAGGACTACGGGAAACCCCCGGGACGTAAATACCGAGGGACCCTAAGAAATTCCGTAGGGAAATGAGAGCGGCATGTTAACTAACGACCCCACCACCGTTTACTCGTGACCACAATGTGTTCCACGACCCCCAACTAAAGAAGTATGTGCCCGACACGTCGCATGTACTCCAACCGGACGTAATCGAATTGGATGATGACTTGACCTATGAAGAAACCCCGGTGCAAATACTCGACTACAAGGAAAGGGTGACAAGGAATAAACCTGTAAAGATGGTCAAGGTCCTGTGGTCCAACCACGAGACGGAAACGGCAACCTGGGAATTGGAAGCCGACATGAGGCAACGTTACCCTACCCTCTTCCAAGACGACCCGACCACAGTTATGGGGACATAACTGTATTCTTAAGGGGGGGAGGATGTAACACCCGAGGAAAAACAAATTCAAATTGTTTTGAACTACGTCATGACTTGATCCCTTCACAGGGTACGTAGGCAGCTTAGAACTAATTTCTAAGTTCAGTCACGAAATAAATCACAAAATACATCACGAATTAGACCACAAGGACGATAGGGGAAGTTGGAACCAATTTAGACTAGGCCAATTAGGATACGGAAATGTTGCGAGCGATAAGCCGAACTCGTAACGAGATTAAGGAAAGGATTTCGGACTAGAGACGACCCAAGGAATCGAGCTAACACGTAGAAAATCGATAGGGGAAAGCAAGGAAAGACCCGACGGAACACGCGGAGCCGAACCGGCCGGTCCGGCCGGCCCGCGCTGTCCGCGCGCCGCCGCGCGGCCACCGCGCGGCCAAGGGCGTCGCGACGCCAGGCCTGGCACGCGTGCTCCGCGCGGACAAAAGCTTAGGTGCGCGCCACCAGCGCGCCAGAGGTGCTGAAAGTGTAAACTTTCCTTCCATGGCGATTTTCTTGCCAAAAACCACACCCCTAACCATGGCAATCGAATCTCAGCCTTGGGGAAGGCTTAAGAATACCCTAGGGGCGCCCCAAACCCTAGGTTTTCAGTAAACATTCAGCCTCCACCCTCAATTCCCTCTCCAAGTTCGAAACTCTTTCGACACCACTTTCCGGCAAGTATTCCGGCGACGACGGGACGACCGGGACAAGCCCCTGCCCTCTAGACTCTTGGTAAGCCATTGTGCAACGTTTCAATTCGTCCATAGATCTCAGAAACTCATATTCTAACCCTTTTTCCTTACTACGATTTCCCGTCGGAAAACGAACAAAAAGCGATCGGAGAAGTTGGCCGTTCGTCGTGACCCTAGGACGTCCGGAAACCCAATCCAGCGACCCTATCATCATTCTAAGTAAGTTAACACCTTACTCACAAATTTTCGTGGTTGTTTGTTGTTTAAATCTCGAGATATATGCTTGTAACAAAAATCGGTTTTCAAAAACCCTATTTTCGTCCAATTTTAAAGACTCGCCAAAAACTCGACCTTCGGGAATTCAAACCGAAAACTTTTCAACATAAAAGTTGTTCCTAACACCTTTATCTATCTTGTGTCCAAATTGCAGCCATTGACATTAAGTTTTGCTATCCCAATTTTCGCCATGAACTTTCTGTTTCACACCGAACGATTTAAATCTGTGACAGATTCATTCATTCAACTTGATGCATGTTTTTCACCCATTTTTCGAATGATTTAACTTTGCATTTCTAAACAAAAGTTGTAGATAATTGTGTCTAGATTATGCCTACAAAATTTCACGAATTTTGGTGTTCATTTGATATGTCAATCGGCCAAGTTTTTAGAACTGTTTTGAATTCGTTTTAAGGGCCATGAGTATGCAGTGAGTTGCACACGATTTTTGAGTACCAAGAATTCATTATTTCCAAAAACTTAAAACATGAAAGTTGTTCCTTAATGTGTCGTGTAGCTACTGTAAAAATTTCACATCGATTGGTTTTGAAATGAATTTTTAATCGGCGTTACACGAACCTGTGACGAAAACAGTTTTTAAGACGTAAATTATTCTTTGCAATAAACTCAAATTTCAACTCACTTTGGAACCTTATTTCCAAAAACTTAAAACATGAAAGTTGTTCGTGTGTGTGTTTTTGAATTACTGGCCAAGTTTCAGAATTTTTGGAGGAAAAACGAATTTTAAATTAAGAAAGGCGTAAACTGCCTCGAATAGGATTTTTCGAACTTGAGAAAACTCGAACTATGAAAACGCGATATCGATCCTTTGATAACTTTGAAATACGAACTTTCGAAAAATCCCGTTCACTAGGCTGAGCCGATCTTCATACTATCATTATCTTTGAGACTGCCTCGTTAGTGGTCTCCTTACTATCTGAGATTGCCTCGTTAGTGATCTCGTTGTGGATCGCCTCGTTAGTGGTCCTACTATCTTTTTGGATCGCCTCGTTAGTGGTCCTACTATCTTTGAGACTGCTTCGTTAGTGGTCTCCCATTGTTTGGACTGCCTCGTTAGTGGTCCTATGTTGAGATTGCCTCGTTAGTGATCTCCCGGTATGGTGTCCTCTTCTTAGTTTACGGGATGAAAAGTAAAAGACTCGTGTGAGTGTTTCACTATGCTTAAATCGTATTTATCCTGTCTTCAATTACGTATTTAAATTTTTATGCACCTTAAATTATGCTTTAAATTCCGCTTTTTAAATTAAGTTCTTTAATCATGTTTTTCCGTTGCTAATAAATCATGTATTTTTAAATTCTCGTACGATAAGCGAAATCTTTAGTTTAAACACTTGTAACCCCTTTTATTTGTTAGTTAGGGATTAACTTACTCAGTATATTTTTATACTGACAACCGTTGTCATTTTTCTTTTACAAAGTATGTCGAGTGACGCATACGCATGCACTTGGGGGAATTATTTATGAACATTTTAAATTTCTGCATCGTACTGTTTTTACCGGGTCTGTTAAACCCGAGGATTTGGCCATGTTGGCCGTGATTTTACTTTCCGCTGCACTTACTTTATTTATTTTCCGTACGTGATAATTTCTACTATCGTACTAAATATTATAAATTTCCGGACTAAATCTTGAAATGTTTTTAAATCTTTTTCATACCCACAAGCCTTGCATTTCCTTAGCGAGCTCGGGAAGCCGTGTCTTACTAGGGAAATGCGGCGGTGACATCCCGGCCTGGGTTATCAAATCCGGGGTGTTACAGTAGGAGGTTAATAGACTTGCAAGATTTCATTAATCCTGAGTCAATTCATGAGTATTTAGACTTATTTACAGAGAATTCTCAAGCTAATACATCTGTATGAATCTGAGTAATCCAGATAAGTCAAGGACTTTGATTAGCAACTTCATCTTGATATACTTACAGGATTATTATTTCTTATAAATACTTGTTGGAATTATTTTGAAAGACTGAGTCTTATACAACCCTTGGATGATAGATTTAAATAAGTTCTTTTCTATTTGTTGTAGAGGACATCCAAGTAAAGAGTATAAGATATTTTTCATATCAAAATAGTAAAAGGACAACAAGAAGTTCGGACTAGCACAAGATGGATTAGATGTGACTTTGAGTATTCAATGGCTTTATCTGAATCCGGAAGAAACAGATTAAGTGATATTTCTGAAAGCTCATGCCAAGAGATAAGTCTGACCGATTATCTCTTAGCATAGGTATCTCATGATTTCAGTGCTTAGAATGTTATGACACTAGATCACAAGTACTCGTCTTAGGAAAGTGATCGAAGACATGAAGAATGGACAGATTTAGATATAGGACTTGTTTCATCTATTTGAGCTACCCGTTTCTATATATCACAGAAGCATGTTACTTCAGCAGAAGTCTAATATGTTTTCTTTGTCATTCAGTCCATCATTATCACACAATCAAACCTTATCCATCATTTTTAATGTTTTCTTTTATATGTCTTTCTATACTGCTTTCCTTTACTGCTTTAATACTTTGTTGCATTTACCTTTCAGTAATAGACTTTAAGACACATTCACTATTCATTACAAACCAAAGAGTATATGCGAAATTCTAAGATTCATAATATTATTAAAATGCTTCTATCGTATAACTCTCTAGTGAACGATCCCGACAAACAAATAAATACTGCAAGCTTGATACCGTGCGCTTTCGGTAAACCAAGAGGGGATCCTAGGGAGGGGTTCCCAAACATCGGTAAAAGCTTCATGGCGCCGTTGCCGGGGAGGGTGTAGCGTTATGAATTTTAGATTAGATATATCTTTTGTTTGTTTTTAATTATTGTTCTTATTTTTATCATTCTTGATTTCACTGAATTCTTTCATTTTTTTTCACAGGAAAGAGCTGAACAGTTTATGAATGAGAGGATAACCAAGTCTTCAAGACAACCTTTGCTTCCCTTCAACTGTGAACTTGAAAGAACAGCTAGGCTAATCAGAACGAACTCCAGGAGGAGGCAGAGAGATCTTGCAGAAGGAACACTTTCAGCATAACTGAGATGGCAAACAATGGACAAAATGACGGACCCGGAAATCTAGCAAACGGACAACCAGGAAATCAGAATAAGATACCACCGAGAGGACAATTCCAAGTTCCTGAAGAGAATGCAGCACCACAATTCATTCATCAGCATTACTTCCCTCCTAACTTCGTCAACCCTATCCCCAATGCACAAGAAAAACAGTATCAAACATGGCAACCCAATGTGAATCAATATCTAGTTGGAACAGATGAAGAGGTAGATATACCTGTAATACCCGAGAATTTTGCAACATAAAATAAATAAATAAATAAACAATAAATAAAGCAATAACAATAAATAAATATAATAAATAAATAAACATAATACATAGTTAAGGAAATGAGAAATGGAACTTAGTTTAAGAAGGAATTAAATTTCCAATACCCGTAAAGCCAAAGGTAATTTAACCAAATAAATGGTACAAGGGAACCCGACACTAATGAACTCGATAATTCGAGGTCAATACTAAATCTAGACCAGAGTAAAAATTAAATTGGAAATAGGAGCCCGAAAATATCCCGGAAAATGGAATCCGAGAACATAGAGGGATAGAAGTCCGAAAGAGAGGAGAAACGGCTCGACGGATCGCACGACCCGCCCGGACCGAAGTCCAGGCGGTGACCGCACGGTGGACGCGCGGTGTTACCCCTAAACGGCGCGCCAAGCCCGCGCCGTCGGGCAGTAACAACCCATGCGAGATTTTTTCGCCCGAATCCGGATTTTTCGACTTCGGTTGCTCACCTTGCGGCTCAAGACTTACTAAGGCAGACTTTGGACGTCCTTTAGGTCCTTTACATCTATAAATAACCCTCTCAAGTAGAGGTGTCAATGTGGGCCGAGCCCGTTGGGCCGGCCCGCCCCGCAAGGCAAAATATGCGGGGCGGGCTTAAGAATTTAAGGCCCGTTTAGATGCGGGCCTAAACGGGCTTAGCCCGCGGCGGGGCTGGCTTTTGCGGGTTGGGCCCGCGGCGGGGCAGGGCCGGCCCGCGGGCTTTGCCCTGTTTTTTTTTTTTTTACATTTAACTAGATTTTGAATATTGATTAATTTATTTGGTAAATTTTTCAATGTCTAACACTAACTCATTAAGTCATCAAACATAAATCAAAATTTTAGTTACACATTAAATTTCAAATTGTTATACAAATAGTCGATATCTTCTAATATTTCTTCGCTTCTTTATATTATTTATATTAGTTTTTTAAGTATAAATTCCTTTTTATTTTATTTATTAAAAATTATGAATACTTGTAAATGGTTATAGTTTGATTGTTAATTATCTTACTTTTAAAATATAAATCACTGCTAAAACAAATTAACCTCCTAAAGACTTCGACCGTCAGATACAATATTTTTATCAACCCAGTCATTAATTATAAATTTTTTTGTCTTGTCCAATACTATATTTTTAAAATATAATACACCTATTTAATATTACAAATTAGAATAAATTCAGTTTTAAAGAATTATTCAACAAACATACTATTAAAGTAAATAATTATGCAAAAAATACACACTTTAACTATTTATAATTTTATTTTCATTTATAAATCTTTATATCTTGTTTTTAGTTTATACAATAAAAAAATATTCACAATTTAATGTTTTTTACATTAAAAAATAAATTTAATAATATTTTTCTTAAAAGCCCGCGGGCCGGCCCGCAAAACCCGTAGCCCGCGTGTGGGGCAGGTCGGGGCTAGGTATTTTGAGCCCGCCCCATTTAGGTCCGCCCCGTTCAAGCCCGCAAAAATGCGGGGCCCCGCACGGGCCGGCCCGTTTCGCCCCGCGGGCCCGTTTCGACACCTCTACTCTCAAGTAACCCCGAACACTTTTCAAACCCTACGAAAAATCTCTACACAATAAACCCTAATTCCAGATTCGTCGGAGGCACAAAACCGAGCAAAGGGACTGTCTTGGACGAAAATTGGAAGGCCTCTAACGTTGTGGTAAGTTCTGATTCGATCTCTTTCCATTTGTGATTCGAAAATGAGTCCTGACGCTATCGTTTTCTTTCCTACACCCCGAACCGGATCTAGAATGAAGATCCCGACGAACCGAGGAGATAAACAGTGGACTGGAAGCCACGCCTCTGAATCGACGAGCCGGGACGACCACAAATCAGTAAGTTAATCTTACTATGGTTTTGGGCGAATTAAAACACACCTAACTTATCGATCTAATCAAGAAACCTAAAATCTGTCAACAAGAAAAACTCTACGGCGCAGTGTTTTTGCACGATTTTTCCGAACCTTTAAAACTGATCAAACGGGAAAACTTAAAACACAAAAAATGTTCCTAAGACGTAGATCTATCTCCTGTAAAAATTTCATAATTTTTCATTAAGTATTGGTATCTGAAATTGACCCCAAACCAAATTGTTCTAAATTTAGATCTTGAAATCTTGACAGAACATTAGTCCGAATTTGTAGACGTTTTTGACAATAGATCTAGACCGATTCAGAACTTTAGTTGAACATGAAAGTTGTAGATATATGTCTTAAGTATCTCTCTGTAAAATTTCATCAAATTTGGAGTGAGTTTGCTATGGTAGATCGTGAAATCTTGAAATTGCTGTTGAAAATTTCGGACAGATTTGTAACCTGATAGAGATCTACGTTTTTCACTTATTTCCGTAACTCGGATCGGAAAACTTAAAACATGAAACTTGTTCATTTCTGGGTTTTCAAGCCACGGGTCAAATTTCAAAATTTTCGGACTTAGAACAGATTTTTAATTAATTTTGGAGTAAACAGTGTTTTGACAAAGTCAAATCTTGGAAATCTTGTTGAAACGGTGAAATTAGTCTTTAAGGTTTAAACGAGTAGAAATCTCTTTTTGAAATAAATACATGGAATCAGAATTTTGAAAAATCCCCTTACAAACTTGATCAATTAAAATTAGGGGGTGAGTGCTTTGCAGGGTGCCATCCTAATGATTCACTTCGTGCCTTTTGGACGATGGTGACCCCGCGCGAAATTTGAGATACATTGGCAAAACGGCATGAGATATATGGCCTACACTCTCGAGAATATCCATTTGGGTTTCCCGAGGCTCCGGAGTGGTACTGGGTATGGTAGATACTGCTGCGGCCGCCGGGCTACCGGCTAAACTTGACGAGATTGCGATGCAATCGTGAAATACTTGAAATACTAAATCTTGGGTGTAATGGGGATAGTTAAAATATTTATTTATAGTCCATTTAAATTGTTAAATGCTTTATTTAAATTATTTATGGCCTTTATTTAAATTATGCTAAATGTGTTGTTAATTAGAGCCATGAATTAATTATGCAAGTTGGTTAGTTAATTAAATTAAATTATTTATGATTTATTCTTATCATGCTTTTATTTAAATATTAATTAATGGCTTTGAAACTCCACGATCATGTATGTGTTAACTTACTCAGCAAGTTGTGCTGACCCAAAACCATTTCTTTCCTTTTTCCTTACAGAGTATGTGGAATGAGCATGAGCACGTTTATGCACGGGGAATTTTTGGGAAACTTTATATTTTAAATTCTTCCATTAGACTATAGTATGAACGGGCATGTTTAACCCGTGTTTTGGCCATGTTGGCCCTATTTACATTTTCCGCTGCAATACTTATACTTAGATACTATTATTCCGCTGCATTATAATATTTATTTTGAATTTATATTGAATGGGCTACTTTAATGATTTTAAATATTTTAAACACTGCGATACCTAGCCTTGCATCTCTTTAGTAAGCTCAGAGAAACCGTGTCTGACTAGGGAGGTGTGGCGGTGACATCCCGACCTGGTTGACCAAAAGCCGGGGTGTTACAAGTTGGTATCAGAGCCCGGCTTATTTTTAAATTAGTATTATTATTTTTAAACTACTAGATTATTATTTTTAAACTATTATTTTTAAACTATGATTATTTTTAAATTATTATTGTCATTATTATAGAAGCCCAAATTATTATCTTTATTTTTAAAATTTACTAGCCCAAATGATAATTATTTTTGACCCAATATAAAGGTCCAAGGATTTTAATTATTATTTTAAATTTTTAAAGCATTCATTCCATGGAAATGAATTTTCTTACTTTTAAAACCCATGGAATTTCAAAATATATATATATATATATATACATAGTGCATGAATTGTTTTTGGGGGAAATCATCATTTGGATGTGCATACTGTATTGCCTAAACTTGGAGAACTTAGAAGCGTGATACATTCTAACTTAGATCTTTTGCTTGCGCTAGATGGCTAGTCAAGATATGATGAACTTGATGATCAAAATGATGAATGCTCACTTTGACTCCCAACAAACCATAGAACAAATGAAACATCGCATAGCTCAATTGGAGGCAAATCTGCACCACATGGGCAACTTAAGAGAGGCGGACCACCACCGCATAAACGAACTCGAACACCAAGTTCAAACCCTCACTACGCAAAACCAAATACTGAAGGAACACGTCGATGCTCATTGGGAGGACTTGAACACCATCTTTGACGACTTACTGCCGCCAAGCTCGGAGGAGGAAGACTCGGAGGAGGATCCCGCTACCCTATCGGAGGATGCCTAGAGACGATAGGGATTCCATTTTTAGTAGATATTATTTTTGCTAAGAAAACATTGCTATTTTTGTACATCCTCCTATTTGTATTAAAAGCTTCTTTTAAGGGAATAAAATACAATATTATTCATTTAAACAAAATAAAACAAAACCTTGCGTTACTTTTAAGCTCAATCGAGCATTATGTGTAAAAATACAAGCACATTCATAGTAGCTTGCCTAGACAATATATTACGTTCTAATTTACACCGTTTGTAACAGAATGACACCAAGAGGTAGATCAAGAACCCAACCTGCTCCCCAAACTACTACTGAAGTGCCACCAAATGACACAGAACCTGCTCAACCTGTAGGAGAACAACCCCAAGGTGCGCAGGACGCCCCCGCACCGAACAATGTGGGAGATCGTCTTCGGACGATAGAGGAGGTCTTGATTGCGCTAGGGAACGCACAAGTCAATCAGGGTCAAGCTGCGGTGGTACCTCCGCCCCAAGCTCGTCCCAACTATCTGGCAATGGTGAATCCCTACCAGCCACCCCACTATGCTGGTGAGGAGGATCCAGCAAAACTGGAGGAATAGATCCGAACCTTTGACAAGCTGCTGGGCGCGGTCAAGTGTCCGGAAGGAGAGAGTGCACGTCGCTTCGTACTACTTGGGAGGCGAAGCGGACGATTGGTGGCAGGCGACTCAAGCAAAACTGACTGAAGATGACGAGCCCTACTCTTGGGCAGAAATGATGGAGTTGCTCAGAGATAGATTCTATCCCCTAAGTACTAAAGCAGCGATGTACGAGGAATTTCTATCGCTGAAGCAAGGAGGCCAGACAGTACAAGAATATTATACTCGGTTCAAGGAGCTGGTGAGGTTCGCACCAAGATTAGTACCCACAGATGCAGAGAAAGCTCAAAAATTCGAGATGGGATTGAACCTGGCAGTGCGCGAGGTGATCGCAGGGGTGCACTACCCCGACCTACAAGCCGTGTACGATCGCGCTGTGGCAGTGGCGCGAGTACAACAACTGAAAAGAAGAGTGAGTGGGGAGTCCAGCCGGGGTCCCCAAGATAAGAGGAACCGGGACGCGAGAGGCGAGAACAATACGAGAAGGAACGAGCAGCGAGGAGGGCCGAATAGGCCACAACAATCGAACAATGGAAGAAGATTTAACCAGGAGGGTCCGGTTCCTCCTTGCCCGAGATGTGGACGGCCCCATCTGGCGAGGGGATGCCCTCAGCAGGGCGCCTGCTTTCGGTGTGGTCGAATGGGCCACATACGTCGAGAGTGCCGAACGAGGATGGAGAACATAACAAAGAGGGAAGATTTGGTTACGGGGCCGGAACAGCCTCAGAACCAAAACGGACGGAACGGCAACAACCAGGGGTATAGACCCCCTCAAAATCAGTATAGGCCGCCAAATCAGAACCAGAACCAACGTCCTCCACAACCTTAGAACCAAAATCAGCAGCCAAACCAGCAGCCGAATCAGAATCAGCAGGGCAATCCAGGACGCCCTATGGGGAGGCTTAACGTGGTTAACCAAGCGGACGTGCCCGCACAAAGGGAAGTGATGGCAGGTACATTTCATGTATTGAATACATCCCTTAGAGTCTTATTTGATTCTGGAGCTAGTTGCTCAATCATAGCATCAAGAATAGTGCCTGAGTTAGATCTACCTAAGTGCGAGATAATTAGCTTAGGAATTCAACTGCCTTCAGGAGAAGTAGTAGCGTGCTCTAAACGATACAACGGAATTCCTATAGTGATCAAGAACGTTGAATTCTTCGCAAACTTAGTAGAATTTAACTTAAGGGACTTTGACATTATACAGGGGATGGACTGGTTGTCCCAGTATAAAGCGGTGATCGAATGTCAGAAACAAAAGATCACCCTGTCGAAAAGTAGGGGAAAGAGAGTTATCTTTTACTCTCAGCCCCCTAAGAGGAGCAACAAAATCGTTAGTGCCCTCAAACTAAGTAACTTGATGCGTAAGGGGTATGAATTATATGCGTGCTACATGCACAACCTTGAGGCGGAAGAGAATAAGGTTGATAGCTTACCAGTGGTAAGGGAATACCCGGATGTGTTTCCCGAAGACATTCCGGGCATGCCACCCGAGCGAGATCTTGAATTCACGATAGATCTCATTCCGGGAACCGAGCCTGTCTCAAAAGCTCCGTACCGGATGGCACCACTGGAAATGAAAGAGTTAAAGGAACAACTCGAGGAGTTTCTGCAGAAAGGATACATAAGACCGAGTACTTCCCCATGGGGAGCACCGGTTTTATTTGTTAAGAAGAAAGACGGAGGATTACGTCTTTCTATAGATTATCGGGGGTTAAACCAAGTGACCATCATGAATAAGTACCCTCTGCCGAGAATCGAGTATCTGTTTGACAACTGAAGGGAGCTTCAGTATTCTCGAAGATCGACTTACGATCTAGGCATCACCAGTTGAGAATCGCCGAGAAAGACATTCCGAAGACGGCGTTTCGAACTCGATATGGCCACTACGAGTTCACAGTGTTATCCTTTGGATTAACAAATGCTCCAGCAATGTTCATGAACCTCATGAACAATGGGTTTCGAGAGTTGTTAGATCAGTGCGTAGTGATGTTTATTGATGACATCCTGATCTACTCGAAAAGCGAGGAAGAGCATGCCCAACACTTGAACCAAGTGTTTGGGACCTTGCGAAAGAATCAACTATACGGCAAATTGTCCAAATGTGACTTTTGGTTGAAGGATGTAGCATTTCTTGGACACATAGTATCCGTTGATGGAGTTTCAGTGGATCCGGCAAAAGTTTCTGCCGTGACAGAGTGGGCAGCACCAAAGAGCCCAACTGAGATAAGAAGTTTTCTTGGATTAGCCGGTTACTATAG
Source organism: Hygrophila difformis (assembly GCA_030278955.1). Taxonomy (NCBI): domain Eukaryota; kingdom Viridiplantae; phylum Streptophyta; class Magnoliopsida; order Lamiales; family Acanthaceae; genus Hygrophila; species Hygrophila difformis. The sequence continues at coordinate 27,698,551 of JAOANR010000010.1, forward strand.
ACGGTTCGTGAAGGATTTTTCGAAAATCGCACGTCCTCTAACCCATTTACTGAAGAAAGGAGCGAAATACGAGTGGACGAATGCGTGTGAGACTGTGTTTCAAGAGCTGAAGAAATGACTCAAAACCACACCCGTATTGACACTACCATCAGAGAATGGTGACTTCGAAGTTTACAGCGATGCTTCGAAGGAAGGTTTAGGATGTGTCTTGATGCAAGACTCAAGGGTCGTTGCATATGCATCACGCCAACTAAAACCTCACGAGGAAAATTACCCGACACACGACCTGGAGTTGGCAGCGGTCGTTTTCGCTCTAAAGATATGGAGACATTATCTTTAAGGGCGAAAGTCTCGAATGTTCATGGACCACAAGAGCTTGAAGTATATATTCACTCAGAAGGAGTTGAATTTACGACAGCGAAGGTGGTTGGAACTTATTAAGGATTATGATTTGGAGATATCCTACCACGAGGGGAAAGCGAATGTGGTAGCCGATGCCCTAAGCCGGAAAACCCAACACGTGACAAACTCGTTGGTAATTCCGCCGGCATTGTACATGGATTTGGCAAGATTAGATGTTGAACTTGTGCATCCGGGCACAGTGAGTGAAACGATCAACGCGATGGTTGTAGAAACCCCAGTATTGGACGAGATTAGACTCGCCCAACTGGGTGACGCGAAATTGGAGAGGATAAAGGAGTGTATTGTCGAGGGTAAGCCAATAGGATTTGCTATCCATGAGGATGGAAGCATTCGCTTCAAAGGGAGATGGTGTGTGCCTCAGAAGTGTGCCGAGTTGAAGCAAAGGCTGATGAATGAAGGACACAACACACCATATTCAGTGCATCCCGGAGGTGACAAACTTTATAAGGATCTGAAGAAGATCTACTGGTGGCCGGGAATGAAGAAGGAAGTGGCAGAGTTCGTGGCGAAATGCCTCACCTGCCAAAGGGTTAAGGCAGTGAGACATAAACCCTTAGGACTGATGCAACCACTAGAGATTCCAAGTTGGAAGTGGGATAGCATCTCGATGGACTTTGTCTCGGGATTACCACGATCACCTAAAGGCATGAACAAGATTTGGGTGATTGTGGATAGGTTAACGAAGACGGCCATATTTATCCCGATGAAGGACACGTGGACTATGGACCAATTGGCCTGAGCCTACATTGATAATGTGGTACGACGACATGGAGTACCACATGACATAATTTCTGACAGAGACAGTAGATTTATATTGTAACACCCCAGATTTGATTTCCCAGGCCAGGGCATTACCGCCACACTTTTCTAAACAAGACCCGAACCAAGTCGAGCTCATCTAGAAAAATGCTAAGGCTAAGTTGTATCAAATTTTCCAAACAATTTAAAAACTATTCAATCATGCCCGAATTAAAATCAGAGTATCTCATGCATCACAGTAATAATCAGTGCGGAAGCTAAAAACAAATAAAAACGTGGGCCAAACAGACGGCCAAAACCAAAGTCCAAAGTCCAAGTCCAAAACGAGAAATTTTAAACAACGGTAAAATGCGACAAGTCTTTTCTTCATAAAATCCCATCCCGGCAAGCCATGACTTACTCTGCGAAAAATAGAAAACAACAATTTTTATCAGTACAAACGGTACTGAGTAAGTTAATGTATAGCATAACAAAATTTAAAGTTTTAGAAGAGTAAATAGAAGGTTGGGAATTTAATTTAACAAACGAGTAAAAATAATTTACGGGGATTTCTTTCTACGCATTACCACACCAATGTTCATTTTGATCGAGGACATCCAAACATTACCCGCTTGGGCGCTTATGTCCACAAGCTGCCGGCATCAACGATCCTGGGCCTTAGCCGTTTGGGATCAATTACCCGCTTGGGCGCTTATGTCCACAAGCCGACGGTATCCACAATGTGAGAGCAGCGGACCCTATACAGACACACTCCGGAGCCCTAGGTAACCCCTACGGATACACCTAGGAGTATAGACTCATACAATCACGCAACATAATATTTCCTTGGCGCCGTTTTGGCCACCAAAAAGAGGGGGCGGCCCAACGAGCCCACGCCAAGTGCACTTATCCTCCAAAAATTGGGCATCTAACTCGATCAAAACTCACAAAGTTTCAAAATCCACATTTTAATCATTACAACTCATGTTTACATTTCCAGAATTCATAAGATTCATAAAAGAGTAGCAATCGACTCAATAACCATCAAAACGTACGAAACCAAATTTTACCGGTAAGAACACACCGTAGCAGTTTTCAAATCGTACAAGGAAATGTAGTAAAACTTTGTAGAAAATTCTGAAAATTTTACAGGTGCTAGGAGACATCAAAATAAACATTTTTCTCAGAAATAGGCCTTAGCAAATTCGGACTCTAAGTTGCCCAAAAAAAATCATTACAGAAACTTATTTTCAAAAGGGTGCAGAGATCACTGTTCATCCGACCACAGTTTACTTAAAAATCCATAACAATTCGAAGGATGATCCAAAAATTCTGAAATTTCACAGGGATATACTAGACACATAGATAAACAATTTTCATGAAGAAACTAACCATCAAAAACGACCATAGCTAGGAGTAATACGGACTACAAAACTGAACATGCTAGGGAATGAAATCTGTCATCATGCACTTCAGAAAATACCAGATCTGTTTTCGACGACCAAATCAAATCCAAAAATTATGAAAATTTGCAGAGATCATCTTTAAAGTGTTAGGAACATTTTTCATTTAGACAGGTTCTTCCAAAAACGAAAGGATCTAGGCGAGAAAAGCACAACAATAAAATCTACTCGGAAGAAACCCTAAAAGACAGTTTTGGCATAGGATGAAAATCGAACTACAACTCAAAGAATACTCAACCAAAAGCTCTAAAATTTGAGATGCACAACACTAACTTACTTCTCAAGAGTGTAGTGTCGAAATCCTCTTTGGTTGAACTCCCAAATTCGTCCGGAACAGCCTCTCACCTCCAAGATCTACCGAATGAATCCTATTTCATAAGATATGGGAGAAAATTGCTACTAAGAAGGGTGGATTCGAGTTTATGGATTAAGGAAGGAGTTGAAGACCTTACCAACACCTTGAGAGATGGATTGGAATCCTAGAACTCGACCAACACTCCCTGGAAATGGTGAAGAACACTCCCCAACTCTCAACAACACTCAAAAGAATGGAATTTTCGGATTAGTGAATGGGGGGGGGGGTTTGGTGGGTGATTAAGGATGGGAATGGGGTAATTCAGGTTTTCAAAAGGAGGCTTAATGCATCTTGGAAGTATGAGGGACTTAATGACAGTCCATGTCTCGAAATACACTCCCTCAAAACTCATCCAAACCACCTACCCTTCATTGGATCAACTTAATCCCTTTTGTGTGCATGAATCCTTCTTATCCCATTGTATAGAGCTTGAACCAAGTCCAAAACCCATCCCAATACATCCCTAATCACTTAATAATGTCTGAGCATTGAATTGGAATCGATTCCATGAATCAAACTCGAGTAAATGGCCCCAAACTACAAGAAACGCGTAGCAGCGTTTCAAAACGCTGCTACTGAGGTGGTGGCGCGCTGGTGGCGCGCCACCGCGCGGCCACCGCGCCACCACCAGGCTGCAGCCAAATTTTCTTTTTTTTTTTTTAATATGATTTTTAGTCTTAAAAATCATACATGGATTATCCATGATTGTTGGATAATCCGATAACTCTCTTCGAGTTGCTATCGTCCGAAAATGTTTAATTCCGCTCTCCCGGAATTATTTCGATTGCGATAGTTAAATCCAATTAATTAATTCAATTAATTAATTTTCGGATTTAATAATCGATGTTGATTTCTCGGGTGTTACAGTCTACCCTCCTTAGAAATCAACTTCGTCCTCGAAGTTGGGTCGCACTTCGGAAAAAAAATAATTGGCACAGAAATTATTGAAGCTTGCAATTTAAAAATTCTTACCTCGCATGCGACGACTCTTGTGCGGGGTGTCACATCCTCTCCCCCTTAGGACTGCAGTTATGTCCCCATAACTGCTCCTGAGTCGCTTCGGAAAAGATTTGGATATTTCTGCTTCATATCCGTTTCTAATTCCCACGTTGCTTCCTCGGTGCCATGATTTGACCATAGGATCTTCACCATCCTCACAGTCTTGTTCCTTGTGACCCTTTCCTTGACATCAAGTATCTTGATCGGATACTCTTCGTATGTCAAGTCATCATCTAGCTCAATCACGTCAAGTTGCAACACATGAGTTGGGTCGTGCACGTATTTCTTTAATTGAGAAACATGAAATACGTTGTGCACTCGCGACAATTCTGGTGGAAGTGCCAAACGATAAGCCAAGGTACCTACACGATCCAAAATCTCGTACGGACCGATGTAGCGAGGACTCAGCTTTCCTCGTTTACCGAATCGCATCACCCCCTTCATGGGCGACACTTTCAGCATGACCTTGTCTCCCACCTCAAATTCCAACTCTTGCCGCCTAGTGTCGGCGTAGCTCTTCTGCCTATCTTGTGCGGCTTTCATTTTCTGTTGAACCACCTTGATCTTGCTGTTCATATCCTCAATGAGCTGCGGTCCAACAACTACCGAATCATCATTCTTCGTCCAGCACAACGGACTACGACACTTCCGTCCGTAAAGCGCTTCGAACGGTGCCATGCCTATGCTAGCGTGATAACTGTTGTTGTACGAGAATTCAATCAACGACAAGTGGTCTTCCCAGCTTCCCTTGAATTCGAGTACGCACGCTCTTAGCATGTCTTCGAGCGTCTGAATCGTGCGCTCAGTCTGACCGTCCGTCATCGGATGAAAAGCTGTGCTCATCTTGATTTGGGTTCCTAAGGCTTCTTGTAGTTTAGTCCAGAAGTTGGAGACGAATCTACTATCTCGGTCTGAGATAATATCATGCGGTACTCCGTGCCTTCGGACCACGTTCTCGATGTATGCCTTAGCTAGTTGATCCATCGACCAATTTTCCTTCATTGGTATGAAAATGGCGGTCTTTGTTAACCGGTCAACTATTACCCAAATCTTATTCATTCCTCGGGGAGATCTTGGCAACCCCGAAACAAAATCCATGGAGATGCTGTCCCACTTCCAGCTTGGGATCTCCAATGGCTTTACCAATCCTAGCGGCTTTTGCCTTACTGCCTTCACTTTCTGGCAGGTTATGCACTTAGCCACAAAGTCGGCAACATCCTTCTTCATCCGCGGCCACCAATAGATTTTCTTTAAGTCTTTGTACAACTTATCCCCACCAGGGTGGACTGAATAAGGTGTACTGTGGCCTTCTTCCATGAGTTTTCTCTTCAATTCCTCGCACTTTTGAGGAACGCACCATCTTCCTTTAAAACGGATACTTCCGTCTTCATCGATCGTGAATCCTACCGCCTTTCCTTCACTTATTTTTCCTTTGATCCTCTGGAGATTCTCGTCGTCTGGCTGGGTTTCTCGAATCTCGTCAAATACGGTAGATTCAACTGTCATGGCGTTCACTATCTCCACCACGGTCCCATAATGGACTAGTTCAGTATCTAACTTAGCTAGGTCCATATACAGTCCCGAAGATAGAATGAGTGTGTTCGCCGTGTGCCTCGTCTTGCGACTCAACGCATCCGCTACGACGTTCGCCTTGCCTTCATGGTAGACTATATCCAGATCGTAATCCTTGATCAGCTCGAGCCATCTCCTTTGCCTCATATTTAACTCTTTCTGAGTAAATATATACTTGAGACTTTTGTGATCTGTAAACATCCGACAAGTTCGTCCATATAGGTAGTGTCGCCAGATCTTAAGAGCGAACACTACCGCTGCTAGTTCCAGATCATGTGTCGGGTAGTTTACTTCGTGTGTCTTGAGTTGCCTTGATGCATAAGCAATCACTCTATGGTTTTGCATTAGCACGCAACCGAGACCTTCTTTCGAGGCGTCGCTGTACACCTCATAATCCTCAGACTCTGATGGCAATGCTAAAACCGGCGCTGATGTGAGCCTTCCCTTAAGCTCACGGAACGACTGCTCACACTTAGCTGACCAATCAAACTTCAATCCTTTCTTCAGCAGTTGGGTCATCGGTCTCGCAATTTTAGAAAAGTCCTTCACGAATCTTCGGTAGTATCCGGCTAGACCTAGGAAACTTCTTACCTCAGTCTGGTTTGTTGGTGCCGGCCAATCAGACACTGCTGATATCTTCGCCGGGTCGACTGATACTCCTTTAGCCGATACTATATGACCTAGAAAAGCGACTTCATTCTTCCAAAACTCGCACTTTGACAGCTTCGCGTAGAGTTGATTTTTCCTCAAAAGTCCGAGTACTTGGTGCAAATGACTACTATGCTCTTCCTCATTCCTCGAGTAAACTAGAATGTCGTCGATGAATACGACTACACATGAGTCTAGTAACTCTCGGAAAACGCTATTCATGAGGTTCATGAATACTGCGGGAGCATTAGTCAGACCGAAAGACATTACGGTGAATTCGTAGTGTCCATATCTTGTTCGGAATGCTGTCTTGGGTATATCGTTCTCGGCGATACGCAATTGGTGGTATCCCGACCTTAGATCAACTTTTGAAAATACCGACGCTCCCTTCAGTTGATCGAAGAGATCTTCGATCCTAGGTAGCGAGTACTTGTTCTTAATCGTCACTTGATTAAGACCTCGGTAGTCGATGCACAATCGGAGTCCGCCGTCCTTCTTTTTCACGAACAGGACTGGAGCTCCCCATGGTGATGTGCTCGGCCGAATATATCCCTTTGATAACAACTCCTCTAGTTGTTCTTTCAGCTCCTTCATCTCAGCAGGCGCCATGCGATATGGTGCCTTTGACACCGTTTCGATTCCGGGCACGAGATCGATCGTGAACTCCACTTCTCGCTCAGGAGGCATTCCTGGGATATCCTCCGGGAAGACATCTGGGTATTCGTTCACGACGGGGATACTATCGATCTTGTTCTCCTCGCCTTCCAGATTATGCACGTAGCACGCGTACAGTTGGTATCCCTTCTGCATGAGATTGCAGAACTTTATTGCATTTACTATCTTGGCTCCCTTCTTCTGAGGTTGCATATAGTAAATGACCTTCTTTCCGCGACTCTTCGCCAACGAGATCTTCTGCTTCTGGCACTCGATGATAGCCTTGTACCTCGTCAACCAGTCCATTCCCAAAATGATGTCGAAATCCTTAAGGTCAAATTCTATGAGATTCGCAAAGAATTCAGTGTTCTTGATTACTATCGGGATCCCGTCATATCGTTTGGAACACGATACTACCTTACCCGATGGTAATTGGATTCCTAAGTTAATGTTATTCGGCGCTGGTAGATCTAACGCAGATATAATTCTCGTGGAAATCAAAGAGCAACTCGCTCCTGAGTCAAATAAGACCTTGACAGGTACGCTTAAAGCAGTAAACGTACCTTCGATCACATCGCCTTGAGCTGCTAAGTCAGCTTGATTTATCACGTTCAGGCGTCCTACTGGCCTCCCTTGATTCCCATGCTGGTTTGGATTCTGAGGTGGCCTCTGTGCCTGCGGGAATCTCTGTCCTTGGTTGTCCTGCTGGTTTGGCCCAGCTGGCCTGTTGCCCTGAGGACGGTTTATCAGATCCAACCTCTTGTCAATGCGGTCCTCCCTTGTCCGGCATTCCTTCTTCATGTGGCCTTCTCGGCCACACCAGTAACAATGCCCCGGTCTTGGGCATTCACGCACCAAGTGCGGAATGTTGCATTCCCGGCATCTGGGTATGAAGGCGCCCTGGTTATCCGGCCTCCAACCTCCTTGGCCTCCTCGGTTGAGCTCTCTGTTATCTGGCTTCCTATGACCATCATTCCTTCCCTGGTCATTTCCCCTTCTGAAGTGATTCCCAGTGTTATTGTTCCGGTTCTTCTTATCGAAATTGTTTAGGCCCTTGCTCGCCTCTCCATGATCCTTGCGCTTCAGCTGTTGTACTCGTGCAATTGCCACTGCACGATCGTAAACAGCTTGCAGAGTAGTGTGCTGTCCGCCAACCAAGATCTCTCTGATGCTGAGATTCAGCCCCATCTCAAATTTCTGGGCTTTATCAGCATCGGTTGGTACCAGCCTTGGAGCGAATCGGACGAGCTCTTTAAACTTCGCATAGTATTCTTGAACTGTCTGGGTGCCCTGTCGGAGATTTATGAATTCCTCATACTTAGCAGTTTTTGTACTGAGGGGATAGAACCTTTCCCTCATCATCTCCTTAAACTCTTCCCAGAAGTAGGCGTGTTCACCATCAGCAAGTCCTTCTTGGTGGTTTTGCCACCATTCGTCAGCTTCTCCACTCAAGTAGTACACAGCCACACCAACCTTCTCATTCGCGGGACACCTGATGGCAGTAAGCAGCTTGTCAAAAGTCCTTAGCCAGTCTTCCAACTTCGCGGGATCCTCCTGTCCCTCATAATGAGGCGGCTGGTAAGGGTTTACCATCGCCATATAATTTATTCGAGCTGCTGGGGGTGGCACTGCTGCCTGTGCTCGGTTGACTTCAGCGTTTCCTAGAGCAACGAGGACTTGTTCAACTGTCCTCAACCGCTCATCCAGTGCGTTGGGAATAGGGTTAGCTTGAACTCCCGGATTCGGCGGGTTCGCATCAGCTGGAGCATTGACGTTCTCATTCACTGGGATCTCAGCTCTAGGTCTCCCTCTGGGCGGCATTCTGATGACCAAGCATGCAGAGGTTAGATTCGCGGTTAGATGAAAGCTAATAGCCGAGTTAGACTATGGTTAGAACTCAATCTCATAGGTTCTAAGTGCTAAAGACCACTGAAATGGGCAAGGAAGGAAAGAGAAATACTAAATACGAAATTCCATTAGATAAAATACTTTAACAGCGAGGGTTACATCATGATATACTTACTAAGTTATCACTACGTAAAATGTGATAACGTTACGACAACAAGATGTGAATATACGAATACGCAATATACGGAAATCAGAAATCTAGCAAAAACAAGTAATGGAGTCCATCACAGAAACCACACACAACCCCTAAAGCAAATAATCCGGGGAGTAGCCGAGCATCCTACGGTCGGCCTCTACCTCCTCGTCGGTATCAAGAGGCAGTGGAGGGTTCTCCACAACCTCCTCGGGGTCCTCTTCTTCAACATTGATGAACTCATCGGGGTCAAACTCCTCCTCCTCCTCCATCTCTGGCTCGGGGTTGAGCTGGTTTTGCAGCCCAACAATGACCTCCTCCAACGCAAATATGCGTCCCTGCAACATGTGCACGTGGTGTCGGCAATCCTCGAACTCGGCTGCAAGAGCATCGTGGCGAGCAGCCATCTGGGTACTCCTAATGGTCATAGCCTCCATCCTCTCCTCTATAGCCACAATCCTATTCCTATCGTTTGCGGCATCCCTAGAGATATGGCGAAGTTCGTGCGTGATATCCGACATGGAGCACAACAAACGCATGATGGAATCCTGTAATCTCGGGTCGGCCATCTAACATGCAAATTTTTACATTAAGGGATATGCCATACATAAAATAACTTTGTTAATGCACATGCTTCCCCCCAAAAATAGTACTAAGTTTTTTTTAAAGACTTGTCGAATTTGCAAGATATACTTTTCCATGGATTTTAAAAAAAATAAAATTCCCTTTCTTCCATGGAAATACTACTCAAAATGCTTAAAAATACTATTGAATAATTTGGGTCTCTATAGTGGGCCGAAAAATAATAGCTTTAAAATTTTCGGGCTCTGATACCACTTTGTAACACCCCGGATTTGATTTCCCAGGCCAGGGCATTACCGCCACACTTTTCTAAACAAGACCCGAACCAAGTCGAGCTCATCTAGAAAAATGCTAAGGCTAAGTTGTATCAAATTTTCCAAACAATTTAAAAACTATTCAATCATGCCCGAATTAAAATCAGAGTATCTCATGCATCACAGTAATAATCAGTGCGGAAGCTAAAAACAAATAAAAACGTGGGCCAAACAGACGGCCAAAACCAAAGTCCAAAGTCCAAGTCCAAAACGAGAAATTTTAAACAACGGTAAAATGCGACAAGTCTTTTCTTCATAAAATCCCATCCCGGCAAGCCATGACTTACTCTGCGAAAAATAGAAAACAACAATTTTTATCAGTACAAACGGTACTGAGTAAGTTAATGTATAGCATAACAAAATTTAAAGTTTTAGAAGAGTAAATAGAAGGTTGGGAATTTAATTTAACAAACGAGTAAAAATAATTTACGGGGATTTCTTTCTACGCATTACCACACCAATGTTCATTTTGATCGAGGACATCCAAACATTACCCGCTTGGGCGCTTATGTCCACAAGCTGCCGGCATCAACGATCCTGGGCCTTAGCCGTTTGGGATCAATTACCCGCTTGGGCGCTTATGTCCACAAGCCGACGGTATCCACAATGTGAGAGCAGCGGACCCTATACAGACACACTCCGGAGCCCTAGGTAACCCCTACGGATACACCTAGGAGTATAGACTCATACAATCACGCAACATAATATTTCCTTGGCGCCGTTTTGGCCACCAAAAAGAGGGGGCGGCCCAACGAGCCCACGCCAAGTGCACTTACCCTCCAAAAATTGGGCATCTAACTCGATCAAAACTCACAAAGTTTCAAAATCCACATTTTAATCATTACAACTCATGTTTACATTTCCAGAATTCATAAGATTCATAAAAGAGTAGCAATCGACTCAATAACCATCAAAACGTACGAAACCAAATTTTACCGGTAAGAACACACCATAGCAGTTTTCAAATTCGTACAAGGAAATGTAGTAAAACTTTGTAGAAAATTCTGAAAATTTTACAGGTGCTAGGAGACATCAAAATAAACATTTTTCTCAGAAATAGGCCTTAGCAAATTCGGACTCTAAGTTGCCCAAAAAAAATCATTACAGAAACTTATTTTCAAAAGGGTGCAGAGATCACTGTTCATCCGACCACAGTTTACTTAAAAATCCATAACAATTCGAAGGATGATCCAAAAATTCTGAACTTTCACAGGGATATACTAGATACATAGATAAACAATTTTCATGAAGAAACTAACCATCAAAAACGACCATAGCTAGGAGTAATACGGACTACAAAACTGAACATGCTAGGGAATGAAATCTGTCATCATGCACTTCAGAAAATACCAGATCTGTTTTCGACGACCAAATCAAATCCAAAAATTATGAAAATTTGCAGAGATCATCTTTAAAGTGTTAGGAACATTTTTCATTTAGACACGTTCTTCCAAAAACGAAAGGATCTAGGCGAGAAAAGCACAACAATAAAATCTACTCGGAAGAAACCCTAAAAGACAGTTTTGGCATAGGATGAAAATCGAACTACAACTCAAAGAATACTCAACCAAAAGCTCTAAAATTTGAGATGCACAACACTAACTTACTTCTCAAGAGTGTAGTGTCGAAATCCTCTTTGGTTGAACTCCCAAATTCGTCCGGAACAGCCTCTCACCTCCAAGATCTACCGAATGAATCCTATTTCATAAGATATGGGAGAAAATTGCTACTAAGAAGGGTGGATTCGAGTTTATGGATTAAGGAAGGAGTTGAAGACCTTACCAACACCTTGAGAGATGGATTGGAATCCTAGAACTCGACCAACACTCCCTGGAAATGGTGAAGAACACTCCCCAACTCTCAACAACACTCAAAAGAATGGAATTTTCGGATTAGTGAATGAGGGGGGGTTTGGTGGGTGATTAAGGATGGGAATGGGGTAATTCAGGTTTCCAAAAGGAGGCTTAATGCATCTTGGAAGTATGAGGGACTTAATGACAGTCCATGTCTCGAAATACACTCCCTCAAAACTCATCCAAACCACCTACCCTTCATTGGATCAACTTAATCCCTTTTGTGTGCATGAATCCTTCTTATCCCATTGTATAGAGCTTGAACCAAGTCCAAAACCCATCCCAATACATCCCTAATCACTTAATAATGTCTGAGCATTGAATTGGAATCGATTCCATGAATCAAACTCGAGTAAATGGCCCCAAACTACAAGAAACGCGTAGCAGCGTTTCAAAACGCTGCTACTGAGGTGGTGGCGCGCCACCGCGCGGCCACCGCGCCACCACCAGGCTGCGGCCAAATTTTCTTTTTTTTTTTTAATATGATTTTTAGTCTTAAAAATCATACATGGATTATCCATGATTGTTGGATAATCCGATAACTCTCTTCGAGTTGCTATCGTCCGAAAATGTTTAATTCCGCTCTCCCGGAATTATTTCGATTGCGATAGTTAAATCCAGTTAATTAATTCAATTAATTAATTTTCGGATTTAATAATCGATGTTGATTTCTCGGGTGTTACATATATCTCATTTTTGGACGGAGTTACAACAAGCTCTCGATACTTAAATCAAAATGAGCACCGCATTCCACCCAATGACGGATGGACAAACCGAGAGAACGATCCAAACACTGGAAGACATGCTTAGAGCATGTGTGTTGGAGTTTAAGGGAAATTGGGAAGCTCATTTACCCTTAATTGAGTTTTCCTATAACAATAGCTACCATGCTAGCATTGGCATGGCACCTTTTCGAGGCGTTGTATGGACGAAAGTGCCGAAGCACGTTGAGCTGGGAAGAAAATGATAAATCTGTGGTAGTAGGACCACAACTTGTCGAAGAGATGGCTCAACAGATAAAGGTGATTCAAGGGAAAATGAAAGCTGCGCAAGACTGTCAGAAGGGTTATGTTGACGTGAGACGACGAGACCTAGAATTTCAAGTGGGAGATAGAGTCATGCTAAAGATATCACCCATGAAGGGGGTGATGCGCTTTGGCAAACGAGGGAAGTTGAGTCCTCAATACATAGGACCTTATGAAATTCTAGAACGAGTAGGAAATTTGGCCTACCGCCTAGCTTTACCGCCACAACTAGATCGAGTTCATAATGTTTTCCATGTCTCACAACTAAAGAAATATGTGCCAGACCCGACACATGTACTCCAACCGGAAGTAATCGAACTCGATGAGGATCTGACTTATGAAGAAGTCCCAGTGTGAATTCTAGACGTTAAGGAGCGAGTAACACGGAATAAAACCGTCAAGATGGTCAAGGTTCTTTGGTCGAACCATGAAAGCGAAACCGCAACATGGGAGTTAGAATCAGACATGAGAGAATGCTACCCGACACTGTTCCAAACCGACACCGACACAGTTATGGGGATATAACTGCAATCTTGAGGGGGAGAGGATGTCACACCGTGTATTTTCCGTACATTTTTGTAACCAAACAAATTCAAATTGTTTTGGACTACGTTATGGCTTGATCCCTTCACAAGGTACGTAGGCAACTTAGAAGTTTAATTCTAAGTTCAGTCACGAAATAATAAAATAAACAAAAGGATTCGTTCTCAACATGAGAAAAGCCCAAACACAATTTCGAGGACGAAGTTGATTCTTAAGTAGAATAGACTGTAATACCCGAGAATTTTGCAACATAAAATAAATAAATAAATAAAATAAATAAACAATAAATAAAACAATAACAATAAATAAATATAATAAACAAATAAACATAATACATAGTTAAGGTAATGAGAAATGGAACTTAGTTTAAGAAGGAATTAAAATTCCAATACCCGTAAAGCCAAAGGTAATTTAATCAAATAAATGGTACAAGGGAACCCGACACTAATGAACTCGAGAATTCGAGGTCAATACTAAATCTAGACCCGAGTAAAAATTAAGATAGGAAATAGGAGCCCGAAAATATCCCGGAAATCGGAATCCGAGAACATAGAAGGATAGAAGTCCGAAAGAGAGGAGAAACGGCTCGACGGATCGCACGACCCGCCCGGACCGAACTCCAGGCGGTGACCGCGCGGTGGCCGCGCGGTGTTACCCCTAAACGGCGCGCCAAGCCCGCGCCGTCGGGCAGTAACAACCCATGCGAGATTTTCTCGCCCGAATCCGGATTTTTCGACTTCGGTTGCTCACCTTGCGGCTCAAGACTTACTAGGGCAGACTTTGGACATCCTTTAGGTCCTTTACATCTATAAATAACCCTCTCAAGTAACCCCGAACACTTTTCAAACCCTACGAAAAATCTCTATACAATAAACCCTATTTCCGGAGTCGTCGGAGGCACAAAACCGAGCAAAGGGACTGTCTTGGACGAAAATTGGAAGGCCTCTAATGTTGTGGTAAGTTTTGATCCGATCTCTTTCCATTTGCGATTCGAAAATGAGTCCTAACACTATCCTTTTCTTTCCTACACCCCGAATCGGATCTAGAACGAAGAACCCGACGAACCGAGAAGATAAACGGTGGACTGGAAGCCACGCCTCCAAATCGACGAGCCGGGACGACCACAAATCAGTAAGTTAATCTTACTATGGTTTTGGGTGAATTAAAACACACCTAACTTAACGATCTAATCAAGAAACCTAAAATCTGTCAACACGAAAAACTCTACGGCGCAGCGTTTTTGCACGATTTTTCCGAACCTTTAAAACTGATCAAACGGGAAAACGTAAAACACAAAAAACGTTCCTAAGACATAGATCTATCTCCTGTAACAATTTCATAATTTTTCATTGAGTTTTGATATCTGAAATCGACCCCAAACCGAACTGTTCTAAATTCAGATCTTGAAATCTTTACAGAACATTAGTCCGAATTTGTAGACGTTTTTGACAATAGATCTAGACTGATTCAGAACTTTAGTCGAACATGAAAGTTGTAGATATATGTTTTACGTATCTCTCTGTAAAATTTCATCAAATTTGGAGTTAGTTTGCTATGGTAGACCGTGAAATCTTGAAACTGCTGTGGAAAATTTCGGACAGATTTGTAACCTGATAGAGATCTACGTTTTTCACTTATTTCAGTAACTCGGATTGAAAAACTTAAAACACAGAACTTGTTCGTCTCTGTGTTTTCGAATCACTGGTCAAATTTCAGAATTTTCGGAGTTAGAAAGAATTTTTAATTAATTTTGGAGTAAACAGTGTTTTGACAAAGTCAATTCTTGGAAATCTTGTTGAAACAGTGAAATTAGTCTTTAAGGTTTAAACGAGTTGAAATCTATTTTTGAAATAAATACATGGAATCAGGATTTTGAAAAATCCCCTTACAAACTTATCAATTAAAATTAGGGGGTGAGTGCTCTGCAGGGTGCCCTCCGAACGATTCACTTCGTGCCTTTATGGACGATGGTGACCCCGCGCGAAATTTCAGATACATTGCCAAAACGGCATGAGATATATGGCCTACACTAAAGAAGGCCACCCTTGAAGATTTCTCTCTTTTGGGACTGGGAACATTTGAACTAACAAAAATTGACTTTCTCGAAAGCTGTAGAGAGGCAGAAAATTGGATGTTCTAGCTCTCCGAGGCTTTGCGACTTTTTGTGGAGGATAAAAATGAGAAAGCAGCATTTGATATTCTTGATGCTGCTACTCTGATAACCACCCCCCATCCATCTACATAAAAGCACTTATGCTTTTAAGTAAGGATGTTGTTGAAGAGCGAGAGAAAGGAATTTGGCTTTCCGCATCTCTTTGCAAGAATAGACGCAGGCTGAATAATCTCCAATTTCAAATTAGAGGATGGATGTCAAATTATGCTGAATTCTACTCTCCTTTTCTAGGACAACCTAAGAAACGATTCTACAGTGATCCAACTCTATTTGTTAACAATCATAAATGGCCAAGAAACCAATATGGACTCAGTACAATTTATTGTATGAGGTGTTTGGTCACTGAACATTGTAATTGCTTCACTAGATTCGGGAATGGACTTGAATTTCCCCCTCTTTATT
Source organism: Hygrophila difformis (assembly GCA_030278955.1). Taxonomy (NCBI): domain Eukaryota; kingdom Viridiplantae; phylum Streptophyta; class Magnoliopsida; order Lamiales; family Acanthaceae; genus Hygrophila; species Hygrophila difformis. The sequence continues at coordinate 27,714,336 of JAOANR010000010.1, forward strand.
TTCAGATTGGATCTATAAGACCTTTTGTATTTGAATTTCTCAATGCTTTTTCAGATTCTGTAAGAATGACATATTATGTAATGTGTTTTGACTTTGCTTGATTTAATGCTTTAATTCTTCATGCATTGTATTTTTCTCTAGTAAGAATTAATTAATGATTAATTCCTTCACATTTAGTGCAAATCTCTAAATGTGAGTATGGTGATTCGTTAAATTCTAAATTGAGAAAGGGTTGATAGTATGTTCTCTATTCACACCTTCACATTTAGAGCAAAACTCTAAATGTGAGGATGGTGATCATGATTTAATCGGTTTTCTCTTATCCTTCTTTAAAGGATCCACAAGATGACTTTTGAAGAACTCCAAGCTCGAGGTGTCGAGTCAGACAAGAAAGAACAGTCATTCTGGGAAATGAAGAGAACAGAAAAAATGGTGAAAGATATTCAGAAAAGCTGTGGATGGTTAGGAATGGAAATCTCACCTCCAATCTTTTATTTCAATCCGCTGATGATTCAACATATACCTGCTAAGGAGAAGGAATCACTGATGATTGACCTGGAAGAAGCATTTTGGGATAAGATGAGCCATTTCTGGGAACAACAAATGGTCAATCTTATTAATGACAGACATCTCCCTAAGGGTATCAAATTGAAAGACTTTTAGAAAGGGAGAAGAAATGTATGGCTGAATGGAATCAGGAATGCTATAGAATCATTAATCCAAAGGATCATACGGGGTTAGAGTTGGATTACTTTGATCCCCAGCCACTGCCTAAATATTGCTGCAAGTTCAATGAGATCAGGAATGCCCGAGTTTATGATCCTCAACAAGCACTCCCTGCATACATGCCTCCAGCATTTTTGAATAAGAAGGGACTTGTTGAACAAAATTTCTTAACAAATTTGGCATTAGACAGAATCATTGATGCTCGGATCAATCTTAGACACGCCCTTGAACCTCATTTTCAAAGAGCTAAACAAGGCAAGATGGAATGGAAAGATGTTCTTAGGACCATTCAGGAAGCTAGGAACAGCTGGATAAGAAATATGAATGAATGGGCTAAGGGCAGAATCTTAAGAAAAGAATCCTCAGGCCAGGGCTAGTGAGAAAACCTGATGAAGAGTTTCCATTAGAGAATTTTGCTGATTTAATGCCTGAACAGCAGGCATGGGTTAAGGATGCAGAAGAAAAAGAAGCTGAGAGAACAGGGAAGACCAGGAAGCAAAGATCAGATGCAAAACAGACACCACAAAATATAGTCAGGAATATCTTCAGAGAGTCTGTCATAAATGAAGGCTTGGAAACTATAAAAAATTTCAGGAAGATTTCAGCCCCAGCAATAACACCAGCAGATGCGGATATTCTCATTACAGATAGACCACATAAGATCATGAAGAGATTACCTCCACCTCTCTAGCAAGAAGTTCATGGACTTGTGCAGGAGAGAAAAAGGGAATTCATTGAGAAGTATATTAGATATGACAGTATGTGCATAGAAAACGCATACAAGGAACATAGAGCTTATACTGATCAGACACAAGGAAAGATTCAACAGATAATCATTGATGATTGGGATAAATGGAATGAGAAGTATCTGAACAGAAAGGGGATGAACATGATGCTTAAAGGTTTAGGAAAGACCTTTTATATTAAGAAGAGTCTTTCTGATGAAGACAACACAGATGAAGAAGAACGACTTGACAGGATACAAAGGATAGAAGCATTGTCAAGGGTTGTAGAAGGAAATGAAGAACTTATGGAAGTCACTCCTGAAGAGCAAGAGTCTGTTTTATGAGTATCATAAGCTGAGACAGAAGGAAAACCGTGAATTCGAAGAATTTATGAAAGCTCAAGAGAAAAGGTGTAAGAAGAAAGTGTCTACCAGGAAAAGAAAGTCACATATTCTCAGTTCAAGTTCTTCAGAAGAAGCACCTTCGGTTAAGAAAAGGAATCGGAGTAGGGTAAAGAAACATAAGTCTGGGAAGACTAGCCAACCTTCTAAGAAGAGGAAACATGAAGATGAACTAACAGTTAAAGAAGTTTTGGATTTGAAAAGAGGAACTCCAGAATCAGAGCAACTGATGAAGGAAAACAAAGAATCACTATAACAATCTCAGGGAAGGAAATACATTGTAGTTTATAAAAGAAAGGAAAAGTCATCCTCAAAATAGCAAGAACCCTCTCCTGAGGAGGTAATACAACAAGAAACTGTTCCTGAGAAGGAAAAGCAGCAAGAAAAGGAGCCTGATAAACCTATCAAGAAATTCAGGATAAAGATGAAGGCCAGGAAATCAAAGTTTGTAGTCCATGACATCAGTTCTGAAGAGGAGAAGGTGAAACCAACTTTGGGAGGCCAGCAAGCCATAGTGCCTTATATTGGAGATGAAGAAATCAAACCTGAGAAAGTCTCTACAGAAGGATTGGAACTTGTACCTTTTAAAGATCTGGAATTGGGAGACATTGATCCTGAGGGTTGGAAATCCTGTATTGTTGAATACCAAGCTCCAATACAAGAATATCCAATTATTCAATCTCAACATACTGAAGCCAGTCCAGAGGAAAATTTAGAAGGACATGATAAAGAACAACAGGCACAAGTAAATCAAACTCTAGTTGCAGGTCAGGTTGATTTGGAAGAATTGCCAAGAAGAGAAGATGATAAATTTGTTGAGAATCCTACTGAGGAAGCTGACAGCTCACTTAGTAAGGTACATCAATTGGAACATAATTTATCACAAGAGAAAAATTCAGTTGACCAAGAAGATCTAGATCTACTCAATGAATTAGTGGGAGATACAGTTCAAGAATGATTGATCAAGGATTTGCAAGAGTTTGATGATTTGAATTTGCATGGAATCACTGTTGGAAATATGAACTCATCTTTGGAAGGTCTAATTAAGAAATACATAAAGCTGGCTAGAGAAGGAGGAAATGCATGCACTACCAAGGAACAAGCAACTGTATATGCAGAGAAGCTTGAGTTGAGCTAGAAAAAGTTAAACAGCAGATTAATTCTGGAGCAGAAGTGGAACCAAGTCCGTTAGCACTTCAGGCTTACAGAGAAGAGGTCCAGAGGAATGAATCTCAGAATAATCAAGAGAGGCGGATGGTTCTTTATGAAGAAAAAGTTGTCAGAAAAGAACAGCAGGAAGAATACTTGGTTGATCCAAATGTTTATCAAAGTGTGAAGTCACAAACTTTGGCTGACATTCAACTTAACCAGTGGATCTTACCATCTCCAATTAAGAATGATGTAGCTCAGAGGGCAATCTCTAGGATGCAAGACCCTGTTTGGATTGAAGACCAAAGGCATAAATTAGAAGAGCATTTGGCAATTCAAGGAGTATTCATTTCAGAATCTAATGAGCTCCCACCTTTCTTGAATGAACCAGAACCAGGGCCAGAGCCAGAACCACAGGAACCTACAGAAACACTGAATCAGCAGAGTTTGGAGATAACCGAAAGGATAGATACAAGCACTTCATTGATACATGGTTCAGATATTGATGACTTCCATCGTACTGAAACAGTGGGGGATCAAGAAACGAATGTAGAACCTATCCAGGAAGGAAATCAGACAGGTGATGAAGAAGAAGAAGCTGTAGGAGATGATCAGGAAGAAGCGCAGGAATCTAGAGGGAGTGAATCAGATACTTCTGAAGGATCTTCCCCTGGAAAAGAAGTTCCAGAGCTTATGCCTTTAAGCTATTGGGGAAAGAATAGTTCGAAAGTAAGATTGTCAATTCCTGACAGCATTGAGAAAAGAACTGAGTTTACAGACGAGGAGATCAGAATTAAATTCAATGGAAGAAAAGAAGCAGTAGAAAATTACCTGAAAATGTCAAAGATGATTGTTCCAGACAAGGGATTCCATCCTAAGTATCTGAGCCATAAGTATATCAATTACTGGAGAAGGATCAATGAATGGGACATCTTCATGAGGCATAATAACAAGTGTGGATATGTGGAGTTGACCAGGGAATTCTATGCCAATTTTGATGTGGAAGCTGAGACAACTTGGATCCGGGGTAAAACAGTGAAAGTTAATGTAGAAACCCTGAATGATTTAATACAGGCACCTATGCCGGAACAGCCAGAAGTCATGTCTGAAATCATTTTGAGGAAAAAGACTCAGGACAATAAGTTGATCAATGCTAGAAAATGGCATTAGGATTTTGTTCAACACACAGAGGAACTGAACAGAATAAAATTCCACTTAAGAATTTGAAAACTGAGTATCTGCCAACACTTGATTTCTATTACTCAAAGCTCAGGCCTACTACAAATTTCCAAGGACCTTCTTCCGGAACTTTTGAAGGATTTGCATTGATATGGGCAGGAAGAAAGTGTAGTGTTGCACATCATGTGCTCAATGTTATCAAATCAAGAGTTGGGAAAGATACAGCACTAGCATACCCAAATCTTATTAGAAGACTTTGTGAAAAGTAGGGAGTACTGATGGCACCATTTTTGACAGAGATCATAAGGATAGATCCACATATTCCCTTACCAGTGGACACTCTAAGAGGAGAATTGGTTTATCAATTTCCAGATTTGGACGAACAGACCTCTGAAGGTTCATGATCAAAAGTACCATCTCCTAAAGCCAGGCAACCTAAACTTCCTTCAAAATCTAAATCATCTTAGTCTAAAGCTGCAGCAAAAAGATCAAAGATTTCAACAACATCTCTTGCATTAAATGTTATTCCTGAAGATGAGGAGCTCGAAGATGTTTCTGCACCATCTCAAATTCCAAGACAACCATTGAGGAATACAGTGTCAATAGATGAATCTCAGAACATGAGTACTTCAATCCAAAGTTTTGCACAGTCTATGAAAATGTTGGTAAAAACCATGTCAGAAGACAAACACATACAAATGGAGATGGAACAGAAGAGGAATGAGCTTGAACATGTCAGGATTCAAACTGAAGAAAAACTCAGGAAAAAGGAGATGGAAAGGCAAGAGAAGATAAGAAAGGAAGAATGGGATAGAAAGGAAAGAATGAGAAGAGAGGAGATGGAAAGATATGATAGGCTGAGAAGAGAAGAGTTGGAAGAAAGAAGACAAGAGAGAGAGAGAGGGATATGGAGCTTAGGAGACAGGACCAGCAGAATTGTACGAGGCTGGTGGATATCCTAGCCAACTTGGTAGCTGACATTAAAAAGCCACCATCAGCACCACCTAAAGATCCAAGCAATGATCCGTCAGGAACTACATTGATCAAGAAGTGCAGACATTCTCACAGGGGAGTATCTTAAACTCTTTCTTTTTGTATATTCTTCTTCTAGCATTTCTCCATTATTTCTTCTATTTGAACTGTTGATTGCTTTATTTTGAATTCATTACTTGATAAGGATAGAGTAGATAAGCTTTAGATCAAGTCATTCTGTAGAATCAATATTCTATGACATAGGGAATGTTTTAGGTAATCAGAACTAGGACTTAAGTGGGATAGGAAGTTGCTAAAAGAAGTAGAAGACTAAGTCTAAGTGGCTGATGGCATATATAAACATTTTATAGATTCTAATTGTATCTGAAGCCGCCTTTGACAACTGTTGAAAGCTAAGTACTTTGAGATTGATTGATGTCATTACCAGATGAACAATTTGAAGACTCTTTAATTTTATTAACTTGAGTGATTTGCATACTATAAACAATAAATTGGACTAAGGTTAGAATGATTGATCCAATCTAGTCTCTCTTAAAAGATGAGTGTGCGTATCAAGTGAAGTATGAGTCCAAAGCCAAAACAAGGGAAATTTTAGAAACAAATGTGGTAAAATAATGTGGATATAAGTAGCTGGCACAGCTGCTCCTCTGACTTATGAGTTGAAGAACTCTAAAAAAGCAAAGTCAATGGTAGGGGAGTTGAAGTTTCATCTGCAATGTCAGGTCGTGCGACTCCTCCTAATAATGTGAAACCGAGCTATTGAAAGCCACGAGAAGCCACCCATTGATATATATATATATATATAAATAAAAAAAATAAAAAAAAAACTTATTCTTTTTGGCTAAGGATTCAGAAGCACAAGGTATGCACATAAGTTGGATAGGATTGAGTGTGAAAGGAGAAAATCTGACTAACTAAAGGACAATACAATAATTCACAAAAATGGAAATCACTCTTGTCAATATCTTTATTGAGTCTGAAGAATTAGAAGTCAGGTATGAAGCATCAATTGATTGAATGAGTCAAGCTTGAAATAGTTGGAAAAGAGAAGGCAAGGATCCAATGAAGATCTTATATTAATTCTGAATCTTGGAGGCCACAATTTAGACTCGTTCTTTGAAACTTTGCAGTTCCCTACCACTTGGGGCAAGTGGTTCTAAATGTGAGGATGGTGATGACAATCATTCATGACTGTCATTGAATGACTGTCACTTTCGTCTAAATTGTTGTCATAATCATAATCTTTGTCCTTATTTTCCTCGATATTATGTGAAGAACTGGAAAAAGAATGTCAAAAGTCTTGGAATATTAGGATCAGGATAGGAATTTGAAACTCATGAAAATGGCTCAGAACTGTTGGAATAAATTTGATGTTTTTATCTTGCATTGTTCTTGTTAAGAACTGGGTCTCGCTTTGTCAACATGGAAAAAGTGATGTTGCGAGTGAGAAGTTTGGTTTATGCTGAGAGCGAGGAGGGATTGATGCGAGGAGTGTGGAAGCAGAATTGCACAAGTCTTGGAAGCTCACGCGACGATAAAAATCATATTGCGAGAAGAGCTAAGTTTGCGCGAGTTTGGAAAGGCAAGAGTTATAGCGAGCAGAACTTTATTTGATGAAGATTGTAAAGACGTCGCTTTGTCAGAGGAGGTAACTTCACACTGCCCACGCTTTGAAGGAACAGGACAAAGCGTGGAGCGAGAGAGAAAGCGCGAGCAATTAGCATCCAGTTGGGAGACAGTTACTTTCACAAGTCTATAAATAGACCCACTTGGAGATCAGCTCGGGCTAAGCTGAAGATCGAAGAATTTCTCTCAATATTCTCCTCTTTCATTTTTAGAGCATAGTAGGTAGGTAGATAACTAGGGTTTATGTTCTGCGATTTATGTTTGTGTTCTTCAGATTCGATTTTCAATTTCAGCAGATTAGTTTGAACTTTTGTTTAGTAGATTAGATTAGATTAATAAAAATCTGGAGAGAAGGATGGCATTCGGGATGTAATTTCACCATCGCACCGTCGAACACCTATCTTGTTTTCACAACTCCGTTGAACCGATTTCGCATTTTTCCGATGAGATCCAGATCTCCAGGTGTTTTCGTTTACATTTCTTGTTACATTTTATGATTTGTGGAGGAAAACCAAATGTTATATTGAATAATTTCTCTTTTGGATCGCAATTATTGAATTCTCACGACTGGATCAGTAAGAACAATGGACAGAATCAGGGGAATTGCATGCATAATTGAGAATTTCAGTTATGCTATCCTTAAGCAGCTTGAGATGTCACATTCCTGATTTGAATTTTTTGTTTAAATTCTTTAATCCTGCAAGGAAGTATCCTAATCCTCGATAATCTGTTTGAATCAGAATTTCTTGGGAACTTTACAATCCATTTTCTGTAATTTCATTCATTTCATAATTCGTCAAACTGTAGATGTTCGCAAACACATGTATCTTAGAAATTCTGGAATTGCAATTATCGAGTTCTTGAATATCTTTCACGGGATGATTGAATGAATAATTTTTCAGTTGTATTTTTAATCAAATTTCGGTTCATAATAATAATATTGAAGGTTAGTGAATTAATCTTCATTAAGTTCTTAAAGACCCACGCAGTGTTAAACATAGCGTGATAATCTTTGAAAACTGAAAACTTTGGAATTTACTCTCCTGATTAAGGTTGAGAAATCTTACTCGCAATATCTCTAGATATGGAATAGAGCGATGAAGATTTTCAATATATCTTAAACTTAGTATTTTCCTTCATACAATACTTCATCCTCGCCTTATCACATCACTGGGATGAAGCGAGGGACGAATCCTATCATATTTAAACTCTTGAACATGTTATATCAGAGCTCAGAATCTGAGATGACATCAGAATTGATCCCTTTTCTGAAGGAAACCAAATGCAACATCGCTATAAGTATATATCATCTATTCTATAAGTATATATCATCTATTCTATCTAGCTTCCAACCTATATTTTGGGAGCACCCTAGCATTTTACTTAGAGGATTCAATACCCTCACCATTTTTTTATACATATATTACTACTTATATTCATAATATTTTGGGATATTTCCCAGACTCACTGCTGAGTATTATGCTTTCATCAGAAGATAATTGCATTTTATTATCATTCTCACATCATTACTTTCATCAGCTTATTGAGTAGAAATAATGATACAAGCCTGTTTGTTCATTATTTACTCAGGGTAATGAAGAACAAACTTGTTCTGCAGTTGGATGTTTAGTACATGTCGTTTAAAAGGGAAAGATGTTTCAAAAATCATCTTTTGTCTTAAGAATTAATGAGAATCTTAAAGGGTTAATTTCCAGGGATCATAGATTTATGGTTTAACAATCATATGCTATGGGTAGGAGGTTAATAGACTTGCAAAATTTCATTAATCATGAGTCAATTCATGAGTATTTAGACTTATTTACAGAGAATTCTCAAGCTAATACATCTGTATGAATCTGAATAACCTAGATAAGTCAAGGACTTTGATTAGCAACTTCATCTTGATATACTTACAGGATTATTATTTTTTATAAATACTTCTTGGAATTATTTTGAAAGACTGAGTCTTAAACAACCCTTGGATGATAGATTTAAATAAGTGCTTTTCTATTTCTTGTAGAGGACATCCAAGTAAGTAGTATAAGATATTTTTCTTATCAAAATAGTGAGAGGACAACAACAAGTTCGGACTAGCACAACATGGATTAGATGTGACCTTGAGTATTCAATGGCTTAATCTGAATCCGGAAAAAACAGATTAAGTGATATTTCTGAAAGCTCATGCCAAGAGATAAGTCTGACCGATTATCTCTTAGCATAGGTATCTCATGATTTCAGTGCTTAGAATATTATGACACTAGATCACAAGTACTCGTCTTGGGAAAGTGATCGAAGACATGAAGAATGGACAGATTTAGATATAGGACTTGTTTCATCTCTTTGAGCTACCCATTTCTATAAATCACATAAGCATGTTACTTCAGAAGAAGTCTAATCTGTTTTCTTTGTCATTCAGTCCATCATTATCACACAATCAAACCTTATCCATCATTTTTAATGTTTTCTTTTATATGTCTTTTTATACTGCTTTAATACTTTGTTGCATTTACCTTTCAGTAATAGACTTTAAGACACATTCACTATTCATTACAAACCAAAGAGTATATGCAAAATTCTAAGATTTATAATGTTATTAAAATGCTTCTATCGTATAACTCTCTAGTGAACGATCCCGACAAACAAATAAATACTGCAAGCTTGATATCGTGCGCTTTCGGTAAACCAAGAAGGGATCCTAGCGAGGGGTTCCCAAACATCGGTAAAAGCTTCACTAAGCGTTCAATCTCGTCTTTCTGGCAATGGCCATACCTATACGAGCGGACGGAAACTGGTTGCGCGTCTGGCATTAACTCAATCCGGTGATCCGTTGCTCGCTTGGGAGGTAGCCTGTACGGATCTAAAAACATTTCAGCAAATTGCTGCATGAGCTTCTTAACAGGTTTCCCATTTGGCTCATTTAATTTAGTTGGCTCTGGGTCTAGCACAACCGCCCAAAACTCAGCATCTGATGTCCGAAGAAGAGTCCGTAGCCCCCACGTGCTCACGACAAAGTGTAGAGTCACCCTTAAGAACCACAATTTTACTTGCCAATCAAAGGACATGGTCAAATTATCCCAATTATTTCGAACTTCAACCAAGGTTGCCAGCCACGCCACACCTAATATAATGTCAACACCGCCCAATGCAAACACATAAAAGTTTGTCACCACTTCACAACCTGGTAATGAAAGCATCATACCACGACATACACCTTCAGATACTTGTCGCGTTCCATTACCTAACATGACCCTAAATTTCACCGTACGTTTTGGGTGTAATTTGAGGAGTGAAACAAGGGATGCTGAAATAAAGTTATGACTTGCGCCACTATCGATGAGTATGGTGACAGCGCGTCCGCCAACCGTGCCCTGAATTCTCATTGTGCGAGGACCGGATAATCCAGCCATCGAGTACATTGGCAGCTCGCCCTCAATGTCATCAATTTCTTGCGTCAAACCCACTGAATCATCCTGTGCTGGTTCCATAAATTCAGTCTGACAAAAATCCAGGCTTCATATTCCTTGGTAAGTAATACCCTCAATTGTTTCAATGGGCAATCGTGCCCTGGTGTATATGGCTTTTTGCAGCAGAAACATAATCCCTTTGCTCGTAACTCTGCATAATCCTGAGGGGATAGACGAGAAAAACGAGATTGGGCAGTCGACTGCCCCAAAGCAATTGATGATGGTGGTTTGGAAACACTCCCACCATTGGAAACCCCACGGATGCTATGGTCGATTGCCTGCCCATGACTAGTATTGAAGGTTTTCCGTGGCCAGGTTGGAGTGCGCGTGGGTGTGCTTACAATTCCACTCGCCAGACGTCCACCCCACTGTAAGCCAAGGTTATCTTCAATTTCTCTACCATGCTCCATTGCTGTTTCTAAATCCCTTGGACAAAGCAATCGCAGCGCACCCCGAATAGAGTCGGTCAACGCTTTCATAAAATACCCTAGGTAATGTTCCTCAATAAGTCTTGGGACTTGGGTTGCCAATTGCACAAATAGAGTCATATATTCTTCAACGGAGTCCGATTGTTTCACATTCGGTAGCCGCTCAAAAGAACCCCTTTAAAACGAGTATCAAAATCGAGCAACGAGTGCCTATGAAAACTCCTCTCAAGTCAGCCCCAGTTTGTGTGATTGATACCAAGTTACCCAATATAAAGCCTAGTCGGCCATGGCCACCACTGCAAAGGCTACTTTCTGCCCGGCATCTACCTCATGTATCTCAAACTGCTGATTGGCCCGGGCCAACCACCCGATTGGATAAGTCCCCTCAAAACTCGGCAATTGTAGCATCAAGTGCTTCCCACTTGGGCCCGCGATTAGAGCTCTTGATTCCTCTTCGGATTTGGAAGAAACATCATCGCCCTTGTAAGAGGTCAATTGTCGAAGTGCGCGTGTGATGTCGGCAAGCGTAGCCGTGATGTCTGTCAATTGCGTATTCACCGCCACTAATTGTGCTTTCATCTCCGCTTGATCAAATTCCGCCTTATCTAATCTCTCAGATTGTGATCTAGTCATCATGTCAGGAAGGGATCCGGCAGGTCGGACCAAATTGATAGAACTACGCAAATTAAAAGAGAAACCCCAAGCGGCAATCCTCCGCTGGTCAGCCTATGGCTCACTTTGATTACAGATCTTTTTCTCCCCTCAAAAAACCTAATGCTACTGACTTATATACTAAACAAAATAAGGCCTACGGCCCAAAAGATAAAACAATTAAATAATAATAATGTCTTGAACAAGAATAAATAAAGGCCCTCTGAACAGAATAAAATATATGCCTAAATGTTATTCCGGTTTCGGCGACGATACACAACTAGAGGCCTTGGACCACCATCATCTTGACTGTGTATTTTCTCGTCTGCAATTCCTTCAGCTTCAACTACATGCTCTCTATCAATCTTCCACCTCTTAAAAGTGTGGAGTTATGGTGAAAACTGTCAAATTTCATTCTATATGCAAACAATTGATTAACAGAGTTCATCCTACCTCCACTTGAAGTGACAGCTCAGAACATAAGAATCATACTAGTATATGGCAACGACAGTAAAGGGGTTGGCGAAAATGCGCAAGAAAGCTTGGATTGCTCTAATATGCAGCACTGTAATTTTTCTGAGAATATTATATCAAGAAGCAACTGAGCTACCAGTATGCCAGATATGTTACTGCAGTTCAGTGGTCAACTAGTACTATATAATAGTATAAGATTGGCGTAATGTCATAAAACATTCTCTTTAATGAGGGAACCAAGCCCAGTGCTCATAAAATGATACATGAAAACATCAGGGAACTTGTACAAGTACCAACACTGCCGTTATATAATACTCCACAATCACATAGCTCAAGACATCACCCCTAAACCATCGCAGGCAAATGCTTCTGGCGAGCAATTTTTTTACAAGCTAAGCTTAATTTTCTGAACTTATAAACTAAGAAAATGAAAATCTTCCGATCTCTGATCTCATATAAAGGAAATTAACGCAGCATTGTCATGACTATGGAAAGGTAGTAAGATAGTATAATCGGGGAGAAATATGACCCTAAATTTCCCCGTACGTTTTGGTGTAATTTGAGGAGTGAAACAAGGGATGTTGAAATAAAGTTATGACTTGCGCCACTATCGATGAGTATGGTGACAGCGCGTCTGCCAACCGTGCCCTGAATTCTCATTGTGCGAGGACCGGATAATCCAGCCATCGAGTACATTGGCAGCTCGCCCTCAATCTCATCAATTTCTTGCGTCAAACCCACTGAATCATCCTGTGTTGGTTCCATAAATTCAGTCTGACAAAAATCCAGGCTTCATCTTCCTTGGTAAGTAATACCCTCAATTGTTTCAATGGGCAATCGTGCCCTGGTGTATATGGCTTTTTGCAGCAGAAACATAATCCCTTTGCTCGTAACTCTGCATAATCCTGAGGGGATAGACGAGAAAAACGAGATCGGGCAGTCGACTGCCCCAAAGCAATTGATGATGGTGGTTTGGAAACACTCCCACCATTGGAAACCCCACGGATGATATGGTTGATTGCCTGCCCATGACTAGTATTGAAGGTTTTCCGTGGCCAGGTTGGAGTGCGCGTGGGTGTGCTGACAATTCCACTCACCAGACGTCCACCCCACTGTAAGCCAAGGTTATCTTCAATTTCTCTACCATGCTCCATTGCTGTTTCTAAATCCCTTGGACAAAGCAATTGCAGCACACCCCGAATAGAGTCGGTCAACGCTTTCATAAAATACCCTAGGTAATGTTCCTCAATAAGTCCTGGGACTTGGGTTGCCAATTGCACAAATAGAGTCATATATTCTTCAACGGAGTCCGATTGTTTCACATCCGGTAGCCGCTCAAAAGAACCCCTTTAAAACGAGTATCAAATCGAGCAACGAGTGCCTGTGAAAACTCCTCTCAGGTCAGCCCCAGTTTGTGTGATTGATACCAAGTTACCCAATATAAAGCCTAGTCGGCCATGGCCACCACTGCAAAGGCTACTTTCTGCCCGGCGTCTACCCATGTATCTCAAACTGCTGATTGGCCCGGGCCAACCACCCGATTGGATCAGTCCCCTCAAAACTCTGCAATTGTAGCATCAAGTGCTTCCCACTTGGGCCCGCGACTGGAGCTCTTGATTCCTCTTCGGATTTGGAAGAAACATCATCGCCCTTGTCGGAGGTCAATTGTCGAAGTGCGCGTGTGATGTCGGCAAGCGTAGCCGTGATGTCTGTCAATTGCGTATTCACTGCCACTAATTGTGCTTTCATCTCCGCTTGATCAAATTCCACCTTATCTAATCTCTCAGGTTGTGATCTAGTCATCATGTCAGGAAGGGATCCGGCAGGTCGGACCAAATTGATAGAACTACGCAAATTAAAAGAGAAACCCCAAGCGGCAATCCTCCGCTGGTCGGCCTATGGCTCACTTTGATTACAGATCTTTTTCTCCCCTCACAAAACCTAATGCCACTGACTTATATACTAAACAAAATAAGGCCTACGGCCCATAAGATAAAACAATTAAATAATAATAACGTCTAGAACAAGAATAAATAAAGGCCCTCTGAACAGAATAAAATATATGCCTAAATGTTATTTCGGTTTCGGCGACGATAAACAACTAGAGGCCTTGGACCACCATCATCTTGACTGTGTATTTTCTCGTTTGCAATTCCATCAGCTTCAACTACATGCTCTCTATCAATCTTCCACCTTTTAAAAGTGTGGAGTTATGGTGAAAACTGTCAAATTTCATTCTATATGCAAACAATTGATTAACAGAGTTCATCCTACCTCCACTTGAAGTCACAGCTAAGAACATATGAATCATACTAGTATATGGCAACTACCGTAAAGGGGTTGGCGAAAATGCGCAAGAAAGCTTGGATTGCTCTAATATGCAGCACTGTAATTTTTCTGAGAATATTATATCAAGAAGCAACTGAGCTACCAGTATGCCAGATATGTTACTGCAGTTCAGTGGTCAACTAGTACTATATAATAGTATAAGATTGGCGTAATGTCATAAAACATTCTCTTTAATGAGGGAACCAAGCCCAGTGCTCATAAAATGATACAGGAAAACATCAGGGAACTTGTACAAGTACCAACACTGCCGTTATATAATACTCCACAATCACATAGCTCAAGACATCACCCCTAAACCATCGCAGGCAAATGCTTCTAGCGAGCAATTTTTTTACAAGCTAAGCTTAATTTTCTGAACTTATAAACTAAGAAAATGAAAATCTTCCGATCTCTGATCTCATATAAAGGAAATTAACGCAGCATTGTCATGACTATGGAAAGGTAGTAAGATAGTATAATCGGGGAGAAATATGACCCAAAATTTCCCCGTACGTTTTGGGTGGAATTTGAGGAGTGAAACAAGGGATGTTGAAATAAAGTTATGACTTGCGCCACTATCGATGAGTATGGTGACAGCGCGTCTGCCATTCGTGCCCTGAATTCTCATTGTGCGAGGACCGGATAATCCAGCCATCGAGTACATTGGCAGCTCGCCCTCAATCTCATCAAGTTCTTGCGTCAAACCCACTGAATCATCCTGTGCTGGTTCCATAAATTCAGTCTGACAAAAATCCAGGCTTCATCTTCCTTGGTAAGTAATACCCTCAATTGTTTCAATGGGCAATCGTGCCCTGGTGTATATGGCTTTTTGCAGCAGAAACATAATCCCTTTGCTCGTAACTCTGCATAATCCTGAGGGGATAGACGAGAAAAACGAGATCGGGCAGTCGACTACCCCAAAGCAATTGATGATGGTGGTTTGGAAACACTCCCACCATTGGAAACCCCACGGATGCTATGGTTGATTGCCTGCCCATGACTAGTATTGAAGGTTTTCCGTGGCCAGGTTGGAGTGCGCGTGGGTGTGCTTACAATTCCACTCACCAGACGTCCACCCCACTGTAAGCCGAGGTTATCTTCAATTTCTCTACCATGCTCCATTGTTGTTTCTAAATCCCTTAGACAAAGCAATCGCAGCGCACCCCGAATAGAGTCGGTCAACGCTTTCATAAAATACCCTAGGTAATGTTCCTCCATAAGTCCTGGGACTTGGGTTGCCAATTGCACAAATAAAGTCATATATTCTTCAACGGAGTCCGATTGTTTCACATCCGGTAGCCGCTCAAAAGAACCCCTTTAAAACGAGTATCAAATCGAGCAACGAGTGCCTGTGAAAACTCCTCTCAGGTCAGCCCCAGTTTGTGTGATTGATACCAATTTACCCAATATAAAGCCTAGTCGGCCATGGCCACCACTGCAAAGGCTACTTTCTGCCCGGCGTCTACCTCATGTATCTCAAACTGCTGATTGGCCCGGGCCAACCACCCCATTGGATCAGTCCCCTCAAAACTCGGCAATTGTAGCATCAAGTGCTTCCCACTTGGGCCCGCGACTGGAGCTCTTGATTCCTCTTCGGATTTGGAAGAAACATCATCGCCCTTGTCGGAGGTCAATTGTCGAAGTGCGCGTGTGATGTCGGCAAGCGTAGCCCTGATGTCTGTCAATTGCGTATTCACCGCCCCTAATTGTGCTTTCATGTCCGCTTGATCAAATTCCACCTTATCTAATCTCTCAGATTGTGATCTAGTCATCATGTCTGGAAGGGATCCGGCAGGTCGGACCAAATTGATAGAACTACGCAAATTAAAAGAGAAACCCTAAGCGGCAATCCTCCGCTGGTCAGCCTATGGCTCACTTTGATTACAGATCTTTTTCTCCCCTCACAAAACCTAATACTACTGACTTATATACTAAACAAAATAAGGCCTACGACCCAAAAGATAAAACAATTAAATAATAATAAAGTCTAGAACAAGAATAAATAAAGGCCCTCTGAACAGAATAAAATATATGCCTAAATGTTATTCCAGTTTCGGCGACGATACACAACTAGAGGCCTTGGACCACCATCATCTTGACTGTGTATTTTCTCGTCTGCAATTCCTTCAGCTTCAACTACATGCTCTCTATCAATCTTCCACCTCTTAAAAGTGTGGAGTTATGGTGAAAACTGTCAAATTTCATTCTATATGCAAACAATTGATTAACAGAGTTCATCCTACCTCCACTTGAAGTGACAGCTCAGAACATATGAATCATACTATTATATGGCAACTACAGTAAAGGGGTTGGCGAAAATGCGCAAGAAAGCTTGGATTGCTCTAATATGCAGCACTGTAATTTTTCTGAGAATATTATATCAAGAAGCAACTGAGCTACCAGTATGCCAGATATGTTACTGCAGTTCAGTGGTCAACTAGTACTATATAATAGTATAAGATTGGCGTAATGTCATAAAACATTCTCTTTAATGAGGGAACCAAGCCCAGTGCTCATAAAATGATACAAGAAAACATCAGGGAACTTGTACAAGTACCAACACTGCCGTTATTAATACTCCACAATCACATAGCTCAAGACATCACCCCTAAACCATCGCAGGCAAATGCTTCTGGCGAGCAATTTTTTTACAAGCTAAGCTTAATTTTCTGAACTTATAAACTAAGAAAATGAAAATCTTCCGATCTCTGATCTCATATAAAGGAAATTAACGCAGCATTGTCATGACTATGGAAAGGTAGTAAGATAGTATAATCGGGGAGAAATATGACCCTAAATTTCCCCGTACGTTTTGGGTGTAATTTGAGGAGTGAAACAAGGGATGTTGAAATAAAGTTATGACTTGCGCCACTATCGATGAGTATGGTGACAGCGTGTCTGCCAACCGTGCCCTGAATTCTCATTGTGCGAGGACCGGATAATCCAGCCATCGAGTACATTGGCAGCTCGCCCTCAATCTCATCAATTTCTTGCGTCAAACCCACTGAATCATCTTGTATTGGTTCCATAAATTCAGTCTGACAAAAATCCAGGCTTCATCTTCCTTGGTAAGTAATACCCTCAATTGTTTCAATGGGCAATCGTGCCCTGGTGTATATGGCTTTTTGCAGCAGAAACATAATCCCTTTGCTCGTAACTCTGCATAATCCTGAGGGGATAGACGAGAAAAACGAGATCGGGCAGTCGACTGCCCCAAAGCAATTGATGATGGTGGTTTGGAAACACTCCCACCATTGGAAACCCCACGGATGCTATGGTTGATTGCCTGCCCATGACTAGTATTGAAGGTTTTCCGTGGCCAGGTTGGAGTGCTGTGGGTGTGCTTACAATTCCACTCACCAGACGTCCACCCCACTGTAAGCCGAGGTTATCTTCGATTTCTCTACCATGCTCCATTGCTGTTTCTAAATCCCTTGGACAAAGCAATCGCAGCGCACCCCGAATAGAGTTGGTCAACGCTTTCATAAAATACCCTAGGTAATGTTCCTGAATAAGTCTTGGGACTTGGGTTGCCAATTGCACAAATAGAGTCATATATTCTTCAACGGAGTCCGATTGTTTCACATCCGGTAGCCGCTCAAAAGAACCCCTTTAAAACGAGTATCAAATCGAGCAACGAGTGCCTATGAAAACTCCTCTCAGGTCAGCCCCAGTCTGTGTGATTGATACCAAGTTACCCAATATAAAGCCTAGTCGGCCATGGCCACCACTGCAAAGGCTACTTTCTGCCCGGCGTCTACCTCATGTATCTCAAACTGCTGATTGGCCCGGGCCAACCACCCGATTGGATCAGTCCCCTCAAAACTCGGCAATTGTAGCATCAAGTGCTTCCCACTTGGGCCCGCGACTGGAGCTCTTGATTCCTCTTCAGATTTGGAAGAAACATCATCGCCCATGTCGGAGGTCAATTGTCGAAGTGCGCGTGTGATGTCGGCAAGCGTAGCCGTGATGTCTGTCAATTGCGTATTCATCGCCACTAATTGTGCTTTCATCTCCGCTTGATCAAATTCCACCTTATCTAATCTCTCAGATTGTGATCTAGTCATCATGTCAGGAAGGGATCCGGCAGGTCGGACCAAATTGATAGAACTACGCAAATTAAAAGAGAAACCCCAAGCGGCAATCCTCCGCTGGTCAACCTATGGCTCACTTTGATTACAGATCTTTTTCTCCCCTCACAATACCGAATGCTACTGACTTATATACTAAACAAAATAAGGCCTACGGCCCATAAGATAAAACAATTAAATAATAATAATGTCTAGAACAATAATAAATAAAGGCCCTCTGAACAGAATAAAATATATCCCTAAATGTTATTCCAGTTTCGGCGACGATAAACAACTAGAGGCCTTGGACCACCATCATCTTGAGTGTGTATTTTCTCGTCTGCAATTCCTTCAGCTTCAACTACATGCTCTCTATCAATCTTCCACCTCTTAAAAGTGTGGAGTTATGGTGAAAACTGTCAAATTTCATTCTATATGCAAACAATTGATTAACAGAGTTCATCCTACCTCCACTTGAAGTGACAGCTCAGAACATATGAATCATACTAGTATATGGCAACTACAGTAAAGGGGTTGGCGAAAATGCGCAAGAAAGCTTGGATTGCTCTAATATGCAGCACTGTAATTTTTCTGAGAATACTATATCAAGAAGCAACTGAGCTACCAGTATGCCAGATATGTTACTGCAGTTCAGTGGTCAACTAGTACTATATAATAGTATAAGATTGGCGTAATGTCATAAAACATTCTCTTTAATGAGGGAACCAAGCCCAGTGCTCATAAAATGATACAGGAAAACATCAGGGAACTTGTACAAGTACCAACACTGCCGTTATATAATACTCCACAATCACATAGCTCAAGACATCACCCCTAAACCATCGCAGGCAAATGCTTCTGGCGAGCAATTTTTTTACAAGCTAAGCTTAATTTTCTGAACTTATAAACTAAGAAAATGAAAATCTTCCGATCTCTGATATCATATAAAGGAAATTAACGCATCATTGTCATGACTATTGAAAGGTAGTAAGATAGTATAATCGGGGAGAAATATAGAACCTGGGGACAATTCCTTAGCCTCACGCACAGCTGCGTCAACTCGCTCCAAATACCTGCCATATATAAATTATAGTAGAAAAAATGAATTTTGTTGAGCATAGCAAGATGTAAACAATGTAAATTATAGAGGGGACACTAGATCTGTAAATTATTATAGTGCTACCAAACAAGCACTGGGCGAGGGCGGAGAGTCCCTCGCCAATAATTGGAGTCCAGCAATCCAGCAGCATTTCTCAGCGAATCAATTCTCGAGACGTTTGCAATGGCGGATTGGCGGTGGGGACGCTGTAATTGTAATCCTTCAAAATGAGAGCTAACTTGTGGTAGACTGGTAGTCACTTGTATTATTCCCCAATCCCTAAGATGCATTAAACAATGAAAATGAGTTCAATAATAATAGTAATCATAAAATAAGAATGTCGCGAAACATGGAAGGGATGACAGAGAGAGATGAATAATAACTGGAAGAACGACGGCGGTAGAGTTGTTGAAACGGTCCCGCGGGGCGAAACGGGCCAGCCCGCGTGGGGCCTGCATTTTTGTGGGCTTGAACGGGGCGGACTCGAATGGGGCAGACTCGAAATAGCTAGGCCCAACCCGCCCCACATGCGGGTTGCGGGCTATGCGGACTGGCCCGCGGGCTTTTTAATAAAATCATTTCAAATTTATTTTCTTTGTAAATATTTAAAGCACAAATAAGAGACGTTGCATAGAATGAAATATAGTTATCGAGCAATACATGAATGACACTTTAAAACTCCCTCACTTAGATTTGTTCCAACAGTAAAACTCCCCTTCAAAGTTGAGGCTCTAGTCTTGCCCATATCAAACAATGCTTCATTGGATTGAAATAATAAAGTAAAATAACTCACATTAAAATTCAAGTCTTGAGTGTTCACATTAAAATAACCCACAAAATGCTTCATATTTAGGTTTGCATTGCATCTCCCATACCCCAGCCAGCTTGTGAGACGATTAAATGTCTCCGTCCTGTCTCCTGAGCAAGATATTGATACAATATGGATTTGATTAGGGGAAACGTAAATTTGTAGGATGTCATCCCAAGTAGACAAATAAAAACTTATACATTTCAAACTGTTTAAATTTCAATAAGCCATTACATTGTTACACTTTATATATCACTACATGCCGATATTTAGTTGAATAATCAGGTCTTACTCATCTTTAGAAAAACAAAGTTGAATGAAATCCACAAAGTACCTAAAATAAGAATATAACTGAATAGTAATATGATTGTGGACATCTGAAGCTTCAATAGTGATGGTCTGTAGAAGTAGATTTTCATGGGGGAAAAAGATTAAACTATTGCATGGCAGAGATCACAAACATCTAAAAAATAATGAAACATATTCATATTGAGGAGAGTACTGGATAACAAGCACAATCCTTGATAGCAAGATGCCACTATCTAAGAACAGAGAACCAAATGTGCAAAAAAAAAAAAAAAACATATTCTCTCGTACCTGGAGATATCATAAACAAGAAGCACCCGAGCAGCACGCACCCTGTAATATGATCTAGTGATGGATATGAAAGATTTGTAATATGATCTAGTGATGGATCTGAAAGATTCGTGGCTGGCATGTGGGGAGTTAATCAATACTAATAGTGAGTCAAAAGTTTATCCTCTTTTACAAGACAATACTAATAAATCAAATTGAATTATACAAGAATTAATCATCTTGATTCCACCTTTCAAAATGGTCCTCAACATCAAAATCCTCTTCAGTTTTTTAATGAGATATCAAATATCAATTAACAGTACAAAGAAGAATTAACATCAAAATCCTCAACATCAAAATCCTCAAATACTAAATTAATAGTAGCAATAAGAATCAATACAGCCTGTGCTAATTTAGGCAAAGCAGGAAACTTACAATGAGATATCAGATAAGGATAGGAACTGCAGAGGGTGGTGGTTAGCGACACAGCGGCTGGTGGTGGTGAGCTAAGCAGCGGTTGGTGGTGGTGTGCTACACAACAGAGTGAATCGGAGGAGCGGTGGTGGACTAGTGGTGAGCGGAGGAGCGGTGGTGTTGAGCAATTGATCGGATTTGTTAGAAGAAGGGATAGGAGACAACAACAGTGGACAGTGGTGAGTGGCGACAACAGCAGCGTTGGCGACAACGGTGGGCTGGTGACGGCGTGAGAGCGATGGTGGCGGCGGCGTGAGCGTGGTGATGGTAGGCTGGTGGCGCCGTGGCGGGCAACGGAGTGACGGATTTGTGAGTTGTTGACTTGCTGTTTGAAAACTAAAAGTGCGGGCGTGGCGATGAAGCGAAGACAAGACAGACTCTGTAATGTACTTCCTCCGTTTTTTGATAATGCAACAAACACTCAATGCATGCAGTCCAATACATATTTTGAACCATTAATAACTTAAGTTCGGTATAAGTAAAAATTTTAAAAGGTTGATATTTAAAAACTACATGACGAGACGAATCCAACAAGATCTCACTTGACTATATTTTTCCTTGTATAACTATAATAAAAATTAGAGTCAAAGTCGAACAATAAATAGTAGCAAATAGTGCTTTGTTGCACTATCACAAAAATGGAGGTAGTAAGTTCTAGGGTTGGGCAAAAAAAAATTTAAATGAACCCGCGGGCTAGCCCGCCCCAAACGGGCCAAACCCGTTTGGGCCTATGGTCCATTGGGTAAGCTCGTTTGAGCCTGTTTTTAAAGCGGCCTTTAATATTGAGGCCGAACCCACATAATTAAGGCTGCGGGGTGGGCCTACCTAACGGGCCCGACCCGTTTTGGCGGCTCTAGACGGCAGGGCGGCAAGTGTTGGAAGTGGATGGCGGGGAAGGAATAAGTGAATCCGTGAGAGACGAGAGAGTGGGAGTGGAACGACAAGAGTATCTAGGGCGCGGTGATCAATATGATGTCGAAAGTTGGAAAGAGAAAGAGGGAGGCAAAGCAAAGCCTTGGGATTAGGAAAAGGAATTTGTGGATTTGTGTTGGTTAATTAATTGTGTTCAATCCGTTTACACTCTATAGTAAAGGTTTGTTTCCTTGCCAAGTTTGCCTTCTCCAAAAGAATAATGCCGTACACACAAAAGAAATTGAAAGAGATTGACCGTTGCCAATTATTCTTTCAAAGGGATCCGATGGGAAGGCACACATTGGTGTGCCAGAGCAATACCAATAACTGAACAGCTTCATGGTTTTGAGATCGTGCTTTGGCACGTTATTATGAAGCGGTTACTTATTTTCCTTTAAATGGCTGCTTACTTTAACTTAGTTTTAGCATAGTTTTTAACGTAATTTTTAGTTTAGTTTGTAGTTGATAATAACTGAAAATGTCTTATATCTAATTTTAATTCCATGGGAAAATAATAAAAAATACTTGGATGGATGGACAAAAAGAAAAATATGACATAAATAAACGGTCGGATGGAGTATTATTATTTTAAATTACAAAGAATAAAAAAATATTAAAATAGGCCACCAGAAGGAGGACCTGCACACTTTTAGGTCATCACATGGATAGTGCCACATCCACACACGCGGCCCGTAGAGGCGTTGACTTGGTCAAATTGGCCATAAATTCGGCCAAATGTCGTGTCATAGTCGAAAACCATAATAGCTACAACTGATGGCCCAAAAAAGTAAATGACTCCTTGTAGTATAACTTAAAAAATATTTAACCCTATATTATATTAAATTAAATTAAAATTATATTTTAAATGAGTCGATCCATTTTTAAAATTCACATCTTAAAGTGGGGCGAGTTGACTTAAGAAGGTGTCAATGTAGGTCGAGTCTGTCGAGCCCGCCCCGCAATGCAAAATATTCAGGGCGGGCCTAAGATTTTAAGACCCGTTTAATGTGGGCCTAAACAGACTCAACCGGTGGGGGCGGGTTGGGCCTGCGGGCTTTGTCCAATTTTTTATTTTTTTATTTTTTATATATTATCCTAGATTTTGAATATTGATTAATTTATTTGGCAAATTTAATGTCTAACATTAACTCATTAAGTTATCAAATATAAATCTTAATTTTGGTTACACATTAAATTTTAAATTGTTATACAAATAGTCGATCTCTTCTAATATTTCCCTGCTTCTCTATATTATTCGTATTAGTTTTTTAAGTATAATTTTTTTTATTTTATTTATTAAAAATTTTGAAATGCTTGTTAATTATTATATTTTATTTTCAATTATCTTACTTTTAAAATATAAAATCAATGCTAAAACAACTTAATCTCCTAAAGACTTCGACCGTCAGACACAAGATTTTTATCAACCCAGTCATTAATTATAAATTTTTTGTCTTGTCCAAAACTATATTTTTTAAAATATAATACACCCCTTTAATATTACAAATTGGAATAAATTCAGTTTTAAAGAATTATTCAACAAACGCACTATTGAAGAAAATAATTATGCCAAAAAATACACACTTTAACTATTTGTAATTCTAATTATCATTTATAAATCTTTATATCTTATTTTTAGTTTATACAATAAAAAAAAACATTAACAATTTGGTGTTTTTTACATTAAAAAATAAATTTAATATCATTTTCTAAAAAGCTCGAGGGCCGGCTCGCAAAAAAACATGGGGTCCCGCACGGGCCGACCCGTTTCGCCCCACGGGCCCGTTTCGACACCTCTATTGACTTACTCAGTATTTTTGTACTGATAAATGTGGGTCACTTTTCTTTTTCAGATATCAAGGGAAGGCATCAAACATATGCATCGGGAAGGAAAATATTTTACTACAGACGTTGCATTATTTTAAAATTACTTCTATAATGTGTTTTGGCCAAGTGTTTAGGCCGTACGCGTTGACATGTATTTTCCTTATTTATTTTTTTCCACATGCGCAACGACAATTACATAGACAACAAACCAACTATAAATAATTTTTATTCCGGATATATTTTTAAGTGGGTTTTATTTATAAATTTTGGAAGACTTAGCCTTAGCATCTTTCAAGTGAGCTCGAAAAGAAGTCGTATCTTGCTTGGAAGGTGTGTCAGATTATCAAAATTGGGGTGATACAGTTTTTTTTTTTTTTTTTTTTTTTGAGGACAAGAACTGTTATTTCACAACATAAAAATAAAACTACATAAATAAAGACGCCCAGCACTACTGCCAACAAGCCTATCAACTATTACCGCCGGGCTCAAAACCAACTAAAAACAAGTAGCGAAACAACAATTACACCCCCACAGCTATAGCCAAACTTCAATCCTTCCTCCTCCCAGAGCACCTTGCCTTGCCCAGCTATCTGCAAGTTCATTTCTTTCTCTCAAGATGTGCAGCGCCTTTACATCACCTCCTAATCTAAACACCGAGAGTATAGGGATCATTAAATCAGCAAACTAGAGTGTTACATTGAGTGTTGGGTTAGTTAGACTGTTTTTTAGTATAATTCGTTAATTTTTTATATTTTAAACATAAGACAATCGATAAAAATATAAAAAAAGCCTTTGCATCCCCAATTTCTAATAAATAAGTAACTAACAAATTTTAAACTTAAAGAAACTATATAAATAAGATAAATAAATAGAAATATTAGAAGACAAACATTATTTATATTACAATTTGTAATTCATTGTGAAAACGATAATGATTTATATAATTGTGACATTGTGATTACGGGTTGAAATAGGCTAGGCCAGGCTAGCTTAGGCTTGTACGGCTTAGGCTTACGTCGATTCTTTAAGGCTCGAGCCTAAGCTATTAGCTTTGATAGACCTATCTTATAGGCCTAAACCTGACCTATTTATTTAAATAGGCCAATTCTTAAGCCTTTAAAAGCCTGATTAAGCATATTTTAAAATTAAGTTAAAATTCTTTTATATGTTCTGATTTAATCATAAGGTCGGAAGACACAATTTGTGTAATAGAGCAAGTTTTCATCCACAACTTTTTATTTACGCGGAAAAGACTTATAAATATTTTAAAAACCTATGTAAGATAAATTAATAATTTCTTTCTATATAAAATAATAGTAACAATACCACAAATTCTTAGGTAATAAACATTAACAGTCTAATAACAATGACAAATAGGTCGGCCTGTTAGGCCTAATAGATTTTTTATAAAGCTTGGCATTGGGCATTGGCCTATTTATAAATAAAAAAAAAAAAAAGTCTGGCTTGGCCTGGCCTTCTGTAGGCTAGGCCGTATGCCTCTGTCGAGTAATCTGGCATATTCCCACCATAAACATTTAATTCACTAAACAATATTAACCAATATTGTGAACCTAAATGAGCAAGTCTGTGGGTACCACGTGGGCGGCCCATTTAGCACCCATATAAGATAAGAATTGTACATTAAATATAAATTTATATGGGGAAGTTTTACAATATACTATGTAATATTTTCTTTCTTTCACCATTCATATTTGACTTGTTCTGAATTTTATTTGCACGAAAAATAGGAATGACCAATTTAAGCCCATTTAATATAATATTTAAGTCATTAAAATGGTTAAGATTTTTCAAAAGAAAAAAAAAAAATGAAAGCATACTCACCGCGTTCATGCCTTATTTTTTTCTAAGTAAAATATTTAGATTATTTAAATATTTTTTTTATTACAAATATAAGTTTTTTCCTTCTTTCATGAATTATTTATTTTCTTACATCCCAACATCACACATCATGAATTAAGTACAGTAATTCCAATCCGGTTTCTGTAATAGCATAACAATTGCCAGCAGGTGCAGACAACGGTAAAAATGATGTGTAGCTCTTTGTAAAGTGATGTATAAGCTTTATAAAGTGATGTATAGACGGTATTTTGTTTTTCTATTAGTTTTTTGTTCATAATCTCCATCCATCACTTTTTGATACTCACACGTCATTTCATATATACATACCCATCACTTTTGAATGTGACAGCACCTACAGGCCGCCAGCACCCAAACGATTTCCCAATAATTCTAATTCTTACTTTTTTGGTAGTATTATTCATAAAAATGTGTTCTACTCTTGCTTATGAGCCAAATTATATCTAAATATTTAGAGAACTGTAGGTCCCGATTTTAATCTTGATTATGAGCGGTCGTCGGTGTGTGATCAGAACAACATGTAAGCAGCGGAAAGTAAAACAACACGAACAACGAATTTGTTGACCCAGCTCGGTTTTGCAACCTACGTCTGGGGAATTCCAATCCAGGCACTCTCACTATGTAAAAGACTCAATCAAGACAAGACTCGATATATCCAAGCACTTAACACCAAACTCTATCACACTAGAACCTATTCTAGCAGAACGACGTAGTGACGTAGTCGAAACTCCCCCTCAACTACAGTCGCTGGAATACCAATCCAATTTGATGCAATCTTGATAGATGATCTTTCCAACACTTGAATCTTGAATATAGCAGACGATCTGGACTTCAATCCTTCATATTTCAAGGCTTCTTCGCAAAGGCAACCTCCACAACGTGATGCCAAGAAAGTGATCTTCAATATAGAAATCCTATTGAAGCATGTAGCACATAAAGACTTTGATAATCTTCAAGAAACTCTCAGATGTAGAACACTCATAAAAGACTATCTAAACTCTCAAAGACTAAACTCTAAGAAAGACAAGAGAGAAAACCAATCTAAACAATATGAAAGGGAATTACAACTCAATATATCAATCTAGAAAAAATCTCTTAATCTCATCTAGGACTAACATACTTATATAGAGGACAGTAAGTTCGCAATCTGCTGAAAGTAGCTCTTTCAAACAGTTGAGAACAACAAACAATAACTGTCAATGTAAATTCCATAAATTTGTTCAGTTTTTGTCGTCAATGCATCGTTCCAACATCGTTCTGACGACACTGTTCATCTGCACAAAAAGTTTAATGTACTAACAATCTCCCCCTCTTTTTGTGTAGATGATGATTGATAATGGCCAGAAATGACCATTATTTTCAATACATTTCCGTGTCTAAAATGGGCATTTGATCGCATTCCGGTCTTATGTTAAATAAGAAAGCAGTTGAATTGGACTGATTTATGCATAATTGTAAAAATAATAAGCTGGTATGAAAAATGCATAAATATGTAATTTTATGCATATTTATGCATAAAAATAATAAGCTGGTATGAAAAATCCAAAAACATGAGAAAAAGAAAAGAAAAGAAAAAGGAATGAAAAAGATGGGGAAAAGAAAGAAAAGCCCACAAAAAAAGAACAATTTCGGCCCATCTGGCCTAATTCAGTGTGTCCAGGAACACCCGGTCGCGGAAGCTCCTGTGTCGCGGTCCATGGCCTCGCGACACAGGAAGGTTTGGCGACACAACATGAAGCATGAAGAAGAAGCCATATCCCCAGTTCCCGGTCGCGGAACCCCGGTCGCGATCCATTGCCTAGCGACACAGGCATGGATAGCAACACAGTTACACAAATTGAAGACCAAGACCCTGTCGAGAAGCCTTGCCACATGCAGTGTTGTTCCGCGACACAATGTGATGTGTGTGATGTCTTGAGACACAATGGGCTTCAGACCAAGGCCCATTTCACTTCTATAAATATGAGGTGATTCCCTTGAGAAAAGAGCTTTTTGGGAGAAATCAGAAAATTATTCTTGAAGACAAGTTGGGAGCTCAGTTTGTAGGTAGTTTTCTTTTAGGTTAGGTTAGCTTAGCTTTATTTTTTGTATTATTTAATTCATGCACTAGCATTAGTTTAGCTTAGTTTAGTTTTCAGTTTTAGCCTAGATAGCCAGAGTCTACATTTTTGCTTTCTTGTTTTAAACTTGTGTTAAGGGTTTTGTAATATCCAAAATGATGGGTATTAACAAACCCACTAATAAAATGGGAGAATATTTTTGAAATGTGTCCCAAAAATCATGAAATGGGTTTCACACCCCATGGATTTATCACTGCTTTCCTTTTCTTTTGGGTCATTTGACCTTTATTTCCCATTTTATGTCACTGTTTGGTGATTCTCTCTTTGGATAATGTTACATGCACATGAGTGATCAAACCTAGATTAGGGTTTGCGTTTTTTTTAATCTTGCCATATTCTCCTTTATGTTGAAGCATGTTCTAGCTAGATTTAAATTATGTTTGGTTATTTTCAGCTTAGTTTAACTTTTGAATCTGAAATGGGTGAGATCACGCGTAATGCATGCCACTATTCCACTTTACTTTTCTGACATATGTCTTGAACACACTCATGTCGCTAGCCACTTCCTGTCGCGAGACCACGTCTAGCGACAGGAGGGCAGTTTAGTGACATGAGTGCCAAAGAACACTTGTTGATAACTTTTAAAACCCTCGGTCGCGAGGCAATCCTGTCGCGAACCCACGGTTCGCGACACAACCCTTGATTAGCGACCGAGGACCCAAACGCTTGCAAATTTATTCTGGAAGGGCTCTGTGGCGAAACCCCTGTCGCGGACCCACGGTCCGCGACACACCCCTTGTTCCGCGACCAGGAATTATGCCCTTGTTGAATTTTCAAACCTTATGTCGCTAGACCCTTGTCGCGAGGTTACGCCTAGCGACACGGATTTTTGTCTAGCGACACAACAAACCCTAATTTTCAAAATATCCAATTTCTCTTATTGCCCACCTCTCTGTCATGATCCCCCTGTCGTGGACCCACGGTTCACGACACAAACTCTGTCTCATGACATGCATGGCACCTTCTTGCCAAAATTTTCATTCTCCATCTCTCCCCATTAATTAATTGAACCTTTGTATTAACATTTTGAGGTTGAAATCTAATGATCTCAACCCATGATTAATTTGATATAAAGAACTTTGTTCAATTCCTCATTAAAAGATTATTCTACACATGATTGAACTCTAATGATCTAAGTATATAATCCGGACTGTAATTAATTAATTATGGAATGAGTGATTATTTAGACATAAAGAGTAATCATGGAACCATTCCCATGTCCTTGCATGAGAAACCAATGTCTCTCATGCAAGATGACCCAAAAATATTCTCTTTTATTTATTGATATTTGTCTTTTCCGTGTTGTGTGAAACAGCTAGTAAGGAATATATCAGACTAATGTTGGCGGGTATTCCCACACGGATAAACTAGCTCGTAGTCTGAATATTAATTACTAGTTGTTATTTTGCATGGTCCGGATAGTGGTCGGTGGAAACCTTGGCGGTTCGTCCATCCGGGATTATAATAGCTGCTCAGCTGACTCCTATCCGGATACAGTTTCCTTTTCTTTATCTTATTTTCAAAACCTGAATTTTGAGCTGTAATATTATCCAATAGTGTCGATCAACACTGTTTGAATAGTACTACAGTGAGAAAATATGTAGGTTTTTCTCTCATTTCACAGATAGTAGAAGTCTTGATGATAGCGATCACTGTCGTTTAAGATCTTCTGCTGTCTCAAATCATCTCACCTTAATGACTAGGGAACTGGACCATAGATAACTGCAATCCAATTAACCCTAATTATTTTGCCATCTCTTTATCCAAAATTCTTCCTATCTCCGGCTATTTCATCTCTGTGTTTCACATTCTGTCTAAACCCACCTTATATTTTGGGTTAATTTAATTTTACACTCCCTTATAAAATTATGCATGATATTATTATGTAAATAGTGTGGTCTAATTATTTTGGGATCCTTCCCTTGGACATAGAAGTCTAGATTTTAATCAAATGATTCATAATAAATTTCCAACAAAAATTCATTTATAAAATCCGGATCTGAGTAAGGATAAATTCCACAGTTATGACTAATTCATATCCGACTGGGGGTTGATTTTGGGAAATTAGAAGCAGAGTTAGCGATTAGGTCTCACCTAGACTGAAAGGATCTGTGTTTTAATTGAGAGTCTAGTTCCTGTTTAGGGAATGGTTTTCAAATTCATTATTTTCCAAAATTGTTGTGTGTTGGAAATCTTGTATTAAACATGGCACTGAATCAGAGACCACTTGGACTCAGATAAGGTGTGATGAATAATGCTAGAGGAACAACATATGGGCCTTGCTTATTTTCTAAGATAGGGTTGAGTATTCTTTCAACTGCTATCCTCCTCTGCCAAAGCCTATTTTTGAGTCCTGGGTGAGTGCATCCGGAACGAACTAATTAGTTCGTTTCAATAGTTTGTATCTCATAACCACCTGGGAGTAGGTAAGCACTGCGAGCGGTTTACTGATGTCCAGGAATTCTTGATCCACACCCGGTCATTCTGACTGGGGGCTTTCTTTTACTACCAGGGTCAGACTTTCAAAAACCTCCGAGTGATAGGATTTTAAATGTTTCTTTACCGCTTTCTTTTAAATGCTTTCGTTAGAGGTCACTCGGTTGTATTGAGAGTTGTGTAACTGCTACTAGGACTGATAGTTAAGGGATAGTTCAGGCTTGATTAGAATCTTTGGGCGTGACATGGGGGAATGATAGCAGTATTTGGCATCTCAACTAATGATTTGTTAGGTGTTGCTTGTCCACCACAGGGGACTAACATACCCTCGCAAGGCATTGCGAGGGGAGTTAAGAGTTTGTGGTATCTTAGACTTTGATTTCTTAAGAGCATGTAAACTCTTACTGTAAGTACCTGTCTGTTAAAGGGAACATGGTATAGAAAACATGAGAGTTAGCTAGCTGAAGGATTATCCCAAACAAAGATCTGTGTATTAAAATGGAAGTTTAAGTGTGTTTTATCTGAATCTTGTCCAATCTTTATTCTTTTCTTCATGTTCCTTCTGTCTCAACTTTAAATCTGCTTTTCTAGATTAGTGATAGATAGCTGAGTATAATTTTTACCGCTTTCATACCGCTTTCATAGAATATATTTTATTGCTTTCTTAGAATAATTTTATCGCTTCCTTAGAATAGAATTTACTTGATTCGTAGTGTAATCTTACTTGCCTTCTTAATCTAGTTTAAATTATGTCAAGTAGTCGTTCGAAACCATTGAGAAACTTGAATCGAGTAACCGAGTGGAAAATCTTAGTAAACAACATGGGCCCTGCTTCTATCGCACATCCTCCAGTGAACGATCCGGTCTTACTATAAATTACTGCAATTTTTGACACCGTGCGCTTTCGGGGGCACAGTTTCTTAACACGAGTAATAAAAACGTGACAACCTATAAATTATCCCTAATCCCAACTCCATCATCATAAATTGGTTTCATTAAATAAAATTGAAAACCAGGATTATTATGTTTCAGAAAATACTCATGTAGTGGGAACTTGTCAAAAGTTTCATGGCAAGGATCTTCAAGGCAGGAAATTGTCATAAGTTTCATGCCAGGGAGGTCCACAGCGCCGTTTGAAATCAAAGTGTCCCACAACAGTAATAAAAAGTGAAATATATCCTTAAACCCCTTTCCCACGTATCATAACTATTTTCAGTTAATAAATTCAAACTTGGGATATTTTAGAAAAGCTCGTGTTGACGAAATTGTCAAAAGTTTCATGGCGCCGTTGCCGGGGAGGATGCAGCGTCGTTTATTAAGAGAATTTCACTCCTGATTGCTCATAGATTAGTTTAGTGTAATACATCTACTTCAGAACAGAGAAGTACCCTCAAATTAATTAAACATTTAGAGTACCAAGACTCTAAATGTGAGGATGTTGATTTGAGGAGAAAACCTGACCAATTGGGTATTTATCTATCTTGCAGGAAATTCGGAACCATCAAAAAGAAGGAGCAGAAAATAGCAAGGAAAACCAGGTTCTTGGTTGGATTAATTCCACGAGTCTAAGAAAATATTCACGGAATTTAAAGCAATTTAAAATCCGGAATAAATTTCACAGATAAATGGAACTGATCCAACCTAATTTTATGCAAGCAGATTATTTTACTTTCAGCCCAATATTTTGAATTTATTTGGACTGAATTTATTCAGACCCAAATCAAATAAAATGGACTCAGGACCAACATCACACTCGGGCCCAGTCTGTTAAAAATTTGAAAATTCAAAATAATGTGTCGCGGAATCTCTTCTGCGTCGCGAGGCACTGCCTCGCACCAGAAGAAGAATCGCGACACAGTTTCCCCATACAATGAGATCTGTGTCGCGGAGTGACCACCGTGTCGCGAAGCACTGCCTCGCGACCAGGTTCAACTCCGCGACACAGTCTCACTTGCCCCTGACTTCTGCTTGTCGCTGTCGCGATACACCATGTCGCGAGGCACTGCCTCGCGACCGGATTTCAATTCTGCGACACGATTTGCACTTAACCCCATTTTCCTTCCAACCCGGTCACGATACCCCCTGTCGCGAGGCACTGCCTCGCGACCGAATCCCATGCTTCGCGACACCTCTAATGTCGCTAGGGCCTGGTCGCGTAACCCTGTTCCGCGACATGGGCTAGGGTTTTACGACCGGCCCATTACATATTTAAACCCCCCCCCCCCCCTTCTCCCTTCTTCTTCCTTACGCTCTCTCATTCTCAGCACTTAGAAATTTTTTCAAAACCTCTCCCTCTAGAAGCCCTTCTTCCCGAACGAACACCACGTGTTCTTCGCACAACCCAGCCATTTCCTAAGGGAAACTCTGCCCAATTTTCGCGAGAAACACAATGGAACCATCATCTTCCTCATCTCCAAAGCATACCGAGCCCTGGTAAGCATTTCTCCGTCGATTCGCGCGTACCCATAGCCCCCTGTTCGCGATTTTTGGTTGTTCTATTTCATTAACTTGTAAATAGGAGTTGTGGTGTTCATTTTTGTTTAATAGAGTTTGGTGGTAGGCTTTTTATGTTATGGGTAGGCTGTATTTGAGACATGCCATTGATGTGGGTGTTGGCCGAGCGTGATTTGGTGAAAGGGGGAGTGTTGTTGTGTTTTATGAATGCGCAAGAGAGTTCGGTTACTGGTTGGGCTTTGAAATTTTTGAACCTAAGGTTGTTAGAAAGCATGGCGGCAGTTAGGGTTAAAATCACCATTGTTCTGTTTTTAAAGTTTTTAGGGTTCTAATGGGTTTCTACGTTCTTGGGGTTCACTGTCATTCTTTGCCTTAATACTGCCTCCCTGTCCCACTATTATTCTTGAAGCATGAGTGTTATTGTTTGAAAGCATGCTGGTGTGATTAATTTGGTGTTCCTGCTGAGAAGTAAGCATGAGATATTGGTAGAAACAAGATTGTCTACATTTTGATCTTTCTGCTGGTCTCTTGCTGATTGTTTTCATGAGTTGTGCATGCCTTAGTAGCATTTATTGTGCTATCTCTGTTTGGCAAGTTTGAGTTGCAGTTTGTGATAGCCGAAAAAGTTAGTGTTTGTTTGGTTTTGGCAGTGCCTGTGCACACCAAAAACCCCACCAGCACCCACTTTCCAGCAAACCACTTTTTCACAAAAAGACAAATGAGTGATAGAATAATATTTGACTTGGTGTTTTCGTTCCCAATGGAAGTGTGAGTTAAATAGCAGTATTTTTGCCACTTCAAACTGCTATCTTCTTTGCAAAAATCCAAAATGGGACTACACACATCCCACTTTTCATTAAATAAAATAAGTCAATCATTTTAAAAAATTAAAAATAGTGTTTGCAAATTTCTTGAATGTTTTAACTGTCCAAAGACAGTCCAGGCAATCCGGGATTAGCAAATCCAATTCGCCACGTCTCCATTGCACGTTCCAAATTCGAGCAGTCATCCCGTCTTTTTCATCTCATTCCATTTCAACAAGTACCTCGAGCTTGTTTAATAAAATTGAAAAATCAAACCTTTTGGGCCCAATAGCCCACTAAAATTCTCCTAGTCCAATGACTTGGATTTTCAAGTAATTAATATTATATGTCTTGCAATAAAGTTTTAAGTACTAATCAAATAAATCACATTTCGAGCAAAGCTCAAAATGTGAGGATGTTGATTTCTAACTTGAAACTCAATTTTCAAAAACATAACTTGATTGGAGTTAATACTTCCTATATTTTTCAGGAACGAGAAAGTGATTAAGTCAGCAATTGGACTGCCTGATTGCACTCTACATCAGGCAGCAATAGAATCCTCTGCGAACAGAACCCAGATCAAGAAGCTTAGGGATGCTCTGATAAGCGTATACAAGGTCCCATTGGACCAGAACACCGAAGCTGAATTGACACTAAGGCCCGGATGGGACGTGAATATCCCCCCTACAGAAAGATCAACCGCACTGACAAACATTGAAAGGGACTTTTCCCATCACATGCTGAAGTTTTGGGAGTTAATGACAGATCATGCCCCGAATGACTCCATAATGACTCCCGCAGTTCATCTGGAAAGGATTACACTGAAGTTCCAAATACACACAGTTGTCTGGCAACGTCATTTAGAAGATAGAACAGTGGGAATTCCAATCTCAAACTATGACATACTCATCCCCGATCAGCCAATAGACCCACAAGTACGACTGCAGTTTGTGGAGAAGCCTTTAAAGGTGAGCCAAATACTGGGAAAGGGAGCTATCTCGATGCACGAAGCCTTCCCCTGTATGTGGAATCCGCACTTGTTTGACAACATGGGCAGGGAGGAGCAAAGATAGGTGACCAAGCAAGCCAAATAGAGGCATAGGGAACTGAGTTACAACCTGCTCCATAAGTTGAGAAGAATCGAGGAGTTTAACGCAGAGATGAACTCCACTATGCTGAACAGATTCAGAGAAGAAATCAAAGCGGCTCGGAAAGAATGGCATGATTTGACATACCTGTGGGGGAAAGGCAAAGGGTTCATAACGCAAGAAAGACTGGATAAAGGACTGACCTTGCCAGATGAGGA
The DNA here is from genome assembly GCA_030278955.1 of Hygrophila difformis. NCBI lineage: Eukaryota > Viridiplantae > Streptophyta > Magnoliopsida > Lamiales > Acanthaceae > Hygrophila > Hygrophila difformis. The sequence goes on from JAOANR010000010.1 coordinate 27,749,243, forward strand.
CAATCTTGAAACAATATTCATAAACAAGCGATTCGGCCAGACGGGAACAGCTGAGAAAGGAAATGAGGTGGATCTTGGATTTCCCGAACACATCAGGGAACTAAGGGAGAAAGCTCTTTATGAGGTACATCATAAAAATTGGTCGGTGCTGACAAATAGAAAGGTGCAACTCAGATTGATGACTGAGGCTGAGGCAGGGGAATATTTGAAGTATGATATGGCGCAGGACATGACCTTCCTGAAGGAAGAATTGGAGAGAGATATGGTGAGCACTATGATGGAGCAGTACAGAACCTCGTTTCTCGAACTCCTCATGGACTTGGACAAAGAAGCCCTGAATTATGGAAATACTGGGAATAAGGCAAAGGTCATGCACTATAACCACAAAATCAGAAGCCTATTTTGCACACGGATCAAGAAGGCATGGGAATTCAAATTGGTGCGGATCACACATCCAGTATTCGTGCAAGATTATCTGAGATATGCACACAGGCTGTTTGGGACCCAAGAAGCCCAGGAAGAAACACAGGAGGCCCAACAGGAAAACCAGGAAGATCCAAACGCTGTGATCGATGCCTACATCTCTACTCCTCATGACGCCAACCCGCAGCCTACCCAACCGACGGTGCAAGCATCAGCTTTACCACCAAGAGAACAAGCACCTGCTACCAATAAGCCACCCACCCAGCCCGAGCAAACATCTACTGCTGTTGTTGCATCTGAAAGCCAGCCCGTGCCTCAAGCTCAAACGAGAAGGAGGTTAGTAAAATCGGGTGAGAAAGAAAAGACGGCAAGGGCTCCTGAGAAAAAAGTTGTGATCCAAGAACCCGAGCCAACTGCTAAAAAGCCAGCAGCACCGTCGGATCCCAAAGATAGAGGCAAAGCGAAAATGCCACCACCACCTCCTAAACAGAAAGAACCGATTGCTCAAGATGCTGCACTGGCTAGAAAATTGCAGGAAGAAGAGAATGCCTTAGCCGGTCTGGTTGAACAAGGAAATGGAACAGGAGGTTCAGGAGTGGAGAAGTTGACTAAGGAGGAAAGATTAGAGAAAGAAAAGAAAACTGCAGAGGATGAGCAAATGAAAAAGAACATTCAACAAGCGAAGGATGAAGAGACTGCCAAGAAAATGCAAGCGGAACTGGAAAGTAGAAAAACTGGAGAAGCTGAACAAGAAGGTGATGAAGAGTTGATGATCACAGGTGGAGTAGAGGGAACCAGGCTGAAAATTAAAGAAGAACAACCTCCTGCATGGACTGGCCCCACTGCGCATGATGATCAAACCATCCAGAAAGATATACGAAGGAGGCTCAACGAAAAAATTGAAACGAGAATCGATGCCGGAGAAAAACCAGACCAAATTAGGTACCAAACAGAAGTGGGCCGGTTGATCGATCCCCTTGTTGGCACGGCCAGAATTGAGGCAGTCATCACTCAAGAAGGCTCATCGCACCAAGCTGAACAGTCAGAAGGGCCACAAGACTCCATTGATCCAGCAGCACTGGCCAAAACATTGGATAAGTAGCCAGGCGACCATCCCATGGCCTCTGCGCTTAAGGAAAATGTGCAGGGAATTTTGACCGAAGCTGCAGATGGAAATAATTCAGAAGAAGAAGCTCGGCAAGAGGAGCAAGAATTCATGGACCAGATGTCGCCTATTTTCCAACGTCCCGTAGGACGAGCTGCAAGAATTAGGGAGGATGAGGAGGAGCTTGGAGATGAAACAGCTCATGGAGAAGGAGAGCCAAGTCAGAGGGCACTTGAAGCTGAACCAATGGATGAACAACCACAAGAAGGAGCCGACCAAAAAGACTGGCATACGAGCGAAGATGAATCAGTCGGGTCTATCCGGCCAGTTGAGTTTTGGTCTGAGCACAGTGTGAGGCACAGAATGGGAGTTTCGAAACAGTATGAGAAAAAGAAGCTAAGTGAAGTAGAGGTGCAAATCAAATTCAATGGCAACAAGGAAAGGGAAGGACAATATGCAAAGCTGCAGAAAATGATAGTGCCTGATAAGGGGTTCAAGTAGGATGCTTTGTTCCACCCCACTGTCGAGACTTTTTACAGAAATCAAGAGTGGGGGAACTTTATGCTACATCATGAAGAAGATGGCCTCGTTGAGTTGACAAGGGAATTCTTCTGCAACATCAACGCCGTCAATAGAACAACCTGGGTCCGAGGTCACGTGATAGACATCTCACCTGAGTGGTTGAATCAGTTTCTTGGAACCCCGGATATCAGAAGTGAGTTCCCCGCTGGAGAGATCATGGTAAAAAGAGGGAGGACAAGTGAGTATGCAAAATATGCAGCCTTGGCGAACAGCATGACAAGAATAACCGCCCCGGGACACACATTTGATACAAACTTGCTGCGAATGCACTTCATGCCAACTTACGAGTTCTACATGTCAAAGATTCGGCCCAATTCGCACCCGCACACCACATCTGGGAGTGTTCTGATGGGATTTGCAAGAATGTGGAGCGGAGCAAAGCTGAACGTAGGAAGACATGTGTTCGATGTCATGACGGCGCGGATAGAAGACAAGCAGGCCTTGTGCTATCCGAACCTAATTAGAAGAATTTGCGTTGCTCAGGGCGTCGACTTAAGTGCATTTGCAGGGGACGAAATAGTGAAGGTAAATCCCCCCATCAGCGTGCCAAGACTGCCTATGGAGGAACGAATTAGATATTCCTTTCCTCAACTGCCCGGTGAAGGCAATTCTGATGCCCAATCCTCCTTCATATCCGGTGCCCAAGCACCAAGAAAGAGAAGCAGGCCATCGAGGGCAAAGAAGGGAACAAAGAAAGCCCGTACTGATGCGGGACCTTCGACAACTGTGCTAGAGGAGCATCAGACATCGCAAGAGCAATTTCCGATTCCACCCCCATCTCAGCCTCATTCTCAAATCCCACCTGCAAGCCAGCATGTTTCACAGAATCCAGCTGATTCTCATGCGATGGAGATTGTGAGCAGCATGAGCAAAACAGTTACAGATAGTATAAAGACGCCGGCAGACTCAATGATTTCGGGAAAGAAGGACGAAAGAAGAGAAAGAGCCGAAGAGAGAGCTGAGCAGAGAAGGCGAGATGAGGAGTTCAAGAAGCTGTTATTGGAAAGAGAAGAACGTATGCAGAGGGAAAGAATGGAGAGTGAAGAAAGGCAGCGCAAAATGATGGAAACATTAATGCATGCTCTCATTCAACAACTTCCCAAGCCACCTCCACCTCCATCAGATGCAGCCGGATCCTCCAAGAAATCAGATGAGAAGAAAGATGGCGACTCCTGATCCTATCAATTGTGAGCTTAACTGTAAATATCATATAAGAGAATTTCATATCCATTGTGCAAGATCGCTCTAATTGCAATGAAATCTCTTATAATTGATATCATTTACTGCTTTCCAAAACGGAACTTTGCAGTCCAAAACAATTTTATTCTTGAAAAGATGTCTGTACAGTCCAAGATGAATAAGTGACTGTCAGGCCAAAAATATGCTGTTGACATACTCCGTATGTCAGCAGTGCCTCTTTACTGCTTTAAATTAAATAACCAGCAAAAATGTGCATAAACCTGCTCTAAATTCACATGTTGAATTTAGGCTTGTGATTAAATTTTCAAACTTTTAAAATTGGGATAATATAATTGAAGATATGCATGAAATGAATTCCTAAGGTTTTGAGCTATAAAAATTTAATGATGCGATCATCTTGTTGGGTAATAAATCTGCATGTTAGAAATTTTGATTGAATAAAGTGTTGGGATTAAGCTTTGATTAAATTTCAGAATATTGTATGACATGAATCAATCCAACCTGTGAGGTTTGAGCCATGAGTCACTTTTACTCATTCATTTTCTTTGATGTGTAAATCATTTTGATTAAGGGAAACTAGAACTTGCAATTGGGACCGATTCAAGACCATGCCATACTCCAAAAAAACCGAGGATATGATTGAGGCACTTAGAAAAACCCAAAATTTTGGCCTTCGTTTGAAATCCAAACCCAAAAATATTTTCTCTTAGGATTAACCAATTTGAGCCTATAAGCCTAATTTTTCTTTGAAACCCACTATATCTCCCCTAGCCTACAAAAAGACCAAAATATTCAAACCCAAGTGTGTAAGAACGAATTTTATCAAGGCATTACAATTTTTTATTATCAACAAAATTTCAATCAGTATTCAAAAATCCGATCAAAAAAAAGAAAAAAAGAAAAAAAAAGAAAAAAAAAGAAAAAGAGAAAGAAAAATGTTGAGTCCCATTCAACAGAAATAAATTGCAAATGACAAAGCAAATTAGACATAGTGTAATGTCAGGCAATATGAAAAGAGAAACAAAAGAAAAAAAAAGAAAATAGTGATGATCATAAATTTTAAATAAAAAATGCCAAGTCATGATAGAATGAATTCTTGCCATTTCTTCGCCCAATAATTTCCCTTTCCTACCAAATGTTACAACCGTATGCCCCATTATAACCTTAAATAAGACCTCGGGATCTCGATTTGAGGAAGTGAGCCGGTGGCGAGTTGGTCTGATTGCAAGCTTATGGGATAATTTAATCAAATCTGATTTTGAGTGTTCACTGATTAAACCCCAATTGAGAGTGAGTGAATTTTCCGATTCTCTTACATGTGAGGCTCTGTCTTAATACACATGTTCATGTCATGCCTTAATTCTGATTCTTAATCCTTGCATTTTTCGAACATGATATTCATGAAGGGTTGATGATAATTTTTGATTTGTAGGCCCGACGTAGTGAGCGAGTATCATTTTATCAAACACTGCAATCAAGGGAATTTAATACTTGAAATCTTTGGTAGTCTTATCCCAATCCAAAAAGAATGTGATTTATAAAGCCACGAAAATGAATTGAATATGTAGAGTCCGTGTTCTCTAGAACATTGACTCTGGCTGCTCCGGGACGATCAGTATTAAATGTGAGGATGTTGATAATGGCCAGAAATGACCATTATTTTCAATCCATTTCCGTGTCTAAAATGGGCATTTGATCGCATTCCGGTCTTATATTAAATAAGAAAGCAGTTGAATTGGACTGATTTATGCATAATTGTAAAAATAATAAGCTGGTATGAAAATGCATAAATATGTAATTTTATTACATATTTATGTCAGAAAAATCCAAAAATATGAGAAAAAGAAAAGAAAAGAAAAAGGAATGAAAAAGATGGGGAAAAGAAAGAAAAACCCACAAAAAAAGAACAATTTCGGCCCATCTGGCCCAATTCAGTGTGTCCAGGAACACCCGGTCGCGGAAGCTCCTGTGTCGCGGTACGTGGCCTCGCGACACAGGAAGGTTTGGCGACACAACATGCAGCATGAAGAAGAAGCCATGTCCCCAGTTCCCGGTCGCGGAACCCCGGTCGCGATCCATTGCCTAGCGACACAGGCATTGATAGCGACACAGTTACACAAATTGAAGACCAAGTCCCTGTCGAGAAGCCTTGCCACATGCAGTGTTGTTCCGCGACACAATGTGATGTGTGTGATGTCTTGAGACACAATGGGCTTCAGACCAAGGCCCATTTCACTTCTATAAATATGAGGTGATTCCCTTGAGAAAAGAGCTTTTTGGGAGAAATCAGAAAATTATTCTTGAAGACAAGTTGGGAGCTCAGTTTGTAGGTAGTTTTCTTTTAGGTTAGGTTAGCTTAGCTTTATTTTTTTGTATTATTTAATTCATGCACTAGCATTAGTTTAGCTTAGTTTAGTTTTCAGTTTTAGCCTAGATAGCCAGAGTTTACATTTTTGCTTTCTTGTTTTAAACTTGTGTTTAGGGTTTTGTAATATCCAAAATGATGGGTATTAACAAACTCACTAATAAAATGGGAGAATATTTTTGAAATGTGTCCCAAAAATCATGAAATGGGTTTCACACCCCATGGATTTATCACTGCTTTCCTTTTCTTTTGGGTCATTTGACCTTTATTTCCCATTTTATGTCACTGTTTGGTGATTCTCTCTTTGGATAATGTTACATGCACATGAGTGATCAAACCTAGATTAGGGTTTGCGTTTTTTTAATCTTGCCATATTCTCCTTTATGTTGAAGCATGTTCTAGCTAGATTTAAATTATGTTTGGTTATTTTCAGCTTAGTTTAACTTTTGAATCTGAAATGGGTGAGATCACGCGTAATGCATGCCACTGTCCCACTTTACTTTTCTGACATGTGTCCTGAACACACTCATGTCGCTAGCCACTTCCTGTCGCGAGACCACGTCTAGCGACAGGAGGGCAGTTTAGTGACATGAGTGCCAAAGAACACTTGTTGATAACTTTTAAAACCCTCGGTCGCGAGGCAATCCTGTCGCGAACCCACGGTTCGCGACACAACCCTTGATTAGCGACCGAGGACCCAAACGCTTGCAATTTTATTCTGGAAGGGCTCTGTCGCGAAACCCCTGTCGCGGACCCACGGTCCGCGACACACCCCTTGTCCCGCGACCAGGAATTATGCCCTTGTTGAATTTTCAAACCTTGTGTCGCTAGACCCTTGTCGCGAGGTTACGCCTAGCGACACGGATTTTTGTCTAGCGACACAACAAACCCTAATTTTCAAAATATCCAATTTCTCTTATTTCCCACCTCTCTGTCATGATCCCCCTGTCGTGGACCCACGGTACGACACAAACTCTGTCTCATGACATGCATGGCACCTTCTTGCCAAAATTTTCATTCTCCATCTCTCCCCATTAATTAATTGAACCTTTGTATTAACATTTTGAGGTTGAAATCTAATGATCTCAACCCATGATTAATTTGATATAAAGAACTTTGTTCAATTCATCATTAAAAGATTATTCTACACATGATTGAACTCTAATGATCTAAGTATATAATCCGGACTGTAATTAATTAATTATGGAATGAGTGATTATTTAGACATAAAGAGTAATCATGGAACCATTCCCATGTCCTTGCATGAGAAACCAATGTCTCTCATGCAAGATGACCCAAAAATATTCTCTTTTATTTATTGATATTTGTCTTTTCCGTGTTGTGTGAAACAGCTAGTAAGGAATATATTAGACTAATGTTGGCGGGTATTCCCACACGGATAAACTAGCTCGTAGTCTGAATATTAATTACTAGTTGTTATTTTGCATGGTCCGGATAGTGGTCGGTGGAAGCCTTGGCGGTTCGTCCATCCGGGATTATAATAGTTGCTCAGCTGACTCCTATCCGGATACAGTTTCCTTTTCTTTATCTTATTTTCAAAACCTGAAGTTTGAGCTGTAATATTATCCAATAGTGTCGATCAACACTGTTTGAAAAGTATTACAGTGAGAAAATATGTAGGTTTTTCTCTCATTTCACAGATAGTAGAAGTCTTGATGATAGCGATCACTGTCGTTTAAGATCGTCTGTTGTCTAAAATCATCTCACCTTAATGACTAGAGAACTGGACCACAGATAACTGCAATCCAATTAACCCTAATTATTTTGCCATCTCTTTAGCCAAAATTCTTCCTATCTCCGGCTATTTCATCTCTGTGTTTCACATTCTGTCTAAACCCACCTTATATTTTGGGTTAATTTAATTTTACACTCCCTTATAAAATTATGCATGATATTTTATGTAAATATTGTGGTCTAATTATTTTGGGATCCTTCCCTTGGACATAGAAGTCTAGATTTTAATCAAATGATTCATAATAAATTTCCAACAAAAATTCATTTATAAAATCCGGATCTGAGTAAGGGATAAATTCCACAGTTATGACTAATTCATATCCGACTGGGGGTTGATTTTGGGAAATTAGAAGCAGAGTTAGCGATTAGGTCTCACCTAGACTGAAAGGATCTGTGTTTTAATTGAGAGTCTAGTACCTGTTTAGGGAATGGTTTTCAAATTCATTATTTTCCAAAATTGCTGTGTGTTGGAAATCTTGTATTAAACATGGCACTGAATCAGAGACCACTTGGACTCAGATAAGGTGTGATGAATAATGCTAGAGGAACAACATATGGGCCTTGCTTATTTTCTAAGATAGGGTTGAGTATTCTTTCAACTGCTATCCTCCTCTGCCAAAGCCTATTTTTGAGTCCTGGGTGAGTGCATCCGGAACGAACTAATTAGTTCGTTTCAATAGTTTGTATCTCATAACCACCTGGGAGTAGGTAAGCACTGCGAGCGGTTTACTGATGTCCAGGAATTCTTGATCCACACCCGGTCATTCTGACTGGGGGCTTTCTTTTACTACCAGGGTCAGACTTTCAAAAACCTCTGAGTGATAGGATTTTAAATGCTTTCTTTACCGCTTTCTTTTAAATGCTTTCGTTAGAGGTCACTCGGTTGTATTGAGAGTTGTGTAACTGCTACTAGGACTGATAGTTAAGGGATAGTTCAGGCTTGATTAGAATCTTTGGGCGTGACATGGGGGAATGATAGCAGTACTTGGCAACTCAACTAATGATTTGTTAGGTGTTGCTTGTCCACCACAGGGGACTAACACACCCTCGCAAGGCATTGCGAGGGGAGTTAAGAGTTTGTGGTATCTTAGACTTTGATTTCTTAAGAGCATGTAAACTCTTACTGTAAGTACCTGTCTGTTAAAGGGAACATGTTATAGAAAACATGAGAGTTAGCTAACTGAAGGATTATCCCAAACAAAGATCTGTGTATTAAAATGGAAGTTTAAGTGTGTTTCATCTGAATCTTGTCCAATCTTTATTCTTTTCTTCCTGTCCCTTCTGTCTCAACTTTAAATCTGCTTTTCTAGATTAGTGATAGATAGCTGAGTATAATTTTTACCGCTTTCATAGAATATATTTTATTGCTTTCTTAGAATAATTTTATCGCTTCCTTGGAATAGAATTTACTTGCTTCGTAGTGTAATCTTACTTGCCTTCTTAATCTTGTTTAAATTATGTCAAGTAGTCGTTAGAAACCATTGAGAAACTTGAATCGAGTAACCGAGTGGAAAATCTTAGTAAACAACGTGGGCCCTGCTTCTATCGCACATCCTCCAGTGAACGATCCGGTCTTACTATAAATTACTGCAATTTTTGACACCGTGCGCTTTCGGGGGCACAGTTTCTTAACACGAGTAATAAAAACGTGACAACCTATAAATTATCCCTAATCCCAACTCCATCATCATAAATTGGTTTCATTAAATAAAATTGAAAACCAGGATTATTATGTTTCAGAAAATACTCATGTAGTGGGAACTTGTCAAAAGTTTCATGGCAATGATCTTCAAGGCAGGAAATGGTCAAAAGTTTCATGCCAGGGAGGTTCACAGCGCCGTTTGAAATCAAAGTGTCCCACAAGAGTAATAAAAAGTGAAATATATCCTTAAACCCCTTTCCCACAAATCATAACTATTTTCAGTTAATAAATTCAAACTTGGGATATTTTAGAAAAGCTCGTGTTGACGAAATTGTCAAAAGTTTCAATGATCCCATCAAAAGTGTCTCAAACATTAGAAGTGTTAGTATCACAATAAGATATATCAATAAATCCATAAACAACCATCAGTAGTTGTCATATAGTTGTAACACTCATACATCAGCTTTAGTAAGTTTCATAAACCAAAATCAAAAGGCAGTAATTAATCAGTTGTCATAATCATCAGAGAATTTCATCAAAATATAAGCTCACAAAGTAAATCCTCATTACCAACCAAGTATATTAGTTACCAACACCAACATATTAACCCAAGCTTCTCCAAACTCCCCTTCAACGCACGAGATAGACACCTTTATTTCTCTCCCTTGATGGGAGCTTCATCAAACACATGGGAGTCGATCATCGAAATAACCTAATACCTCCTTAATACTAATAAGCAATCAAAAATTCATTAGTTTAAAAATATATCAATGTAAAAGAAATCATTTTACCAATATTTGAACTGAGTTGGGAAGCATTTTTTATTGGCAAATTGTTCTATGTAGGGTGTTGCTGGTATGTAGTAACAACAACACATGGTGGCAGAATTTTCTTCTTTGGAATCTATACTCCTTGTATTCTGATCCTTTTTCGAAGTTCCTCCGTTGGCCATACAACAACTCGACCATTCATTAAGTCTCTTACTATTCTGATACAAGTTTCAGCAGAATGTCTTGGTAGTTGGCAATAGCAACAGTCTTTCCGTCGTCTGGACTGTGTTGTAACATCGTCTTTGTCAGTCTCCTTATATTGTGAAGTCAAGTATCCACCACTCACGAATTTGGTTTTGCTTGGAGTTGATTTCTTCTTATAACCTATACCTGTTTGGTCACCAAAAACCTTTCCCATAGACAAAACTTCATCGAGTTTATTTTTACCTTTTACTACCTTTTGGTAATTGTGGTTTTCCTCTTTTAGATCATCCAACTCCTTTTGCATGTCAAGAACTTTAGCTTTAAGCTCATCATTCTGCTTCTTTAAAACGTCGAGTTCTTTTAAAACTTCTTCATTCTTTTCAACTTTAATATCATAGGCTATTCCGACATCAGCGAGTTGTCCCAACAACTTTTTATTTTCCTGAACAGCAGCTTCGAATTCTTCTTTAAGCTCGTTGTAGTTAGCAATCAATTGCTCAAATTCATCATCACTTTCACCTGAATCATAAACAACTTCATTAGGTGAAAAACATATAGACTTTGAATTACCTTCCGAGGGAGTAGGACTAGCATTTCTTAGAGTGAATGTAATGACGTCCTCAGTTTCACTTCTGTGGTCATCCGTCGTTTCTCTGTTGTCGTAATGACTGAGTGTTGCTTGAAGTTCATTTCTACTGCTTTTTCTTCGTTTCAGGTTCTTGCACTGAACTCTGTCCGTCGTTTGAACATCGTCAGAACTATATTTCTGGATCTTTCTTTTGTTGAATTGCTTGGCCCTTCTTTCTTTAAGCATTCTGACACCTTCTTTGATTATGTAGAATATATCATCTTCTGAAATGTCATCAAACTTTTCTACAACATTCAATACAATATTCTTTGCATCTTCTTGAAAAGCCATTCGATGGATTCTCATCCTTTTCTTTGATGCACCTTTTCTCTTCATCTTCAAGATTCTCTCCTCAGCTGCGTTAGAGGGAGGCTTTGATACCAAATGTAGGTCCCGATTTTAATCTTGATTATGAGCGGTCGTCGGTGTGTGATCAGAACAACATGTAAGCAGCGGAAAGTAAAACAACACGAACAATGAATTTGTTGACCCAGTTCAGTTTTGCAACCTACGTCTGGGGGATTCCAATCCAGGCACTCTCACTATGTAAAAGACTCAATCAAGACAAGACTCGATCTATCCAAGCACTTAACACCAAACTCTATCACACTAGAACCTATTCTAGCAGAACGACGTAGTCGAAACTCCCCTTCAACTACAGTCGTTGGAATACCAATCCAATTTGATGCAATCTTGATAGATGATCTTTCCAACACTTGAATCTTGAATATAGCAGACGATCTGGACTTCAATCCTTCATATTTCAAGGCTTCTTCGCAAAGGCAACCTCCACAACGTGATGTCAAGAAAGTGATCTTCAATATAGAAATCCTATTGAAGCATGTAGCACATAAAGACTTTGATGATCTTCAAGAAACTCTCAGATGTAGAACACTCATCAAAGACTATCTAAACTCTCAAAGACTAAACTCTAAGAAAGACAAGAGAGAAAACCAATCTAAACAATATGAAAGTGAATTACAACTCAATATATCAATCTAACAAAAATCTCTTAATCTCATCTAGGACTAACACACTTATATAGAGGACAGTAAGTTCGCAATCTGCTGAAAGTAGCTCCTTCAAACAGTTGAGAACAACAAACAATAACTGTCAATGTAATTTTCATAAATTTGTTCAATTTTTGTCGTCAATGAGTCGTTCCAACATCGTTCTGACGACACTGTTCATCTGCACAAAAAGCTTAATGTACTAACAAGAACCAATTAGATTAATTAAATTATTATAGACTAAATCAATTAAAGAACAAAGTTACAGCCGATGGCTTGAGGATGCTTTGAAGAAGAATGTCCCTGATAGCAGTCGGAGTAGACGTATTACTTATGTTCGTTGGCGGGAGGAGGATGATGAGGGTGTTGTGCTCATACAATGGTTGTGTGATGACGGATGTGAGAAAGGCCTGGGTTTGCAGTTGTGCTTTGTTTTGCTGCTGGTGGGTTTCTTAGTGCGTGTGGTGGGCAATGGGGATGGTGTACGGTGTTGGAAGTTGAGCTGATGGTACTCAAGGAAGGACTTTATTTTGCATCACAGCAAGCGCTGGCAGAGTGCGTGTGTACTCTGATTCATTGGAAGCTGTTCGTCTGATCAATGGTGGTGCGATTCCGAGCCATTGGTTTTGGCCGTTGATATGAGCTGTTCGGGAGAAGCTTCGTGCACTGGGTGGGACGCTTAAGCATATTTTCAGAGAAGGGAATCAGGTAGCGAAAAGTTTGGCTAAGAAGGCTACTTTGAAGAAGCCTTTTACACTAAATGGGCGTTTCCTACGGATGAGTGCGTGGATAAGATTGCTAGAGATGCTTCTAGGTTAATGTTTTGTCGTAGTTAGCTTGGTTTGTTGCTTGTTTTCTTGTGTTTTTTCTTCCCCAGCCTTCTCAAGCTTGTCACAAAAAAAAAGAACAAAGTTAGGAAAAAGTATTGTTCTGTATTATTTTATATTGAAATGCTAAGGTGATTTTTTTTTTTGAGGAGCCGAAGCAGATGTGGGAGCCCAAGCCACACAAATTATAAATGAATAAAGGAAATGATAAGGGGTCAGGTGGAAAATCGAACCTGCCAACCATAAGGTTGGAAAGCATGGGCTTAGCCGCTTGGGCAAGTCCTAATCCCCAGGTGAAATATATTTCATTCAATATAAGTGGGTGTCGGGTCGGGTTTGGTGGGTTCGGGTTTAAAAATTTATTACTCAACCATTACCCAATAATGGTGGGTACCCATCACTTTTTCTAGTTTTTTTTTTTAGTTTTTTTCTTTTTCTTTTTTTTTAAAAAAAGATTCTCTAATGAAAAGATGTGTAAATAACAAAGAAAAAGCAATGATCTTTACAACCACATCATGAAACAAAGCAAACCCACAATATAATGATAGATGATCGCAATGCAAAACGAGCCGTTTATCTTCAATTAATTAAAATCATTGTTAAATATCTATATAATTTTATTAAGAAAATTAAGAGCTCATAAAATATTTGATATTTGGCTAATTGGCTCCAAACTCTCACTCAAAGAACAAAGTCTCTCTTCCAACTGAGACCTGGTCTTGGATAGTTGGATATATTTTACTTTTTTTAAAAAAAAGTGGTCGGGTTAGTCAGGTTTACTTATGAAACCAGATACCGACCCGAATTATTAGTTTCGAGTTCGGGTACCCGACTACGGATTTTTTCATTTAAAAAAACCCGACCCCAGCGCACTACTTATTCGGGTTCAATTCGTGTTGGGTGCTCGATTAACCCGACTCATTTGCCCACCCCTATTTCCCATAATGTAAAACGCACTATAAGAATTCATTTATCCTGTGTAAATAATGGTCAATGTTTGTTGTACATTCTTTATGTTTTGAATGTTTTAGGTTGAGGATTTTACTTTACATCTTTATGGGTATCTCTTTTATCATCATTGCACAGACGGATGTATTAGTATATATTATAAAACTATATGATTAAACGATTTAATGTATTACTTCTCTGTTTTTTTAAATGTTATATACTACACTTTCATGCAGTCAATACACATTTTAAATCATTAGTAACTCAAGTTCGATATAAATAAAAAAATTTAAAGTTTGATATGTAATATTACAAAATAGGACGAACCCAATAGGATTCCACTTAGCTATTTTTCCTGAATAACTATGATAAAATTCAAATTAAAGTGCTATAATAAGCAATAATAATAGTCAAACTATAACAATAAAAAAAATGAAGTATATACTATTGAGTCAAAATTTAAAAATAAAAAATATTAAAAAAAATTAAAGAAGCCACAAGTAATCCAATTGGTGAGGATGAAGATTTTGCCCAAGCGCAAGTCCATGCCTTCCAACTAGGGGTGTAAATGAGACTGATAGGCTCGAAAAATATTCGGGCTCGACTCGATCAAAGCTCGGCCAGAGCTCGACTTGAAAAGGCTCGGCTCGAATTCGAGATCGGCTCGAATATTAAATATATATATATATTATTTCTTTTTTAAAAATATAGTATATTTTCTTTCTTAACAAATGTGAGGAAGAGGAAGTCCAACAGTAAATTCACTCCTCCTTTTATTTAATAATATAGTACATTATATTTTATTATGGTTAACACTAAATAAAAAAAACTAACTCCCAATCTCCTTCCAAATTGGGACTATTATAAGGAATTATGAATAGTTGAATATATTTCTACAGAACTCCGTCTTTCAAGTTTTTAAGCTCATTATAGAATAATTTAAATTTTTTTAATCTTGAGTCCAATGTGATTTACGGATAAAAAAAATTAAAAAAAAAAAACTGAAATTTATGTCGAGCTTTTTTGGCCCTTCGAGCCGAGCTCGAGCTTCAATATATTGGGTCGAGCTCGAGCCGAGCTTAATTTTTAAAGCTCGAGCCGAGCCAAACTTATACATAACCGAGCCGAGCTCGAGCCAGGCCAGGCTCGAGCTCGGCTCGGCTCGTTTACACCCCTACTTCCAACTAAAGATTTGGGGGTTCGATTCCCCACCCGACCCCCTATCTATCTCCTTCATTTTATAATTTGTATGACATAGATTACTACGACACTTTCTTTGGTTTCTCTCCTAAAAAAAATAATCCAATTGGTGAAAATATGTAATTTATTAATTGAATATATAGATATGTCTGGAACTTAGAAAATAAGTATAAATAGGGGGAATTAATAGGAAAGGTCATGTCACGACACTAGACAACTCGCTCTCAAATCTCTGCACTCTGAAACCTGTAAGATAGTCATAGTGATTATACTTATACCCCTTACCCACCTGCACCCCACCCCACCCCACCCTCAACCCCCACCTGCATAACAATAATTCACTCTTCTCTTCGCTTCTTCCCTAGCTATAGTAGGAAGATCATATATACATACATACATACATACATACATATATATACTAATAATTAATGCATACAGTATACTATATGTATGGACAAAACACAACAAAAGGAACAATGAGACACACATCCTCTACACAGCCATTACTACTGCTAGTGATGTATCCTACTTTCTTACATTTCTTTTCCTATTTGTTTTTTTTTTTATCATCTTTCTTTTTCTCTTTGATTATTCTTTTGGTTTTTTTGACTTTCCACTTTCTCCCCGTTTCCATAGCCTCTGGTGTTGGGGGAAATTCCTCCGCCTTCACCTCTTCATACAAGCAGTAAATTTCACACACTAATAATCCCTACCATCTCTCTCTCTCTCTCTCTCTCTCTCTAACATCTCTCTGTCTGTCTCTCTAACATTTCTCTCTCCGTGTCTGAGATAATTAAGCTGAGTAGGTTCTTTTCTTCGGTAGCACCATCTTTATATGCTACTGCAGTTTTCAACTTTTTATTTCTTTTTTAGTTTCTTGGAAGCGAAAAGATTGCTGCACCTCACTCAAAGAAAGGCCCTTTTGTGTGATCTTGAAAATCATTAAAATAGGAGAGATTATCGTCCCATCATTAGGCAGACAAAAGGGGAGTGTACTTGTTTTTGTAGGGCTTTGTAGGAAGAATAAATGATTTAATTTCTGGGGGGAAGAAGAAAAAGAAATAATAGTAAGAGTTGGGAGTGTGAAATTTGTGGGAGAAAAGGCAAGATCCAAGGTTGGCTTTTTCATCTCATTTGTCAAACTGCACATCACCCAAAGAGGGGAAACAATTGGGAAAGAAATCTGAAAACCAAAAAGTTCTTATTATCAAAATAAAATAAAATACATTTGACCGCAGAAATCGAGGCACTTGAAAATTTTCCTTTCCAAGAAGAAGAAGAAGAATTACAGGGCGTTTTAACAACTTTTATTCTGTCTAGGTATATGCTAGCTACGCAGTGTAATTTTTTTCACTTCTGTTTGCCTTTTCTTTTCTTGTTGGCTGTTTATTTATTTCCGCACTGCCTAATTATACTAATTTCTTTGTGTTTTCTTTTCTCCTGTGTGAAATATATATATACAAATTGCAGTTGGAGAGCAACTGGATCACCTCAAAAAGCATCATTTTCACAGGTAAGTTTTGAAGTAATCTGCTCTCTATTCTTTGTTTCTGTCTGTCTCTCTCTCTCTCAAGATGTGGCTTCACTTTTCTTCTTGTCACTCACTCACATGTGAGAATGAATGGATTTTAAGCAACATCTGTTTGAAAGACTAACATTGATATCCGTAGCACATTAAAAGAAACAATAAAATAAAGACTCACTTTCACCAGATCCAATTCCAAAAATCTTCCTTTCTTCAAGCTTAAATATAGTACGAATAAATCCCCATTTGCCATATCTGCAGCTCCTATCTTTGTTCAAACTCTAAACATCTCTGCACCTTATTAAAATGGCCGAAAAAAGTGTTTAGGGTTCTTAGCTATTTCCTGTAGAGCAGCTGATCCAGAGAGGAATCTTTTTATAGTTTTTTCCATAA
Organism: Hygrophila difformis; assembly: GCA_030278955.1. Classification (NCBI taxonomy): domain Eukaryota; kingdom Viridiplantae; phylum Streptophyta; class Magnoliopsida; order Lamiales; family Acanthaceae; genus Hygrophila; species Hygrophila difformis. The sequence continues at coordinate 27,765,820 of JAOANR010000010.1, forward strand.
CTGCACTTGTATATATAGGGTTACAAGAATCCTCAAATTCTTCTATGTAATTTTTGTCATTAATTTTGGGTCAACAAAAAGTGAGATATAGATCAGTAGCCAATTAAGTACTACTTTGCTACAATAATAATAGCTAGGCTGTCATACATATATACATATACATATATGTATCTAATATAATGTGTGTGTAGAGCTATTGGCAAATATTTCCTGCAAGCTGGGTGAGGGGAGGCGTATAAAGAGGCAAGTATATCAAGAATTCAATTTCCAGATTTGGCCAGATTTCCTTCTTTCTGTAATTTTCCATCCCTGGCTATTTCAATAGGATTTGTTTTGTTTCATTAATTAAAGATGTCAATGATTTGCTTGTCTAATCTCATCTCATGTTTTTAAAAAGGCTGTCGATCTGCTTCAATCATATATACTGTACCATTTATATTCATTTATTAGAGTACCCCCGCCGGTCGGAACAAAGGAAAAATAAATTTAATTTCTGAATATGGCGTTCAAATTTCGAAATTTGAATTTAATTTTCTTGATTTGGTTTCAGGTTTGAGTAACAGTACTATATACAAAGAATCGAATTAAAGAAATCAATTCTATTATTATATTTAATGGCGTCAACGTCGTCGACCTCTCCGTGCGCGGCATGCAAGTTCCTTCGCCGGAAATGCCAGCCGGAGTGCGTATTCGCGCCCTACTTCCCGCCGGACCAGCCGCAGAAATTCGCCAATGTCCACAAGGTGTTCGGCGCCAGCAACGTAACGAAGCTGCTGAACGAGCTGCAGCCCCACCAGCGCGAAGACGCCGTCAATTCCCTGGCCTACGAGGCCGACATGCGGCTGCGCGACCCCGTCTACGGCTGCGTCGGCGTCATCTCCCTCCTCCAGCACCAGCTCCGTCAGCTCCAGATGGATCTCAGCTGTGCCAAATCCGAGCTCTCAAAGTACCAAAACCTAGGGATCTCAGGCCACGGACTAATCGCCGCCCACCAGGCCGGGATAAATATTCTCGGCACCGGCGCAGGCGCCGGCGGCGCCGCCCGTGATCACCATCACCATTTCCACCACCAGTTGTTCCCCGTGAATCAACAGCAGGTCATCCGAGCTTTCGATGGCAGTAACGGGTACGACGCCAGCAGCCTCCTCGCCATGAATATGTCTGCCAGCATCGGACAACTCAGTGGGTTTCAGCAGTCGCGAGCCGGGGCCGCCGCCGATGGCCGCCGGACGCCGGTTGAACCCTCTTAGGGTTTTTGTCACGGTCCGGTCTAAGTAAAATTCTATAATGGGATTATTATAGAGGTAAGTAATCAGTTAAAACACTTGTTTAAATTACGTTTGCTGTTATTGGATGATATATTATCTTTTTACCTATTTTCGTATAATTTTATGTTATATGCCGATTGGTGCGAGGCAAAATAGTCAATGTATAAAGGATACTCTATCTTTTTATCCTCTTGCCGGTTTTATTTATTTATTGAATACTGAAATAGCATTACTAACCCTACCCAGCACCCTTTTTATTTATTACTTCCTCCGGTTTTTTTTTTTTTTTTTTTTAAAGTTACACTTCTCATTTGCACGTATGTCAATGCACATTTTCAAATATTAATAACTCAAATTCGATACAAGTAAAAATTGTAAAAATTTGATATTTAAAAACTACAAGATGAGACGAATCCAACAAGATCTCATTTGGTTATATTTTGTCTTCTATAACTATAACTAAAATAGAAGTCAAAGTGCTATAATTAACAGTAAAAAAAATCAAAACATAGCCTTTAAAAAAAACGGAGGGAGTAATATATTTTATGCTTTTGCCTCTTATATTAATTACATAATATAAGATGTTCTAGGCCTTCATTATTATTTGCAATGTTACTGCACCCAAATAGCGCATCGATAAAGGCCAGAAATATTAACTCCATGGTGGAATACAAACCAGTTTTTGGAAGAAAATCAGATAAACGAGCTAAGTTTAACCAAATAAATATCACAAAGATATTGATTTAAAATTTTTAATGAACGTAAAATTAACACAAGCTTGCTAATAATTACGTCTAGAAAGTTTCGAATCAAGTCCAAACCTCAGTTTTCCCTAGCTATATACTGAAAAGGGATCAGTTTAGGAGTCGTCTTTTTGATTTACTGCATATCATTTATAACCTTTTTAGGTGAATACCAGCAGAGGCGGACCCAGGAATTTATGTATGGGGGTTCTAGGTCTATAAATTTTATATGAGTACTGTGCTTTTCCATGAGATTTTAATTTTGGGGAACTTATTAATAAATACCTCCCACCTACACTTTCTTCCTTTTTAGTACCTGTAGGAATTTTTCTTCCTTTTTGGTACCTAATGTCGTTTTAATGAAGGAGAGATATTATCAAATTGACAAATATACCCCTGGTTAAGTTCATTACATTTGTTTTATAAGTTCGATACATCTTTTCCTGATTCTTGTACTTTATTGCTAAAGTTCAATATCTTTTCTTGGTTATATTAGTAGTTTTTTTTTTTTTTTATTTTTTTAGGAGTTTTAATTATGATTAACCAATATAATTAACCTGCCACTGTTTTCTTTCCCGATCTAATCCCTTTTCATATGCCTGTAGGTTGTTGATTTCATCATTTATCCAAAAACTTAAATCTAATTCTTCTATTATGAGATTTTTTTTGTTTAAGAGTTGCAAGCATTTTATTTTTGCTTCGATTTGGATTTTTACAATTTCTTTTTTAATGCGATATCTTTTAATTGCAGTTTTCTCCCATTTACTGTAGTCTCTTATTGTTTTATAAGTCATCTTTAATGTTGATTTCTGATATGATTAATGAATTCTGTTTTAGAAGTGTTTAACTCCTCTATTTTGTTTTGAGGTCTGTTGATTGGTAACTTATAACTTCTTCATATATATGAACCGAATTTAAAATAGTTTTTATTTCTTCGTCACGGTTTAACACATATATGAGTTCATGTGCTTCTTCTTCTTCGTCTTCTTTATATTCTGTTAACCTTATAATTGTTTCTTTAAGGTCTTTTATTTCTTTTTCTATTTTTCACATGGTTTCTCCAAGTTTTCCACATTCAGGACAAATATCAAAAGGTATTTGTACTTCCATTTTCAAATCAGTTATTTCTTGCTAAACGTTCTTCTTGTAATTTTTTCCACATTTTTTCTTCAAATTCACATGCTATAAAATAGTTTTCACATCTTTCTATATGGTTATCCCGTAATTTCTCAAAAACATTATAGATTTTAGTATGCTTTTGATAACTGTTTTCTAGAATTTCTATTTTATTTTTTAGAAATTCAACCTCCTTAGTCACTTTCTATTTTATAATATTTTCAAACAATATTTGTTTTCTGCAAATCATGTCTATTTGATTTCGCTTATTCATCAGTCTAATAAGCCAAATTTCACATTCTTGGCATATAAAGTGTGTTTTCGGGTAAGGTACAATAACAAACCTTGTTTCTGTATTTTTAAAAGATTCTGTTTTAAACAAATCTGTTTTACGGTTTTCAGCAGTTTTAGTCATATTCTCCATTTGTTTTGATAAAAGATATTAGTTATTTCAAAAAAAAGTTTAAAAAACACTTGTTTTTGTGCGCGAAAAACTTATATGTCGTGATGTCTTACTAGGTACTTGCCATCTCCTATTATTCTCTTGGTCGTGTTAAATTTCTGATTATGTGTTATGGGTCCGATTGTCCTTTGTTATGGAAATATTATCATAAACATTAAGTCCGCAATCCTCTTATTACTGTCACTGATGAGATATTTTTCTGGGCCTGTTTCGGGTTTCAAATTCAAATTAGCATTATCCAGACCTAGATCTGAAATGTAAGCAGGGGGTCTAAGGGGCAAATCAAAAGGGACAACAGTAACAAAACACCATTATGTTTAACAAACATCCCTGAATTGTGGTTTCCCTAACGAGTCTTTCTTACAGCTTTTATGGCATAAAGCCTTTTAAATTTTTATCTTACTCCCCTAATGGCATATCTCATCAATTAAGTATTAATAGGTTACATGTTTATGTTTATAACATTATCATCTATACATAGAACAATCATACCATAACATAAATCATAAACTAACCCATACCTTGAGAGAGGAGAGGCTTTCCCGTTCAGACGGGCCCCTGTATTTCAGAAAGCAAAGAAAAGAGGAAGCAATCCACACCGGGTCTTTCTTTACAAACTGAAATTTTATTACTGAAAGGGTTGGGAATACAAGAGAATTAGAGAGAGAAAGAGCTTTCGAGAGTAGCAAGAGTGCAGTCTCAAAAACCTTAAGAGAGAGAGAGAGAGCAAAGTGAGTGTGTGTGTTACAAGTGAAGATCATTCTATTTATAGATGGAAATGTTATCTAAGCAATCCACAACACCCAATAAAAACGTGCCAAGTGGCAAAGCTATCCGATAAGGTTCGGATGAAAATTAATACAATAATTAAATAAAGAGGGGCCTAGTGCCCACTTTACACGGTTTTCCAAGAGTCACATGGCTCTTGTCTGCTTTTTGGTTTTATCCGCCTCGAATTCCTTCTTTCACATGGTTAGTGGTGCTTTTGGCTCCACTAGCATTTTTGTTTTCTTCTTGACTTTTTCTTTTCCGAATTCTTTTCTTCACATGCTGGTATTTATTGTGAATTCCAGCTCATTTCTGCGTGGCTCCATTAGTACTCTTCATCATTGTGGGGGCCGCCACTTTCTTTTTTCTGATTTTTTATAATTTTATTGGCCTGGTATTTTGCTTCATTTTTTCTTAGTGCTACCAGTGCACCATTCCTTCCATTTTTTCTGGTTGCCATTGCTTCAGCAAAAGTAGGCCTTAATTTCATTTCAAGCTTATGAAGAATTTCTTCTTCATTGACGTTTTCAAATTTTCCAGTCTGTACTGGACTCATAGTTTTTGGCAAACTACCAGCCATAACCGGAATTAATGTGCTTTTACCATCTACCGGGCTAGATGGGCTTAGTTCCTCGTTTTGGTCCTTAGAGACCTCAGGGTTAGAACTTCCCTGGTTTGGTTCAAAATCATCTGAACTTATGCTTTTTAGCAAAGCATCAGCTATCAACGGACTTGACTCGTCTTTACCGTCTGCCGTTTGAGACGGACTAGATTCAAACTTTTGATCCTTAAAGACCTCAGGAGTTGAATTTTCCTGGTTTTGCTGCATCCAGGCTTTTGCCAATTCTACTGCAGTCATAGAACTGGTGGGTTTGGGTTCTGGACCATAGACTGGTTTTTCTTCTGGCTTTGGTGTTTTCAATGTAAGGGACACTATTTTTGAGGTCAATTTCTCGTTTTGGTTTTGAAGGATTTCAAGTTTTTTGGTGAGGTTCTCAATCTGGGCCTCTGCTTCAAGGGTTTTCATTTTTTGATTTTCAAAATTTTGTAGCCATTCAGCCTTTTGGGCTTCATACTTACAGACTTCTTTGGCCATCTTTTCACAGTGATCACAAAACACAATATGGTTTTTGGAAGAATGTCCAATTGAGTATTGGACTGGGCCTGAGGGGTTTTGAGTTTTTGGCCTTAAACCATCAACAATATTTTTCAAACTTGGGCTTACGAAGAAATCTGGGCCCAATGTGGTTTTTGCAAATTGAATTGCAGACATTATATCATAAAATCCTCTATGAAGAGGTTTTTCATTATCTTCATTAAGAGGTAAAATATCATTTTTATCATAAATTCCTTTTTTATAGCCTTCATAGATTACATAATATAAAAATGGTTTTATGTTATTGAATTTCTGGAAATACATGCTCAAAGCAGAGAGACAAGTAACAATATACCTGCTGTTGTTTTTGTCAAATGATGCTCTCCAGATGTTATCACAAAGGCAGATCTGTTCCTCTGTGTAGTTCAACCCTGTGATAGGCTTGTACTTCATGTTATCAAATAAGATTAACTCTACATTATTACCAGTTTCTGCTCTTCTGCCAAAGCAGATTTTCACTCCTTTTTCTGGGAGTTTATCTTTTTTCTTCCCTTCTGGGATGCTGGTTTTAGAAGGGATTGTGTAATATCCCTCTGGGGTTTTCACCATCCCTGTGGTTTTTACTCCATTTTCATTGCTGATTTTCAAAGAGTTTTTCTGGGAGTTTTCTGTCATTCCTGTAACAATATTATTCAATTCTCAATATTCCAGTCTTCCCTATAAATTTGATCCTATTTTAATTTATATTTTTCCTCATCATTTTCATCATAATTACCAATTGATTCGTTTTAAATTCAGTATCATGTAATGGTTTTTCTCTTTCTTTAATCAGAATTCTAGATAATATATCAGCAATTTTGTTATCTTCCCCCTTAATATGTTCAAATTTTATTTTGTAGCCTTTTTGGCTAATAACATCTGTAAAGTTTCAACCACCTTCTCCTGGACATTGATCTTTTTTCTTGGAGTTGGCTATGAAATTTTACGATGGCCTCACAATCAGTTCTTACTGTAAATCCTGGTTTTCCTGTCAGAAACAGTTCGAATTTATCGAGTGCGTATTTTATTGCTAATAGTTCTGCATCAATCGAGGAAAGGTTACCCTTTTCTCTGTATTTTCCTGATGCATATTGGCAAATTTCTTCTTTACTTTTAGGTGAGTAGACATCCTTTTTTCGCAAAAGGATAGCTCCCCATCCTTCATGTGATCCATCAGTTTGCACACTAAGATAATCACTATCTTCTGGCAATACCAATTCTGGAAGTGTTTTTAATGCTTCTTTAATTTTTTGTACATTTTTTATATCTTCTTGGTTAAAATACCTTTGACCATTTTTTCCCAGTTTATTATATAATGATCCTGTTAATGAGGATAAGTTTTTAATGTAGGGTCTAGCATAATTAACCAATCCCAAAAATTGTTGTAATAGTTTTGTATCTTCCATTTTATCAGGAAATTCAATAGCCTTTTCAGCAATATGATCTTGGAGTTCTATTTTTCCTTTTCCAATTTCTGCCCCAAGGAATGCTATTTTAGTTTTATTAATTTCCATCTTTTTCTTTGAGATGATTATTCCATGTTTTTCAAATAACCTAAACACTGTATCAAGATGACTCATATGTTCAGTACTATTTTTTGAAAATACTAGAATATCATCAATGTATACCAAAACAAATTTTTGGTATGGTTTAAATATTTTATCCATTTTTTGTTGAAATATAGCTGGTGCATTTTTTAGTCCAAATGGCATTACTAACCATTCAAATAAACCTTCTGGACATGTGAATGCAGTCCATTCGACTGACTCAGGATGCATTTTTACTTGCCAGAATCCTGACTTACAGTCAAATTTGCTATATACTTTTGAGTCTTGAATCCTATTTATTAAGACTGTTTTATCTGGTATATTGTAAGCAAAATCTTTTGTATTGCCATTAAGTCTTTTATAATTAATGACCATTCTTGATTTTCCTCTTACAATTTCAGAATGTTTTCTCACAATAAAAGCTGCAGACCTATGTCTGGAGTTTGATTCTCTAATTACTTTTAAAGCTTTTAATTCATCAATATGCATTTTGAAATCTGCTATATCCAGATTTGTAGGATTTATTTCTGCAGTTGAGATTCTCAATTCTGGATTTATTATTTCAAGCTTACATATTGTTCCATCTTTTTCCCAATATTTCTGGATGTTATCTCCAATAATTTGGGATTTTTCTAACCTCTCAATCCATTTTGTTATGGTTTCTTCAGGCTTAAATCTAGTTATACTTATTAATTCTTTCAGTTTAGGAGTTTCAGGAATGTATTCTTCTTCAAACTCTGTGATTTGTATGTTTTCTTTACAAGTTTGTTTACATGCTCCTTTTATTTTGCATTTACAGTTTTCAATATCTTTATCTTTTAAAAGTTTTTTATTTTTTGTTTTTGTATTAGTAGGGGCTCCACCACGCTTCTCTCGCAACTCTGATGTTGTTAAAAGCTTGGTTCCCGCATTACTAATACTAGGTGCAAACATTGCCAAAGTTGTTTTTTCAACAATTTGGATATAACCTTTTGTAATAAATAATCCTCCATTATTTTGTAAGAAGAATTGTAATCCGAAGATTACATCTGCATTTATTACTAAGTCTTTTATATATGAATTATCAGGAACTCCATAGGGTTCTGATATTTCACAATTGGTTTCAAAGAATATATGTCCACCTGAAATAGGTTGTTTTGTTGTATATGATATTCTTCCATCCATTAATTCTGATTTAATGGGTTTTGCTAAGTTTTTCTGTAGATGTTCTGGGATAAGTTTCTCATTTATTATTATTCTAGTACATCCTGTATCGATTATTGCATGAGTACGGAATACCAATTCTCTTAATTTAAAGATTATTGGTACCCTTAATGTAGTTAATGATGATGGATCTTGGCACACAGGTATGTACTCAGGATTTTGTGCTAACATGTACTCTGTACTAGGATTTTGTTCATCATTAGTTTCTTCTTCAGGAACTTCTTTTTCTTGATTTCCTGTATTTTTAGGACTTAACATATTATATTCTTCGAGGATTTCTTCTATGTTATCAATTCTAGTTTTCAATTCTTTAAGATTCATCATACCTTGTAAATCAAAGAGTTTTCTTTCGATTATATCTATTCTTTTTGTGATGAATGTATAATTATCATCAATTTTCGTTATTGGCATTTCTTCAGGAAATTTAATTTTATAATACTTTATCAAGCATATTTGGCATATTTCTACGTGACATATTGTACATTTAGCTCAGTTTTCTTGATGGATAATAAGAGCATTTTATACAAGGTGTAGAATCTGTGCCTACCCTGAAAAGCCAATTATGATTTTCGCATTCATTTATTTCTCTCATCATGTATTCGGTTTCATATGGCATCATATATTCTTTATATGTAATACCATTATATGAGTTTTCATTTGCAAGCATATTGATCATTTTATAAGGATCATTATCCCATTGCTCTTCCATAACATTTTCTTCTACTGTTACTATACTATATATTGTTTCAGTCTCAGAAACATCTGAATCTACATTCCAATATATCTTGTTGTATACATTCTGTGTGAATTGCTTCTCTAGAGTGTTGGTTTTTCCTTTTAGGACATGCTGTTGCCAAATGGCTTTCATCACCACATGTGAAACAAGCAAGTTTCTTTATATGATTTCTATTAGGATTATATTTTCTGACATGATGTTTTTGTTTTAAGAAAGGTCTTTTGCTATTTGCTTGTTTTATGAAATACTTCTTTCTTGTCATGAATTTAGGTTTTTTCTTTAATGGTTCAGGTCTACCATAATGTTGAGGAGTGTATATATTTTTACAGAATGAGTAATCAGTTTTCTTAAGCTGTTTTTGTGCAATTATATTTGTACACTTATCTTTTAATATTTTCATCACATGGACAGCCCTCATACTAATTGTCCATTGTTGAGGATTATTTTTAACCATTTCATTCCATTTATCTTGAATTTCTTGACCTGTTGGTCTTGGTATTTTCATAAATAGTTTTTCACCTAACTCTTGATTAAAGGCTCCTCCTGCTAGGCCTGTATAATAGACGTATTCATTTAGAAAGTCTCTTGTTCCATACAAGTCTTCTAAATGCATTTGGTCTAGATGGATTAGGGCATCCATTTGTGTTGTTATATGTCCTGAATTACCATCTTCGCCTGTTATCAGACTTGATATTTTATTTACAAAGTTATAAGGATTTGGTCCTCTTTCTATTAAGTCTTGGTAATCCATTGGATAGTCTCGTTTAAATACTTCCCACATTGACTGTGTGAATTCTCCTAAATAGGTTTCAAGGTATCCATACATTAATTCAGCTGTATCATTATAATCATTTTTATTTTTGATGTAATCAGCCACAACGATGTTTTTTCATTTTGCAATTACTGAACCCCATTCTTGAGGGCTTACATTTGTTACTTCTAATATTGCTGGATTATGATAATATCCTCTTTCTAAAGGTTGCCTAATTCCTCTAGGTTTTGTTATCATTCCAGGTTGTGTTTTTCCATAAGGATATTCTGGATGAACATGTGTTATTGAGTGTCTAGAATTATTTCCAGTATAATTAGTTCCAGGTCTCCACTCTGTTCCTCTTTGGTATGAGGCAAATGGAGTTCCAGGGACTCGTGTTATACTATCTCCTGTGTTTTTCATGACAATATCTTGGTTCATGAATTCCTTAGATGTTTTATTTGTTTTTTCAGAATGTAAGGACATATGGTCTCCCATATATTGTTCCATTAATGTGTTTTCAGAACTTTGTCCTTCTTCTGGTGAGTTTTCTTTTAAGAACAAGTGAGCTTCGATGTCTGCTTGTTGTTCTTCTTTTATTTGTATTTTTTGTAATCTTTTCTGTACTTCCTTCTCAATAATATCTTCTAAATTATTCTTCCATTCTTTATTTTTTCTTTTCATTTTATCCTTTAATTCTTGTTTTTGTTCATTTAGTTTTGATATTTCTCTTATCATTTCTTCATAATTTTCTATCCAATTCTCAAAATATCCACTATGTTTTGGACATTCTACTAAATGGATCATATGTGTTAATTTATTAGAGTGTCTTCTATCAAGATCAATTTTACAATCTTGACAATTGTGAGGTAATATTCCTTTATTTTTAAATTTTTTTAATCAAGGCAGAATGCACATGTTGTGAGAAAACTCTTTCATACCTGTCATGGTATTCCCTTTTATTTAGAATTTTTCCTCTTTTAAAGTTTTCAAATTTTCTTGTTTTTAAACAAATATGTTGTATGTCTTTAGCAATTCTTTCTACTTCATCTTCACTAGGGTGGAATATATGTTTTCCTTCATATTTTACATAGTTATTTGTTACTGGTTTTTCTACAATAAACCTTTTCATTTGTTTATTCATTTTCCTGACCTTCTTCTTCTGTAAAATCTATTGGTCGTTTTGCAGTTTCATAATCATTAAATCTTACTGATGTTTCTCCTCTGGAGTTAATGAAGTAATTTACATTTTTTGGGGTTAAGTTTTTAACATTTGGTTTTTCAAAGAATTTTGATAGATCCCAGTTTTCCCAGCATTTTCTTCTGATGATATTTCAGTTGGTCCTATCATTTTTACTCCTTCACTTCCTATGATACTTACCACAGTTTCAATTTTTGTTTTATGCCTCGTTTGATCATTGTTTGTGATTCTTTCTAAGAAGCCTACACATATCATTAGGTTATGACCAGTTTCCATTTCTTCATATCCTACGGTTTGAATTCCTATTTGGATATGCTTCATAAAATCTGTTATTTGTATCAAATAATCTGGTGCCAAATAACATACTCCCACATTAGGGTTCATATCAATTTCCATTAATCCTATGATGGCTTGGGTTGGATTAGTCCACCTTGTATCTAGAACAGTCATTAAGACTTTAGTTCCTAAGTTTTTTCTAGTTAAACCTTTTACTCCTATGGAGATTAATCCCATATGCATGTATTTTTGTCCTTGTCTTTGAAGCCTAATTGCTTCATTATTGCTTATTAATTTTATTAATTTTTTGTCATCTTTTAGACAGCTTATTGGTTCTGTATAATGGTATTTGTAATAACCTGTGTTCCAATTAAGGAATCTTTGGTCATACAATAATCTTGGTTCCAATTGGATCAATGTTCTTTTCTTAAAGTTTTCAAACTCAATATCAGGGTCGATTATTTCTTCAATTATTGTTGGCCCTTCTTCCAGTTTGGTTTTTTCTCTAAACATTCTATCTATTAAGGTTTTTTCAAAGTTTGAGCTTTCAATCCTTTGAGAATTGCTTCTTTCTACTAGACTGTTTTTAGATTCATTTGTAAGAGAAAAGGATCTCCTACTCATTTTTGTAAATATTTTTCGTCTGGTTTACAACCCAAAAATTTAATTTTTCTTGTGGTTTAGTTTTCCTTCTAGCTTCTGCAGGTAATTTTGCAATTTGTTCAGCTAGTTGTTTTATTGTATTATCTTCAGGCATTCTAACAGCTTGTATCCTTTCAAGTTTTTCATCTATGCTTTCAATGGCTATTCTTAAAGCAGGGTCTTGATATTTTTTCATGTTTTCCATTTGGACATGTACATCATCAATTTTTTCTTTAATATTTCAGTTGTTACAAGCTCTTTTATTTTCTTATCAATTAGGCTAATATTTATATTATTTGTTTTATTATGATCTGTTATTTCGCCAATCTTCTTATGAAGATTATTAACATTTAGTTTTACTTCTATTAATTCTTTGTTTAATTCTTTAAATTTATTATTAATTTCTTGTTTAAAGTTTTCTATTGTTTCTTTAACTTCTTTCAAGGCTGTTTCCATTATCCTTTAATGATTTTTATGATTTTGTTACACATTTCATTTACATTCTCAATATTGTTTTCAACAATGTTTTTAATTTCCTTTATTTCTTTATCAAGTTTTTCAACCTTATCTTGTAGTTGTTTTAATTCTTCACTATGGTTAATGATTTTCCTTGGATTTGGGACATCATTAACTAGTTTGGAACTTTCATATTGAAGTGTTGTTATGGTTTTAGATAAGTTTTTCATTCCACTAGATGATTTATCATATTGGGTTGATAAGTATGTTTGGTTTTCTAATATTACTTTAAGATTTGTATTATTTTGTTTTTCTAATAATTCTAACTTATCTAGTTTTGCTTCAATTGATTGAAGACTTCTTTGTATATCCATATTTTTATTTGTTAACATTTTATTCATGAGTTTTTAAGTGTTGTCTTAAAACTTCTAACCTTACGATTAGTTTGCAATAATTTTTAGAGGTTCTATTTTTCTTGAGTTTTACTCTTTTAATTTTTATTCTATTTTGTTTACAGGTCTTACAATCTTTAGTTTGATTTTTGAGTATCTTTTTCTTTTCAATGTCAATTATTAAAAATTTTTCATAATTAATATTTTCGTTTAATTTAATGGTGTTTTGATTATCTTTTAATTCGTTATTAGCCATAAGCCCTAAAATCGCAACTTATGCTCTGATACCAAATTTTTAGAGGGGGTGTGTTTTTCGGCACTTTTTGGAGAAGTGTTAAACTCATTTAAATATAATTTAGGCATTTTTTCTTTAAGTTTTTTGGTTTAGGGGTAAAATGGGTATTTTTCAAAAAATTCTCTACCTAGGGGGTTTAAAGGGATAAAAATTGATGTGGGTTCCTTGGAGGAATAAGGTGTTGGAGATGGGGTTTTTTTTTAATAATTTTCCCTTTAATTTTTGGGTACCATTTTCAAAACTTAATAAATTATTAATTTTTTTTGAGTATATTTCATATTTTATAGTGTTCTTTTGATATTTCATATATACATACAGTAACGCAGTGCAAATCGGTTCTTCTATCCAATTTTTTTATATAATTTTTTTACAAATTTGTAAATAACTACATAAATGTAAATTGCTTTTGCCATAAAGACAGAAATTTGGGTGCATGATTTAATTAAAAATAAATGAAAATTAATTATTTTTTGTGTGTTTTAAATTTTTTATGATAGTGTTATATACTATATGTTATAGAGATATTAAAAATATATAATTATATTTATATTTTAAGATATTAGAAGAGCAACGTTTTTAAAATAGAACATAGTCATCTAATCCGTCGTCTTTTGATTCCCGTGCAATTCGACTTCACGGGTTCTTGGAATTAAAATTCTTTTCCTTCATGAATTTAATTCCAATTATTTCTACTCAATTTATGGAATGTCTTCGGGCTTCCTTTCCCTCTTTTATTCCATTTTGAATTTAAATCTATCGGCGTTTTATTTCCGAGCAATAATTTATTGTGATAAATTATTTTCTTCTTCTCGGAAATATTTCAACGTTGATCGGAATAAATTTTTATTCCCTTGGACGTTGATAAAAATCTGGGGTGTTACAGCCTCTCCCAAAGCAGTTTTTTGCATACACAAGGCTCGAACCCGAGACCTTGGTTAAGCGATTAGAACCTCCATCCACTCAAGCCAACTGATGTTGTTCATATTATAACCTTTAATTTAGTTTTAATAGAATGATGTGGATTTATTTAATGGGTAAATTAGTAATTTTATTAATATTTTTATATATTGAGTGGCAATGCATAATAGTATTAATGAGCAGTGAGAACAATTCATTAACTTCACTATAGTATTTTCAGTGATATACTTTATTATTTTCCAGCGACGGTCTGTGTGTATTTCAATAACACAATATAGTATATTTCAACGATATATTATGGGAACGTTATGGTACAAACATAAATATTCTTGACATATACTTCCTCCGTTCTTGAATAAATGCTACATGTTGAAATGTGACACTGTTCACACAAATACTTTGACTTAAAGTTTTATCATAGTTTTACAAGTTAAAATATAGTCAAGTGAGATCTTTTTACATTCGCTCGACTTGTAGTTTTTTCATATCAAATTTTTAGAATTTTTACTTATACCGAACTTGGGTTATTAATGATAGAAAATGTGCATTGGACTGCGTTCTGAGTGGGTCCGTAGCATTTAATAAAAAACAGAGGAAGTATAATTTTATGTGAGCCATTAATGGGATGTCCAAATGTAATACCCGTAATTTTTATAAAAATAAATGGAATTAAATTCGAAGAGTAAGAGAATTTTAATTCCAAGAACCCGTGAAGTCGGAAATGATTTAAATAAATAAATCATCGCACGGGAGTCAAAAGATGACGAATTCAAAAGCCGGCGAATCCAAACGTGACGGACTCAAGAATTCGAATACGAAATCAATTAGAGACGAAATAAATTTAAGATAGGAACCATAATCCGGGAATGACCCGAAAAATCGAGCCCGAGAACATAGGAGGATAGAAGCCCGAAAGAGAGGAGAAAAGGCCCGACGGATCGCACGGCCCGGCACGGACCGCAGCCCAGCCGGGGCTCGCGCGGTCTTCCCGCGGTCTGGGAAGATCCCGCGCCACGGCCGTGTGCCTCGACAGGCTACGATCATCTTGCAATTTTCGACGATTTCTTACCTTATTTTCGACCACCGACTATGGTAACTCGATCTCAGACGATGGAAGGGGTATATGGACGGATTTGGGGGATTCTAACACATTATCATCAGCTTCACAACCCTAAATTCACCCCATTGCCTCCCACATTCACTCCAAAGTTCTCCCAAACCAAAAACCCCAAAAATCTCTTGTGTTCTTGAGTTCCCGACGATGAAATCCGAGTAAGGAGGCGTGTGGAGCAAGGATTCAAGGATTACAGATTGTTGGTGAGTAGTTTTTAAGTTTCCTTTCACCTTTTCGAGTCTGTAATCTCGATCTAACTATAGATTTTTACTTTCGATCCCGATTCATGGGCAAAGGAGGAAGAACTCGTGTTGAGGACATCCGTTCGTAGTCATCCGTAGATTCCGGACGACCCTGTGACATCCAAGAACTCACATACTGTAAGATAATGCCTTACGTATCAATATCAGTGGCTTAGGATCGTTCGTATCACTAGATTTAATCAAAACATAAAAATCGGACTTAAAAGATACACCTCTATGCGTTTTCTGAAATCTAACGAAAACCCCTATTTCGAGAATCCGAAACGGAAAATTCCAAACTAGAGATTTGTTCATAACATCTTAATCTAGTTGTGTCAAATTTTCACGCATTTTCATCAAGATTTGATGCCCCAAAACCTGTCTGGTATTGGGGTATCAAAACTTGATGAAAATACGTGAAATTTTGACACAACCTAGATTAAGATGTTAGGAACAAATATCTAGTTCGGAGTTTTTCATTTCTTATTCTCAAAGTAGGGTTTTTCGTTCGATCTCAGAAACCGCACAAAAGTGAATCTTTTAAGTTCGATTTTAATATTTTGATTAAAACTAATGTTTCGAACAATCCTAAGCCACCGATATTGATATGTAAGGCATTATCTTACTGTGGGTGTGATCTAGGATGTCCTCGGGTCTTCCGGAATCTATGGATGGCTACGAACGGATCTCTTCAACTCGATTCTTCCTCCTTTGGCCACGAATCGGAATCAAAAGTAAAAATCTAGGGTTAGATCAAATTTTCGGATTCAAAAAGGTAAAAGAAAACATAATAATACTCACCAACAATCTGAAATCCTAGGATCCTTGCTCTACTCGCCTCCTTGCTCGGATTTCGTCGTCGAAAAATGGTGGGAAAGCAAGAACACAAGAGAATATGGGGTTTTCGGTTTTGGGAGAAGTTTGGAGGAGTTTGGAAGACAATGGGTGATAGGGAATCTGAATAATGTCCAAGGATCAACCAAGGGTCGTCCATATACCCTTCCCATTGTCTAGGATCGAGTTACCAAAGTCGGGGGTCGAAAATAAGGTAAGAAATCGCCGAAAATCGAAAGTTGATCACATTCTGTGTGACCACGCGGCCGCGGCGCGCAATCCCTCCAGACCGCGCGGCTTTCGGCAAGGTTGCGTCGTGGGCCGGGCCGTGCGATCCGTCGGGCCTTTTCTCATCTCTTTCGGTTTCTATCCTCCTACGTTTTCGGGCTCGGTTTTTCGGGTCATTCTCGGATTATGATTCCTATGTTAAATTTATTTCAACTTAAATTGATTTCATGTTTGAAATCTTAAATCCTACGAGTTAGGATTTGTCGGCTTCGAATTCGTCGTCTTTTGACTCCCGTGCATTTCCGACTTCACGGTTCTTGGAATTAAAATTGCATTTCTCTTCGAATTTAATTTCATTTCCTATTATTAAAAGTCTCGGGTATTACATTTTCTAATTTTTTCTAAACATATTCTAACTCCAACCTATCTCGTTGACACTAGATGGCCGAACCAAACGCGAATATGGTGAACCTCATGATGAAATTGATCAACGCAAATCTTGAATCACCATAAAATGTAAACAATTTCAAATTACGGGTAGAACAGCTGGAGGCTAACATGGGCCACCTTGCGAATCTGAGAGAAGCCGATCAACACGATCTAACCCAACTCAAAGTTCAAGTCACTGAACTCCAAGCCCAAGAGGCTAAACTCCGGACCAAGAATAACGACGTAGAGACACAAATAGGGCACGTGGCGTGGGACCAGACTAACCTAGCCATACTAGCCGATGGGGCGATTCTTCAAAACCCGGGGCCTTCACCCAATGCTACTGGGTCCAACTAGCCAGCAAGCCCATGGAGGATCCGGCCACTCATTTCCCTATACTTAGGGATATATATCTATATATTGATGCATCATTATTATTACTAATTCTATTTCCCTTTTAAATTATTACTAGTATTGCGATCACTTTATGGCTTGTATCCGAATAAAGTTTTCTATTGAGCAATAAAATTTCAAGTATTTATGTTATGAACTACTCTTCATATTTAAATTACCATAAGTATATTTAAATTATTCTCTACATTTTCAAATCCTTGTTGGGATCAACCAAATATACAAGGTATTTGTTAAAATAAGTAAATAAATAGTATATGTATGCTAGATAGATAATGATCAAACAAAGTACCCTAAATCTTGAACCCTAAACCCTGAACCCTGAATCGCAAAAAAAGAATATATATATATATATATGATAATGATAATAATAATAATAATAATAATAATAATAATAATAATAATAATAATAATAATAATAATAATAATAACAATAATAATAATACATATATATATGTATACTCGTCCAACGATCATCATATTAGGGCACAACAGTCAAAGTAGATAACCCATCAGTAATACTACATGACATAACGAAATCACAAAACTACGAAAAGTAGGCAGTCACAGCCAACTTCATCATCATACAATTCCATGCGAAAACGACTAAACAAAATACTCCTAGTACAAACCCCAAATAAAATGTAAAGGAGAGGAACCGTAGGATCACTGGTCAGGCGGTGGAAACTGCCGACGCATGTACTCGTCCATCTACCTCATGTAGGCATACATGTCGGTCATAGTGGCCTGCTACTCCAACTGCCTCGTAGTGATCGTGTCCATACGTGCCTGATACAAATCCATCCGGGCGTCCAAGGCGTCGTAGCGAGCCTGCCCGGCTGCGAACCCAGCATCCATCCCGAGCCGCATCTCCGACATCATCTGTAACATCTGTGTCATCTCCTGGCCCTGCGGTGGAACTATGGGACGTGGAGCTACTGGAGGTGGAGGTGGCTGCTCTGAAGGGATAACCAAAATCAAACCACCATCCTCGGTCTCCGGACGAAGCACGGCCCGAGGCGCTCTGCGACGCAAGGCAATGCGCCGAGCAGTGTAGTGCGGAATAAGGTAATAATCACCCGCATGTAGCTCATAAGGATCTGTCTCCGGCGAAGTACGTACCCCCTGTACCGCACAAAGACCGCAAATGAGGTGGACATGTGTGATCACCCTACTACCTCGGCCTCGACGCATAACCCTCAAATTGTCCTCAATACAAGCCCCCACATTCACTCTACCGCCTCGGGCGATAAAGTGAATGGTCTCGTATACATGGTCTAGGGCAATGTGGCTCCGAGTAATCGGACGGACGCGCCCTAACAATATCTGAGTAAGAGGTCCATCGTCGTCAACCGCAGCTCATAATCATGCTCGGTTCGTGGTGGTACCTCGGTGCATAAGACACCCCACGCAGGAGGGGGTGTGCGACCCTTGGGCTGTGGCCAAAACACGCCCTCGTCAGGCAGAGCCAAATATAGGTTGATCGCCCGAGCACTGAAATCTAAGTAGCGACCGTGAACCAAGACACGGGACATGTCATCGTGCTCCCCTAAACCGCCAATGTTGGCAATAACCTCCATAGCTAGATACCCCGAAGCTGGACCCTCAGGATGGCGCGCAAGCCCCATCCACTGGAGGTGATCTAAGACTGTCTCGACTCTATCATCATCCATCATGCAGGGATGGATGCCTCTCTCAGGAACATAAGCCCGGTTCCTACGCAGCTCGTCGAAGTAGAAGTCCTGAGCGGCCATGGACAAGAACCGACGTCTATCGTGTCGGCGAGGACGCTCCTCATAGGGAAGATCCCGCAGTCTTGGGCCTCGCTGCTCCTCCTCCTCCTTGGACTCACTCTCATTTGTATCTGGCAACACCGGGGCAGAAGTACTAGGGCCAACATCGTCACGCCGGGTGGCCCGTCTCTTAGGCCCCGAAGGGCGCATAAGAATTGCCAAAACAATCCACATAAAGAGTAGCATCCTGCGATAATGTCCAATAGCCAAACATAAGGCTATAACCCTTACAATAGTCAACAAACGGGAGTACACAGCAAGACATCAATATAGGCCCCTAACATGAATAATCCATAAAGCATCAACGTAACCATCCAGCCCCATCAAGTAGAATGTAATCCGAACAAGGAATGCATTAAAACAAGAATGGAGATCTTGTGGCATTTCATCGAACATGTTATGTGCACAATAAACTATATCCGAAGTGCACTTACAAAATTTATGAAAATTTTCCACAAATTGAAACAATTACTCAAGCAACAACACATAATCACAATGTAGCACCAAACAACGATCATCAACTTAATTTCATGTCTACATTGCCGATTAAAATTGAAATGAGCATAATTTCCTAATAATTCAAAATCCAACAAGAAACTACCAAGAACATATGTGCATTATTGCATAAACTCATCCAAATCAACAAAAATAACATCAATTTCCACATATACACGCTAATTTGCACGAATCAAGCCTAAAAATAGCGAATCCCCAATTCTTACACATAAACCCTAATTCCTAAATTCGTCCCGGAATCGAACCTACCAAGGCATGGAAATTGAAATTAGTAACTAGTAGAGGTAGATTTATACCTTGCTTAGTGAAATCGGGACTGAGATCAAGAAAAATGGGATGGGAGAGATCGAATTTGGGAGAGAAGCACTTGGTGGCTCGAAAATGGGAGAAGAATGGGGTGAGGCTCACGCACCCCACCCCGCGAGCCCTTTTTTTTTTAAAATGTCGCGGCCGCGCGGGCCCGACGCGGGATCTGCCCGTACCACGCGCCACCGCGCGGGCTGCGGAAAATGTTTTTTTTTTTATGTTATTTTGTTTTCTTTTGTCTCATTTTACCTTAAATTACTTAATCGACCCGAGCCTACATTGACAATGTGGTACGATGACATGGAGTACCACATGACATCATTCCCGATAGAGACAGTAGATTTGTCTCTCACTTTTGGACCAAGTTGCAAGAAGCTCTCGGTACACAAATTAAGATGAGCACTGCATTCCACCCGATGACGGATGGAAAAACCGAGAGGACGATCCAAACGTTAGAGGACATGCTGAGGGCGTGTGTCCTAGAATTCAAAGGAAGTTGGGAAAATCATTTACCATTATTTGAATTTTCCTACAACAATAGCTACCATGCTAGCATCATCATGGCACCATTCGAAGCACTATATGGACGCAAGTGCCGAAGTCTGCTAAGTTGGGAAGAGAGTGATAAGACAGTGGTAGTAGGACCACAACTCGTTGAGGATATGGCCCAACAAATCAAGGTAATACAAGGAAAGATGAAAGAGGCACAAGACCGACAGAAAAGTTATGCCGACGTGAGACGGCAAGACCTAGAATTTCGAGTTGGAGATAAGGTCATGCTGAAGATATCACCGATGAAGGGGGTGATGCGCTTTGGAAAGCGAGGAAAGTTAAGTCCTCGATACACAGGACCTTATGAGATTCTAGACAGAGTCGGAAATCTAGCATATCGACTAGCCTTACAGTCGCCACTAGCTCGAGTGCATAATGTGTTCCATGTCTCACAATTGAAGAAATACGTGCCCGACCCGACACATGTACTTCAACCGGAAGGGATTGAATTGGATGATGACTTGACATACGAGGAGATCTCGGTGCAAATACTCGATGTTAAGGAGAGAGTGACAAGGAACAAGACCGTGAGAATGGTCAAGGTTCTTTGGTCAAACCATGAAAGTGAAACATCAACATGGGAGTTAGAATCAGACATGAAGGAACGTTACACATCCCTATTCCAAGAAGATGCAACCACAGTTATGGGGACATAACCGTAAGCTTAAGGAGGGGAGGATGTAACGACACGAATATTAGGTATCCCAAATAAACAAATTCAAATTGTTTTGAACTACGTAATGACTTGATCCCTTCGCAGGGTACGTAGGCAACTTGGAAATTTCAATTTTGGGTTCAGTCAAACAATAACACACAATAACACAATATCACAATATAAAAAGGACCTTAGTTCCGAGCTCGCGAGAAGCTTAAGCGCAACTTCGAGGACGAAGTTGATTCTTAAGGAGGGTAGACTGTAATACCCGTAATTTTTATAAAAAGAAATGGAATTGAATTCGAAGAGTAAGAGAATTTTAATTCTAAGAACCCGTGAAGTCGGAAATGATTTAAATAAATAAATCATCGTACGGGAGTCAAAAGACAACGAATTCAAAAGCCGACGAATCCAAATGCGGCGGACTCAAGAATTTGAATATGAAATTAATTAGAGAAGAAATAAATTTAAGATAGGAACCATAATCCGAGAATGACCCGAAAAATCGAGCCCGAGAACGTAGGAGGATAGAAGCCCGAAAGAGAGGAAAAAAGGCCCGACGGATCGCACGGCCCGGCCCGGACCGCAGGCCAGCCGGGGCTCGCGCGGTCTGAGAAGATCCCGTGCCGCGGCTGCGTGCCTCGACAGGCTGCGATCATCTTGCAATTTTCGACGATTTCTTACCTTATTTTCGACCCCCGACTATGGTAACTCGATCTCAGACGATGGAAGGGGTATATGGACGGATTTTGGGGATTCTAACACATTATCATCAGCTTCACAACCCTAAATTCACCTCATTGCCTCCCACATTCACTCCAAAGTTCTCCCAAACCGAAAACCCCAAAAATCTCTTGTGTTCTTGAGTTTCCGAAGATGAAATCCGAGCAAGGAGGCGTGGGGCTAACGAAAACCCCTATTCCGAGAATCCGAAATGGAAAACTCCAAACTAGAGATTTGTTTAGGTTGTGTCAAAGTTTCACGCATTTTCATATACCCCTTCTGGTATTTTCTGGTATTTTCTGAGATTTTTGAACAAAATTGAAAAGTTGACAGATTTGAGTGTTCGACTTCTTTGGCGTTTTTCGTATGGATTCTTTTAAAACTAATCTTTGGTATAAACATAAAAGTTGTAGATAATTTTGTTAAAATTTTTGTGGATTTTCATTAAATTTTGACTCTTCAAAATCGATCTAACTAGCCTGCGTTTTTGAAACAAAATTCTGACAGATTTTCTAACCAAATTAATGCGCGAATTTGATTTAATCCGTAATGTTTTCGGAAAAAATGCCTCTAATAAAACTTGTTTATTTTTGTGTCGTGTAAGTCTTGTAAATGTTCATAAATTTTGGAGTTCGTTGCTAGGTCGAAAACCTGTTTAAAAATCAGTGCGCTGTTTTCCGAAACTGTGGCAGAAAATGCTGTTTGAAAAGATTGTAAAATTTCACTTGTTTTCTTACCTAATTTCGAGAAACTTAAAACACAAAAATTATTCATTAGCATGTTTTTGAGGTGCTGTACGAATTTCAAATCTATTGCTTTTAAATTAAGTTTTTAAACTGATATGGCGCATACTGTGGCAACGGTTTTGGTTGATATGTTGAAAAGCTCAACTTTTGAAAGCACACGATTTGCGAGCTATGTCAAAATGATAAAAAAAAACATTTTTCAAAAACCCGTTAATCTAGGTTGAGCTAGATCTCCACGTGAAGTAGGGGGTGAGTGCTCTACAGGGTGCCCTTCTAACTTGAAACTCGTGCCTGAATGGACGATATGAAATATTGCCAAAACTACCAATGAAAACTAGTCTACACTCTCGTGTGTATCCGTATGGGTTACTCGAGGCTCCGGAGTGGTACTGTGTACGGCGCGATACGCGGATTGCTCCGGAAATTCTGAAATTTGATAATTGAGAAACGTGATACTTGAGAAACTTGGTTGTGGCGTTTTCTTCTTAGTTAACGGGGAAAAATTAAAAGACTTTATCTTTCTTTTAAATTATGTCTTTACTCATGTTATTAAATTATTTATTATGTCATGTTTTAAAATTATGCCTATGCCTTAATCTATCATCCTTAAATTTAATTTATTGTGAATTAAATTATTGTCTATAAATTAGTCAAATTCAAGTTCTAAATATGCATGCTTAAAAATGTATTTTTATTTATTAAAAATTTAAAACCCCTTTATTGTTACGTTAGGAATTGTCTTACTCAGTATTCTTTTATACTGATAAAACGTTGTTTTATATTTTTCTATTACAGAGTACGGAGCATGATCATGCATTGGGGGATTGTTTTTGGACATTACTTTATCATATCATATGAATGTTTTGGCCATGTCGGCCCTTTATTTAAATTCCACTGCAAACTTAATTACTATTGTGCTTGGATGATTATTACTCTATTTTTAATCTAAGTACCTCCGGACTTGTTTTTAAATCATTTTGAAATACCTTTAGCCTTGCATCTCTCAAGTGAGCTCGAATGAAGTCGTGTCTTGCTTGGAAGGTGTGGTGGTGGCATCCCGGCCTGGGTTACCAAGACCTGGGTGTTACACCAAATCAGTGGTTGAGATAAATGTAAAGGGTAGTCTTGTAATATCAATAAGGTAGAGATGATCATTTTTATCTCTATTATTCCAACTATCATTCTTCTCGTGTCTACATAATCTAATATTTCTTTGTTTGGATTTTATAAAATCTGATAAGATATTTAGATTCATTGAATCTTACAAAGTTAGAGCCATTTGAAATTCATTGTGTAGGCTTTGTTCTGTAGGCTCTGTTGCTGAAATTTATAGGTTACGTCGCTGAATTGCTTAGGTAATGTCACTGAATTGTATCGACCCCGTCGCTGAATTATATAAGCTCCGTCGCTGAAAATCGCAATGAACTTTAAATGACTCTAACTTTCTCAGATGAATTTGGAATTGGATGTTCTTTATATGAAAATTTATGTACTCGATACAATGAATTTAAATATCCAATTAGATTTCAAAAATTCCAAATAGAAAATAGCATATTCTCATAACGGGTATCGAACATTTTTATGGCTTCAGCGACGCAGATAGAACATTTCAGCGACATACCATACATTCTTCAGCGCCAAGGCCTATACAATTTAGCAACATAGGCTATATATAAAGACATAGCCTATCCATTTTAGCAACATATTCTATTCATTTCAACAACGTCATCATATGAAAATTTGCTATTTATTTATTTGTAGTTTCTAAAATTTGATAAGATTTTTTTTTGTTCTTTGGATTGAGTGGGTTGATTTTCATATAAAGAACATCCAAATTGTGTTCATTTGCAAAAGTTAGAGTCATTTGAAGTTAATTGCGATTTTAAGTAACATGGTATTTACATCTCAGCGACGAAAGCCTATACAAGACGCGGCCTATACAATTCAGCAACATGGCTTATGTAATTCAGCAACATGAACTATACAACAAAGCCTACGCAATAAACTTCAAATGAATCCAATTTTTCTCAAATGAACTCAGATTTGGACGCTCTTTATATGAAAATCTATCTACCCAATACAAGGAATCTAAATATCCTATCAAATTTTATAAATTCAAAAGTAAGAAATATCAGATTATTTTGAACGGGAGAATGCCGAGTGAGAGAGATGAATAAATTTTATTTCCATCTTATTATGGCATTAATTGTGTCAAAAGAAATTTTTTTATATTATCCTCCATTGGATAATTCTATCATTTTGAGGATACAAATTACTAAAATTTAAAAATTGATTTTGTTACTAAAATAGGGTTATATATGTTTGATAATTCTATCATTTTGATATTACATCCATTGGATGTGTTTGGATGGTTGAGATGATTTCTCATGACATACTTTCATTCACATTGGAAGTACCATAACAAACCTGATATACTATAGTATTTTTCAGTAGTCTATCCACATTTCAACTACGTGCTATAGTATATTTAGTACATTTCAGCGACGCATTATAGAGTATTTCAGCGATGCGCTATACTATATTTTAGCAACGGGCATAGTATATTCCAACGACGGCTTCAGTGTATTTCAGCAATATGTTATAGTTTATTTGAGCAACATGTTGTAATATTTTTCAGCGACTTAATAATGTGCATTTGAGCGAGTTCTTAGAATGTTCATTTGAACGACCTACATATGTGGTTGATGTGTCATTATTATGTTTCATACTCCCTCGATTTTTTTTTATTAGTTACAATTTAGCTATCGCAACTGTTCATTTTATCATTTTGGCTAAAAATTTCATCCTAATTATACAAGTGAAAGTATAGCCAAGTGTGATCATGTTAGATTCGTCTCGTCTTCTAGTTTTTAAATATCTAACTTTTAGAATTTTTACTTTACCGATAATGAGTTGTCAATGGCTTAAAATATGCATTGAACTGTGTGAAAATTAGGTCCGTAACATGTAAAAGAAACGGAGGGAGTATAACATATTGAAATTAGATATTTGTCAAAGCTTTTTTTGGTTGTAATCGAAATGGATATGTTAAAAATTCGTCAATATCTATTTAAGGATAAAACTTATTAAAATTTAAACAATGCCCTTTTTAAATTACAACCATTAGATTAGTTGTCTTGATGTACTACCAATTATTTGATAATACCCTCACTAAAACCCTAAAAAAGTTTTATTTTAACTTTTAAAGACTGGAAACTTTTA
The DNA here is from genome assembly GCA_030278955.1 of Hygrophila difformis. NCBI lineage: Eukaryota > Viridiplantae > Streptophyta > Magnoliopsida > Lamiales > Acanthaceae > Hygrophila > Hygrophila difformis. The sequence goes on from JAOANR010000010.1 coordinate 27,791,501, forward strand.
TCACTAAATCCTAGTATATAGCATTCAACGAAATTAGCAATTGAATTTGCACTCTTTACCAGACATTTTGGGTAACCCTTAATCCTCTAGTTGTGTGCTTTCAGGACGGAAAGTGAGATGAGGACTATCCCAAAATGTGTTACGATCTGGAATATTGAAAATTTTCAAGGAATGTAAATGCGAAAAGTATTAACAGAAAAGAAAGATTTTATTAAAGAAAATAAACACTGCAAAAATGTAGAATTTATGTGTTGGTATATTAGAACCATTTTTTATGCCTAGAATTCGCCTATTTATAGAAATATTGGTGCCTTTTCGTAGAAAGACACCTTTACGAAAAGACACCTTTTGGGGGATGAATCAGATTCTACTGGGATGCAGCTCTTCACCCTTTTCGTCCTTCCCTTGGTGCGGACAATCTCCTTGCGAAGATATCGGTGCTTCTTTGTTCGGGGATTGCATTTGTCTCGAAATGCTCAGGAAGTCCTTACTCGGACAGTGTTAATCGGGTAGATGTTGCTTGGGATGATCAGGTTGTGAACCTTTATTCTATCTTTAGTTGTTTCTGCGAGGCACTGTAGCTCGGGGTCCGATTGCTCGGATAGACCCCTGATTCAGGGTTTGACAGGTATTATTGGATCTATTTAGTGTATTGGGCCCTAGTTGGGTTTTGGGCTTTACTAACAAATATTTTATATGTTAACAAATCCCCCCCCCCCCCCCCAATTTTTTAGCAATAATAGGTCTGATATTTGATCCTTTTGCTGAAAAAGAAATAATCTCCCCAACTTGGAACGTTTCTGTAATTTTCCCTTGATTGGAGGAGCCTATTAATGGATATCATTGAATTATGAGAATTCATCTCTATTCATTCTAGGTAACTATCAAGCGCGTGCCCCTTTTCGAGGCAATCTTGAAGATTTAGTGGACTTAAGCACTCATTGGGATTAAAGAATGTTATAGAATTTATAGTTGTAACGTCTTTTCTAAGTTTGATAGTACCGTCACCTTTTCGGTTATAAATACCCTTTTCGGCCAAGCTTTGTTTCCTCGAAAATGACCATATTTGCTTATGATCTCTATTAAGTTCCAAAACCACCCTTCTCCATCTACCATGGCTTCTACCTCTTTTTTTGAAAAGGAATACTCATTAACCTTAGGTCACATTGTAACCCCGAATCATGGGCTTCACAGCCCTAAATTTACCTTGGATTTGATTACCTGGTTACCTTGAATAGGTTTCTTCATCTTAAAACCGTGAAAACTTGGAGATTACTTGGTTTCCAAATTCGCAATGTTTGATTGTTGCTATACAGTTTTCCAAACTAGATCACATTCTTTGAATGTTAGATTCTTCATAAATTTGTTATAATAACGAGCCCTTCTGTGAGCTTCCCGAGTTAAATTCTTAATTGCCTCTAATCGGATAACACCGCTTGTTCCAATTGTTGCATCATTTCCTCTTGATACTGCTCATTCGGAACAGATGCTTGGATCACCATCCGCGGACTCGGGACTGAAATTTCTACAGGCAATACTGCTTCTTGACCATAAGTCAGTTGATACTGAGTGAATCTCGTGGACTCTTAGAATTCCTTCACGACCATAAGGCCTCGGATAAGTGATCATGCCATATTCTAGGATTATATATGATCATTTTCCTTATGATATTGATAATGTTTTTATTTGTTTGTTCTGCTTGGCCATTATCATGGGATAGTATGGCAAAGTTTCCATGTAATGGACGAGCCAGTTTCCGAGGAAAACTATTCATTAATTTGTAAGGATAGAATGTAGGGTCCCAAAATGATGTATTATATGCTTGTGAGTGAAGTTTATTGCCACATCTTGGTCCACTTTCTTAAGGGGAATTGCTTCTACCCATTTGCTAAAGAAATCAGTTACCACTACCATATACTCATGTTTTTTATTGGATAGATGCCTAATTTGTCCAATCACAACAATGGCCCAATCTTTGAATAGCCATGGTTCAAGGTTATATACATTGCATGCATAGAATAGATATCCTTTCCATATTAGATTGCTAATTTCAAGGCACTCACTACCTTAGTACTCTTCTTTGGAGGTTGGGCGTAATAAATCACTTTCTTGCCCCGACTTTTTTACAAAGGTAATGTTTTGATTTTGGCATTCGATTACCGCCTTATAATGGGTTAGCCAATCCATATCCTGTATAATGTCAAAATCTTTTAGATTGAATTCTAACAGATTCATAAAGGATTCTATGTTCTTGGTTACTCTAGGAATTCCATTATATCGCTTTGAGCATGATACAAAGGATTCCTATGCTAATCACCTCATGCTTAGGTAATTTTAGTTCTAGGAAGATTCTGGATGAAATAAATGAGCAGTTTCATCCAGAATCAAACAAAACCTTGACATGTATGCTTAAAGCGATAAACGTACCTGCGATCACATCGCCTTGAGCTGGTAAATTTGCTTGATTAATCACATTGAGTCACCCAACAACTCCTCCTTACCAACAGGATCTCCAGGCTTCTATGATGAGTGCAGGATGTTCAGTATGTGCAGAATCAAAGGAGGTCAATTAACCCACATACAAACAACCCACCTTACCAGCAGAGACTTCCAGACTTATATCATTAGATACACCCTACTATCCATAGCAGTACCTAAGGCAGTCCGAGCTCCTGTTCCATTTGTTGATCCAATTATGGGACTTCTTCATCAAATCTTGGATAATCAAACTCAGACAACCAAGAAGATTGATACAGTTTTTGCCCGTACTGATGATTACATGGCAAGAAATAATGCAGAGTTGCCCAACACTAAGGACGGGCAAGGGAGTTTGGAGCAGCAAGTGGGGAATTTGGCTATATAGACTACAGTGAGCAAAGAGCCTCGGGTGCATTTCCACTAAATCCAAGGGGGATGTGTCGGGCCATTACTACTAGATCTGGACTTTCTACTAAAGACCATGTGCCTAGTCATATGCAGATTGATGGAACTAAGGAGGAGGAGCATGAGGAGACAATTGGACCATGCAGACAAGGAGCCTACAAAGAAGAAAGCGGTTGTGGAAGCTCAACTTCCCAAACTACCTTTTCCACATCGTGCACAGTTGTTTGCTGATGTCCAAAGTTTCAGGAAGTTTTGCACAATTTTTAGCAAATTAGAAATTAATGTTCTTTGTTGATGCTTTAATGAATATGGCTAAGTATGCAAAATTTCTTAAGGATGTTGTGTCTCGAAAGCGTAAACTTATTCAAGGTTTGGTTTCTATTTCATGGGAGTGCAATGCTTTAATGGAGAAACCATTACCAATGAAGATGAACGGTCCAGGGAGGTTGAGCATGGCTTGCACCATTGGAGGAGAAGTGTGCAATGATGCCCTATGTGATTCAAGAGCTAGTATCAATTTGATGCCCATGTCACTTACAAGAAGCTTGGCTTGGGAAAAGTCAAGCCAACAAGGATGATTTTACAACTAGCGGACCATTCTCAAAAATCACTTTTAAGTATTTTAAAGAATGTGTTGTTAAAGGTAGATAAATTTATTTTGCCAGTTAATTTTGTAGTACTTGAGAGAACTACCAGTTATTTTGAGCAGTCCATTCTTAGCTACTTGTCATGCTTTAATTGATAATAAAGATGGAGTGGTAATTCTTAAAATATGAGAAGATAAAGTAACATTTAATGTGAACAATATGGTTAAGTAATCTTTTCATACTTCTGAAGTGAATTAATGATTGTGTTTATGTTGACAATGATAGTGAATTTGATGATGATTTTTGGGGAGAGTATAAGAGTTGGTTACGGGAGCAGGAGGATGACTTCAATGCTGCTGAAATGGTGCATGTCGTGTCAAAAATGCACCAAATGAGCCAAAATCGAGCTCAGCTCAGATCCGCGCAGAGCGAGCGAAACGGCAGAACTGACGCGCGCACATAGGAGGTTGCTCGTTTCATACAGGGCGTAAGTTCTGTTCCAGAACGTGCAGATTCGACCAGGGAGTCTTCCTCTCCTCTTTCAGTTTCTTCTTTGCCTATTCTTAAGTCTTTATTGCCATCAACTCAATCCCCACACGAGATTAAATTGTAAGAACTACCATGTCATTTTAAATATTTATTTATTGGATTGAATGACACACACCCTGCTATCATTTCTACAGGGTTCACTTAAAGAGCTATGTCTGGCTGTCGACGTTAAATGCAGCGCTTTCGGGAGGCAACCCGGGTGTTTTTCATCTTTTAGTTAGTTGTTGATTTTGTTAGTTTTTTTTTTAAAATTATTTTGACTCAATTGGTGATTTTTGGCTGCTGTAATCGCATCAGTGTAGACAAATGGCTTGGAAAAGCAAGAAGTTGAAGAAAATCGCATTTGGAATGGAATCATGATCCACAGTTTCCGCCACCTGACCACCGGTTCTAGTGTCTTTTTATTTTATTTTATTTTATTTATTTATTTATTTATTTTATTATTATTTTCTTTCTTTGAGTCCTTTATTTCTTCTTTTTAAGCCTGGGTTGTATAATATGATATTTTAAACTTGCATATTTTGACATGTCATATAATCATTACCTACCCTTTTTGTGTCTCGTTGTGTCATGTCGGTTAGGTAGTATCACTGTTATGGTTTACTGTGTTTAACTTCTCTGCTTTAATTTGTTGTTTAGATATTGAGGACAATGTTCACCTTCGGTGTGAGGATGAGTGATACCCCAATTTATGATACATTCCTCACTGCATGTCACTACAAGTAATTGTATTTTTGTCTAGGAGTTGAACTAATTTATTAGAGTATATTGATTAATTGGGTTTAAATGAGTCCTTCATGCTGCATAACTATAATGTTCAACCAAAAATCATTTGGTTGAGATTCTGAGCCTAAATTTTTCCTTAATTAACCAGGCATGCTTTTGGATCTATTTATTTGTGATTATAAGGCAAGCGATTACTATCTGAGATTTTAATGAGGAATATGATATAGGCACCTAGAAGCCCATTGACGAGTAATTTTCACTACATATTTTTTAATCACAAGCGGATGGTTGTCATCAAGTAATAAAAACTGGTGAACACCGGATCGACCCACGAGGAATTCAGAATATTATTTCATTTTGGAGAAAAATTAGTTATTTTAATTTCATTTAAAGGGTTTAAAAATCATTTAACGTCTAATTCAACAATAAAGTAGAAATTCAACAATTAAAAGCATCGAAAGTAAAAATAATAAAAATGAAGTGCAGATGTATCTACTTAAGTTTGTGCCATCCTTATTATAATGTTTAGAATTGCATAAATGTGGTCAACATTTCTCAATGCATCAATAAAACAATTCCAAATATTTTAATAAAAATAATAAGGATAAAAAGTGAAAAAGTCGACAATTTTAAAATTTGGAGACAACTACAATCAAGAAAGTGTATTGTTGTGATTCCATAATCCTACATTCATCATTCATATCAATAATTTAGTTTTTCCAAACATCCATTAAAGATTAAATGATTAAAAACATTTATCATTTCCTAAATCAACATATATAAGCCAGAATTCAACAATAATTCAATTCTTTCCCAAGACGAGTACTTGAATTCATTCATTACTTCTTATCTCCCGATTTAGTGAAGTAACAAATAACATAATTTGAATTCTAACATGCAAATCTGTAGAAAAATAAAGAAAACAACAAATTAAACATAAAAACATAACTACTCCCTTGTAATTGCAAATCAGTACGTCAATTCGATTCTGAACTCCCATTCTAAAATCTCGTCGATTACATCAATGAATTGCAAAAGTCCACAAATCTGAAAATGCATAAAATTTACATTAATTGGCACATCCTAAGCAGTTTGGAAGTTTTCTAGCTCCTGAAACGTGTCCCGAGTGTCATTTTAGGCGTTGCGACAGCAGTTTGGAAGTTCTCTAACCTCCCGAATACGATTTTTGAGCCCTCTTTTTGCCATTTTTCGTCAGATATCACCATATTTCGTCTCTAAAATATCATAAACACGCAAGGGAAGGAGAAGAACATCACCATCAAGTTCCGGGAAGGATAAATCAATGACAATTGATTGATTTCTTCCACTTTTAGCGTATTTCTTCATTCCTTTTAATTGTACTGCTTAGGATGTGCTAACCAATGTAAATTTTATGCATTTTCAGATTTGTAGACTTTAGCAATTCATAGATGTAATCGACGAGATTCTAGAACGGGAGTTCAGAATCGAATTGACGTACTGATTTGCAATTACAATGGAGTATTTATGTTTTTATCTTTAATTTATTGTTTTCTTCATTTTTCTACAGATTTGCATGTTAGAATTCAAATTATGTTATTTTTTACTTTACTAAATCGGGAGATAAGTAGTAATGAATGAATTCAAGTACTCGTCTTGGGAAAGAATTGAATTATTGTTGAATTCTGGCTTATACATGTTGATTTGGGAAATGGTACATGTTTTCAATCCTTTAATCTTTCATGGATGTTTCGGAAAACTAAATTATTGATATGAATGATGAATGTAGGATTATGGAATCACAACAATACACTTTCTCCATTCTATTGTTTGGATTAAGAGCTTGATGTTATGTGGTATTATTTGGGTATTTGGATTATTTTTGGGGTTAGTCTTGGAAATCGAATAACTCTCTATTTGATTAGCCTACTTTATCCACATTTCCCTACCTAATTACCCTAGCCCGTTACAACCTTATTAAAAGACCTATTGATTTCTTATAAAAAATCCTCAGTGTGGTGATTATTTTACTGTGTTTCAAATTTATAGTGATAATTGCATCGCCTTAGTATTGAGTGATTTTTACCCATTTCATATGAAAGCACTTCATACACTTATATATATTTCCTTGTGTGAACCTTGGTGAGGGTTGAGTTAAATAGAAATGTTAGTGTTAAGGGGACGAATGAAAACTTGATTTTGATATTTGTTTGAGCTTGTGATTGGTTGTAGTTTGACTTTTAGACATTTTGGTGGGTATTATGTATGTTGGATATTTCTAGGTTTTAGTTCTACTTTGTTCGGGGACGAACAAGACTTAGTGTGACAATGTTGATGCCTTGCACAAAGTGCGGCATTTACTTATATTTTAGTGATAGGTTAAAGGCCAAATGGAACAAGAAGAAGTCAATTGGAGCTTTAAAACTTGAAAATTGGAAGAAAAATGGTGAAAACAGTCCGCAACGCGCGTGCAGGAGTTCTACTGCGCGTGATGCGTAGGTGCGCATGCCCACCGTGTGCCCCTGTATCTGTGTTTCGTCTAGGGTTCCAGCATTTTAGATATAAGTAACACATTTCTAAGCTGAGTTGAGAGTTCTGCCAGTCCATACGTCTAAAATTTCATCCAACCATTATGAAATCAATGAGAAGTGGAGAACGAGCGCAAACCACTATAGATTTGAAAAAAATTCTACATTGGCTTTCCTTGACCAATTGAATCACAGGACCATGTTTTCTATTATTATTCTTTTGAATCTTTGTGTTATAATGTTAGGCTAAACCTAATGTTTGGGGAGACCTAGATTTTTGACATTGTTGATATTGGCTTATGCAAATTTTCATTAGTTTCATATTAATTTGTTCAATTCTTATGTGTGTTTTGAGAGGCCGAGAGGTTATCTGAACTAGGCCTTTATATTATTTAAGCGATTGAAAAATACTTGAGTAAAAATTATTGAACATATTAATTCTAATAATTGGTAGCTTGAGAAAGTGCCAAATTGTTATAACCAAATTTAGGATAATCATTCGCCTTAGAAGTTGCATATGTTTAATACCGAGAGGTTTCTAAATGCGATGATTCTAAATAGGCATAAATTGATTAAAAATTGAATTTTTATATGCAATTCCAAGTTTGTCAACAATTGAAAGATCTAGGGATCCCCATTCATTATCTAGCATCTATACTCATTCACTTTTCTTTTTGATTCGTTCATTGCACTTTTTCTTTAGTTTAATTAATTGCACTATAGGATCTTAGATAAACCAACTATTCTCGCACTTAAATTTATTCTCTGCGCGAATTTGTTAAATTATTTACAATATCCTGTTCCCTGCGGATTCGACCCGGTTTCACCGGATTATTACTTGAACCATACACTGTGGGTTGTATTGGAAAATATTCTACACACACCAAGTAGCTAGCACCAAGCGTAACAGTCTGCTTAGCCTAGCATTATGATTGGATATTGTCCAGCAGGTAAGATGGGAAGAGCACAATACCCCTAGAGTTGGTCTGGGAGAAATTCGTCCTTTTGTGGAAAGGTTGAAAGGATTGCTATTGTAAACATAGTATGTTTTGTGAGGCTTGGGTGATAGTGAAAATTCCCATGGATTGGGATCCCCCAGATGTAGTAACGGATGATCCGAACTGGGTAAACAAATACTTGTGTTCTTTATTTATTTTGTATATTTACTTTCTAACTTAGTTATTGAAATTGGTTGTGTACAAGTTGTGGGCACAGCGTGTAGTGAACAACAATTAGAGCCATTTAAAGATCATTGCGATCGTGCACAACATGGGCTATACAATTCAGTGACATGACATGTACAATTCAGCGACGTAGCATATACAATTTAACAACATGGCCTATACAATTCAGCGACTGAGCCAATACAATAAAAGTTATGTAATAAAGTTCAAATGGCTCTAACTTTCTCAAACGAACTCGAATTTTGACGTTCTTTAGATTTCATAAATTCCAAACACACGAATAGCATGTTCTCATAACAATAGATGTAGGATATTTGGGTTTTAAGAGACGTACAGATAGAGCATTTCAGCTACGTAACCTGCACATATCAGCGACAAAGCCAACGCATTTCAATGATATAGCCTATACATGTCAGCGACATTGCCTTTTACATTTCTGCGATAAAATTATATTCATTTCAGACATAGTTCTATTCGTTTTAGCAACGTCATAATCCTTGAATCTAATATTTATTCTTCTTTTTGGAATTTCTGAAATATGATAGAAGACTTAGATTTATTGCATCAACTAGTTAGATTTTATCTTAAAAAAACGTCAAATCCAAGTTTATTTAAGAAAATTAGAGCCATTTGAAGATCAATGCAATTGTGAGCTACATAGTCTGTACAAATTCAGTGAAATGGCATATACAATTAAGCGAAGGAGCAATACATTCAACAACAGGGTCTATACAATTCAGCGACATTATTGTATCCATTTCAGCAACACAATTGTATACATTTCAACGATATAGTTTTGCGCATTTCAGTGACGTCATTATATGAGAGTTTGCTATTTATTTGTTTGTAATTTCTCAAATTTGATAAGAAATTTTGATTCCTTGCAGCGAGTATGTAAATTTTCATATGAAATATGTCCAAATCTGAGTTCATTTGCGAAAGTTGGAGCCATTTGAAGTTCATTGCGATTTTAAGCACATCTCAGCGTCAGAGCCTATACAATCCAGCGACACGGCCTACACAACAAATCCTACGCAATAAATATTAAATGGCTCCAACTTTCTCAAATGAATTCGAATTTGGACGTACTATATAAGAAAATCTATCTACTCGATGAATGAAATCTAAATATATGATTAGATTCTGGAAATTCCACACGCACAAATAGCAGTTTCTAAGACATGTTAGCGACAAAACCTATACATTTCACCGACATAACATATATATGTTAGTGACATTTTCTTTACATTTCAACGATAAAATTATATGGCAGTACCATAATTGCTCACGTCTATGTAATACATCTTCTTGTATCAATTTTATATTTTATAAATTTACTTATTAAAGAAGGAAATCATTCAATTATTAAAGAAAATTGATTTTTTTTTGTCTTACTTAAGGATATAAATCACCATAAATTAGGAAATGATTTTGACAATTTTACCAGTTTTGTTTTAGAACGGTTGGATTTAGCTGAATGGATGAGATTGCTTGTTTTTGACATACTTTCAATTATTTGGAAGTACCATGACCACACCCATTGACATTATATTTTATTTGGATAACAATTATTTTATTAGATATATTAACTAAGTTAGATAAATTGCAATACGAGAAGAAGTGGAACAAACTATGGTCATACATCTCATAAAATTATATCCTGATGAAATTAGTGATGATGATACATTCAATAATTGTTTCGCATAATTATTTCTAAATTTAAATTTAATTATAGATTATTTCACAAGAGTATTTTCTTATATTTTTCTAATTTTATTTGTAAATATCTACATCTTTGTGAATTTCTAAAACCTAGAGGTTTTAGGGTGAATCAATGTTTATAATCAATTACCATGGACAACTGTGATTTCATGTACTTCCTTTACCTATGTATTGCATTAGAGTCATGAGTCCGTGAATATAAAGTTTTTTATCTTTCATTTTTCAATTTTTTGATTCTTTTAAACTATTGCTTATATTATAATATTTTTTAAGGTACTAAATTGTGAGAATAAATATAATATATATATATTATTAAGGAGATTAGGAAATGCAAATGGCATAATGAAGTTGAACTATTTTATTCAGATTTTCCACATTCATGCCCAATGGGCGGAATAATAAACTTATAAGTTGGGCTAGAACAATACTTTTCTCTCTCTCTAGAAACTTTTCTCTCGAGCGAGCTTTCTCTTCAGCCCTCACTGCATGTTCGCCCCACTGTCAATGGCTGCGGGAGTCCCTCCGGACAACCCAACGCCTCCTTTCGTCTTCTCAGGAGGTGAGAAGCCCTCCTTCCGGGACATGGTACTCGAAGGAAAGAGAGCCTCCAGCGGCCATCCTGGAAAAAGCTGATGTGGATTCATATGTCAAAATAGACTTCATCAACGGGGATCGCCTCAAACCGAGAGTCACTATCGATCAAAAGCTCAAAGAGAGGTTGTATAAGCCTTGGGAGGATGCCATCATAATTTCGGTGCTAGGAAACAGGGTAGGTTATCTTGCCCTGAAGGATAGAATTACCAGAATTTGGAAGCTCTTGGGAACATTTAAAATGGTTGATATTGGCAAAGGTTTCTTTGTAGTGAAGTTCGAAACGAAGACAGACCGAGATCATGTGCTTAATGATGGTCCATGGCTTGTGTTTGAAAGCTACTTAACCATCACCCCATGGAGGCCGAACTTTTCGACTTCGGAGGCCACCCCATGCTGCACCATCGTGTGGGCTCGCCTTCCAGATATGTGCTTGGAGATGTTTGAAGAAAATCTGATAACCAAGTTGTCAGGCGCCCTTGGCGTCCCCGTGAAGGTGGATGATATGACTAGGAAGGTTAATAGAGGAAAGTTCGCGAGGGTATGTGTGGAGATAGATCTTCGTGATCCGGTTGTTACAAGCATACTCATTGGAGATGTGTGGCAAAGGGTCCAATATGAAGGGCTACACTTGTTGTGTGCTTCATGTCAAAGGTATGGCCATGGGACTCATGCATGTCCAGAAAAGAGGGAAAAGGTAGGGGATGAAGTTGGTAAGGGCACTCCTCGGCAAGGGGAAAAGGAGGAGACTGTCACAATTCACCAAATTGGTAATAAAGACAATTTGGACAAGGAACATGCAGGAGGAGACAAGGCAGTTTTCTTAAAAACTAACGTTGCAAGGGAAGCTCAGTCGAAAAGGTTTGACTTTGCCTCTTGCAGCAAAGAGGGACCTGAGGGTAAGGGAGCTGAATCCTCTGCCAACACTGAGTGCCCGAAAAAGGAAAGGGAAAAGGAGAAGGAGGCACATGACAATGCTATGGAGACTTCAAAAAGTGTCGAAATGCCTGCTCAGCCTGAGAGTGGGGATTGGATCAAAGTTGTTAAAAGGAAGCCCAATCGCTCAAAGGCCAGTGAGTGGAAAGCTGGAAAGGACAAATTGGGCCAGCTGAATGCCACAGTGAACAAACGGCCCAATAAGCTCAAGATGGGGGCCAGGCCCTTAAAGACTATCACCAACACCTTAGAAGCAAAGGGGAAGCCCAAACAGAAAGGGAGACCAACTCAGGCCGGAGGAAAAGGAGCACCGACGAAAAACAACCCCAACGACGACGGGAACTCATCGCTAGCCAAAAGGGCGAGGCCGGCGGAATTAAATCTTGTGAGGATTTGAAGGTCTATCCTAATGAGCTATCAAACGCTAACGGCCAGAGTTAGAAGGACGAAGCCAAGGAACGCATGGAAACTGACAATCCCAACGAAGTGGGAGATAATACTGGGGCGGACATCCCACTTTGCGATGAAGAGATGCAAGGGGATGACGAATTGTATTGTGGGCAAAGAGTGGCAGATGTCGACCCGGAAGAGGCGGCCGAAGACACCCAGGCGGATAAGCATTGATTGACCTTCTGCGTATTGTATATTCTCCCCCTACTCGTTGTTATTTTTATGGATTTTACAAACTTCAATATACTGACGTGGAACATTGGAGGTGTGAGTAATGTGAATACCAGAAGGATTTTGACTGACATCCTTTGTCAATACAAACCGGAGGTTATGTTTATTTTTGAGCCTCAAACGCTCTTCCTGCAAGCTCAAACACACCTGTTGCTCGCCGGATATACCCCAGTGTGCATTCAGGAAGCGATTGGTAAGGCAGGGGGCGTCTGGGCATTGAAGAGGAATAGCGTCACTTGTCATATCCAGATTGTAGATATAAGGGATCGATTGCTTACCTTTCTTCTGCAAAAAGGTGGAACAGAGTGGCATGTTACAGCCCTGTATGCTAGTCCTCAGTACTCCGCTAGGCTGGCTAACTGGACTGATCTAACCCAACTCTCGGGTATGATCAAGGGAGCTTGGGTTGTGGTAGGCGACTGGAACCAAATCTTGTATGCGGATGAAGTTCGGGGCGGATTACACAACGTGAATAGAGCGACGGAACTGGGGAACTTCCTCCATGACTGTGGGTTGAGCTCTATTAACACACAAGGGGGAACTTTCACATGGTCTCGGCCTATTGGGAACTCCAGGATATCTAAAAGGCTTGATAGAGGAGTGATTAACTTGGACTGGCTATCTCTTTTCCCCCTCGGTTTTATTCAAGTCATGCCACGTATTGGATCCGACCATTGCCCACTTCTCCTTAGGTGTGGTCCGGCTCCCTCCAGACAGCAATGTAAACCCTTCCGATGGGAGACGTCTTGGGCCTCCCTGCCTGAGTATCAATCAACTATTGCAGTGGCTTGGGAGGAACCGAATTACAATATTTGTCAGCAATTGGACAAGATCAAGAAGGCCTCCCTGGACTTCAAAAAGACTCATGGCTCCAACTTTAAATGGAGGAAATACAAATTGATCAAGAGGATAGAAGGGGTGGCCAGGATGCTCGAACGAGTTGACTCTATCCGACTAATTATGCTGGAAAGGGAACTTAAGGAGGAGTTGGACAGGATCCTCGAGCAAGAGGAACACCATTGGTATCAAAGATCCCGGGAAAATTGGGTGAAATTTGGTGACCGCAATACCGCATTCTTCCATGCTAAGGCCAAAAGCAGGAACAACCGCAACCGAATTCATGGGTTGTATTTGCCGGATGGTACTTGGTGTGAGATGAACACTCCCTTCAAAGGGAAGCCAGAAACTTCTTCCAAACCTTGTATGAGAGGGAGGCAGAACCTCAGAGTGGCGAGGAAGATGATAGTATTCATCTGCCCCCGCTCCCTCCCATTCCAGCCGATGAGGAAACTAAGTTGAAAACTGAAGTCTCAGACCAGGAAATCTGCCAGGTGGTGATGAACAGCAATGTCACCTCGGCTCCCGGGCCAGACGGCTTCCCTAATCTCTTCTTCAAGAAATACTGGAATATCACAGGGCCGGCTGTTACCAATTTTGTTAAGAAGGCGTTCGAAGACAGGAGATTTGAGAAACAGATTTCCTCGGCATATATTTGTCTCATTCCTAAAACGGACATCCCTGCATCTTTCTCATAGCTCCGGCCTATTACACTTTGCAATATGCTCTACAAGATCCTCACCGAAGTGATAGTGAATCGGATCCGGCCTTCCCTCAAAACGCACATATCCCAGCATCAATCGGCTTTCCTCCCGGGACGGGGTACTATTGACAATGGGGTTATGCTTCAAGAATTGCTTTGCCACCTCTCGGGCCCCCATCCGTGTGCCCCTGCTCTTATCCTCAAGATTGACATTGCCAAAGCTTATGACAATGTCAATTGGTGCTTCCTTGAGAGCTGTCTCCACGAACTGGCCCTGCCTTCCTCGGTCATGGAGCTTATTATGTATTGTGTATCCTCTCCGACCTACTCACTGTTATGGCATGGACAGGCCCTGGAACCTTTCACTCCAGGCAAAGGTCTACGTCAAGGTGATCCTCTCTCACCCTACTTGTTTCTCATAGTGATGGAAAAGTTATCTTTGGCTATTCTGGATCTTGTCCAACAGGGAAGGTGGAAGCCGATCCGACTTAAGAGAGGAGGACTAGGGACCTCTCACCTCATGTTTGCGGACGACCTCATATTAGGGGCCATGGGGGATAGGGACAGTGTGAAAGCTATCGAGCATGTCCTGAAATCCTTTGCGAGAAAGTCAAGCATGGTTTTAAATCCTCACAAATCTTCCATGTTTATTACCAAGTCTGTCCCAGACAGTGATCAAGAGTGGATAGCCAATACTCTTAACATCAAGAAGGTAGATTCCCTGAGGACTTATCTGGGGTATCAGTTGTTAGTGGGGCGTAAGAGAATCAGGGACTTTGCATTCATCCTTGATAAGATAGACAAAAAGCTGGACGGTTGGAGCAGCAGTTTACTGAACAAGGCAGGCCGCATAACCCTCAGTCGTGCGGTCTTAGCCTCCATCCCTTCGTACTTCATGCAATTGCACTGGTTCCCTAATGCGGTCTATGACGCCATTGACAAGAAGATCAATAGATTCATATGGAAGGACCGCCAAGGAAAGGGGATCCACCTTGTGTCGTGGGAGAAGATGGCTGCCCCCAAGGCGACAGGGGGATTGCGGCTGAGACGATCTAAATGGATGAATATTGCCCACCTAGGCAAGCTGCTGTGGACCTGGATTCATGAGGAAAATAAACCTTGGGTGAAGCTGATCAAAGACTTGCTGCCCGACTGGTCCTTCCCATCCCCGCTCAACAAAAACACCCGCTCCCTTGTGGCCAAAACTTTGAGTAAGTTGACTCCTATTCTTAAGGACGGCTTCAGTTTTCGTGTTGGCAGGGGGGATTCCTCCTTGTGGTTCTCCAACTGGCACAAGGGCAGTCAACTGGGACCTCTCCTTCCTTTCATCTTTATTCATGACCTAGAGGCAAAGGTGAAGGACGTCATAATTAACAACGCTTGGAACTGGACTAATCTCTACTCAGAAATCCCATCTGAAATCCACCAGGAGATGTGTGCCTCTCCCCCTCCTAGGTTGCATGAAGAAGTTGATGATACTTGGGTGTGGAAGGAGAGCATGACAGGGAAATATTCGGTGAAATCGGCCTATGCACTCATAACCCGAGGAAACCAGAATCAGGGTGATTGGAAATGGATGTGGAAAAGCTCCCTCCCAGAAAAATATTTTCTACTACTCTGGCTTTTATGTCGGAACTCCCTCCATGTCAACCTTGTACGATTTAGACGCAACCTGGCATCATCACCACTATGCACCAATTGTGGCGTGGAAGAAGAGAGCTGGACTCATTGCCTTTTTTACTGTCCGTGGGTGAGACAACTATGGAAGTCACTTTGCATCCATATCCCCCACGACTGTGTGGAAATTACTGTAACACCCCGGTTTTTGGTCACCCAGGTCGGGATGTCACCGCCACATCCCCCTAGTAAGACACGGTTTCTCCGAGCTTACTAAAGGAATGCAAGGCTAGGTATTGCAGTATTTAAAACATTCAAAGCATTCAAAACAGCCCATACGATATAATTCGAAAATAGTAATATCATAGCGCAGCGGGAATAATTGTTTTAGTATAGTATTGCAGCGGAAAATGTAAATAGGGCCGACATGGCCAAAACACGGGTTAAACAGGCCCGTTCATAATATAGTCTAATGTACGAATTTAAAAACGATAAGTTTTCCAAAAATGTAATTTCCCCCATGCATGAATATGGCCATGCTCATTCCACATACTCTGTAAGAAAAGAAAATAAAAATGGTTTGGTCAGCACAACTTGCTGAGTAAGTTAACACGGACATGATCGTAGGGTTGAAAAGCCATTCATTTCATAATTAAATAAAAGCATGATAATAACATAATATTCGATTTAATTTAATTAACTATTCAACTTAAAATAAGGCCATAATTTAAATAAAGCATTCAGATAATTTAATTAGACAACCACACACATTTCAATTTAATTTAATTCTAATTTCCCCCTTACATCCCAGATTTGGTATTTCAAGTATTTCACGATTGCATCGCAATCTCAACAAGTTTAGCCGGTAGCCCGACGGCCGCAACCGTATCAGCCATACCCAGTACCACTCCGGAGCCTCGGGAAACCCATGTGGATATTCTCGAGAGTGTAGGCTCTATATCTCATGCCGTTTTGGCAATATCATATCTCAATTTCGCGCGGGGTCACCATCGTCCATTAAGGCACGAAGTGAATCGTTAGGGGGCACCCTGCAGAGCACTCACCCCTAATTTTAATTTATCAAGTTTGTAAGGGGATTTAATTTCAAAAAAATCTGATTTCAATTTAGTTTATTTAACAATCATGTTTCAACTCATTTCAACCCTAAAGGTTAATTTCATGTTTCAACAAGATTTCAAGATTTGACTTCCGGTAAACCACTGTTTACTCTAAAATTCGTCTAAAATCAGATTAAACTCCAAAAATTCCGAAATTTCACTACTGACTCAGAAACGTCGAGATGAACAACTTTTGTGTTTTAACTTTTTCAATCCGAGATACCGAAACATGTCAAAAACGTCAAATTTCGCAGAAACACAAATCCGTCCGAATTTTGCAGACCACAGTTTAAAGATATTGGAATCTACCATAACAAAACAACTCCAAATTTGATGAACTTTTACAGAGACCCTCTTAAGACATTTATCCACAACTTTCATGTTCGGCCAAAGATCTAAATCGGTCTAGAACTAATGTCAAAAACGTGATCAAGATCGGACCTAAGTTCTGTCAAGAATTTAAAGATCTAGTTTCAAGCAGTTCGGTTTTGGTGGGTTTCGCATAACAATTCGTCTCTAAAAATTCTGAAAATTTTACCGTAGATAGATCTAATCCTTAGGAACGATTTTCGTGTTTTAAGTTTTTCCGTTTGATGTCGTTTTAAGGTTCGGAAAAATTAGGCAAAACTGTTGCGTCGGTAAAAACACCATGTTGGCAGATT
Source organism: Hygrophila difformis (assembly GCA_030278955.1). Lineage (NCBI taxonomy): Eukaryota > Viridiplantae > Streptophyta > Magnoliopsida > Lamiales > Acanthaceae > Hygrophila > Hygrophila difformis. The sequence goes on from JAOANR010000010.1 coordinate 27,808,804, forward strand.
TTCGATCTCTTGTTAAATCTTTTAGTTTCGAACGTTTTAATTCCTCCCAAAACCATGTAAGGCTAACTTACAGAGTTGTGAACGTCCGGGATCGTCTATTTCGAAGGTGTGGCTTCCAGTCCACCGTTTCTCCTCTCCGTTCGTCGGGTTCTACGCTCTAGATCTAATTCGAGGTGTAGAAGGGAAAAGGAGAAGATTAGGATTCGTTTTCGAATCGTATATTGAACAAGGATTGGATTGAAACTTACCACGACGCTGGAGATCTCAGAATTTTCGTCTAACCAGTATTCGCCTTGGTTTCGTGCCTCCGACGACTCCGGAATTAGGGTTTCGAATGTATAGAGAGAGTTGTAGGTTTTGTAAAAGTGTTCGGGCTTCCAAGGGGGTTTATTTATAGATAGTTAAGACCTAGGGCGTCCAAGATCTGACCCTAAGGGTCTTGAGTCGAAAGATGTTCAACCGAAGTCGAAAAATCCGCGTTCGGGCGAGAGATTCACGCAACGGGCGAATCTGTCCGACGGCGCGGCCGTGGCGCGCCCATCCCTCTTCGACTGCGCGGCCACCGCGCCGAACTCGCCTGGACTTCGGTCCGGGCGGGTCGTGCGATCCGTCGTGCTTTTCCTCCTCTCTTTCGGATTCCTATCCCTCTATGCTCCCGTTTTATGATTTTCGGGGTATCTTCGGGTTCCTACTTTCTCTCTAAGTTTTTGCTCGGGTCTAATTGGATGTTTGGACTCGAATCCTCGAGTTCATTGGTGTCGGGTTTCGGTGCACAATTTACTTATCCTTAATCAATTCTTTTTATTTAATTAAATTCCTTTAATTCCTTTTAAGTAAAATCTCATTTCTCATTTCTTATCCTTATTTATTTATTTATTTGCTGGATTTATTCATTTATGATATTTATTGTATTTATTGTTTATTTATTTGATTATTGTTTTATTTTATGTTGGAAAATTCTCGGGTATTACAGTCTACCCTCCTTAAGAATCAACTTCGTCCTCGAAGTTGTGTTACGGCCTTTCTTGTGCTAAGGTCTTTTGTTTGTTTTTTTATTTCGTGACTGAACTTAGAATTAAGACTTCTAAGCTGCCTACGTACCCGGTGAAGGGATCAAGCCATAACGTAGTTCAAAAGTTTACAAAAATGGGCGAAAAATAGGTGGTATGACATCCTCTCCCCCTTAAGATTGCAGTTATGTCCCCATAACTGTGTCGGTATTGGTTTGGAACAATGTCGGGTAGCGTTCTCTCATGTCGGATTCTACTTCCCAAGTTGCCGTCTCGCTTTCGTGGTTTGACCAAAGAACCTTGATCATTTTGACAGTTTTGTTCCTCGTTACTCGTTCCTTAGTGTCGAGAATACGCACTGGGACTTCTTCATAAGTCAAATCTTCATCGAGCTCAATTATCTCCGGTTGAAGTACATGTGTCGGGTCCGGCACATACTTCTTTAGTTGTGAGACGTGAAAGACATTATGAACTCGATCGAATTGTGGCGGTAAAGCCAATCGGTAGGCTAGAGTTCCGACTCGTTCTAGAATTTCGTAAGGTCCTATATATCGAGGACTTAACTTTCCTCGTTTGCCAAAGCGCATCACCCCCTTCATGGGTGATATCTTTAGCATGACCCTATCTCCCACTTGAAATTCTAGGTCTCGTCGTCTCACGTCGGCATAACTCTTTTGACGGTCTTGTGCGGCTTTCATTTTTCCTTGAATCACCTTGATTTGTTGAGCCATGTCTTCGATAAGTTGTGGTCCCACTACCACTGACTTATCGTTTTCTTCCCAGCTCAACGGGCTTCGGCACTTTCGTCCATACAACGCCTCGAAAGGTGCCATGCCAATGCTAGCATGGTAGCTATTATTATAAGAGAATTCGATTAAGGGTAAATGGGATTCCCAATTTCCCTTAAATTCCAACACGCATGCTCTCAGCATGTCTTCTAGTGTTTGGATTGTTCTCTCGGTTTGACCATCCGTCATTGGGTGGAATGCGGTGCTCATTTTGATTTGAGTAGCGAGAGCTTTTTGTAACTCCGTCCAAAAGTGAGAGACAAATCTACTGTCTCTATCGGAAATGATGTCATGTGGTACTCCATGTCGTCGTACCACATTATCAATGTAGGCTCGGGCCAATTGGTCCATAGTCCACGTGTCTTTCATTGGGATAAATATGGCTGTCTTCGTTAGCCTATCCACAATCACCCAAATCTTGTTCATGCCTTTAGGTGATCGGGGTAATCCCGAGACAAAATCCATTGAGATGCTATCCCACTTCCAACTTGGAATCTCTAGTGGTTGCATCAATCCTAAGGGTTTATGTCGCACTGCCTTGACCCTTTGGCAGGTGAGACACTTCGCCACGAAATTTGCCACTTCCTTCTTCATTCCCGGCCACCAATAGATCTTCTTCAGATCTTTGTATAGCTTGTCACCTCCGGGATGTATGGAATATGGCGTGTTGTGCCCTTCCTCCATCAACCTTTGCTTCAATTCGGCACACTTCTGAGGCACACACCATCTCCCTTTAAAACGGATGCTTCTATCCTCGTGGACAGCAAATCCTATTGCCCTCCTTCGGCAATATACCCCCTTATCTTCTCCAATTTCGCGTCGCCCGGTTGAGCGAGTCGAATCTCGTCCAATATTGGAGTTTCTACGACCATGGCATTGATCGTTTCACTCACTGTGCCAGGATGCACAAGTTCTAACTCCAATCTTGCTAACTCTATGTACAATGCCGGCGGAATTACCAACGAGTTTGTCACGTGTTGGATTTTCCGACTTAGGGCATCGGCTACCACATTCGCCTTCCCCTCGTGGTATGCTATCTCTAAATCGTAGTCTTTAATAAGTTCCAACCACATTCGCTGTCTCAAATTCAACTCCTTCTGAGTGAATATATATTTCAAGCTCTTGTGGTCGGTGAACATTCGACACTTCCGCCCATAAAGATAATGTCTCCATATCTTTAGAGCGAAAACGACCGCTGCCAACTCCAGGTCATGTGTCGGATAATTCTCCTCGTGAGGTTTCAGTTGGCGTGATGCATACGCTACGACTCTCGAGTCTTGCATCAAAACACAACCTAAACCTTCCTTCGCAGCATCGCTGTAAACTTCGAAATCACCATTCTCTGATGGTAGTGTTAATACGGGTGTGGTTGTGAGTCGTTTCTTCAGTTCTTGAAACGCTATCTCACAAGCCTCTGTCCACACGTATTTTACTCCCTTTTTCAGTAGCTGGGTCAAAGGTCGTGCGATTTTCGAAAAATCCTTCACGAACCGTCTATAGTACCCGGCTAATCCAAGGAAACTCCTTATCTCGTTTTGGCTCTTTGGAGTTGCCCACTCAGTTACGGCAGAGACTTTTGCCGGATCTACTGAAACTCCATCAGCGGATACTATATGTCCAAGAAATGCTACCTCCTTCAACCAAAAATCGCATTTGGACAGTTTGCCGTAGAGCTGATTCCTTCGCAAGGTCCCTAACACTTGGTGCAAGTGCTGGGCATGCTCCTCCTCGTTTTTCGAGTAAATCAGGATATCATCAATGAACACCACTACGCACTGATCTAACAGCTCTCGAAATACATTGTTCATGAGGTTCATGAACATTGCCGGAGCATTTGTTAACCCAAAGGATAACACCGTTAACACGTAGTGACCATATCGAGTTCGAAACGCCGTCTTCGGAATGTCTTTCTCGGCAATTCTCAACTGGTGATACCCAGATCGTAAGTCGATCTTCGAGAATACTGAAGCTCCCTTCAGTTGATCAAATAGATCCTCTATTCTCGGCAAAGGGTATTTATTCTTGATGGTCACTTGGTTTAATCCTCGGTAATCTATGCAAAGACGTAATCCTCCGTCTTTCTTCTTAACAAATAAAACCGGTGCTCCCCAGGGGGAAGTACTCGGCCTTATATACCCCTTTCCTAACAGCTCCTCGAGTTGGTCTTTTAACTCCTTCATTTCCAGTGGTGCCATCCGGTACGGAGCTTTTGAGACAGGCTCGGTGCCCGGAATGAGATCTATCGTGAATTCAAGATCCCTCTCAGGTGGCATGCCCGGGATGTCTTCGGGAAACACATCCGGGTATTCTGTTACCACTGGTATGCTATCAACCTTGTTCTCTTCCGCCTCAAGGTTGTGCACATAGCACGCATACAGTTCATACCCCTTACGCATCAAGTTACTTAGTTTAAGTGCACTAACGATTTTGTTACTCTTCTTAGGGGGCTGAGAGTAAAAGATAACTCTCTTTCCCCTACTTTTTGACAAGGTGATCTTTTATTTTTGGCATTCGATCCCCGCTTTATACTGGGATAACCAATCCATCCCCAGTATGATGTCAAAGTCTCTTAAGTTAAATTCTACTAAGTTCGCGAAGAATTCTACGTTCTTTATCACTATAGGAATTCCGTTATATCGTTTAGAGCAAGATACTACCTCTCCAGAAGGCAATTGAATCATAAGCTAATTCTCTCGCACTTAGGTAGATCTAACTCAGGCACTATTCTTGATGCTATAATTGAGCAACTAGCTCCAGAATCGAATAAAACTCTAAGGGGCGTATTCAAAACATGAAATGTAACTGCCATCACTTCTCCTTGAGTAGGCACGTCCGCTTGATTAACCACGTTAAGCCTCCCCATAGGGCGTCCCTGATTGCTCTGCTGATTCGCATTTGGCTACTGATTTTGCTGTTGGTTTTGGTTCTGAGGGGGCGGAGGTCGTTGGTTCTGATTCTGGTTCTGCGGCCTATTTTGAGGGGGTCTGTACCCCTAGTTATTCCCGTGCCGCCCGTTTTGATTTTGAGGCTGTTCTTGCCCCGTGACCAAATCGTCCCTTCTCGTTATGTTCTCGACCCTGGTTCGGCAATCCCGTCGAACGTGACCCATTCGACCACATCGGTAGCAGGCGCCCTGTTGCGGGCATCCCCTCGCCAGATGGGGTCATCCACATCTTGGGCAGGGTGGTACCGGATCTTCCTGGTTGAACCTCCTCCCATTGTTGTTTTGTTGGGGCCTATTCGGCCCTCTCCGCTGTTCGTTCCTTCCAGTGTTGTTCTCGCTTCTCGAATCCCGGTTTCTCTTATCTTGGGGACCCCTGCTGGACTCCCCACTCACCCTTCTCTTCAGTTGCTGCACACGCGCTACTGCCACAGCGCGGTCATACACAGCTTGCAAATCGGGGTAGTGTACCCCCGCGATCACCTCGCGAACAGACAGGTTCAGCCCCATCTCGTACTTTTGTGCCTTTTATGCATCAGTGGGCACTAGCCTTGGTGCGAACCTCACCAGCTCCTTAAAATGTGTGTAGTATTCTTGCACAGTTTGGCCTCCTTGCTTCAGCGACAGGAACTCTTCGTACATCGCTGATTTGGTACTCAGGGGATAGAATCGATCCCTGAGCATCTCCATCATTTCCGCCCATGAGTAGGGCTCGTCATCCTCCGTCAGTTTGGCTTGTGTCGCCTGCCACCAGTCGTCAGCTTCGCCTCCCAAGTAGTATGAGGCGACGTGCACTCTTTCTCCTTCCGGACACTTGACTGCTCCCAGCAGCTTGTCGAAAGTCCGGATCCACTCCTCCAGTTTAGCTGGATCCTCCTCACCAGCATAGTGGGGCGGCTGGTAAGGATTCACCATCGCCAGATAGTTAGGGCGAGCTTGGGGCGGAGGTACCGCCGCAGCTTGGCCCTAGTTGACTTGCGCGTTTCCTAGTGCAATCAAAACCTCCTCTATCGTCCGAAGACGATCGCCCACATTGTTCGGTGCGGGGGCGTCCTGCGCACCTTGGGGTTGTTCCTCTACAGGTTGGGCCGGTTCCGTGACATTTGAAGGTATTTCGGTAGGTGTTTCAGTGGTGGTTTGGGGAGCAGGTTGAGTTCTTCCTCTTCCTCTTCCTCTGGATGCCATTCTGGTACAAATAGGGTGGATTAGGACTTGTGAATTTAACATATAGTCTAAGCAATTTCTATAAATGTATATGTGTTTTGTAATTTAGCACGTGGTGCTCGATCGAACTAAGAAGCGCCGTACGCCTCGGGGTTTTATTTTAAATTTGTCTTATTTCGAATTTTTTTTTTTTTACTGCTGTACGGACAGGTCTGTCCGTTTTTTTTTTCGATTTATTATAAATAAATCGGGCATTTTATTATCTCAAAAGAAATTTTAGTACAAAGGTAGAAATATTTTCCTAGCAAAATAGTATCTAAATAGAATCTCTAGCGTCTCAAGACGTCCTCCGGTGGGGTAGCAGGATCCTCCTCCGCGTCTTCCTCCTCCGAACTTGGCGGCAGTAGATCGTCAAACATTGTGTTCAAGTCTTGCCCATGGGCATCGATGTGCTCCTTTAGAATTAGGTTTTTGGTAGTGAGGGTTTGGACTTGGCGTTCGAGTTGGTTTATGCGGTGGTGATCCGCCTCTCTCAAGTTGCGCATGTGGTGCAAATTGGCCTCCAATTGAGCCATACGGTATCTCATTTGTTCGAGGGTTTGTTGGGAATCAAGATGGACGCTCATCATCCTGATCATCAACTGCATCATATCTTGACTAGCCATCTAGCGCAACCAAGAGATCTAAGTTAATATTCGCCAAGATTCTAAGTTCAATTTCGCCAAGATTCTAAGTTCAAATTCGCCAAGATTCTAAGTTCAAATTCGCCAAGATTCTAGGTTCAGATTCGCCAAGATTCTAAGTTCATAGGAGAGATGCAATATGCAAATGCAAATGATGATTCCCCCCAAAAATAATTTAATGCACTTTATATACTTTTTTCCATGGGTTTTAAAATAAAAATTTTCCATGGAAATAATACTTTAAAATTTAAACTAATAGTCAAAATATTAATAGTACTTAAAAATAATAATGGTTTAAAAATAATAGTTTAAAAATAGCCGGGCTCTGATACCAACTGTAACACCCCGGTTTTTGGTCACCCAGGTCGGGATGTCACCGCCACATCCCCCTAGTAAGACACGGTTTCGCCGAGCTTACTAAAGGAATGCAAGGCTAGGTATTGCAGTATTTAAAACGTTTAAAGCATTCAAAACAGCCCATACGATATAATTCGAAAATAGTAATATCATAGCGCAGCGGGAATAATTGTTTTAGTATAGTATTGCAGCGGAAAATGTAAATAGGGCCGACATGGCCAAAACACGGGTTAAACAGGCCCGTTCATAATATAGTCTAATGTACGAATTTAAAAACGATAAGTTTTCCAAAAATGTAATTTCCCCCATGCATGAATATGGTCATGCTCATTCCACATACTCTGTAAGAAAAGAAAATAAAAATGGTTTGGTCAGCACAACTTGCTGAGCAAGTTAACACGGACATGATCGTAGGGTTTAAAAGCCATTCATTTCATAATTAAATAAAAGCATGATAATAACATAATATTCGATTTAATTTAATTAACTATTCAACTTAAAATAAAGCCATAATTTAAATAAAGCATTCAAATAATTTAATTCGACAACCACACATATTTCAATTTAATTTAATTCTAATTTCCCCCTTACATCCCAGATTTGGTATTTCAAGTATTTCACGATTGCATCGCAATCTCAACAAGTTTAGCCGGTAGCCCGGCGGCCGCAACCGTATCAGCCATACCCAGTACCACTCCGGAGCCTCGGGAAACCCATGTGGATATTCTCGAAAGTGTAGGCTCTATATCTCATGCCGTTTTGACAATATCATATCTCAATTTCGCGCGGGGTCACCATCGTCCATTAAGGCACGAAGTGAATCGTTAGGGGGCACCCTGCAGAGCACTTACCCCTAATTTTAATTTATCAAGTTTGTAAGGGGATTTAATTTCAAAAAAATCTGATTTCAATTTAGTTTATTTAACAATCATGTTTCAACTCATTTCAGCCCTAAAGGTTAATTTCATGTTTCAACAAGATTTCAAGATTTGACTTCCGGTAAACCACTGTTTACTCTAAAATTCGTCTAAAATCAGATTAAACTCCAAAAATTCCGAAATATCACTACTGACTCAGAAACGTCGAGATGAACAACTTTCGTGTTTTAACTTTTTCAATCCGAGATACCGAATCATGTCAAAAACGTCAAATTTCGCAGAAACACAAATCCGTCCGAATTTCGCAGACCACAGTTTAAAGATATTGGAATCTACCAGAGCAAAACAACTCCAAATTTGATGAAATTTTACAGACACCCTCTTAAGACATTTATCTACAACTTTCATGTTCGGCCAAAGAACTAAATCGGTCTAGAACTAATGTCAAAAACGTGATCAAGATCGGACCTAAGTTCTGTCAAGAATTTCAAGATCTAGTTTCAAGCAGTTCGGTTTCGGTGGGTTTTCGCATATCAATTCGTCTCTAAAAATTCTGAAAATTTTACTGTAGATAGATCTAAGCCTTAGGAATGTTTTTCGTGTTTTAAGTTTTTCCGTTTGATGTCATTTTAAGGTTCGGAAAAATAAGGCAAAACTGTTGCTTCGGTAAAAACACCATGTTGGCAGATTTTCGATCTCTTGTTTTCTTTTAGTTTCGAACGTTTTAATTCCTCCCAAAACCATGTAAGGCTAACTTACAGAGTTGTGAACGTCCGGGATCGTCTATTTCGAAGGCGTGGCTTCCAGTCCACCGTTTCTCCTCTCCGTTCGTCGGGTTCTACGCTCTAGATCCAATTCGAGGTGTAGAAGGGAAAAGGAGAAGATTGGGATTCGTTTTTGAATCGTATATTGAACAAGGATTGGATCGAAACTTACCACGACGCTGGAGATCTCGGAATTTTCGTCCAACCAGTATTCGCCTTGGTTTCGTGCCTCCGACGACTCCGGAATTAGGGTTTCGAATGTATAGAGAGAGTTGTAGGTTTTGTAAAAGTGTTCGGGCTTCCAAGGGGGTTTATTTATAGATAGCCAAGACCTAGGGCGTCCAAGATCTGACCCTAAGGGTCTTGAGTCGAAAGATGTTCAACCGAAGTCGAAAAATTCGCGTTCGGGCGAGAGATTCACGCAACGTGCGAATCTGTCCAACGGCGCGGCCGTGGCGCGCCCATCCCTCTTCGACTGCGCGGCCACCGCGCCGAACTCGCCTGGACTTCGGTCCGGGCGGGTCGTGCGATCCGTCGTGCTTTTCCTCCTCTCTTTCGGATTCCTATCCCTCTATGCTCCCGTTTTATAATTTTCGGGGTATCTTCGGGTTCCTACTTTCTCTCTAAGTTTTTGCTCGGGTCTAATTGGATGTTTGGACTCGAATCCTCGAGTTCATTGGTGTCGGGTTTCGGTGCACAATTTACTTATCCTTAATCAATTCTTTTTATTTAATTAAATTCCTTTAATTCCTTTTAAGTAAAATCTCATTTCTCATTTCTTATCCTTATTTATTTATTTATTTGCTGGATTTATTCATTTATGGTATTTATTGTATTTATTGTTTATTTATTTGATTATTGTTTTATTTTATGTTGGAAAATTCTCGGGTATTACAATTACAAAGGGCGAGATCCCAGTCTTCATGCGAGGTATGACTAGGATCTATGGTTCTAAATTCGTGGTGGCTGTTTGGAGTGCCTGGGTTGAGAGGAATTCCAGGATCTTTAGGGCCAAATGCAACTCTGTGTGGCACCTCAAAAGAGAAGTCATGAGAGTTAGTGCAAAGGTGGAGTTGGCTGGAGGGAAGATCAGTAATGGTCAGAGGACTGTGAGGCTTGTGCATTGGAATGAAAAAGAAGCTAAGGATCTCATTTTACATGTGGATGGAAGTTGTTATGGCAGCGCGGGGCCGGCGGGTTTTGGCTTTGTGGTGAGAGATAAGGAGGGTAAATGGCAAGGAGGAGGGTGTGGCAAACTTGGCAACACCCCCATCATTTATGCTGAGTTCACCGCCCTGGTCACTGGTCTGGGATACGCTGCCAATAAGGGAGTGAAGAAGATCTGTGTCTACACTGACTCTCTTAACGCTATTACGCTTGTAGAGGAAAACTCGACGTACCATCCGTATGCTCCCATCCTGGAAAGCATCAGGGAGTTGCAGGCCCAGTTTGAGGACTACTCCCTACATCATGTGCCTAGGGAGGGTAACCAAGTGGCGGACAAACTTGCGAAACACGGTGCTTCTTTGGAGGAATTCTACACGACGTGGGCCTTCCCACCCGACTTTGTCAATCAAGTATTGGCGACGGACGCTTCTGGAACTCGCTTCCTCAGGGTTTAAAACCCCCTCTCCAGCATGATCTCTCGACGGTTTTGTAACTTCTTTCATGGCTTTGGCTAAACAAAAAAAAAAGGGCGGAATAATAATAATAATAATAATAATAATAATAATAATAATAATAATAATAATAATAATAATAATAATAATAATAATAATAATATTCTGGGTACTATAGTATGGATCGCTGCACCGCATATGTGTTGTAGGTTGCTTTACAATTTTAGATATATTAAACTTACGAAATCGTTCATGTATGTCATCTTTCTAAACCAATGGAAATATGTACAAAATAATAATAATAATAATAATAATAATAATAATAATAATAATAATAATAATAATAATAATAATAAGAATAAAAATAATAATAATATGTGCTACAAACTTATTTATACTTTAAATTATATTTAAAATGCTTAATTTGCTATAATATGAGATATCTTACTCAGCTTTGCTGACAAAAATTTTTGATGATGTTTTCTCAGTTTACCTTTACGGTGCGTTTGGTTGGAGGGATCTTAGATTATCAGTGGGAATGTGATTGCTGGGAATGTAAGATTACTGGAAATATGAGATTGATGGGAATCTTATTTTTTGATGTTTTAAGATTATTGCGTTTGGTTAGATTGGGAATCTCAGATTTCTAGTTCTAATTAATTTACCATAATGTCCCTGAATTTTAATTGAACGAATGTTATAAATATGTCATTTTGCTACACAATAAAAATATTTAAGTCGATTTATTTTTTAAAATATTGAAAATTCTTTATATGTAATTTATCGTGTGATAGTTACTTATTTAATATGAGAATATATATAAAAATATAAAAATATATATTAAAATATGAGAATATATATTTAAAAAATATGTTTATATAATTTAAAATTTTCCAATTTATTTTTTAAAATTAAATTTCATATATTTATAATTTTTAGAATACAAATATCTAAATTTATAAAATAAAATAAGTATAAAAAGTGAGGGTATAAAAGTCAAATTAATATAAAAGTAGGTAAAGTGAATGTGGTAATCTAAGATTACCTGCCTTCCAGGTGGGAATGTGATTCCCACCTAAAACACCCAACATTCTCACCTCAGTGGGAATGTGAGATTCCCACATGAAACATGCCCCGAACCAAACATGAGCATGTTGCATTCCCTACCTAAGATTCCAGTGGGAATCTCAGATACCCTGAACCAAACGCCCCGTTAAATTACACGCATTCGCATGGGGACATATGTGGAAATTAAACTTGAAGACATATCGCATTTTTTTATGGATCTTTAAATTGTGTTTTGGCCGAGATGGCCCTGGAATTTTTATTTTGTGCTTGTGTGGATGAATATTTATTTTTAAATGTTTAAATCAAATGGGCTTTAAACTTAAATTTTTTAAACTCTAAGAATTTAATGGCCCTTGGCTCGCCAATTGGTAATAAATTTCTTAGAAGACTATATAAACTAGCTTTAAAATTTCTTAGCAAATCTATATATTATTAATACCATTAGTGGTCAACCAAGTCAACATTTAACGTGGTGTCTCCATTCTAAATTTCCAATTTTTATAGATTTTTGCATTTTTTATTAAATTTAGATTTTTGCATTTGTTATGTATTTACTATTTATTTATGTCAAAATATATATTGATTTGGATATGGAAATCCTAACTTTCATTTTTTAAAAGATATGAAATTATCAATTTATATGAAATTCCCACAATTTCCAATTATAAAAGATTTGAAATTTAAAATTTTGTATATTTGCATTTATTTATATTAGATTTTGGTTTTTTATTTATTTATTTTAATTTTTTGCATTTTTATTACAACAATTTTTATTTTTACCCAATTTTCAATTTTTAAAAGATATAATTTTTTAATTTATATGAAATTGCTACAATTATTAGCTTTTAAAAGATTTCAAATTTCAAATTTTGAATTATTTTTTTTATTTATTTTAGATTTTTGCATTATTTTATCCCACAATCTTTAATTTACCCAATTTTTAGTTTTAAAAGGATATGATTTCTTAATTTATATGGAATTCACACTATATCAGTTTTAAAAAGATTATTTGAAATTTGAAACTTTAATTTTTTCATATATTATTTATTTATTTTAGACTTTTGCATTTTTTTTATTCCCACATTGTTGTTTATTTGTTGAGCCTATAAATACCACTCATTCTTATGCGTAGAAGTTCCTATAATAAAATTATATATATATATATATATCTATATATTTGATAGTGAGGGTTGATTCTTTTTTCTTTACGTTGTGGAACTGAGAAAACATTTATTGATAATTTATCTAGAAAATATTATGTTTAGCCTTTCATGGAAGATGTGATATTGTGCTGCCGGTAGCATCCAGTGGAATATCACCCCTACTCCTTCCAAGAGGTAGAACTACTTCTAGATTTGTTATTCCACAAGATTGTGATGAGAATTTTACATGCAAAAAACTTATCCTAGAAAATTATTTAACCTCTATTCTCATTAAAACAAAGCTCATTATTTGGGATGAAAATTCTTGATTGGTAGAATGATTATGAGCCCGTCTGAATTAACCAAATTCCCCATTCGATTTCGGACGAAAACATTTCCACCCGCATTTTGTTTTACTATGAATACTAAAAAATAGTCAATTTCAATATTTAAATAAGGTTGAACTCTATTTTCAATAATCAGTTTTCAACCATATGTCAGTGATATATTGCAATATCTCGTGTCACTGGAAAGAGAAGACTCCAAGTATTAATATGTAATTGATATGGATTAACTCAAAATACTACAATAAATATTGTTTACAATGAAAATTATATATCACAAAAATTTGCACAATGGTCATGATAATTGGTAAAGCTGGTATTGATCTTGGAGATGTGCAATTAGATATTACATTTCCATATGAAAAATTTATAAACTCTACGGGAGATCCTGTAGCGACAATTGATGAGGGTACTTATACAAATATAAACTGCACAACTTCAAATCCAGACATTTTGAAAGATAGTGTTATACGAATCCCTACCAATGAGATTGTTTGGTACAATCAATGATTATATCATGGAACTTATGCCTGCAAATAAAAATGTATACTTCCTCCATTTTTTTAATCCTTGTTTCGGACCCACAGTGCACACAGTCTAATGCACATTTCAAACCATTAATAACTCAATTTCGGTACAAGTAAAAATTCTAAAAGTTTGATTTGAACAACTACAAGACGAGACGAATCTAACAAGATCCCACTTGGCTATATTTTAACTTGTATAACTATGATAAAACTTTAAGTGTGAACAGTAGCATAATTGCCAATGGGGCAAGAATTTAAAAATGAAGGGAGTATATATAAGTTCTAACAACATTTGTCAAGAGGATGAAATATAAATAATGCCAATGAATAAATTTCATTGGAATATCTAAATACGATCAATTGTTCTGAATTACCGAATCAGGAAATATAGTTGAATGAGGGTTACATAGTAATGCTTTTAGTAATATGGATCCATCAAATAAATTATGCAATGAAAGTATATTGATAGTAACCAATATGCGGAACCATGAAATTGAAGTTAAACTAACTTAGCTTGCGAGAACCTTGAAAGTAAAAAATTATTGATTGGTAGAATAATTATAAATTTATCTAATTTAACCAAATTCCCAATTTGATTTCAGACGAGAAAACTTTAACTCGCGGTTTGTTTTGTTACGGTTATTAAAAAATGTCAGTGTCAATCTGTAAATAATGTTGGACTTTATTTTTCAAAACCAGTTTTTAGCCATGAACAGTTATGTTGCAATATTTCGTGTCACTAACAAAATGTAGCTCAAAGTAGTAATATGGAATTAAGAATGATTAACTCAAAATACCGCAAGAAATGTTGTTTATAATAAAATTTATATATGACAAAATTTGCAAAATTGATACTTGATGTAGCTGATGGTAAATCCGGTATTGATTTTTTTGTGTTACAAAGCCGATATTGATTTAGAAGATACAATCAGAGATTTTGTTTTATTTTAATAACTAAATAAAACTTTAAGGTATAAGCCCCTACCAATAAGATTTTCAGCAATGAAATTTTCAACAAATCATGATGGAATTTTTTATATTATGCTTAATAGTTATATTTAAATTTTATTTTATTTTAATCTTAATTTCAAATTAAATAAAAAATATTATTTTAATAATTATTTTTATTGATTTATTAAGTTTGTACCGGACAAGCCACAAAAGCTAAAGAAGACGGTATAATTAAATTATATTATCATTACTCAAAATCATTACACATTTTTCATTACTCAAAATATAATTTATTATTATTTTATATAATATAAGTATATGTATTATATAAAATATATAATTATGCCCGTCGAGTCTCGACGGGTTACTTACTAGTTAGTTTAGAAATACTAAACTAAGAGATGTGGTGCATGGTATTTTAATTGTCCCAATCTTTTGAAGGCTATAAACCCGGGTTCTTAGATGAGGTTTATTACTTTCCTTATCCCAAGGTACTTAATTCTGTAATAACTTTGCCATGGATCTAACAACATATTCAATATGGGAATTTTATTTTTTTTTATAAACATTGACACCCATGTGTCGGCAAACGTGTATGGCACTCCAAGCCACAAATTATAAAGGGGGATAAAGGAGAGGGATAGGCGGGTGGGAATCGAACCCCAACCTATGATTGGAAGGCAGAGAACATGACCGCGTGGATCAAGTTTCATTGCCTATTCAATATGGAAATTGGGTGACCCAGAAACACAAAAATCAAAGGAAAATGGATAGGTAAAGGCGTGAAGCTATTATCACAAGGATGAACTCAAATTAGAATATTTTTTGGCTCTAAAAACAGCTCATTCTCTCATGGACTTATATCAATGACTCTAATGGATAGGTAAAGGCGTAAAGCTTCCAATCTCTCATGGATTTCCAAAAGAATTTCCACAAAGCCTAAAGAACCCAAGTTTCTCTCGGGAAGAAAATAATGAGCAAAAAGCTTCCAATGTTTTTTGTTTTTTTAGGAAAATGGCATTTTATTCATGAGTTAAGAATATGCAGTACATCAAACTCAATAATAAAGACTCAACACCAGGCTTCCATCAAACAAAACATAATGATAGTAAGCTATCCTCAGAATGACAGCATAAACATCAGCTATGTAGACATCAAAACCCTTCCAGCAGCGATACCACTTCAACCCCACTCCTCCACCTTCCCCACGCACCTAGCGCCCAACCGGGCCCAATTATCAGCCATAGAATTTCTTTCCCGCAGAATATGGTGGACTCGAACTTCCCCTGTGAATCTCAATACCTCCACATTCGGACCCATTAGATCCCGGAAATGCCATGGCAGCATTTTCGGATCTTGCAAACCACATTGAAAGAGTCACATTCGAATATCAATTTTGTAAAGGGAATCCTTGATCTCTAATCAGTGCCGAACAAATGCACATAATTGTTGTTAGTTCAGCTTCTGTTGAATCCGCAGGACCAATAGAATCCAATAGAGTAAAGATGACCTCACCAGCATCGTTTCAGATCACCCCACCCACCCCTGTTGGCCCGGGATTACCAAGCGATGAGTCGTCTGTATTTATTTTCCACCACCCCAATTCTAGGCATTCCCAAACCAATTGGCTCAAGAGACCGTTAGGAAAGTGTAATACCCGAGACTTTTAAAAAATAAGAAATAGAATTAAATCCGAAGAGCGAAGGAATTTTGATTACAAGAATCCGTGAACTCGGAAATGCACGGGAGTCAAAAGACAACGAATTCAAAGTCGACAAATCCTAACTCGTAGGATTTAAGATTTCAAACAAGAAATTAATTTAAGTCGAAATAAATTTAAGATAGGAATCGTAATCTGAGGATGACCCAAAAAATCGAGCCCGAAAACGTAAGAGGATAGAAACCCGAAAGAGAGGAGAAAAGGCCCGACGGATCGCACGGCCCGGACCACGACGCAACCCTATCGAGAGCCGCGCGGTCTGGAGGGAAAACGTGCCACGGCCGCGTGGTCCGGCAGGCTACGATCAAGTTTCAGTTTTCGACGATTTCTTACCTTATTTTCGACCCCGACTTTGGTAACATAATCCCAGTCGAGGGAAGGGGTATATGGACGGATTTGTGAGGATTTGACACTCACAATTAACCCTAATTTTGACCAAGGTAGCCCCCTCTCCCCGCAAACTATCTAAACTTCTTCCAAACCCGAAAACACCAAGTTCTTGCTTTCCGACCATTTTCCGGCGACGAAATCCAACCAAGGAGGCGTGTGGAGCAATGATTTGAGGATTCCAGATTTTTTGGTGAGTGTTCTTAAGTTTCCCACATCTTTTCAAGTCCGAAAATTCGATCTAACCCTATATTTTTGCTTTCGATTCCGATTCGTGGCCAAAGGAGGAAGAATCGTGTTGAGGAGATCCGTTCGTGACAACCCGTAGATTCCGGACGACCCCGAGACTGTCTAGAACTCATATCAAGTAAGATAATGCCTTACATATCAATATCAATGTCTAGAACTAGAAATTTATTCCTAACATCTTAATCTAGCTTTTGTCAACATTTCACGCATTTTCATCAAGTTTTGATACCCCAAAACGCGTCGGACATTTTCTGAGTTGCATGAATTTTTCGAAAAACTTGACCGAATGCCTAGTCGAACTTGATGTGAATTTTTCTATCACTTTCGGTCAAAACTAACTTTGGTGTAAAAATAAAAGTTGTAGATAATTGTCTCAAGATTATTCCTGTAAAATTGCGTGCATTTTCATTAAGGTTTGATTAGTCAAAAACCGTTTGGAACAGACTGTGTTTTTGAAGAAAACTTTGACAGATTTTGAATTCAAACTTAATCAATTAATCTGATTTAATCCATAATGATTTTTCATAAAATGCCTCTAATAAAAATTGCTTATTTTGGTGTCGAGTAAGTTCCTGTAAATTTTCATAAATTTTGGAGGTCGTTTGCTATGTCGAAAACTTATTTGAAAATCAGTGTGCCATTTTAGAAAAGTTGACAGATTCTATGTTTTGAAGAGATTATAAAATTCCACTTGCTTCCTCGCCTAATTTCGAAAAACTCAAAACATGAAAGTTGTTTGTTGGCGTATTTTTGAGTCGCTGTATGAATTTCAAGTCGATTGCCTTTAAGATGAATTTTTAAACTGAAATGGCGTAAACTGTGGCAATGACTTTGATTGATATGTTGAAAAACTCGACTTTTTGAAAAACACGATTTGTGAGCTATGTCTAAACAATCAAAACATTTTTTCAAAAACCCGTTAATCTAGGCTAAGCTAGATCTCCACGTGAAGTAGGGGGTGAGTGCTCTGCAGGGTGCCCCTCTATCTTGAAGTTCATGCTCTGCAAGTGAGCTCGAATGAAGTCGTGTCTTGCTTGGGAGGTGTGGCGGTGGCATCCCGGCCTGGGTTATCAAATCCGGGGTATTACAGAAACGGTTATCAAGCTCCAACTATAAATAGCGGTTGCCGAGCACAGAATCAAGGGAGACCAATCTACCTCAAATTTCCTTTATGTCAATTTACTTCATTGTATCTTTTATTGCTTTCCTTTACCAGCTTTACAAGATTTTAGCCTAGTTGTAGCAGTTACTTTTTCCAAACGGCCGTTGTTCCTTAACAACTGGTAGTTTTGGTATCTAGTTGAGAGTAATCCGCCATTGTTTCTTAGCAACTTGTAGATTCTCCATTGTTTTTTCAGATTTGCCATTGAAATTCATTGAATTCATTCAAGTTTGGGCGCATTATTAATTTCCGGACCTGTAATCGGTTTGATCCTTTTCCGATAGCCTCCCTTGAGGAGAAAAATGTCCTCGGCTCACACCAGTAGCCAAATAGTAGCACGCCCAGTTGGACACATACTAATAATGGCAGTTGATCCACATACAACTCCGGCAATGAATACGGCGGCGAGAACCGATTTTCCGCCAATTCATGAAGAGCGTACGGCCAATCCTGGGGATTTTCCCTCAAGAGTCACAGGTCCTTTGGATTTTAACGCTCAGGAGTTTCCACATGATGATTTAATACCGCAGTTTCACGATCACGTTCAATTCATGGTTGAAGCGGCGGTTACTAATTCAGTTCGGCAAATTGAGGGGAATATATTGGCAGCTATGCCAGCTATGTTCAGAGCTGAACCCGCTCGTAATATGTATCCGTTCATAGCTTAGAATGCACAAGCAGCACAGAATCCACCTCCGACTGTGGCTCAGAATCCTCATATCCAGCCAAATTACCATCAGCAGGCCTATCGGCCGCTAGGAGGGCAGGGACCATGAGAGTATGTCCCGCCGCAAGCTAGGTATGAGCAACAACCATATCATCCACAACCTCAACCAGTCGCCCAACCACCTGCTCCAGTGGTACAATAGCAATATCCACCACTTCAGCAGAATCAGCTGCAACTGGTAGATAGGGAGCTGATAGCCGAAATCATACGAACACAGTTTGGAAATCTAATCGGTCAGGAAAATCGACCGATGTATAGGAAACCTTATCCTGATTATATAGAAGAGCAATATCCGTTGCCCAGAAGGGGTCAAGGTTCCAGATTTTAACACATTTTCAGGCGAAGTCGGCCGATCAACGATTGAACATATTAGCTGATTTACAGCTCAGTGTACCAAAATAGGACAGAATGAGTTTCATAAGTTGATTTTGTTCAGTCTATCGCTTACTAGTCCAGCTTTTGAATGGTTTATTAATTTACCACCAGGATCAGTTAACACCTGGGTAGAAATGGAGATGTTATTCCATTACTGATCCTATAATACTAGTCCTGAGGTGTCAGTGGTAGACCTAACATCTACTAAGCAGAAAGCAGGAGAAACTGTTAATGAGTTTTTAGAGAGATTTTATGCAGTTAAAGCTCATATGAAGACAATGTTTCTAGAACATGAATATATTCAGATTTTGATACAGAATCTGAAATTTGCAATCAATGATAGGTTGATGGTGACAAGACCAATGACTATGGCCGAATTAACAGCCGAAGCGATAAGAATGGAAACGTATTTGGCAGAACAAACGGCTTTCAAGTCAAGCCGTAGTCAAAGCCGGAGGTCTCAACCCATCCAATACGCTGCATCTTTTGCAGAGGTTTTGGATAGGTATGAGATCGGAGAGGAGTTCAACATGGATGATGTACCCGCCTTGGCGGAAGTAGCAAGGGCTGAGTTAGTGATGAAAAAGCCTATGACTTGTCCAGCCCTCAGGCCAGTAAGAGGAAAGGAGAAGGAGGGCGAAACCAAGGACGATTCCCAAAGGTTTTATACGTTCGATCTATCTCGGATGGACAAAATCTTTGATTATTGTTTCAAGAATGGACTCTTTGAGTTTAAGGGATATCATCCTCAGCCGACTAAGGAACAAATGGATGCTCGGTGGTGCAGGTTTCATGCATCTGCAACCCACACCACTGCGGTTTGCGGACATTTTAGAAAGATGGTCCAGAAGCATATTGATGATGGGAAACTGAAATTCCCAGACAGATTAATGGTGATTGATAAAACCCATTCCTGGTTGCTAATATGGTAATGGTACATCCTGATCAGAAAAAGTCTGCTCACGATCGGCTGGGAGATCAGCCATCTAGTAGCAAGAGATATGTACACGATCGGCTTAGGGAACAACCATCGGGACAAATGAAGACAGGTGTATGGAGACATTTGGGTTCACCCCAGAAGGGGAAAGAAAATATGGCAGATGTTTTTGACCGATTAGGTCACTATGAGGTTAAAGAATGGATTAGGCAATCAGAAGACGAAGGAAAGTCAAGGTGTGACGAAGGCAAAGAAAAGCCGACCTTGAAGATAATCACTAATGGTTTGGATTCGGAGATGAAGTTAACAGCTGACAAGAAGAATGGGAAAACTGTAATATAGATTACAGTCCCCGAGGAAGATGTATCTCCGGCGATAAAGAGGCTTAGGAGACCACCTGCTAACACTCAGGTTAGTCAATGGGTACAGAATTCTCCAAAATGGGGGTACTTCGGCCAAAGCCGATTTGAGACTCCGATTCGGAGGGATAATGATACGTTTAAAAGAAGAATGTAGCGGCGGCGGAAAGCGGCTGCAGCCGAAGAGGAATATGAAATGATGCACATGGAGGAAGACTTCCCAAATGACAGTACTTTTTCAGAGGGAAGAATATTAAATAAAGTGTTTTCGGCTCGTATAAAGTCAACCGAAGGCGTAAAGCAGAAAGCGGATAAGGGGAAGAACAATGAAGATCGACTGAAACATAAAACTGAGTTTCGGTCGAAACTGAAAGATGATCTAGGAGAAGTAGAAGAAGAGTGGAAGCCTAGACCAGTCCGAACAAGGGAGTGGAAATTGAAAACATCCATTGTCCCGAATACTGAGAGACCCTTTCAATTGGCCAATTCAAATTCGATTACGGATCCAGCGCTGGTATGGTAAGCATCAGGCAGCCAATGAAGGGGAATATTGGTTCGATACAGAGCCAGCAGTGGTTTTCTGTCAAAAAGAAGGAGAATATTTTGGCGAAGAAGAGCCTGTAGTTGATTTCTGCTTCGCCAAATTGGAAGCAATTCGGCCGGAGCCGAAGTTGAGAAGACCTTGGAAGAGGGGTACAAGGCGTTCATCCCATATGCTCAGCCAAGCACCATTTTACCTCCCACTACAAAAATGTCTCAACATGTGAGGCCTTTGTATGTAAAGGGGTGGGTAAATGGGAGGCCGTTAAGGAGAATGTTCGTCGATGGAGGGGCAACGGTACATATCATGTCGTTGGCTACTTTGGCAAAAATCGGACGAACTAGGGAGGACTTATTGCCCACTCGAATGAAAGTGTTGAGTTTTCTGGGAGCCCAGACAGCAGTAGAAGGATGTATTCTGGTGGACGTGACAGTCGGAACGATCTCGATTCCGACTATGTTTCTTATAGTTGATGCTGATGTCTCGTATGCGGCCTTATTAGGCCGATGCTAGATCCATACAGCTAGATTTTTGCCATCAACCCTTTACCAGAAGATATGGTTCTGGAAGAATGATGGCTCAGTAGAAGAGGTAGATGGAGATCAACCTCTGTTTCTAGTTAGTTCAGTCGGACGAATTGACGCGGTGCTATCCAAGGAACCTATATAACCATTTTTTGCGGTCGTAGGGGATTGATACCCGGAAGTTGTTGAGTGTGACTGGATGGATTTGGGATTTGAAGTGAAATACCAGGCCGACCCATGGTCAAACACCGAATAATATGAGTAATGGAAGGAAGCAGAGAATGAATAACCGAGCTCGAGTCAGCCGAGCTCGAACCTACCAAGGAGAAGGCAAAATGGAGTGAACTAATGGACGCTATTCCGAAGCGGACACCAGACTTCAAGGCACAAGATCCCTTGAAGATGATCAATGTTGGGACAGACGACGATCCAAGCGAAATTCCGATCAGTGCAAATTTGGATCAATGCATTATCAGCCGATTCAAGGAGGTGTTAGTTGAATTCAAAGATTATTTTTCATGGGAATACACAGAAATTCCTGGCTTGGAAAGATTGATTGTGGAGCATAGATTACCTATCAAGGAAGGTTTCAGGCCACATAAACAGCCGGCCAGAAGAGCAGCACTTGAAATTGTCCCAAAGATTAAGGAAGAAATAGAGAAATTGTTAGCGGACGGATTTGTTAAGCCAGCTAAATATGTAGAATGGTTATCAAATATTGTACCAGAAATAAAAAAGAATGGGAAGTTGAGAGTGTGTATTGATTTCCGAAATCTCAATATAGCAACTCCCAAAGACGAATATATGATGCCCATTGATGATTTATTAATTGATTTGGCCGCAAAACAAGGAATGTTATCCTTCATGGATGGTTATTTTGGCTATAACAAAATCTTTATGGCCGAAGAAGATATACATAAGACTGCTTTTAGATGCCCTGGAGCTATTGGGATTTATGAATGGGTAGTCATGCCATTCGGCTTGAAGAATGCTGGTGCTACATATCAAAGGGCCATGAATTATGTCTTTCATGACCTAATAGGAGATTGTGTGGAGGTTTACATTGACGATGTCATGGTCCGATCCAAAGATGTGGAGGATCATTTGGCTGATTTAAGAAGAGTATTTGCAAGGATGAGGCTAAATGGGGTCAAAATGAATCCAGCCAAGTATGCTTTTGGAGTGCAAGCATGGAACTTTCTGGGGTTCTTAGTGCATAACAAGGGCATAGAAGTAGATGCAAATAAAACCAAGGCTATCCAAGAAGCCAGACCGCCTCATGATAAGAAGAGTTTGCAGAAATTCTTAGGCCAGATCGGCTTCTTGAGGAGATTCTTAGCTAACGTGGCCGGGAAAAGAAAGTTGTTAACTGATCTGTTGGGGTTGAAAAAAGAAGAGGAATTCAAGTGGGGGAACGACCAACAGAGAGCCTTGAACAATTGAAGCAAGCTTTGATCAACCCACCCGTGTTCGTTTCTCCAGTCCTGGGTTGACCACTAAAGTTATATATAGCAGCGGCTGAAGAATCCATAGGTGCTTTGTTAGCACGGGAAGACGAAGAAGGTAGAGATCGGGCGATCTATTATTTGAGTAGAATTCTTAAAGATGCGGAGCTCAGATATTCACCAATTCACAAATTATGCTTAAGTATATATCATGCATGTCAGAAGCTGGAATATTATATTTAGTCGAGACAAAAGTACTGGTGGTGGCTTCGGTTGATATAGTAAAGATCATGATGAATGATCCGATTAGCAGCCGAAGAATGGCTAAATGGGCCATGAGACTAAATGCGTACGACTTAAGGTACCAACCACTAAAGGCTATGAAAGGACAAGTCGTAGCCAATTTCCTGGCCGATCATCCGATGTCTCCAATAGCATAAAATATCATGGAGGAAGTTCGGCCGAGTGAGGGAAATGGCATGGGGATAATATACCTGCAGCCATGGACGATGACGTTCGATGGATAAAGAGCGACTTCGGGTGTTGGAGCAGGAATCACATTACATACACCGGAGGACAAGGTATACAAATATTATGTGCAATTGCCCATGTCCTACACTAACAAGCAGGCAGAGTATAAGGCACTGATCTCGGGGCTACGACAGTTGATAAAAGAAGGGGTCAATGCCATAATGATCAAAGGCGATTCTCAGGTAGTTATTCAACAATTACTTGGGGATTTTTATGTTAAAAGCTCACAACTAATTTGGTTATACAAGGAGGCAATTGAGTTATTAACAGAATTTGATGAAGTGTATGTAGAGTATATCCCGAGAAAAGAGAATGAATTGGCTAATGAATTAGCCCAACATGCGGCAAGATATAGGATAATGTCAAAGGCATGTAACCTTGAGGTATGTTCGGCCGAAGTTGAGAAGGCCGAATGGATTAAAGAAGTAGTTCAAACTTTAGAGAATCCAGTCGAAGCTAATCCAACCGAAAAGTGGAAAGCGGTGGATTATATTATAATAGGAGGATTACTCTTTAAAAGAGCTATTGATGGAGTATTGCTCTGATGTGTGGGAAAATAAGATGCTAAGAGAGTAATGGGTGAAGTACACGAGGGAATTTACGGCGAGCATCGAGCTGGAAAATCAATGAAGTGGAGTATTATTCGGCTAGGGTACTATTGGCCAAATATGGGAATAGATTGTGAAAAATACTCAAAAGGATGTCGGGATTGTCAAAAGCATGGGCCGGTTCAGAAACTACCGGCCGAAGAACTATATATTATGATTAAACCATGGCCATTTCGGGGATGGGCCATGGATATTATTGAGAAGATTCATCCTTCCTCTTCAAAAGGACACGAGTATATTTTAGGGGCCACAGATTATTTTACAAAGTGAGCCGAAGCGCAAGCATACGTCAGTATTTCTCAAGAAGAGGTCATCGAGTTCATCAAAAGGCAATTGATTTATAGGTTTGGAATTCCACAGACGATTTTAACTTATAAAGGAACAGTGTTTGTTAGAGATAAAGTCAAGGCCATTGCTGACGAATATGGAATGAAGATTGTCCACTCATCCTCATATTATCCACAAGGAAATGGGCAAGCAAAGGCCACAAACAAGCAGTTGAAGGAATTATTAAGAAGATGATTGAAGATCACCCGAGGAAGTGGCATGAAAAATTGCCCGAAGCATTATGGGCTTATCGGAATGGCAAAACCTCAGCCGCTGGATTTACACCATTTCGGCTAACCTATGGGATGGATGCAGTGCTGCCGACCGAAATAACAGTGCCAACCTTGAGGATGAGTCAGGCAGACCAAGTTTACGCCGAACAGTATGATCAAGCAATGAAGGATGAATTATTAGATGTCAATTCCGTTCGGATTGAGGCATTCAAGAATTTACAGAAAAATAAGGATGTTGTGGCCGATTGGTATAATAAAAGAATCCGAATAAATGTTTTGAAGTTGATAATTTGGTTTGGAAAGTTATTTGGCCACCTAAGCAGAAGGATGGCCGAATGGGTAAGTGGAGCCCCAATTGTGATGGGCCATTATTATTCAGACGAAGTTGCCAAATGGAGCATACATGTTAGTGGGCGAAATTGGAGAACAAATGACAAATCCAATAAATGCAAGATATAAGAGAAGATAGTATGCATCAGCTAGGGATTAAACAGAAAGAGTAAACATTTTTATTTCAAGGACGAATGTTACAATAAGGAGCTACTTCGGCCGAAGACGGCTTGGGTAGTCCGAAGTTACAATATATAAGGGAAAAGTCATAGTCTACGCGAGCATATACAAGACAAAGGTCCTAAGGAAAGGACCTGGAGGATTATGTCAAACAATCCTACCTTGTATAAGGCCGCCAAGATACATCGGCGGAACCAAAAGCGGTCGGGGGACCGATTATTAGGGATGCTTATGCCGATTGTCCCTACCACCGGGCCTCAACCCCTGGGGACGCTAGAACGAATAGTACAACATCCCAGAGGTAGAAGTTGAACTCAGGTATAGCCTCCCCAAGATCTCAGTTAGGTTGGGGAAGGGCACTACCGTGGCAAAACCAAGGTGGTGGGAAAAAGGAAAAAATGAAGTAATCACTAACGGCAGTGAGTCCTCCATTACGCAAGGTCCGATCGGATATGCAACCGCAAAGTAGAAAAGCATCTTGATAGCATGATCGTCGAGACCTTCATTTGGAAAAACAGTCAGAGATCCTCTTCCATATGAGTACGGTGATAGGAAGATTAGTTGAGTCTGTGCCACATGAGTGGAGGGTTTTCGTACCACGCCTGGAAATCCTTGTGAGGAAACATTAGTGGAATACCATGGAGGCACTGGCGATAAAGGATCAATCGGAAGGAAAGCAGAGTTCATACCCATGTGTGTGTAGTTGAGTAACAAAAGAAGTGATTATGAAGAATAAAGCTTGGGGGAGCTGGGCATTTATATAAGAAAAAATAAGAGCCTAGCAGAAGAAGCGGATAAACATTAAAAGCTATTTATGGAAAGACGTTTTAACTGAGTTCCGAGAAAACCATCACGACATAAAAGGCGGCCATAAAGAGGACCGAGAATCTTGGGATTTCTGGCAAAGATATACATTAAATAACAGAATAAAAGATATGGTCCAGATACGAGAATTGATATAGATGAATGAATACGAATGCCAATTAAGCACGTTAGTCGAGTTAAACTTAAGATTGGCCGACCTAAGGAGCCAGTACAAAATGGCTATCCGAAAAAGCTAGCAATTAATATCCAAAGGAAGTGACCCAAAGTATCAATGTTTACAAAACACAACGGTATGAAATCCAGAATCAGAAAAAACAAAACAAAGAAAAAAGAAAAAAAATAGGGGGAAAGGATCTAATGATCTTCACTGTCATCAAATTGAACGTCTTCATCCAGGCCTTGCAAAGCACCAATCTGAGGATCGACTGAAGATGAAAGTTCTGCTATGGAAGTAGGGTTTGCTGCTGAAGGAGAAATGGCTTGTGATACATGAGGAGGCGGATGGTGGGCAGTTGTGAGATTATCACCAGCAGAACGAGAATATGATAAAGATCCAGGAACATTCATGGGGGCAACAGATTTCCCTAAGGAAAAGAAGATTAAAGTAAAGTAACGAACATATAAAAATAATTGTAAAAAAAATATCCAAAAAAGGGAATACCTGCAGAAGTTTTTGAAGAAGAAGGGGCATCACGAAATGGGGAAACCTCAATATCTGAAGCATCCAGAGGAGAAGTGTCTGGTTGAGTAGGAATGTAAGCAGTATGCTTGGCCCCCAGGCTTTCAATAGCTTAATCCAGATGTCCGACCAAAGATTAGGTCTCAACCCACTTTTCTTGAAAAGCACCGAGGATGTGATCATTAAAACTGGATCTCATGGGGATGTAAGAAGCATTTCGCTGAAAGTCTAAAAGCTTAGCCTTGGGAGTTTCAGCCGACTTTTGAAGTTGCTTAATCGAACATTTTAAGTCGGCTAACTCTTTCTTTGCTTTATCTTGAGCCGACTTCAGCTCTTTCTCTTTTTGTTGAAGTCTGGCTATTTCTAATTGAGTCGAAGAGAGTTCCTCAGCATATTTCATTTTGCGGGAATTCATTTCAGAAAGAACACTTATACGAGTTTGGTATTCGGCCGAATATCTATCAAATTCAGCTTCAGAAGAAGTTGTAGCTTCCCGTTCGGCTAAAAGTTTGTCCCGCATAACTTATGCGTTGGAAGCTCTTGGTCCAAGGAGAGAACAAACTTAGTGATGGCCTGTAGGGTAGCTTCCAGATTCAGGGAGACGATCTCCTCATGAAAGTATTGATCAAGGTGGGATAAGAGGAGATGAATTGATTCGGATATACGAATTCCACTTCAGGCCGCCTGGTAATTATGTTACATAATTCGCCTAAACAGTTTCCTAGATCGGCCGAAGGATCCGATGGCGATGGACGTGGAGGAACAGGAGAAAAGAAATCATCCAAGAATTTTCGGCCAGGAAATGGAGATGGAGGAACCCGAGCAGCAGAAGCATCACCAAGGGTGACGTGTGTGTCCGACGGAGTAACGGCAGGCGGGAGTTGAACCAAGTTTATAGAACCACTAGAAAGGTCTAGAGCAGCAATGGATGAAGGCACGGGAATGATGAGAGGAGTCTCGGCCGCATCCGCCCTTTGCGGATCCGCCTGAGAAGGGTCGGTCGGGACAGCCGAATCTTGGTTACTCGCCTTCCATAATCCAGTTACGATAGGATCAACCGCTACAGCCGAAGTTTGAAGAGTGAATGGTACTTGGGAATCAGAAGAAACCTGAGGAAATAAGAAGTAAGTCACGATGTAACATAAAGGGAGACATAACAGAAAGACCCGATATACCGTTTCATGAGTAAAAGTGACTCTTCCAAGAGGTGAACGGGACGATCGCCTACGAGTTTTGATAGAAGGAAAGGAACTCGTGGGACTAGCCGAAAGATTAATAGGTCTCTTGCGGCTGGAGGAGGGAGCAAGCGCAGGAGAAAGGGAATCTGAGATTGCGAGAGATGAAGTGTTCATCTCTTAACCTACAAAGGGAACATAGGTAAGAGGATGGGATGGTACATAATCACAACAGAGATATATGTATAAAGTAACGTACCTTCCCAAGGGAGAGGAGATTTGCTGGGATTCTGCCTGGAAAGAGAGTCGGATGAAAGGAGAATCAAAGAATGAGACGATAATATAGGAGAGAATCCACCATGTCGTAAAAGAGAGTTGAGATTGGCACCAAAATAAGTACAAGCAACGCCATCCCACCAGTGTCGGAAATAATTTAAGGAAAGTCCAGCACAGATTAGAAATCTCGGAACCTTGAAACCTATCAGGCGTTCGATGCCAGGTTGCACAATGATCTCGACTGGTCGAAGGGGAAAGTAGTTTGTCAATACTATAAGCTACCACCAAATCCTGTGCAAAGCCGAGCTGACAGCTAACCAGATGAGGATTGTATATTTCGACAGGGATAGTAGCACTAGCAAGAGCAGTGGAACCATTAAAAATAGGACGAGGAAGGATACATCTATTCCAGATCTGGGCTAACGGACGAGGAAGAAGATCTCCAAAGGGAGCAGTTGCAATATCTCTAATCCAATTGAAATCTGCTTTTCGATAAGAATAATGAGAGAACGCCTGGTCAGCAGTTTGGCCCATGAAATAGCCGATCCAATGAGGAATTGACATGGCAAGAAGCGATGTTTTCAGTAAAGCGGGACCTACAAAATGATCCGGCGAATATCATAGGAAGGAAAACCCGATACATCTCGGAAGTGTCAAACCAGCCACAGATGAAGAAACCAAAGAGGGCCACGGGCCTTATCTGGGAAACCACCCTCCCAACTGGAAACATAGGCCGATATGCCTGCATACAAGTGAGCAAGAAAGAAAGCGGCTAGCGGCAGAGAGGTTTGGTTGAGAATTTCGTAAGCTAAAGGATAGGTCTCGAGAAGGACAGCCATGGAAGGAGCACACCAAAAGAATCGCGTAAGAAAATACATCATGAATGCAATAGGTTCCTGAACATGGGGCTCCGGTGAGTCAGAACCAACTTTGATTGGTAGTAATCCAACTATGATAGGTATTCTTAGAGGGATAACCGGTGGTCTTTTCCTTCGGTTGACTACAAGATGCAACACCAAGATTGTCTCCAAGAATATAAAGATTCAAGAGGAGTTTAACATCCTGAACCGTAGGGGTCATCATACCCCAGGAGAAGCAGAAGCAGTTTATGGAAGAATTCCAAAAACACAAAAGAGCCTGGACGGGACGAAGATCAGTAGGGAAAGGTTCAACACTCAGTCGGATAAGATGGAGAAGACTTGAATTGAACCAAGATTCACGACAATGGGGTTCAAGATGACGGTACAAAGCTATGTAATCGGCGGGCGCCGATGGCCAATTAATGAGCAACGGAGTGAAGAGTCTTGAAGAAAACCATGGAGCATAAAGAGGAATGGACTGATTTTAAAAAATACGAGCGATACACTCGTCAACTTCCTCAGGATCCCTAGCAGACCCAAAGAATAAAAACCTTCAGGAATTCGACGGACAGCGAAGCGGGAAACAAACGAGTTCTCAATCTTCACAATTTGAGAAGAAGGGACAAACATGGAATTCGGGTCCATGAGAGGAAAGATGTTGGGAGAATAAGGAGAAACGGGAGAAAGAGGAAGATAGTGGAAATAGGGGTTATCAAGAAAAAAAGCAGTTACTTGAAGATGGGTAACGGGAAGAGACGACGCGATGATGACAAGTCACGGGATACGGGAACAATGATGACCGGATTTTTTGGAAAAAGAGTTAGCCGTCGATGAGATACGTGACGAGCTACTTAGGCTACTTCCATCCGGAAAAAATTAACCCAAGTAAGGAGGGCAACTGTTGTGGCCAAGAAAAATTAATGGACCGAGTTTGGGCAAGACAATTGGGCCAGGAGGGGAAAATGGGAGTAATGGGTTGAGGAAGCAATTAGGAAAAGCCCAAACCCCGGGTCCAAAGAGATCGGCCGAAGCTAGCAAAAGCAAAGACAGCCGAAAGGGAGAGGAGCGCCAATCGGCTCGAGAGACCGTTAGGAAACGGTTATCAAGCTCCAACCATAAATAGGGGATGTCGAGCACAGAATCAAGGGAGACCACTCCACCCCAAATTTTCTTTATGTCAATTTACTTCATTGCATCTTTTATTGCTTTCCTTTACAAGCTTTACTAGATTTTAGCCTAGTTATAGCAGTTACTTTTTCCAAACGGCCGTTGTCCCTTAACAACTAGTAGTTTTGGTAGCTAGTTGAGAGTAATCCGCCATTTTTTCTTAGCAACTGGTAGATTCTCCATTGTTTTTTCAGATTTTCCATTGAAATTCATTGAATTCAGTCAAGTTTGGGCGCATTATTAAATTCCGGACCCGTAATCCGTTTGATCCTTTTTCGATAGCCTCCCTTGAGGAGAAAAAGGTCATTGGCTCACACCAGTAGCCAAATAGAAACAAAGCAAGCTAATTAATTAATCTAAGCTAAATTAAATCCTAACAAGTGAAATAAACAAAGAAAAGTAACAGTAAGCAGTAGCGTAACAACTCCAAGAAATTATAAAGAAACATCATCGTGAAAGAGTTCCCACCATGAGCTTACACGGGAATCGTTGGTTTGGCATTGAGCTTGCAAATGATGTCCATCATGAGTGCATCGTCAGATCGAGGGATGCGGTGTTGGAGCAGACGGAAAAGGGGGAAAACACCATCATGAGCTCCAAGGGGTGGCGGTCATCTTGCGACGGGCATCCAGTAGCGTGAAATGCATAGGGAGATTCCCACCATGTTCTTGGAAGAAGCGATGGTAGAGATTTGAAGAAGACAAACGGAGGGTGCTACGGTCTTGACTGCCGAAGGTATGGAATGCAGGTTCGCCGGAAATTAAGGATTTTTCCGTCCATAGCCACGATGCGAACTAATTGTGCCAGAAAGAGGCCGACGGCGATGGTGACTGACATGCTAAGGGAAGGCATTATTAAACCAAATAGTAGCCCATTCTCATCACCAGTGGTGTTGATCCGCAAGAAGGATGGGACTTGGCGCTTTTGCACACACTATAGAGCTCTAAATGCCATAACAGTAAAGGATCGGTTCCCTATACCCACCATCGATGAGCTTCTCGAGGAACTACATGGTGTGCAGTATTTCTCAAAATTAGATCTTCATTCAGGGTATCATCAAATTTGCGTCCGACTTGACGATGTTCAAAAAACGGCCTTACGGACACATGAAGCCATTATGAATACATGGTAATGCCTTTTGGCCTCACCAACGCCCCGGAAACATTTCAGAGTTTAATGAATTTGGTCTTCAAGTCCGCTACGTCGCTTTGTTCTTGTTTTCTTAGATGATATTTTGGTGTACAGCAACATCACCATGTGGGATAATCATCTGAAGCACTTACACGCCATACTATTGGCTTTACATACTAATCAACTCTTTGCAAAAAAAGAGAAATGCAATTTTGGTACAACTCAGGTGGAATATTTAGGGCATATTATTTCTGGGAAGGGAGTTCAAGTTGACCCTAACAAGATTGTTGTTGTGGTAAACTGGCTGATTCCTAATTCGATCAAAGTTGTATGTGCTTTCATGGGGCTCACAGGGTCTAACCATTGTTTTTATTCGTGGTTATGCACAAATAGCTGGGCCATTAACCGATTTATTGCGGACGGATGGGTTCGTTTGGACTGCTGCCACAAATGTCGCTTTCCAAACTCTCAAGGATGCTCTCACATCTGCACATGTATTGATGCTCCCAGATTTTATGCAACCTTTTGTAGTGGAAACTGATGCCTCGGCCATTCGGGTGGGAGCGGTTCTCTATCAACAACACCCTATAGCATACTTAGTAAGAAACTGGACCCAAGGAGGCAGGCCGCGTCGGCCTATCACAGGCAAATGTACACCATCATTTGTGCCGTAAAAAAATGGTGACACTATCTTTTGGGTACTCGTTTCCTTATATTAGTGAGTTTACGTGAGCTTATAGCCCAAAATATTCAAACTCCTAAACAGAAGAAATTGTTAGCTAAATTGGTGGGATTCGATTTTGAAATATGCTATCGCCCGGGTAGTGCAAATGCCGCTACGGATGCATTGTCTCGCCAACCGGCTGTTGATTCTGAATTTTGTGCCTTCTCTTGCTCAATTCTAGGGTTGGTACAGAGCTGCAGCAAGCAACCTCATTGGACCAAAATCTCCAGACTAAGATCCTGGCATTAAAAAAAGTACAGTATCCTGACTATAAATGGGTCCATAATTTGCTTCTATTCCACGATAGGATCTGTGTACCAGATGATTCTCCTATCCGCAAGTCCATATTATACGAGTTTCACGACACCCCCATCGCGGACATGGTGGCATATATCGAACCTTTAAGCGTATTGCTAGTGAATTCTTCTGAAAAGGTTTACTTAAAGATGTTAAACTATATGTTTCCGAATGTCTGATTTGCCAACAAGTGAAGTATTCAACCATACCCCCAGCGGGTCTTCTCCAGCCCCTTCCTATTCCGCAACAAATCTGGGACGACATATCACTGGACTTTGTGATTGGTTTACCCCCTTCTAAAGGTAAAATAGTGATCTTGTGGTCGTAGATTGACTATCGAAGTACGCTCACTTCATTCCTCTGACATCTAAGTTCACCAGCTTGTCGATGGCACAGGTTTTCAAGCAAGAAATAGTCCGTCTATATGGCATACCTCGTACTATTTTCAGTGACCTTGATCGGGTTTTTTACAAGCCAATTTTAGCACGAGCTCTTCCGTCTCCGAGGAACTAAGTTGGCGATGAGTTCGGCGTATCACCCGGAATCTGATGGACGGACGAAAGTTACTAACCGGTCGCCTGAGATGTACCTCCTTTCCTTTGTTTCCGAACAGCCTTGTTGATGGGTAAAGTTTCTTGCCTGGGCAGAGTACTCCTATAACACAGCGACACACTCCTGTATATGAATGACCCCCTTTCAAGCTATGTATGGCCGCCCATCTCCAACCTTGTTACGTTACCTTCTAGAGAAACACCAACAGCAGCTGTAGAGGATGAATGTTTGCAGCGGGACACCTTGTTGGATGCCTTGTGTGCGAATCTTTCTCGGGCATAGCAGTGTATGAAGACAGCATCCGATCGCCACCATTCTGATGTGGAGTTCCAGGTGGGAGTTTGGGTTTGGGTCCGTCTTCACCCGTATAGGCAACGTACCCTGCATCGTTCATTATTCCATAATTTGAGTCGACTTTTTTATGGGCCTTTCCAGATTGAAGCTAAGATTGGGGTTGCGGCCTATCGACTCCACCTGCCACCTGAGACGCGGATTCATCCGGTCTTCCATGTTTCATATTTGCACCGATATATAGGGGAGGTTACTCAGACCCTGGCCCCACTGCCTCCCACCGATGATAAAGGGCGTTCAACCCTGGAACCAGTGGCCATCCTCTCCAACAAATGGATTTGTCATCGCCATAACCAATCTCGTCAGCTGCTTGTCCAATGGTTAGGGCTGCCGCCAAGTGAAGCTACTTGGGAAGATGAGTCGGTGCTTCGGAAAGCATATCATGGATTGGACCTTGAGAACAAGGTCGCTCTTGTGGAGTGCGGGCAAAATGATACAGTTGATGAGACCAACAGTGAAGTTGGAATTCGCAGGAGCAACAAGACTACCCACACACCTAAGTATTTGGATTGTTATGTCAAATGATTTGCTTAATTATGGTCTTTTAGGTAATGGATTAGGTTATATTGAGGAGGGGGTAAATAAGTAATATGTTGTTGAGTTATATAGAGCATATAAATATCATTGTTGCTACTAGGAAATATTATTTCAATTCTTTCGTACAATTGTTGCGATGACGAGGACGGCTGTATGGGGGTTCCTTTCAGCAGATGAGATTCTGCGATGATGGAAACAGCGAGGAATGAGAGGCTCCCTGGTGGCTAGTTGTGTCTGCTAAAGAAGAGTGATGTTACCAGCCGGCAGCTTCTGAAATCAAAAAGGAATACGACAAGGGAGTATGGGCACATATTTTTAGGAGTTGGGCCATTGCAGGTTGAGATGAGGGCTTTTGACCCAAAAACACTAGGCCCAATTTCCCTATTTGTTTTGGCTCAACTTACTTCAAAGTTAAAACCCACTTGTGCTTTGATTTGGATTGTCGGATTGGTTGATCTGGATTTTCAGGAATCCCCACCCCTTTCAAAATCTTTGGTCTCCAAAAGATGAAAGGCCATAAGCGGCATAGCTTTCAAGTCATAGGACACTAAAATTGGACGTGGAGCCAAAGAGATTTTATGAGCATCGTACATATATACCATTTCACCCTTGTCAAATTTCTTAAAAAGTTAGCACAGATATATTTTCTCAAACCCATACAAATTTTTCAAATTTTTTTTTTATGAATATAAATTAAAGTTAAACTCCCTTGGGGATTCTCCATTAATTAGCTATTTGGTATCTTCACTTCTCTGAATCCTACAAATATCATTTAAGTCATCAGACGTAGTATTTTCAGTTCTCAAACTTTCAATACTAGTTTTCTTAATAGCACATACACAGGTAAGGTAACATACACAGTAACCTGATGATTTCAGATTCTATTTCGAAATTCCAGCTTCAACTTCATTCATTAATAAATTATTTTTTTTGGAATTTGAGGCCTCTCCTTCTTTGGTTTTATTTTTCAACTATGCTTG
Organism: Hygrophila difformis; assembly: GCA_030278955.1. NCBI lineage: Eukaryota > Viridiplantae > Streptophyta > Magnoliopsida > Lamiales > Acanthaceae > Hygrophila > Hygrophila difformis. Next base: position 27,843,229 of record JAOANR010000010.1, read on the forward strand.
ATGCTCGATCTTTTCTTTTTTTCATTTTTGCCTTTAATTTGTTGTGATCTCCTTGTATCCTTTTCATTGGCAGCGGGTGCAAGACATATTTCTTGGGCTAAAAGTGAATGAATACATATTAGTTCAACCAAAAATTGTAATTTCATTATCATATAACCAAGGTCGTCCTAATAAAATATGTGTAGCAAACATAGGACCGACATCACAAGTTATGGTTTCAGAATATGTCCCTATTAATATCAGTTTCATTGCTTGCTTGCTTGTTTACTTTCAGTTCTTCTTTTGCGTCCATCCAATGTAGGTGATATGGTTTCGATGCTCTCTCAATAGCCAATTCAACATGTGGGCAGAATATAAACTTATAATGCTAGCACAATTGCCACTTCAATTATCATAGTTGCAATGTTTCCAATAATTCTACAGTGATAATAAAATAAATTTTCCCTTTGGGCCATGGGCTTATTAGACTAGTCCACAACTTGCTCGGAGTTTTAAGTTCTTGTCACAAGGAGAATTCCTTTCATATTCTATGTCGTCTTTGGCCTCAACAATTTTCCGGTTCGGCCATTCTTTCGGGTCCCACTATGGGATTTCTTTCTCCTCATTTTTTTCGTTATCAGGTTCAACAAGAGATAAATTATTCGAGTCCTGGAGGGCAACTTGTCTCAAGTGTGGGCGTTCATTAGAATAATGCCTGCGCCTTTGGGATTTAAGACAGATAACATCCTTTTTGTCGCGCAAAGGGTGTTGCTCGCCTTTGTCCGCTTTGCCCTTGTCCAGATTACGATATCCCTTAAAGTCCTTAGCATGTTAAAAAATCTTAGGCTTGAATTTTTCTTCCCTAGGCTTCTCTTTCTTATAGTATCTTGGTTTTGTATGCATAAACTAATCAGCTTGAAATTAAATTTTGGTCTTTTTATCTTTCTGTTGGACCTCTATCCTTGAAGCCTTTTGAACCAATAGATGTATTCTCAAATATCCTCTTAATTTCACTACGTCAAGAATTTATTGTCTTAATCTATGGGCAAACCTTGCTCGTGTTATTCCTTCCTTTTCTTCAACTTGAGATCGCATCATCAGAATTTCCATTCCTTTGAAATATTCCTTAATTGTCATGGATCCTTGGGTGAGGAAACTCAATTTTGTGTAAGGTTTCTGCCAATAGTTCTCCGAGATAAAATGTCGTTCCATCACTTGCACTAATGCTTATCATGTGTTGATTGGAGGGTACTCATGCCTTTAAAGATCAGAGAATATTTTATGCCACAATACTAATGCGTAGTCCTTAAACTCGCAAACTGCTACTTGAACCTTATTGTCTTCTGATGCGACAAAGTACGATATTTACTCATGTTTAGATAATGATTCAAGGCATTATTTGGTGGAAATTGTGTGATTAATTTCTAAAAATGTAATATTTGAGGAAAATTGATGAATTGTGATCTCATGATGTTATTTTATTCAAGTAAGTTAATGATTTTTGGATTGAGATTGCATGTTTTTAGGTGTTTTTAGCAAGACAATTGCAAAAGCAACCTAAGAGGGAGTGAATCTGGAGCTGTACATGTGCGAATCTGGATAGAATAAGAGCAGATCTTCAAGTTTGTCGCATCATACCTTCATCAAGATCTGGATCTCCTAATATATCTACCTATTTCTCATAGCATATCTAGGATAGATATATTCATGCTTATAAAAGCATCATTCATCATACAACATAGAATATATCATATAGCAATCATGTAGACCTCTAATTCATCAAGTATCATTCTGCATTCTGCATCAATCATACACATTCATGCATACACATCATGTAGATAGAGGAAGAGATTCGGAGACTGAAATAAAGGCAGAGGCAGAGGAAATCACATCCCAATGAAGATCATAGAAGATTTCTAGCCGGATGTTAAATTCTCAAGTTGAATTCATGATTATGTTTTTCTTTATTTTGTTTTGAAACTCTTTGAATTCATATTAGGCTAAACCCAATGTTTGGGGAGACTTAGATTTTGACATTATTGATTTTTGCAATTGCTAATATGAATTTCGTTAATTATATGTTGATTTGTTCAATTCTTATGTGTGTTTGGAGAGATCGAAAGGATATCTGAACTAGGGCTTTATATTGTTTAAGTAGTTGAAAAATACTTGAACAAATATAATTGAATAAATTAATTCTAATAATTGGTAACTTAAAAAAGAGCTAAATTTGTTAGAACCAAGCTTAGGATAATCACTAGCCTTAGAAAGTTTCATATCTTTAAAACCGAGAGGTTTCTAAATTGTGATAATTCTAAGTAGGCATAATAATTAATTAAAAATTGGATTTTATATGCAATTACAAATTTATCAACAATTGAAAGATCTAGGGATCCCCATTCATCATCAAGCGATTGCCTCATTCCTATCATATTCGTTACATCCTTTATAGTTTTATTTTAATTAATTGCATATTAGGAATTTAGATGAAACCACAAAATTCATGTATTTTAATTTCATTCGATGCAAGAATTTGATAAATTATTGACAATTTCCCGTTCCCTGAGGATTCGACCCAGTTTCACCGGATTATTACTTGGACCGTACACTGCGGGTTGTGTTGGAAAATATTCCACAATATACCACCTTTGCAATAGCGCTGAGAGGAAAAATCATCTCAATTGAGTATATGCAAATGTAATGAATATGCTTAGAATACAACCTAGAACCCAGGTTGTATGAACTCACGGGTGAGGACTTGTTAACACCAACCCATTAGAGGGTAACATACACCGTCACCAGCCACGGGCATCACATTCCAAATCATCCATCACGAATGTAACACCCCGATTTGATAACCCAGGCCGGGATGCCACCGCCACACATCCCTAGCAGGACACGGATTCTCCGAGCTTGCTAAAGAGATGCAAGGCTATGGGTTTTGGAAATAGTTTTAAAAACAAGTCCGGAATTGCTTAAAATAATAATAATACATCATCCACACATGTAAAAATAATAATAATAAATTTGCAGCGGAAATTTAAAGATAGGGCCGACATGGCCAAAGTCGGGTTCACAAGCCCGTATGCAAGTCATGTAAAATAAATAACTAAATGTCCTAAGTGATCCCCCGATGCATGATCATGCTCGGTACTATGTAATAGAAAAATAAACAACGAGTTTTATCAGTATATAAAATACTGAGTAAGTTAATCCCTAACGTAACAATAAAGGGGTTTTAAAAATTATTTAATTAATTTAAAAAAAAATTATACTTTTACTCAGGCTTAATTGAAATATTAAAAATTCATAATTTAACTTACAGCGGAAAAACATAATTAATTATGCGAGACTAGAATGCAAAATTTAAAGGCGTAATTAGAAAGCATAATTTAAAAGCGTGATAAATAAATACAGCTTCATTAAATACACACACAAGTCTTTTAATATTATCCCGATAACTAAGAAGATGACACCACACAATGGAGATCACTAACGAGGCAATCTCAATAATCATAATCAGTTCGTCGGTGAGCCGGCGGCCGCAGCCATATCAGTTTGACTGCCGTTTTGGCTAGCCATGTATCTCGATTGCAATTCCATCAAGCCGTGTGTATCGATTGCCATTTTGGCAAGCCGTGTATATCTACTGTCAATTTGACAGGCGTGTATATCAACTGTCGTTTGACAGGCTTTTCAAGCGGTTTCACTGCCACTCGGGCAGGCCGTGTATTTCTCACTGCCGATTTGGCAGGCCATGTGCACAACTGCCGTTTTGGCATAGTAAGGAAATCACTGAGGAGACAATCTCAGATAGTAGGGAGACCACTAACGAGGCAGTCTCAAAGATAGTTGTATAAAGATCGGTTCAGCCTAGTGAACGGGATTTTTCGAAAGTTTATGTTTTGTCGTATAAAAAGATTCAACGTCGCATTTCATAGTTCGAGTTTTTCTCAAGTTTGAAAAATCCAATTCGTCACAGGTTACGCCTTTTTAATTTAAAAATTCGTCTTTTAACCAAAAATTCTGAAATTTATACAGTAGCTCAAGGACACCCATACGAACAACTTCCATGTTTTAAGTTTCTCGAAATTAGTTAAGGAAACAAGCCGACTTTCGCAATCTTTTCAAAACTCAAAATCTGTCAACTTCCTGGTAACAGCGCACCGTTTTTAAACCACATTTTTGACCAAGTAAACGATCTCTAAAAATTATGAAATTTTACAGGCGCGTACACGACACAAAAATGAGCAAGTTTTATTAGAGGCAATATGTCCGAAAACATTCCGGATTAAATCAGATTCTTGCATCAAGTTCGGATAAAAATCTGTCAAGGTTTTCTTTTCAAAAACACAGGCTGTTCGGATCAATTTGAAAATTCAAATGTTAATTAAAGTTCACGAAATTTTACAGGCATATTCTTAAGACATGTATCTACAACTTTTATGTTTTCACCAAAGATTATTTTTGACCGCAAGGGATCGAAAAACGCACAACAAGTTCGACTACATAACCTGTCAATTTTTCCTTTAAATCACAGTCTGTTCAAAAGGGTTTTTGAGTATACAAACGTTAACGAAAATGCGTGAAATTTTACGGACACAATATTTAGAAAGTTAGTTACAACTTTCGTTTTTACATAAAAGTTTAGTTTTGAAGGATTCAATTAGAAAAACGTCAATGAACTCGAACACGAAATTCTGTCAGCTTCTTCGGTTTTGAAAAACAACTCAGAAATACCAGACGCGTTTTCGGGGGCCAAAACTCGATGAAAATTCTTGAAAATTTGACACAATGTAGATTACAATGTGGGGAACAAATCTTCAGTTCGGCGTTTTTCGTTTCGGATTCTCGAAATAGGAGTTTTTGTCCGATTTTAGAAATCGCGCAAAGGTGAGTTCTTGGTGACATATTTTAGTATTTTGTTTAGATCTCTCAAAACACTCGATCAAGGGACTCCAAAATTGATACGCTAGGAGTTAACTTACTGTGGTTGAGGTTTAGAGTCCTAAGATTCATCAGGATGGCCTCCGGAGTCCGCGAACACGTCCAATCTACTCGTCTCCTTCTCTTCGGCTCCGATTTGTGAGTACAATGTAAAAAGACAACGGATTAGACTCTAACTTCAACTAAAAACCAAGATTCCAGATTAAAACTCATTCCTTACCACTACATGGCGTCCATTATGGCTTGGCCTCGTCCAAAACTTCGTCTCCTCCGTCGGGTGGCCTCCGGAAGTCTCAAAAATTAGGTTTTTCGAGTGTGTGTGTAGAGAGGGTGATGGGGGATGAAGAAAGGTGGAAGAGGGCGGCCAAGAGGTGGCTAGGAGCTGCAAACACGCCTTATAAAGGCTCCACAAAACCCTAGACGCGTTGCCATAGCCGGAGCTTCCCAAAAAGGTAAGAAATCGCGCATGATCGCACAAAATCCGCAGCCTGTTCAAGTGGCGTGGTGGTGGCGCGGTGTTTAGCCAAACACCGCGCGGAGACCGCGCAGCTCCGGTCTGGACCGCGGTCCGGACCGGGTCGCGCGATTCGTCGGGTCCTTTCCTCCTCTCTTTCGGACTTCTATCCTTCTACATTTTCGGGCTCGATTTTTCGGGTCATTCTCGGATTATAAATTCTTATCTTAAATTTATCTCGTCTCAAATTAATCCCGTATTCAAAATCTTGAGTCTGTCGCGTTTGGATTCTTCGTCTTCTAATTCGTCGTCTTTTAACTCCCGTGTAATAATTTATTTATTTAAATCGTTTCCGACTTCGCGGGTTCTTGGAATTAAAATTCGTTTCTATCTTGAATTTAATTTCAATTCTTTTGACTCGATTCCTGGAATGTCTTCGGGCTTCCTTTCCCTCTTTTATTCCATTTTGAATTTTTGAATTTATCGGTGTTTTATTGCCGAGCAATAATTTATTGTGATAAAATATTTCTTCTCGGAAATACATTTATTTTATTTGTTGAGCGCTATAAAAATTCCGGGTATTACAGTCTACCCCCTTAAGAATCAACTTCGTCCCCGAAGTTGTACCCGCACTTTAACTTTTTGATTCAACTTTATTGTTGGGGTATTTCCATTTACCCTCCTCAAGGATAAACGTCTTCCTTAATTTTGAGAAATTAATTCCATTCCTTTGAACATGAATTAAATTTCTCGGGTGTTACATCTTCTCCCCCTTAGGAATCAACTTCGTCCTCGAAGTTGGGCGTTAGCTCCTCGCGAGCTCGGACATTGTTTGGTTGCATGATTGTATTATTGTGTATTGTTGTTTGTTATTATTTGACTGAACTCAGAATTGAAATTTCCAAGTTGCCTACGTACCCCGTGAAGGGATCAAGTCATCACGTAGTTCAAAACAATCTGAATTTGTTTATTTTTGATTGGATACAATTCGTCGAATCGAACTCAAAAATAAATGCAGTTATCGATGCTTGGAAACTTCTTACGGTTGCTTGGGCCGAGTGGTCACGTCCTCTCTCTTGTTTATGTTTCCTATTCGCGTCCGGCAGTCACGCAGCCGATGACCATGTCGACCGCACCGAAGGCATGCTCCAGGCTGAGGGCATCCTCTTGCAAAATGTGGTTTACCACACTTTAGACATGGTGGCGCATAGTCACCATGGTTGAAGACTATCTCCTTGTTTCGTCCATTGTCGTTTTGATGTGGTTGGTTCGAGTTTCTACGGACATGGTCCTTATTCCTCTTGTATCCTCCTTGTGATCCTTGGTTAGTCCCACCTACTGGTTTCCGTTTCAGTCCTTGAACTCGTGCAACCGCTGCACGATCATACACAACTTGTAGGTCAGGGTAGTGCTCACCCGTGATCACCTCTCTAATAGATAGGTTCAGTCTCATCTCGAACTTTTGTGCCTTCTCTACATCAGTTGGCACCAGTCTCGGCGCGAACCGCACCAACTCCTTGAAACGATTATAATATTCTTGGACCGTTTTTCCTCCTTGCCTCAGTGTCAGAAATTCCTCGTACATAGCAGCCTTCGTGCTCATGGGATAAAAATGATCCCTAAGCAGATTCGTGAATTTTGACCATGTGTAGGGCTCGTCGTACTCCGCCAGTTTCCCTTGGGTGGCTTGCCACCAATCATCCGCCTCGCCTCCTAAGTAGTATGAGGCTACGTGAACCTTTTCCCCGTCGGGACACTTTACGGCGTTCAACAGCTTATCAAACGTCCGTATCCATTCCTTTAGCTGAGTCGGGTCCTCTTCACCGGCGTAGTGGGGTGGTTGGTAAAGGTTTACCAAGGCTAAGTACTTGACTCGGGTTACCGGTGGTGGTACACACGCTTGTGCACGTTGCACTTCAGCATTTCCTAATACTACGAGAACTTCCTCAACCGTCCTTAGACGCTCATCCATATTCTGAGGAATCTCATTGTTGTTTGGCATGTTGGGGAGGTCAGAATCAGTGTTGTTTGGGATTACATTCCTTGGTCTTCCCCTAGGTGCCATCCTCTGTTATCAACGCACGTGAAGATGAGTTTCTAATCTAAGGCAAGTTAGCGTTCAAGAAAATCTATAAGGTAGGATTGGCAAGAGGTAATAGATAGGAGAATACTAAACTTAGGTGATCAAATTCTAAGACTGAGGCAGAATTAGTTTAAAGCAAACGCTTCTAAGTCAAGGTCATGACCAATTTTAAGGTAAGAGTTTTGACACTGTTAATTCACATAAAAAAAAATTAGCACGATATTCATGTATGTATGTATGCGAATGCATGTATGCTTTATACAATGCTGCCCCAATCCCGAAAAATATTTTCGTGACTTTAAAAAAAAACTTGTTGGAAAAATTTCTATGCATATGTAAATATTTTCCATGGGTTTAAAATAAATTTTGTTCCATGGAAATAAAACTTAAAATTTAAAAATAATAATAATAATGGTACTTAAAAATTTTAAAATAAAATATTTGTTTAAAAATCCTTGGCCTCTATATTGGCCAAAAATAATAATAATTTAAAAATATTTCCGGGCTCTGATACCACTTTGTAACACCCAGGATTTGATAACCCAGGCCGGGATGCCACCGCCACACCTCCCTAGCAGGACACGGATTCTCCGAGCTTGCTAAAGAGATGCAAGGCTATGGGTTTTGGAAATAGTTTTAAAAACAAGTCCGGAATTGCTTAAAATAATAATAATACATCATCCACACATGTAAAAATAATAATAATAAATTTGCAGCGAAAATTTAAAGATAGGGCCGACATGGCCAAAGTCGGGTTAACAAGCCCGTATGCAAGTCATGTAAAATAAATAACTAATGTCCAAAGTGATCCCCCGATGCATGATCATGCTCCGTACTCTGTAATAGAAAAATAAACAACGAGTTTTATCAGTATATAAAATACTGAGTAAGTTAATCCCTAACGTAACAATAAAGCGGTTTTAAAAATTATTTAATTAATTTAAAAAAATTATACTTTTACTCAGGCTTAATTGAAATATTAAAAATTCATAATTTAACTTACAGCGGAAAAACATAATTAATTATGCGAGACTAGAACGCAAAATTTAAAGGCGTAATTAGAAAGCATAATTTAAAAGCGTGATAAATAAATACAGCTTCATTAAATACACACACAAGTCTTTTAATATTATCCCGATAACTAAGAAGAGGACACCACACAAGGGAGATCACTAACGAGGCAGTCTCAATAATCATAATCAGTTAGCCGGTGAGCCGGCGGCCGCAGCCATATCAGTGTTGACTGCCGTTTTGGCTAGCCATGTATCTCGATTGCCCTTCCGGCAAGCCGTGTGTATCGATTGCCATTTTGGCAAGCCGTGTATATCTACTGTCAATTTGACAGGCGTGTATATCAACTGTCGTTTGACAGGCTTTTCAAGCGGTTTCACTGCCACTCGGGTAGGCCGTATATTTCTCACTGCCGATTTGGCAGGCCATGTGCACAACTGCTGTTTTGGCATAGTAAGGAGATCACTAACGAGGCAATCTCAGATAGTAGGGAGACCACTAACGAGGCAGTCTCAAAGATAGTTGTATGAAGATCGGTTCAGCCTAGTGAACGGGATTTTTCGAAAGTTTATGTTTTGTCGTATAAAAAGATTCAACGTCGCATTTCATAGTTCGAGTTTTTCTCAAGTTTGAAAAATCCAATTCGTCACAGGTTACGCCTTTTTAATTTAAATATATTTATTTATTAATATTAGCGCATTTGAAATTTAAATATATTTATTTTTTTATGTGATGTGATGTGATAGTGTAGATTTGGTAATTAATATTTAATTATTTTTTAAAGTGCAAATGAGACAAAAATGATGTGATAGACAAAAAATGAAAGTGGGACATAAATAATGGATGGGGAAATGTTATTTATTTTAATTACATAAATAAAGAAAAAAACTAAAAATATGCCACCATAAAGAATTCTTATCCACTTTTGAGCCATCGCGTGGCGCATGCGTATAACGATTAACGCGGCCTGCATTTAGCATTTTTCTGCACATTTTGCCTGAAATTTGGGTCGAAATCCTTTTGGTAGCCATTTTCCCTAAATCAAAAAATATTGTTGCCCAAAAACTGAAGGGACTCCTTCCGATGGCCTATATTATTTATTATCTCACTTATATATATATTTTGAGATGTTAACGAGAAGTTCAAAAAAGAAATCTTAGTTGGGAATGAAGGAGTATTAATTATGAATTTTTAAATATCACTATTAAAGTGTTGAAAGAACAAATCAATTGATATAATTTCAAAGGTTAAAAAAGTAATATAATAAACGTATAAAATAACTAGAAAATAAAACTATATTGAAAGACACCAAACAAGCTAGATCATATACACTTAAGTTATTGAAAAAAAATACATTGAGTCTGTTCTGCACGCAGTTTTTAGAAGCTTTGATGAGCTTTAGATTTTATATCAAAACAGTAGTCCTGTTCTGCACACTAGTTTTTAAATGCTTTAGCTGTGAATTGCAACTCCGAAAAGCTTTACAATCAGAAGCTACCCTTAGTAACTTTGGGGTTTTCGAAAGCTACTTCCAAATTAATTAATTTTTCTCTTCAAATTACAATTTATGATAGCTACAGTTACTTCTATTGTAGGTAAAATATGATAGCTACAACTCCCTACAACTGCAGCTCGCAGCTACAGCACGCAGCTACAGCTTTACGTACATAACAGACCCGTTGTCATTCAAGTTTTCATATTGGAATGATCCTCCCACATATGGTCTATTAGTTGCATTTGGAAGCGCAGTAATGAGCATCTTTGTTCCGTATTTCTCGATACTGAGAGTGAGGGGGTATTGTTCTTATGGCAATCATTTCGTGTAATTTAAGGGGTCTCAACGGGGGTGTTAGGAGGAGAGCAGTGCAGAGATTGTGCAAGAAAACTAAGCCGTGGGTGATCTATTTACAAGAAACTAAGATGGGTGAGATAAGGGACCGCTTGGCGTTTCGTCTTTGGGGGTCGAAGGGATGTAGCTTTAGCTTCCAGGCAGCCATGGGAAACGCAGGAGGATTGTTGGTTATCTGGGATGCAGAATTTTCTTCGTTGGCTGTGGTAGAACAAGGGTATCATTATTTGTGGCTGAAGGGGTTTTTAGTATCATGGTGTTTTGTTTTAGTGTATTTTTAGTTTTTAGTAAATTCCATGATGTTTTATATCAATCTTGTTATTTATTTTTTTTCTAGCTATATTCTCTAGGGGTGAAAACAGGACGGATACTTGCGGATAGTACTCATCCCGTATCATATCCCATATTTTTTTGTCGAATATGGAATCGGATACGAATAGGCCGGATATAAATACGAATTCGAATATTTCGGGAAACGGATACGAGACGGATTCGGATTTTAACTCGGATAATCTTATAATTACTAAAACTAAATTTTTTATAATTTTTTAAGTGAAATCGGAATATACTACTATGTAAGCTAAACTAAATTTTTAAATTTTCCAAGATCATTAGTTATTTCGTTCAAAACATCTAAATAACATCTAAATAACATCACTACAAGATCATAAATGAGACGATTCTTACGCTTCTCCTAGGGTTTCGTTTCGGATGCCGATCATCTCGCTAGCTTTGGATTTTTATTCGAGGATCTAAGCCGCATTCTCCACAGGATCACTGATATACATCGTTTTTTTTCGTATAGTCGCACTGTATTTTTGTGATTTGGATCTGAAGGGAAGAATCTACGGGAAAAAATTGGAGATCGTGAATTGAAGAGCATCGAAGGATGCATTCGGTGCCTTCCAAGAGTTTGCTGCTGTTCACGCGCCCGCACGGGACATCTTTCTATGGCGGCTCGTCGTCTCATCGCCTGAAGCATCTTCAGAAAAGCGATCGGCGTGGTAATCTTAGTAGTTAACGTTTTGCCATAAATTTTAGTTTCGTCTTAGGATCGATTTGGTTGATCGAGGTATTTTCTGGTCAATTTCCGGCGAGAAGTGATATCGGTGAATTTGGCGGTGAATCCGATAATAGATTTGGACATTGAGAATCGAGATACCCGTGTTAGGATTTTCTTTGATTGGATATTTCTTCTGAGTATTGGATAGGAACATTTGTTGCAAGGCTGCTTGAGTCAATACAGCACTTCTCTGTGATTGTTCGGCTGTAGATGGAAGTTTGTGTTTCTCATAAGTCAGATTGTCTGGATATCAGCAGTTGCATTGGGTCTGCGGCGGACCCACAGAATCCAATTCAGTATAGCACTGGAGAACTTTCTCTGCGAGATCTCAAAACATGTTTGACAGAATTAGTGATTATTGAAGATAGGAAGATATTGAACAGTGGTTTCGAACCATCTCCAAATAAGATTGATTTAAACAATGAGGTGAGCAAATATGGAAATATTGGTTTAGATAAGATTACATTTGATGATTCAGCTTCTGATAAATGCTTGAGCAAATCTGCCACATTTCCACCTCCTGGGCTGAAATCATCTGAAGCCCTTCTTTCGGGCGATACTGGAAAGCATGAAGAAGATATACATGCTGAAGCTTCTGAACTGAATCGTTGTACCAAAACTTCTGATCAGTGTTATTCACGATCCATATCACTGCCTATTCCCTCGAAGCTTGTATCTGCTATCAAAGGCAGCCGTGAAAAACACGGTATACCACCCAAGAAGCTGTCCGTGTCCTGGGCCCCTGATGTGTACGATCCAATTCCAACATCCGTATCCCATGTTCCGTCGAATAGAAGTCAACGGAATCTCATCTACGGAAAGAAGTCTGGGAAGCACAAGCATAAGGGTCGCAGCAAATCTTCACAAGGCAGCAGCAAGGGCAAAGAGAAGAAACAAAGCCGTAGAACTGGCAGGAGTTCTGGTAAGTTTGTTCCCTTTCATGAGATCGCTGGAGTTGATAGTTTTGGCGAGCCTCGGCCAGGCAGTGTGGGTTTTGATGCCGGTAGCCCAGAACTCTTCTGTGGAAGCAGTTTCTTGAAGACGTCGGTTGGAAAGCTGCACTTTCCTGTTGCAGAAGCTACATGAGAGCGTACGGATGTTGTGCTGTGGAGTTGAGTTTCAGCAATCAGCAGTGTAAATAAATAAGCAGAGGTGTGAGATATTGTTGGTTTGGTAAGGAGGATGGAGTGGGTGTGTGTGTGTGTTTGCAATTTTATTTCATTATAGTACTACTACTACTACTACTACTACTTTGTTTTCATTTCCTGAATTACATCCTTTGGAGTTTGGACTCTGTAACTTTTGCTTGCTTTATTGATGCGTGTGAATTGTTCTCAAAAAAAAACATCACTACAAGATGTTACATACTACAGTTTGATGCAAAGAACCTAATGATTTAGTTGAGTTGATTGATATTATTTGATTTAATAAATTACATATGGCTTTCAAACTTTTGATTATATTTATACATATAGTATTACTTATTTATTTTATAGTTAATATAATATATTATATTATACATATAAAAATATATATAAATTTTCGGATATTCGGATAGAAAATACGGATAATATCCGCATTATATTCGGATGTTTCGGATACGGGCGGTGTAACACCCCGGTTTTTGGTCACCCAGGTCGGGATGTCACCGCCACACCTCCCTAGTAAGACACTGTTTTTCCGGCTTACTAAAGAGATGCAAGGCTAGGTATTTCAGTGTTTAAAAATATTTAAAACATTTGCAAACAGCCCATACAATATAGTCTCGAAAATAATAATATCATAACGCAGCGGAAATAGTATTTAAGTATAATATTGCAGCAGAAATGTAAATACGACCGGCATGGTCAAAACACGGGTTAAACAGGCCCGTTTATTCTAGAGTCTAATGCAAGAATTTAAAATAATAAGTTTCGCAAAATACAAGTCCCCCCATGCATGAACGTACTCATGATCATTCCACATACTCCGTAAGGAAAAAGGAAATAAATGGTTTGGTCAGCACAACTTGCTGAGTAAGTTAACACATGCATGATCGTAGGGTTTAAAAGTCATTAATTCAATATTTACTCAAAAGCATGATAACAATCATAAATAATTTAATTTAATAATATAACCAATTCGCATAATTTAAATAAAAGCCATAGTTAAATTAAATAAAGCATCTAATAATTTTAAAAGGACAATATTTAAACATTTAACTATCCCCATTTACTCCCAAGATTTAGTATTTCAATTGTTTCACGATTTCATCGCGATGTCAACAAGTTTAGCCGGAAACCGGCGGCCGCAGCCGTATCTGTCATACCCAGTACCACTCCGGAGCCTCGGGAAACCCATAAGGATATACACGAGAGTGTAGGCCATATATCTCATGCCGTTTTGGCAACATATCTCAAAATTTCGCGAGGGTCACCATCGTCCATAAAGGCACGAAGTGAATCGTTAGGAGAGCACCCTGCAGAGCACTCACCCCCTAATTTTAAAGATCAAGTTTGTAAAAGGGATTTCCTAATTTCCAAATTTCATATATTTATTTCAAATATTCTTCTACTCGTTTAAACCTTAAAGGCTAGTTTCACCGTTTCCACAAGATTTCAAGATTTGACTCTGTCAACCACAGTTTACTTCAAAATTCATTAAAAATAGAGTTTAATTCCAAAAATTCTGAAATTTTACCACTGACTCAGAAACATCGAGATGAACAACTTTTGTGTTTTAACATTTTCAATCCGAGATACCGAAATAGGGCAGAAACGTCAATTTTCATCATAACATTAATCTGTCCGAATTTCGTGTACAGCAGTTCAAGATTATCAAGATCTATCATAGCAAATCAACTCCAAACTTAATGAACTTTTACAGAGACCATCTTAAGACCTTTATCTACAACTTTCATGTTCGGCTAAAGATCTAAATCGGCTTATACCTAATGTCAAAAACGTCATCAAGATCGGACCTAAGTTCTGTCAAGAAATTCAAGATCCAAGCTTCAGCAGTTCGGTTTCGGGTGGATTTCAAATATCAAAACGTCTCTAAAAATTCTGAAAATTTTACAGTAGATCTAAGCCTTAGGAACATTTTTCGTGTTTTAAGTTTTCCCGTTCGAAGATGTTTTAAGGTTCGGAAAAATTCGACAAAACTGTTGCGCCGGTAGAAAACGTATGTTGACAGATTTACGAAAGATTTGATGATGCTTTTAGTTTTACGTGTTTTAATTACTCCCAAAACCATGTAAGCGTTAACTTACAGATTTGTAGATGTCTGGGATCGTCTATTTCGAAGGCGTGGCTTCCAGTCCACCGTTTATCCTCTCCGTTCGTCGGGTTCTACGTTCTAGATCCGATTCGGGGTGTAGAAATAAAAAGAAGGAGGTTAGGATTCGTTTTCGAATCGTATATGGAACAAGGATCGGATCGAAGCTTACCACGACGCTGGAGATCTTCAAATTTTCGTCCAAACAGTCCTCGCCTTGGTTTCGTGCCTCCAACTACTCGGGAATTAGGGTTTTCGAACGTATAGAGAGGTGTAGAGTTTTGGAAAGTGTTCGGGGCTTTCAATAGGGGTTATTTATAGGTAAACAAGACCTAGGGGCGTCCAAGGTCTGCCTCTAAGAGTCTTGAGCCGAAAGGTGTTCAACCGAAGTCGGAAAATCCGGATTCGGGCGAGTGAATCTCGCAACCGGCGAATCTGTCAAGCGGCGCGGTCGTGGCGCGCCTTTTCCCACTTGACCGCGCGGCCACCGCGCGGCACTCGCCTGGACTTCGGTCCGGGCGGGTCGTGCGATCCGTCGTGCCTTTCCTCCTCTGTTTCAGACTTCTATCCCCCTATACTCCCGGATTCCGATTTCCGGGGTATCTTCGGGTTTACGGAAATAGAAACCCCGTATAATTTATGTTTGGACTCGAGTTCTCGAGTTCATTGGTGTCGGGTTTCGGTGTGCAATTTATTTATCTTTAATTGGTTCTTTTTATTAAATTCCTTTAATTCCTTTTTAAGTTAAATTTCATTTCTCATTTCCTTATGTTTATTTATTTATTTACTTGCTGGATTTATTTATTTATTGTATTTATTTTATTTATTGTTTTATGTTGCACAATTCTCGGGTATCCTCCTTAAGAATCAACTTCGTCCTCGAAGTTGTGTTTCGGCTTCTCTCGTGCTAAGGTCTTTTGTTTAATTTATTACTTTGTGACTGAACTTAGAATTAAAACTTCTAAGCTGCCTACGTGTCCTGTGAAGGGATCAAGCCATAACGTAGTTCAAAATTGTTTGTGTACAAAAATGATTGAAAAATGGATGGTATGACATCCTCTCCCCCTTAAGATTGCAGTTATGTCCCCATAACTGTGTCGGTGTCGGTTTGGAATAATGTCGGGTAGCGTTCTCTCATGTCGGATTCTACCTCCCAAGTTGTCGTCTCACGTTCGTGGTTCGACCAAAGAACCTTGATCGTTTTGATGGTTTTGTTCCTAGTTACTCGCTCCTTAGTGTCCAGAATTCGCACTGGGACTTCTTCATAAGTCAAATCCTCATCGAGTTCGATTATCTCCGGTTGAAGTACATGTGTCGGGTCCGGCACATACTTCTTTAGTTGTGAGACATGGAAGACATTATGAACTCGATTTAATTGTGGCGATAAAGCCAGTCGGTAGGCCAAACTTCCGACTCGTTCTAGAATCTCGTAAGGTCCTATGTATCGAGGACTCAACTTCCCTCGTTTGCCAAATCGCATCATCCCCTTCATGGGTGATATCTTTAGCATGACCCTATCTCCCACTTGAAATTCTAGGTCTCGTCGTCTCACGTCAGCGTAACTCTTCTGACGGTCTTGAGCGGCTTTCATTTTTCCTTGAATTACTTTGATTTGTTGAGCCATGTCTTCGATAAGTTGTGGTCCCACTACCACCGACTTACTGTTTTCTTCCCAGCTCAACGGGCTTCGGCACCTTCGTCCATACAACGCTTCGAATGGTGCCATTCCAATGCTAGCATGGTAGCTATTATTATAAGAAAATTCGATTAAGGGTAAATGGGATTCCCAATTTCCCTTAAATTCCAACATGCATGCTCTCAGCATGTCTTCTAGTGTTTGGATTGTTCTCTCGGTTTGACCATCCGTCATCGGGTGGAATGCGGTGCTCATTTTGATTTGAGTACCGAGAGCTTCTTGTAACTCCGTCCAAAAATGAGAGACAAATCTACTGTCTCTATCAGAAATGATGTCCTGTGGTACTCCATGTCGTCGTACCACATTATCAACGTAGGCTCGGGCTAATTGGTCCATAGTCCACGTGTCTTTCATCGGGATAAATATGGCTGTCTTCGTTAGCCTATCCACAATCACCCAAATCTTGTTCATGCCTTTAGGTGATCGGGGTAATCCCGAGACAAAATCCATTGAGATGCTATCCCACTTCCAACTTGGAATCTCTATTGGTTGCATCAATCCTAAGGGTTTATGTCGCACTGCCTTAACCTTTTGGCAGGTGAGACATTTCGCCACGAAGTCTGCCACTTCCTTCTTCATTCCCGGCCACCAATAGATCTTCTTTAGATCTTTGTAAAGCTTATCGCCTCCGGGATGCACTGAGTATGACGTGTTGTGCCCTTCCTCCATCAACCTTCGCTTCAACTCGGCACACTTTTGAGGCACACACCATCTCCCTTTGAAGCGAATGCTTCCATCCTCGTGGACAGCAAATCCTATTGCCTTCCCCCCGGCAATGTACCCCTTTATCTTCTCCAATTTCGCGTCACCCAGTTGGGCGAGCCTAATCTCGTCCAGTATTGGAGTTTCTACGACCATTGCGTTGATTGTTTCACTCACTGTGCCAGGATGCACAAGTTCCACGTCCAATCTCGCTAAATCCATGTACAATGCCGGCGGAATTACCAACGAGTTCGTCACGTGTTGGGTTTTCCGACTTAGGGCATCGGCTACCACATTCGCCTTCCCCTCGTGGTAGGCTATCTCCAAATCGTAGTCCTTAATAAGTTCCAACCACCTTCGCTGTCTCAAATTCAACTCCTTCTGAGTGAATATATATTTCAAGCTCTTGTGGTCGGTGAACATTCGACACTTCCTCCCATAAAGATAATGTCTCCATATCTTTAGAGCGAGAACGACCGCTGCCAACTCCAGGTCATGTGTCGGATAATTCTCCTCGTAAGGTTTTAGTTGGCGTGATGCATACGCTACGACTCTCGAGTCTTGCATCAAGACACAACCTAAACCTTCCTTCGAAGCATCACTATAAACTTCGAAGTCAGCATTTTCTGATGGTAGTGTCAATACGGGTGTGGTTGTGAGGCGTTTCTTCAGTTCTTGAAACGCTGTCTCACAAGCCTCTGTCCACACGTATTTTACTCCCTTCTTCAGTAGCTGGGTTAAAGGTCGGGCGATTTTCGAAAAATCCTTCACGAACCGTCTATAATACCCGGCTAATCCAAGGAAACTCCTTATCTCAGTTTGGCTCTTCGGAGTTGCCCATTCAGTTACGGCAGAGACTTTTGTCGGATCCACTGAAACTCCATCAGCGGATACTATATGTCCAAGAAATGCTACCTCCTTCAACCAAAAACTGCATTTGGACAACTTGCCGGATAGTTGATCGTGTAAAACAATAGAAGGTGTGGGAATAAGTAAAAAAAATAAAAAATTAAAAAAAAAACATTTTCGTGGGTACGCGCGGTGCCCGCGCGGCCACAGCAGGTTGAAAAAAATCTGCGCGAGCCATTCCGCCCCATTTCCACTTCCGAGGCTTCTTCTAGTTTGCTCCCAAATTCGTTCTCTCATCCTCCATTTCTCCCATTCCCGACTTCGATTTTTCATTGCAAGGTATGTGTCTACTACTTCTACTTGTCAATTTCAGATTTTATGCCTTGTTTAGCTTTAATCTCTGGGTAAATTTCAAAATTAGGGTTTAGGAATAAGAATTGGGGATTTGTTGTTTCTAGACTTAATTTGTGCAATTAGCGAGCTTATGCGATACTTGGTGTTATTTTTGTTGATTAGGAAGTATTTGTGCAACAATGTGCTTTAGGAAAAATATGAATTTCTCGAGTTGTATTGGTATTGCGGGCATGAGCATGAGTTCGTTGTTGTCGTTTTGTGCCCTATTATGATGATGAGTTATTGCCTAAGCAATTGTTTCGATTTGGGGACGTTTCCCATGTGTTTACAAGTAAACTTTGAACTTGATTTATTACGCACACAACGTGTTTGACTAAATGCCCCAAAGAGTTTTGGGATTTGTTTGGATATATTCTTTGTTTGGTTATCCTCTTGGATCGCTCGAGTTAGAGCCTACATTTCATGTTCTTGCGTCTTTTTTCTGTCCTATACTTGGTGTAATCGTTGTGTAGGATTTATCCTTATATTTGGTATTGGTTGCGTATCAGCAGGATGCTGCTCTTTTTGCGGGTTGTTTCGGCATCTCTCATGTGTCCCCCGAGGACCAGGAGACGGGTTACTCAGCGCGATGAGGCTGGCCCTAGCACTGCCGCTCCGGCGATGCCTGATTTTGATGAGAGCGAGTCAGAGGAGGACGAGGAGCAGCGGGGCCCTAAACTCAGGGGTCTTCCCGACGAGGTGCATCTCCATCGACACGGTAGGCATCGGTTTGCGACGATGGCCTCTCAGGAGTTCTATTTCGACGAGCTTCGTCGGAACAGGGCTTATGTTCCGGAGAGAGGCATGGATCCTCGTCATATGGACGATGACCGGGTTAGTCCAGTTTTGGACCTTCTTCAGTGGACTGGACTCGCGCGCCATCCCGAGGGCATCGCTTCTGGTTATTTAGCTATGGAGGTCATAGCCAACATTGGCGGTCTTGGGGAGAACAGCGACTTGTCTCGAGTCTGGGTTCGGGGTTGCCATCTAGATTTCAGTGCTCGGGCGATCAACGTCTACTTTGGCCTTCCTGACGACGGCGTATTCCGGCCACAGCCTGAGGGTCGTATACCCCCCGCCTGCGTGGGGCGTTTTGTGCACTGAGGTGGGACCTCGGCTCGAGCATGATCACGAGCTACGATTGACGACGATGGACTCTCCGTGGCGCGAGCTTGCTCAGATATGGTTAGGCCGTGTCCGGCCGATTACCCGGAGTCATATCGTTATAGACCACATCTATGAGACCATTTGTTTTATCGCCCGAGGTGGTAGGGTGAATGTTGGGGCTTGTATCGCAGACAACCTGAGGGGTATGCGCCGGGGTCGAGGGAGTAGGGTGATTACCCATGTTCACCTTATTTGTGGTATGTGTGCGGCTCAGGGGATCCGTACGTCACCAGAGACGGATCCTTACGAGCTAGCCGCTGGCGGCTACTACCGTATCCCTACCTACGCTGCTCGATGCAGTGCTCTACGACGTGGGGCTCCTCTGGTTGTCCTTCGCCCGGAGCCCAATGGTGATGGTTTGATTTTGGTTGTCCCTCCTAAGCAGCCACCTCCACCTCCCGTGGTTCCCCAGCAGCGTCCGGAGGTGCCGCAGATACTTCAGATGATGCAGGGTATGCAGCTTAGTATGGATGCTGGGTTTGCTCGTATGGACGCTGGGTTTGCAGCCGGGCAGGCTCCTTATGACGTTTTGGATGCCAGGATGGATCTATACCAGGCTCGCATGGATACGATCACTACGAGGCAGCTGGAGCAGCAGGCCACCATGACCGACATGTATGCCTACATGCGTCAGATGGACGAGTATATGCGTCGTCGGTTCCCGCCTCCCGACCAGGGATCCTTCGTTTCTGCGTCTCTATTTAGGTTTGCACTTGTAGTGTTTTATTTGGTTGTTTTCTTATGGGACTGTATAAGGATGATCTTGCTGATTATGTTTAGTAGTTTATATTTCTGTTGTATCCTTGCTTAGTTGTTTGATTTGACTGTTATCGTTTAGAGAAAATGTGGTGGAACTATTCCAGTTCGTCTCTTTTTTTTTTTGTACGGACAGGTATGTCCGGATTTTTTTTTATTCGATTTATTACAAATAAATCGGGCATTTTATTTCCTTAAACGAAATTTTAGTACAAAAGTAGAGATATTTTCCAGCAAAATAGTATCTACTATAGATAGAATTCCTAGCGTCTCAAGACGTCCCCCGGTGGGGTAGCGGGATCCTCCTCCGGGGTCTTCCTCCTCCGAACTTGGCGGCAGTAGATCGTCAAAGATGGTGTTCAAGTCTTGTCCATGAGCATCGATGTGTTCTTTCAGTATTAGGTTTTGTGTAGTGGGGGTTTGGACTTGGCGTTCGAGTTGGTTTATGTGGTGGTGATCCGCCTCTCTCAAGTTGCCCATGTGGTGCAGATTTGCCTCCAATTGAGCTATACGATATTTCATTTGTTCTATGGTTTGTTGGGAATCAAGATGAACGTTCATCATTTTGATCATCAATTGCATCATATCTTGACTAGCCATCTAGCGCAAGCAAAAGATCTAAGTTAATATTCGCCAAGATTCTAGGTTAAACTTCGTCAAGATTCTAAGATAAAATTCACCAAGATTCTAAGTTGAAATTCGCCAAGATTCTAAGTTGAAATTCGCCAAGATTCTAAGTTGAAATTCGCCAAGATTCTAAGTTCTCTACATAACAGAGATGCAATATGCAAATGCAAATGATGGTTCCCCCCAAAAATAATTTATGCACTATATATATATATATTTTCCATGGGTTTTAAAAATGAAAATTTTCCATGGAAATAATACTTTAAAATTTAAAATAATAGTCAAAATATTAATAGTAGTTTAAAAATAATAATGGCTTAAAAATAATAGTTTAAAAATAGCCGGGCTCTGATACCAACTTGTAACACCCCGGTTTTTGGTCACCCAGGTCGGGATATCACTGCCACACCTCCCTAGTAAGACACGGTTTCTCCGGCTTACTAAAGAGATGCAAGGCTAGGTATTTCAGTGTTTAAAAATATTTAAAACATTTGCAAACAGCCCATACAATATAGTCTCGAAAATAATAATATCATAACGCATCGGAAATAGTAATTAAGTATAATATTGCAGCGGAAATGTAAATACGACCGACATGGTCAAAACACGGGTTAAACAGGCCCGTTTATTCTAGAGTCTAATGCAAGAATTTAAAATAATAAGTTTCGCAAAATACAAGTCCCCCCATGCATGAACATACTCATGATCATTCCACATACTCTGTAAGGAAAAAGGAAAATAAATGGTTTGGTCAGCACAACTTGCTGAGTAAGTTAACACATGCATGATCGTAGAGTTTTAAAAGCCATTAATTTAATATTTACTCAAAAGCATGATAACAATCATAAATAATTTAATTTAATAATATAACAAATTTGCATAATTTAAATAAAAGTCATAGTTAAATTAAATAAAGCATCTAATAATTTTAAAAGGACAATATTTAAACATTTAACTATCCCCATTTACTCCCAAGATTTAGTATTTCAAGTGTTTCACGATTTCATCGCGATGTCAACAAGTTTAGCCGGAAACCGGCGGCCGCAGCCGTATCTGTCATACCCAGTACCACTCCGGTGCCTCGGGAAACCCATAAGGATATTCACGAGAGTGTAGGCCATATATCTCATGCCGTTTTGGCAACATATCTCAAATATTTCGCGCGGGTCACCATCGTTCATAAAGGCACGAAGTGAATCGTTAGGAGGGCACCCTGCAGAGCACTCACCCCCTAATCTTAAAGATCAAGTTTTTAAAGGGGATTTCCTAATTTCCAGATTTCATATATTTATTTCAAAGAGTCTTCTACTCGTTTAAACCTTAAAGGCTAGTTTCACCGTTTCCACAAGATTTCAAGATTTGACTCTGTCAACCACAGTTTACTTCAAAATTCATTAAAAATCGAGTTTAATTCCAAAATTCTGAAATTCTACCACTGACTCAGAAACATCGAGATGAACAACTTTCGTGTTTTAACTTTTTCAATCCGAGATACCGAAACAGGTCAAAAACGTCAATTTTCGTCATAACATTAATCTGTCCGAATTTCGTGTACAGCAGTTCAAGATTATCAGGATCTATCATAGCAAATCAACTCCAAACTTAACGAAATTTTACAGAGACCATCTTAAGACCTTTATCTACAACTTTCATGTTCGGCTAAAGATCTAAATCGGCATATAACTAATGTCAAAAACGTCATCAAGATCGGACCTAAGTTCTCTCAAGAAATTCAAGATCCATGCTTCAGCAGTTCGGTTTCGGGTGGATTTCAAATATCAAAACGTCTCTAAAAATTCTGAAACTTTTACAGTAGATAGATCTAAGCCTTAGTAACATTTTTCTTGTTTTAAGTTTTCCTGTTCGAAGACGTTTTAAGGTTCGGAAAAATTCGACAAAATTGTTGCACCGGTAGAAAACGTATGTTGACAGATTTACGAAAGATTTGATGAAGCTTTTAGTTTTACATGTTTTAATTACTCCCAAAACCATGTAAGCGTTAACTTACGGATTTGTAGATGTCCGGGATCGTCTATTTCGAAGGTGTGGCTTCCAGTCCACCGTTTATCCTCTCCGTTCGTCGGGTTCTACGTTCTAGATCCGATTCGGGGTGTAGAAATAAAAAGAAGAAGGTTAGGATTCGTTTTCGAATCGTATATGGAACAAGGATCGGATCGAAGCTTACCACGACGCTGGAGATCTTCAAATTTTCGTCCAAACAGTCCTCGCCTTGGTTTCGTGCCTCCGACGACTCGGGAATTAGGGTTTTCAAACGTATAGAGAGGTGTAGGGTTTTGGAAAGTGTTCGGGGGCTTTCAAGAGGGGTTATTTATAGGTAAACAAGACCTATGGGCGTCCAAGGTCTGCCTCTAAGAGTCTTGAGCCGAAAGGTGTTCAACCGAAGTCGGAAAATCCGGATTCGGGCGAGTGAATCTCGCAACCGGCGAATCTGTCAAGCGGCGCGGTCGTGGCGCGCCTTTTCCCACTTGACCGCGCGGCTATCGCGCGGCACTCGCCTGGACTTCGGTCCGGGCGGGTCGTGCGATCCGTCGTGCCTTTCCTCCTCTCTTTCGGACTTCTATCCCCCTGTGCTCCCGGATTCCGATTTCCGGGGTATCTTCGGGTTACGGAAATAGAAACCCCGTATAATTTATGTTTGGACTCGAGTTCATTGGTGTCGGGTTTCGGTGTGCAATTTATTTATCTTTAATTGGTTCTTTTTATTAAATTCCTTTAATTCCTTTTTAAGTTAAATTTCATTTCTCATTTCCTTATCTTTATTTATTTATTTACTTGCTGGATTTATTTATTTATTGTATTTATTTTATTTATTATTTTATGTTGCAAAATTCTCGCGTATTACATGCGGATATTTACAATCCCATATCCTGTCTCGTATCCGCCGGATATAAAAATTCGAATTCGGATTCGAATATAATCGAATACGGCGTCGGATCGGGCGGATATTATCCTTTCACCCATAATATTCTCAATTAACCTTCTAGTAAACATTTTATTTTGAAAAAAAAAATCACAGTAAAGCAAATATTCACTTATAAACTAGTAACAAAAATATAAAATTAGGATAATTAGAAAAGAATTTAATACATAAGTTACAGGAAAATGCGTAAATTAGGATAAAATATGTTATCTTATTTTTTCCCATTCATCTTCTCCATTGCGTAACTTACATGAAAATGCACTCTACTATAGATAAAATTCACACAACCATATAAAAATGGTGAAGTTTGAGCTTTGGGGGGGGGGGGGGGGGGGGGGGGGGGGGCGGGGAATTACATATTAGAAAAAAAAAAAAATCCTAGCTTTGAACTCGGGGACGGCGCCCCCTATATGGAGCTCACTAGAAAGATAACATAATTCAATAGAACAAAAGGCGAGCGTAACAAATATTCTCAGCAAGTTTTTTAGACAATTCTAGTGGTAAGGAAAAAAAAAAAAACAAATTTGTGCAAAGGAAAACACCAGACATTGCTTCGAAGCCGTATAAGTTGCGGTGGGCAAATGCAATTCGATTGTTTATGTATATAAGCATGATGTAAATATACATATAAATTTCAAATTGGTATTAAATTCATTTTTTACTAATAAATCGTGTAAATTCTAAATTTTACATTAACGTACTACCTCCGTTTTTGTGATAGTGCAACAAAGCACTATTTGCTACTATTTATTGTTCGAGTTTGACTCTAATTTTTATCATAGTTATATAAGGAAAAACATAGTCAAGTGAGATCTTGTTGGATTCGTCTCGTCATGTAGTTTTTAAATATCAAACTTTTAAAATTTTTACTTATACCGAACTTAAGTTATTAATGGTTCAAAATATGCATTGAACTGCGTGCATTGGATGTTTGTTGTACTATCACAAAAATGGAGGAAGTATAATTTGTTGGCATCATGCCAATAATATTCTGTACCATAATTGTTGTGGTTTCACTTTTGTATTTATATATGGTATGACATGTAGTATTTTATTTAATTTTATAGTAATATTTTTTGTTGTTCATTTCTAGTGAAATTGTATGATGAGCATAATAATTACTACTAGCAAAGTATATGTGGCCAATGATTTTTGTTGTTTTCTGAGAATTGACTAATACTAATATTCATGCTAGAGCAGCTAGCAGACACCCAGAAAATACATACATACATGTGTATGTATGTATGCAACTGTTGCTTGATAGTAAAAGAGAGTATGAAGTATTCCCTCCGTCCCATTATAAATTTTCTACTTATTATTTTTAAATGTCCTATTATAAATGTCTTTTTTTTATAAATATAAATAATTTATCCCTCCAATAATTATGTGGACCCCATAATATACTCACAAATCAATTTTATTTTAATTCTCGTGACCGAAAAATAAGACATTTGTAATGGTACTGAGGAGTATAATATATTAATAGTGATATGAGAATGCAAAACCCTAGCTTGCAGAAGAGGGTGGGCTTGAGTCTTGACTAGTATTCCATTCAATTGAATTCTTCATGTTTGGCAGCTCTCTGCCGCCCTGCTGTCACTGCACTGTACACGTCTTCCTATCTTCCTATTCCTATTCCAGAGAGAGAGAGAGAGAGAGGTGAG